>CM053771.1:517594490-517762941 GCA_028658325.1 Potorous gilbertii | reverse complement strand
ATGGTACTGTTCTTTAGCCAGTGACAGCTGGTTTCTCTTCACACTTCCTCAGTTACAGATCTTGATGATGGTTGGAAAACAGACCATGGGGAGAAAAAAGCCCTTGTCCAGCTGTGGATACATCTAGTTCAGCACCAAACTAATTTAAAATTTAGGGCAAACCAGCAAGAAAATGGGAAATCATAGATTTAAAGCCAGTAGGACATTGGAAGTCATCAGATAAGGAAACTGAGGCAAGCCCAGATGAATACCTCTAGAAAGCACTTGATGTTTCCCAATTTAATTCCCTATCCACTATCCCATGCTGACTCTTGGAGTAGAAATAGACCATTACCTTCAAGTATTTGAGGATCCAAAAAGGGATTCAATTTGTTCTATTTGCTTCAAGAAAGCAGAACAAAGAGAAATGAGGGGAGGAAGGGGGTTTGCAAAGAGGAGATTTAGGTTTGATGTAAGGAAAAACTTTCTAACCATGAAGAGTTGTTCAAACTTGGAATGAATTGTTTAGGTGGTAGTGAGTTCCTTGTCATTGGAGGTCTTCAAGCAAAGGGTGTGGGACCATTTGTTAGGTGGGTTGTAAAGTTGGAATCTTCTGCACATGTGGGTTGGAACAGGTGACCTCAGAGGTGCCTTCCTCCTAGGAGACTCTGGGATTCTCTTATTCTTTGAATCCCATGAAGGGCTTTTTCTGGCAGTGTTTTGTTTCAATTAAAAAGAAACCCTGCGGCCTTTTAAAGGGTATGGTCAAAGTCAGTCTTAGAAGCTGGCATCCTGAGACCAGCAACTTCAGAATTTGCCTCTGGTTTTTCTTTTTAAGTCATGGCAGAGTGGGTGGAGATGCCCCTGGGCTGGTAGGTAAAATCCCAAGCAAAGTTGGCCTTGGGCTAAAGCATGTAGGTCTGTTCACCTGCCCGATTCTTCTTTGAGTGCCTGGTCCAGCCTCCTGATATCCTACATCACTTAGCAAAGTCCCCTGTCCCTGCCTGCAGTTTCTGACTAGGTCAGACTCTATCAGAGAGGGTTTGATGATCCATCAGTCAGTAAGTAAGCATCAAATAACAAATGAACCCCCCTACTGTGTGCCAAGCGCTGGGAACATGAAGACAGAAATGACGTCAAAAGGCTGCCCTTGAGGACCCAGATGTGACCTCGAGGTCATAGGTTCCCCATCCTTGCTCCAGGAGCTTGAATTCAATTGGGGAGACAATACATACATACACACAAGTATACATATATGTATGTATACACATACACATATATATGCATCATATGCATACGTGTGTATGCTGATATTCAGGGAGATATTGGTGACTGCTGCTTACTTCAGTACTTTCAGGATACTTGGTGTATGTATGCAGATTACAAGCACTGTATACATTATCCCCTTTGTGAGTTATGTCCCTTGAGGGGTGGGGAGACAGGGGAAGAGGAAAAGACCAAATAAAAATAGCTGACAATATTACAGCACTCTAAAGCTTTCGAAGTTCTTTGAGCCTCATAAGACAACATAGAGTTCTAGACCTGTAGACAGTAAGATCTGAGTTCAAATATGGCCTCAGTACTTACTAGCTATGTGACTATGGGCAAGCCTCTTTACCTCAGTTTCTTTAACTGTAATTTGTCAATGACAATAGCACCTACTTCCCAGGATTGTTATAAGGGTCAAATGAGAATCTTTATACAAATTGTTTAGCACACATTGCCTAGAACATAGTAGGCATTGCATAAATGCTTATTCCTCCTCCTCATATATAGGCATCATTAGCCTAATGCTATCAAATGATTTGCCCAGGGTCACACAGCTAGTCCATTTCCAAGGAGAATTTGAACTTACATCTTTCTGATGCCATCCCCCCTGTGCCACCAGACAGCTTCCTTATAATTAACCTTCTTGGCACAAAGTATACACTTATAAATTCCAGTTGATTGATTGGTTATTTACCAAAATTCATTGACTATAGAATCGGAGACAAAGCTGACAATAACTTCCTGTTGTCTGTCTCCCTGGGACAGTCACTATTTTGTGCTTATCCAAAGGAATCACATGATGAAGGGAAGAATTTCAAATACCAGTAAAAGGAAAGGAGAAATTGCTTTAAAGCTCCTCAGACATCACCTCCGTCTGCGAATCAGTTTCATAGAGATTCTCACACTGGCATAATCATTTCATGTCGCTCATTCCAGCAGGTGACCACATCCATAAAGCCGAATCAGGGAAAGGCAGACTAAGGATCATTCACTTCTAAACAGGAAATACCAATGAGGATTTAGTGCAAAAGAAGCATTTCCATCTGCTTCCCGCTGAATAGAAATGCATGTCCTCATGAAGTAAAAAGATCTAGAAGTAGCTAGTGATAGACCTGAGCTCAAATCCTGCCTGAGATATCTATCAGCTGTATGACCCTGAGAAAGTCATTTGACCTTTCTCGATCTCAATTTCCTCATCTGTAAAATGTAGATGATACTAACTGCACCTACCTCACAGGGTTTCTGTAAGGCTGAAATGAGATAATATATGTAATGTGCTTTGCAAACCTTCAAGGACCCCATAAAGGTCAGTGAGTTACCTGCTCAAGGTAAGCAGTGACAGAGCTTGGATTCAGATCTAGAAATTCTGACAAAAAAAGTCGATATTCTTTTCACTAAGCCAATTCTAAGGAAGCCTCGTTGGGGGCAAGGGGGAAGCAGGAAAATGATAGCTTAAAAGCTCTGTCCTGATGAAGAAAGTAGTAAAACCCAAGCAGATACCTAAGCAAACCTCTCCTAAAGGAGGCAAGAACAAAAGGAAGGAAGGAAGGAAAGAAAGAAGGAGGGAGGGAAGGAAGGAAGGAAAGAAGGAAGGAAGGAAGGAAGGAAAAAGAGAGAGGGAAGGAACAAGGGAGGAAATGGAGGAAGGGATTTCTGTATCCTCTCTTTCCAGAGGCAAGCTGGGTTTTGTAGAAATATTTCTGTTGAAACTATCTCTCAGTAGGGGAATGATTCAAGTACTGGACAAATATCATAAATTTTTTTCCCTTAAAAAACTTAAGATACTTTAATCTCTTCCCCTGCTTTCCTCTGAAAAATCATCTAGGCTTTCTACCAGCTCCTCCTGAGCAGGCTTCCAGCCTGTTACCTGGATCGGGTTCAGTAGCAGTCAATTATGTCATTAAGGGCTTTTCCCCTTGGACTCAAGTCAAGCATTAAATACTTATTAGCTTGGAGTTGTTATTGTTTTTAATCGGATCCCACCCCCTAGAAGAGAGTCTCTAGATAAAAGAAAGGTCAGAGGGAAATGGGAATAAATCTATTGCATGTGAAAACTCCTTTGAAATCTCATCTATTTGGTTTCAAATCCAACGGTGACAACCAGTGACAAAGATCATATTTGCCCTTCCATGTTCCAGTGAGAAACGCTGTATCATGTGCTCATAGACCTAAGAGTCTAAAGAGTGCTTGCAGTGAGCTTGGTGGGAAAAGCCAAGTTGTACCAATGGCACCCACCTAACTGGACCCCTTCCATGTTCAAAAACCCCAGACAGAGCACAGCAGGGCCTCAGTCCACAGGGTTACCACAGGGTGAAAATCAGAATACAGGATACCAAAAATGGTAGGCTCCCTACTCTGTTACAGTGTCCACGACCAAATGGCTCAGTTCATATCTGCAGCCAGAGGATCTGGACCCAGTGCTGAGCAAAGAAACTTGTCCAAGGTCAGAGTATGAGTAAGCATCCAATAAATACTTGTGGATTCATGGATGAAAGGATGGGATCCATAAGGGAACCCCCTAGTCTCAGATTTCTCCTGATGCCCCCTTCCTAAGTCCATCTCGCTTCTGCACAATGAAGAATTGAAAGCAATAGCCTAAGGCCTAGCACCTTATTCTTTAAACTTTTTAATATGTAATTAGAACCCTCAGCAGTCTCCAACTGCCGACTTTCCAGACATATTTCACATTATTTCCTTTGCTGTTGGTCACTCTATCAACAAACATTTATTATAAGTGCCTACTACAGATCAGGCACGAGGCTAGTCAATGGGGACACAAATACAAAGGATGAAACTATATGCCCTCTCAGTGAGCCCTCCTCTTCATGTATCCCAGCTGAAAGTGATTTCTCCCTCCTTAAATTGTCCTGGAGCTCTCTGTCTTGAACTGTTCCTTGACCCTATCACATTCTATTTTTATATTATTTTGGCATGTTTCATATCTCCCATTCAATCAGAGATTTGTCCAAAGTACTAATATACACAGGGATATGATTCTTCTCACATTTATCTAGAGTACCAATTTATAGGGAGTCACACAGCAGCCCATGTTCCTATCAGAGTATTTCATGATCCCGTCTGCAAGTGGCTTGGGGGATTCAGTCTGGGGTTGTTGAGTGTCAAACAGGGCTCACTGGGGAGGTGTAGCCCTACCCTCTTGGCAAGTCCTACCTCCAGAGTATTCTCACCATGATATCCTTCTTCTGCAAGTGCCTCCATTCACCTCCATATCAACAATGGGAGGGTATTACCTCTGGGGGATGGTTTATCGCATTTTTAGCGAGTCTAACTGTCTCCTGTACCACAGTGTCCACTCCCTACCTGAGGATCACATTCTCCCTGCACTCCCTGACTCTAAGGATCATGGTCTTTTTCATTACACCATATTTCCTTCCCAAGCTGCTCCCCTACCTTGTTCTTTGAGGCTCCTCTCTTGGAGAATTTGTGTGAGTCATTTCCACAGCCTGGAATCCAGTTCCTCTCTAGTTCTGCCAGTTACCATCCTCCACTCCTCTGAGACTCAGCTTGGGTTCCCCCTTCATGTAGCCTTCTTTGATCCACCTAGCTGAAAGTGATTCTTCCCTCCTTAAATTGGCCAGTAGCACTGTGCCTTGAGCTGTCCTTTGCCCATCACATTCTACTTTGACTTAATTTTGCTATGTTTCATGTCCTCCCATTCATTTTTAAGTTTCTTGAGAGCAGAGTCCATACCATTTTCCATCATTGTACCCACAGCACCAACATAGCGTCTATACTAGGTAGGCTATAAACTCTCTAAGGGTAGATACTGTGTTTGATTCCCAGCTTCCTATTCTCCCAGAGCCTAGGACAGCATCCTCAGTGCAGTGAGTACTTTAAAAATGTTTGGTGAATCCTTGCTTTGAATTCTTGTGGTAATAACTGACATTTTCATGGGCTTTAAAGTTTGCAAAGTGCTTCATTTTAATTAGTTTATTCAAAACTCGTAACAAACCATCCGATGGGGCAGTAAGGCATTATCGGATCCATTTTACACATGAGGAAAATGAGTTTCACAGCATTAGGTGATTTGTCCATAATCACAGAGCCAGAAATTACCTGATGTGGAATTTGAACCCAAATCTTTCTGACAAGCTCAGCAATTTAAACCAGAATTAAATCCTAAAATAATGCAAAAAAAATAAGTATCCATCCTCCTTGGTTGGCCAAGGCATGAGGATGGAGGAAAATGAGAATGGAATGTCACTTTCATTCTTTAAGGGTGGACCTAAATAGACCTTAGAGTATTCCTTCTTCCTCTCCTCTCCCTTCCTTGTCTCACAGGGATTGGATTAGAATCTACAGTAGTAAATTCCAGATGCATGTTTGTGTGTGTGTGTGTCTGTGTGTCTGTGTGTTGTGTGGATAAAGACAGAGAGACCAAGAGAGAGACAGACCGAGAGATGGAGACAGACACACAGAGAGAGAAACACAGAGACAATGAGACAGAGACAATGAGATAGAGACAGACGGGGGTGGGGGAGGCACCAAACATTTATCAAGTGCTTACTAGGCATTAAGCCCTGGAGACAGAAATACAAGCAAAAAGAAAAAATACCTCTTATATTCCAATGTCTAACACAACACATTACAATATACAAAAGGAACCTAAAAAAACCAAGGGGAAGGGCAGGAAAGAAGGTGCCACAGCAGAGGTAAGGCGGCATAGTCTGGAAAGGTAGAAACAGAACCAAGAGGGCAATGAAGGTTGGCCAACCTGGGGCTCTTCTCAAAATGGAACTGGCAATGGGAGAAAGGGACTAGTAAAGCCGACAGAGATCCCAGGCTGAGAGTGTAGCTGAGGTATAGTAGGCAAGTCTGGGAAGTCAGAAACTGATCCAGGAGGAGAGTCAAGGAAGAGTGTCAAGGTTGTTTGGGTAATTCCCCAAATGGAAGCCCTAGTTGGAGAGAAATGTGAAGATATATGTGTGATAAGAAGGGGGAAAAAGCGGAAATGTTGTCATCCAAATGTCTTTTAGAAATACTCTTTCCTTGTTCCTCAGGCCAAACCCCTGCTCCATTGTTCTTATTTCAAAGATAGGATGGGGTTTTGGTGCTGCTGTTTTCTAAATTTACTCTGACTTTGTATTTGAGGACTTTCCCACCACCAACAAACGTAGGGTCTTTCTAGTTCCCATTTGAAAACAAGAAAAACTTCATTAAACAATCAACATGCAGAGCAGAATGCAATATTTACATACCTTTCCCCCAAAAGAAATCAGTCCTCGTTATTTCCTTTCTCTAGCTTCCACTCAAGTCAAAAATCTCATGTCATGGGTCCCAAGAAAAGTATATTCAGAATGAGTGTGACATCAACTGACTCTGAACATACTCCCCCTCAAGATGTCAAACATGCCACATGCCTCTTACGTGCATGTTTTGTCCCTTTGCTTCCATTTATTCTATCCTGTTTCCCACTAAGTAATCCTACATGGAAAAAAAAAGAATTCAACTCAAGAGAAGTTCATGCAGTGATCTTAGTGTCAGACATGAACTCATGAGTGTGAGATACAAGAAAATAAAGGAAGAAAGATAAGGCAAAAGGCAGAAGAGTCCTGGGATTACCAGAATGTTCACAGCAGAATTTATATGGTAGCAAAGAACTAGAAACTAAGGCAGATCACAGGACCATAGAACCAAGATTTAACGCTCAAGGGAAATTTAGAGACCTCTCAGTCCAATCCTCTCATTATATAGATGAGGAAACTGAGGCACAGAGAGGTTAAGGGATTGTCAGGAGTCACACAATTTGTAAGGGTCTGAGATGAAATTTTTATCCCAGTTCTTCTTGACATGAAGTCAGGTTTCAACTCCATGGAACAGGATGCCCCTCCTAGATAGATCACTCATCACCTGTAATGATATTTAAGTCTTGGCTCATACAGCTCCCTCTCCCCCTTTATCAGAGGGCTGGAGGATGGAATATCAAACTCCTCCTAATGCTTTCCTTTATAGAAGGCAGAAACTGGACTTTGGGGTCACTCCATTTTGCATCTGCTACTCTGCCATGGAACAAGATGCCCCCATACCAGGTACCCCCTGGTCTCCCTCCCCATTCCTGATTCCTTCTATGTGTTGTCTACCCCCATTAAATTATAAGCTTCTTGAGAGGAGGGACTGTCTTTCATTTTGTTAATTGTCTCCTCATGGTTTAGATACAGTACCTGACACATAGAAAGCACTTAATAAATGTTTATTGGATTGATTGGAATAATTGAACAAACAGTGGTGTATGAATATGGTTTAATGGATAAAGGACCAAGAGTGAAATGAGCTCTAGACCTGAGTTCAAATCTTGCTCCATTCAATAGCTGTGTGAACCTAGGAAAGTCACTTAATCTCTGGGTCAGTTTTCTCACCTACAAAATGAACATAATATTATACCTACTTTCCCAGTTTGTTTTGAAGATAAAATGAGATATCTGTAAGGAGAGTAAAATAAGCCCTAAAGCTTTATATTAATGCCAGGCGTTATAATTATGGTATCATAATAAATTATGAATATGGAAAATTCAGAAAAACTTGAGAAGAGTGATATGAACTGATACTGAAGGAAGAAAAAACAGGAGAAGATTATATATATTAGCGACAACAGTATAATGAACACAACACAGGCAGCTGGAATCAGAGTAAGGATAGTGAACAATATTGCTTACAGACAACAGATTGTATCTCTTCTCACAGTTTCTGACTATGGTAGAACTTTAAAAAATGCTTGCTGATGGATTGATTATTTGGTAGAGAGATGGTGAATTACAGGTGTGGAATGTTGCATACTTTTCATGTAATCACCAGGTTAGCTTTTTTCTTATTTTTTTCTCTATTAAAAGGGATCATTCTATGGTTGGAGGTGGAAACAGATATATCAGAAAAATCACTATAGTGTTTTTTTAAGAGGCATCAATACAAGTTTATTTTTAATGATGACTTATACTGCTTTCAACTCTATATGAAGCATTTCCCAGAGCCCAACCTGGTCAAAGTCCTCAGCTCCTCCCAAGGTCAAAATTCATATCTGATTTCATAAATTGTTTGCCCTGATTTTTTATGTTTCTTCCTTGACTTTCAATATTTATGGGCAATCTGGACAGTAATCATGCAGGCAGAGGGTATAGATCAGGCCCTGATGACAGTGTGTGTGTGTGTGTGTGTGTGTGTGTGTGTGTGTGTGTATGTGTGTGTGTCCCCTGCTAAAGAAGGGCTCATTGTCTCAAAAGCCAAATGCTTCCCTCTCTGCAACCTGGCCACATGTCCAAATAGTGGAGGCTGCAGGAAGTGTTAACAATATCCCTGTAATCCACCATTTTGTACAAGTAGCTGGTTTCCAAATATAGAGGTCCATGGGCATCAAAAATGACTCCAGGAGGACAAAGAGGTAAAATTTTTATCCTTACCTTCTGAAGTGGTCATCAGAAGCAGCAGAAGATGAGGGCTTCTAAATGAACAAATCCACAGCTTAGGACTTTCGTCCTTGGGCATGTACCATATACCACATTTATGGCAGCATGAAGGGTACTTTGAATTAAGGTGGGAGGGAACATTCAGGGAGGAAAGAGAGTCACAGCACAGAGGGGAAACCACTCCAGCCTATCCAGTAGTTTCCTATTTTGATGAGTATCAGACCCTGGACAATTCATTTAACCCCTCAGTGATCTTGACAACTCTCTAGAACTGTGAATAACAGAGAAGGTGGCAACCTGCATTGGCAGAGGCAATTTCTTCACCAGGGACTTCCTTGCATTATCAAATAACAGGTGCAGTCCCTATCCTTATCCCTGTCATTACTAACTAGGTGCTGGGGGCCATCTCTAGTTACTCTCATTTGTATCTCACCACTAGACCCAGATGACTCCAGAGGAGAAAGTGAAGCTGGTGACCATGCACAGATCTCTCTCACTTAACTCCAATTCACTTGCAAATCCTGGCATCTCTTTCCTGATGTCAGAACCCTCTTTGAGAATGAAGGGAAAGCAACAACGAGGTGCTAAGTTTTAGCCTTTCTCCATTACCCTCATAGAGAACCCTCTAACTCTTGTTCACATCAAATAGCCCCCAGTCCAAAGCCCCATTTTCCCAGTCCAAGTTCTGTCTCTTCAAGTGAGCAACGTTTGATCCATGATCCTTTCTTTGTAAATGGAATTGTAAATGTAAATGGTCTGTGCTGTCAGCAATGTGAGAGCCAGATGAACAATACACTCAGCACTGAGACCTGAGTTCAGGTCCTAGCTTCCTTTGCTTCTACTGAGCTGTGTGACCATGGACAGCATCCTTCTCCTCTCTAACACTTTATCTCTAAAAGAAGGATAGGGTGGGCTTAATGATGCCAAGCTCTAACATTCTGAATTCCCTCTAACTGGTGCCAATTGCAACCCATACGCCCCTTTTCTTCCTGGGTAATTATGATGCTATTTTCTAGCTGAAAGATTAGCAGCCCTAATTTTAGCTCAGAATCAGGCATGTAACGCTCCTTAATATTCCATGTATGAGTTCAATAAACTGGCGTTTGTGAAAAGAATTCATGAAAACATCAGGAGCCACAATTGGGGAGCTGCAGGAGGGAGGGAGGGAGCTGGGTGATTAAATCCATCAATCAACAAGGATTTATTAAGTATCTATTATACACCAGCAGCGTCCTAGGCAGTGAGGATAAGAATATAAAGAATGAAATAAACTCTATTGGCAAGAAGCTCACATTTTATTGGGAGAAATAACAAGTAGATTTTAAAGTATAAACAGATAATATAAACAGAATAAATGCAAAATAAATACAAGGTCACTAGACAGGGACAGCATGAGCAATTGTGCATTTCTGAAAAAGTCTTCTCAGAAGGTAGTACCTTTGCTGAGTCTAGAAGAAAGAAGGGAATTCCTTGAGGTAAGATGGAGCAGGAGGGTACTCCAGGTATGGGAAACAGCCAGTTAAAAAGCACAGAGATGGAAGAAGGGCAACCAAGTGCGAGGCCCAAAGGGAAGGCCATTTTGGCTGGATTATTGACTATGGGAAGAAAAGTGCTTTTACAAGGAGGCTGGGAAGGTAACTTGAGGCCAGAATATAAAGTCTTTAAAAGGCAAAGAGAGGATTTTATATTTGATTCTAAAGGCAATGCAGAGTCATTGAGGTTTACAGAGTAGGAGAATTTGACCCTGTAAGACCTACACTTAGGGAAAATCAGAATCCTTGGGTGCTATGATATCAATAATATTATCTCTGTTAGATAAGTAAGAAAGAATGGCCCATATGGAGAATGCAAGGCAATAAACTTGGAAGTTTAATGGAAGTCAAGTTTATTTGGAAGTTTACTTGGAAGTCAAGGTCAAACCCTAACCCAAAACTTTTAGGCTTGCTCTATGGAATCAGCCAAAAGAGACAAAGCTTGTTCGAATTCTTTTTATTTCCGTTTGAATGCACAATATGCAACTGAGGCCCCAAGGCAAACCAGCAAAAATGAGGCACATTTAAAACGAAATAAATAAACCAGTCCCAAGCCTTATGGACAGTCTAACAATTCCTTCCTGGGTGCTGGGAAAGAGTTGTACAAATTCTGGCCCAAGGATCTATATTTGAATCCTGTGAAGTCTTCCCAGAGTGGGACAGTCAGAGATGTGAGTTGGTCCTCAGAAGTCTATTTCTCCATGGACAGGAATATTCCCTCTGGGGAAAAACCCAATGATTTTGAGTCAAAGAAGAATGGTCTCTATACGTATCCTTACCAAGAGAGGAAGGCAACCTACGTTGAGTCAGAGTTGTGTAAGAATTTGGTGAGTGATATTTAGCAGACTGTCTACACACACACACACACACACACACATGCACGCACACGCACGCGCACACGCGCACACATGTGCACGCGCATACGTGCATACATGCACACACACACGCACACACACATTTTAGGAAGAACATTGACAAGCTGGAGACTGTCTAGAGGATAATCAGAAAGATGAAGGGTCTTAAAATTATGTCATGTTGATGGCAGTGTGGTTGTTTGCCCCAGAGGGGAGAAATCTTTGGGGCAAAAAGATAACTCTCTTTAGGCATCAGAAGGGCAATCTAGTGTCAAAGTGATTTAATTTGTTTTACTTGTACTCAGAGGGCAGAAGTATGCACAATGGATGAAAATTGCAAAAGCATATGTATACTCAACAGAAGGAAAAAGAACTTGGTAAAAAAAAAATAAAGCTGTCCAAAAGTGAACTGGGATGCCTTGGGAGTTAATGCCAGGACAACTAGGTGATAAAATAGATAAGTCAGGAAAACCTGAGTTCAAATCCTGCCTCAGACACTTACTGGCAGTATGACCCTTGGCAAGTCACTTAAAGTCTCAGCCCCAGTTTCCTTTTCTGTAAAATGGGGGTAATAGTAGAACCTACTTCACAGGGTCATTGTGGGCACCAAATGAAGTAACATGGGTGAAGTGCTTTGAGAAACATAAAGTGCTATATAAATGCTAGCTATTATTTCTCCTTCCCTGGAAGCCTTCTACAACTAGCCAGCTATCACTTATTGGGAATCTTGGAGGAGGAGATTTTATAGCTATGGGTTGGACTATCAATAGGCAACATGAATGGAAGCTGGCTTGGAGTCAGAAAGACCTAGATTCAAGTCATGCAGAGATGTGTAATCCTGGGCAAGTCATTTAACATTTCTAGGTCTTATTCCCCCATCTGTGAGATGAAAGGTTTGGACTCTATATCTTCTATGGTTTCTTCCAGCTTTAAATCTATGACCCTATGGTTAAATGAATTCTAAAGGTAATTTCCACTGAAACTCTGTGAAATGTCATGACTATGTGCCTCAGTTTTCCTGGAATGGCTAAGATGACAATATTGCTGTGTAAAGGAAATATTTAGGCAGAAAGAACATTGGAGAAGAATTGGATGAGTAATGCTTTTCACATTTTTTTTTTACTTTCCTTCTGGAAACTGTTTTCTAATGGGTACACTGGGAGAGTTGCACTCTTTAGTTAAAAATACAGGAGGGGGGACACAATCATCTATTTGAAGAGTGAAGGAAGGGTTCTTCTTCTTCTGCCCATTAGTAGTTCAAATTCAAAAACAAAGAAAAGAAGTCTAGCAACCAGGACTGATGGAGCTAGTGAACCAGAGATGGATTTCATGCCTGAGGGAAGGGGAGAGGAGTTGTCATCTCATGCCTCCCTCTGAGTAGGTTGAGGTCAAGCCAAGCTCACTTACTTGGGTCACTCAAACAAAACCTATTTATACATAAATGGCAAGTGGCTTGTCTTCTTTTCTTCTGTCATGATGACCTGGCAAAAAGGACTACTTTCAGATGCCCCAGAGATCATTCAGCCCCTCACTGGCACCGCTCAACTAAAAATGGGACTCTAACCGTTTGTAAACCACTTCGTGAGACCAAAAACCTTCTTACAGCAAGACAAAGCCAAAACTAACATCTCAAAGTGCAGCTCTTTAGAAAGCATGTTATATTGTGTGTGTATTGGAAAATAACACAGATTATAGACCACAACAGATTTTGTACAAGGCAACTTTGGGAAAAGCTAAGGACTATATCTATACCAAAAGCACCATTGTATCATGGTTTGGACTAAGTGTTGGAGATGACGGAGGAGGGATGAAAACTCAATCCCAATTGCAAAGAGTTTACAATCTAGTAGCAGTGATGAGATATATACAAAAGTTAATATCCTACAAATAAGATATTGATAAGATCTTAATGCAACTTCCTGAACAATGCTATGATTCTCTATCAAAAGTTAAACCAAGGAATTTGATGGAGAGCCTCTCTGAGTAGAAGCCTTTTAAAAGAAAATGCCATCTGGTCCAAAAATTAACCATGAAGGTCTTTGTATAGCACATAGAGGAAGAAGAAATCCAATGGCTGGACTTCATATCCAGTCTTGGTTTCCGAAGGTACACCTTGGATTCCACTCAGATACCACAGACCATAGAAGACACACATAATGAATTATGCATACCCAATTCAACTCAACAAATATTTAAACTCTAAATGGCAAACCACTTTAGCTTCTTTGCCAAGAAAACCCCAACGGAATCACGAAGAGTTCAACACAACTGAACAAGAACAATATGAAAAGTACTGTGCTAGGCACTTGGAATTCAAAGACAAAATAATCCCAGACTTCAATGAGATTACATTCTACTGAGGGAATATAGTATGTGCCCAAGTAAATAAAGATAAAGTAATTTCAAGAGGGGCCTGCTAGGAAGAGACTTCAGGGCATCAAGAATTTGAAAAACAAATAGACTTTTCAGGGTAGTGTCTACTGAACCTCCCACTAATAATTTTTTTCTTTCCTATTGTCTAAGGGCTCTTCCAGCCAGAGTCTCATTGCCTTATTGAATCAATTATGATTGCAGGGCATCCCACCAAAGTAATGTTGATTGTGTTAGTAATAGGTGCAAAGACACTGAGTTCACAACCTGCTAGCCATTACATTAATGTCTAGCTTACTTCCAATATCATCACTGCCAGAGGAGAAAATTATATGGTGGAGAGGAATATTAGAAAAAGGCAAGTCCTCTTTAGGGGATGGGGGGAATGGAGGGTCTAGAGTCAATGCAAACCCCTCGCTTTATACAGGGGAAAATGTTTTGGAGAAACACCAGATGCATGGCCCAGCCCCAAGTCACTAAAGGGAAGTTTCCATCTTAAGAAATTGCCATGCTAAGCCACTGAGCAGGAACAAGGTCGCCGTGTCATTTCCATTCACTAGCTTTGGAAGGATGAAAAGGAGGAGGCCTCTGAATTACCTCAAGGCCCCTGAAGCAGAAAGCATTGAGGTGGTTAGAAGCTGCTGGGGCAGTAATGGGAAATAAATGGACTCGAATGATGTGCCATTCGATGCTCATTTTATCCTGACAGCCTATTTATATTTAACATAGTTCTGGGCCATGTACATAGACATGATCTGAATATTCCTCTGACCATGTTATACAAGGAAATACTTGGGCCCCACTCACTAGCCCCTCGTCCCAGTTGCTTCCTTCCATGCTGACTCAATAGTATCCCAAACCTTCGTGTTGGTGGAAGTTGGGAATTAGGGAGACAGGAAGGGGTGGTGTGAGGAGGACCTCAACTAGGGGATGAAAATGAGAAACTGGGAGATTGGCAGGTCACCATACAAGTAAATCCAGGCCCTTTGTTTTTTTGCAATTAAACTCTCTCACCTAGCCTAATTATATAAGTCTGCCTGGGGCAACTACATGGCCTAGGCAAGAGCTGGAAATGATATTCACCTGTCTGTCACCATGACAGAGAGTGAAGCTTCACTTTAACACAAGTGACTTGGATAGGGCTTAGCCCCCTAACTTCATTTGCAAGTGAGCAAACTCCCTTACCAATACAGGTGGGCCTCTTCTCTGCAATTTACTATCTTAATATAAGTTCCTTGGGAGAGGGGTTGTTCCATTTATCGTACCTGGATCCTTCCTATGTTTTCAGTTCTCTTACACTTTACTGCCCTCCATGTACTCTATGATCCAGAGGCACTGACTGAAGAATATACTTCTTCATATACAAGACATTCCATTTCCCACCTCCATGTTTTTGCACTGACTGTCCCCCATGCCTGGAATGCTCTACCCCTCTTTTCTAGCTCAGTTGTCCTAATAGAGGGAATTCCACTTTCTACAGGAGGACTTTCAGGCCCCACCTCACTGCCAGCTGCCAGTGGCTTTCTCGGATTACCTTCCACCTACCCTTTCCACATCTCATACGTATCTAGTTATGCCCATCTGGTCTCCCCAATCAGTGCCATGAAGGCAGGGGCTGTGTTTTTGCTTTCCTATGTATCCCCATTGTTTAGTATGGCACCTGGTACACAGTACTTAATAAATGTTTGCTGACAGAGTCAGGCATAAACTATGCACTTCCTTTATGATTGGTTGATTGATTGATGATTGATTGAGAAAGTGTGTTGCCTAAGGTCATACAATGTGCCAGAGGAGAGTCTTGAACTGAAGTCTTCGCAGAATCAAGTCCAGATGTCTCCATTCCAAGCAGCCTCTTACATGTGATTTGGTTTCTCATAAAATGTGTCCTACAAAAAGAAGAATTGGAGGGCACTAAAAATGTGCATCTGAAAAAAGTAATATTAAAAGCTGTTTCTTATTACCACTTTCTTCCTGTTGTGCTCAAAAGGGCTACCTACATGGTCAAGCCCTGGTTCCAGCTGTGCTAAATGTTGTCCCTCTCTGTAGCACACCCCTGGGGCTTCAGATATATTTGCTTTACTCATTCTATCTAAAATCAGAAAATAGTAAAAGGTGAAGGAACAATAAATCCTATGGAGAAAGATGGCCAGCATCTTTAAGAATCCTGAAGAGAAAGCATTCAGTGTTTCCTTTTTGGTTGAGAACTGTGATTATATTATTATAGGAAACTTGCAGTGAGAAAAGTCCTCTCTTTCAATGCAAATCAGTGACTGTTTGGTAGCTTATAGTCTCAGTGAATAGGTTGGGGGACTGAAAGGTTAAGCACAGTAGAGATTAGTATTCCTCCTGTTCTTCCAATCACACATCTCTCCATGATGCTCTTTCCACTGTTTCTCCTGCCCACTACATCATTGGCAAGGTGCTCCAGCCTACTTACATTCACCATGAAACTATCCCTTATCCCTTGGCTGGTCCCCTACCTTTAATCTTTGGAGATTGTGGCATCCCATCATATGCAGCTACCTGACATCACTCAGAGAAACATGTCATTAACAAAGATGAGTCTTTGTTTCAGGGAGAAACTTGGAGATCATTGAAAGCTTCAGAGATTTTTTTTTTTATGATTGGGAGATCCATCCCCCTCCAGTCAAGCTGGTGATCAGTTTCTCTAACCTTAGTCTCTAACACTGGGACTCAGGCTTCCAATCTCTAACCAGTCCCACATCTGACACCCTTTTAGCTTGCTAAGACCTGCCGGGGCTTGCATTATCTGACTTTGGGAACCCCAGGTCACTTCATGCAAAAATGTTGTATCAAAGGATGACTTGAGCCCATTATCATGGAAAATATGGGAGGGTTTAAAGCCTCTAAGAGCTCTCCTGCGCAAACTAGCAGACATGCAGATGCAGACACACACACACACACACACACACACACACACACACACACACATACACACACAGCGAACACCCTCTGTCAAAGAATCATTCATAATCTTACAGGTCAAAATGATAAATATTTAATGTGGGCAATTTCTCTCCCCTCTGTACTCTGGGGCTCTGTCAATATAACCCATTAAAACTAGATTTTCTAAAATGGCTTTAATTAAAAGAGTAAATCACCTGGCACCGTCACCATGTTAGCACTCTGCCAGAAAATGTAATTTCCACAGGATTTCTGAAGTTGTTATTTGGATAGAACTTTTAAAATAGATATAGTTTAAAACATACACACAATACTGGAGAGTGGGAAAGGGAATGGGGAGGAAGGAGACCCACATATGTAAGGGCTAAGAAGGGTTATAAATAAGGGAAGAATGTGTTTATTGTGGTTCTGAATAATTCCAAAATAACACATTAGGATGTAAAGTTATAATGAAAATCACAAAGAGTCAGAAAGAGAAAAGAAATGGAGAAAGAACTGAATAGAAATGGGCTGTCAGTAATTGAATCAACAGTTACTGTGTGCCCAGCTACAACTGTCACAGGCAGCAGGACATAGTTTGTTTACAGAGAACCAGCTTTGAAGCCAAGAAGATCTGAGTTCCCTGACACTGGTCATGTGACCCTGGGCAAGTCACTTAACCTTTCAGGGAATTTGACAAGTCTCTAAAACTAAAGCTACAGAGAAGAGGTCGAACTTCATTGGAAGAGAAAATTTCCTCCCCTGTGAGTTCCCTATCCACAGTCCCTATGTGCCAGGAACTGTGGATATGGATATAAAACTAAGACAGTACCTGCCCTCAAGGTTCTTATGTTCTATCAGAGGGATGCAACCTGTTCAACAGATGAGAAGACCCAAGATATGCACAGACTACCCAAAGGTTTGGGAAAGAGCATTAATAATTGGGGGAGGGGAAGAGGGATCAGAAATGTTCTCTTAGCTGAGCTGGTCCTTGAACTGAGCCTCAAAGTGACCTGTGGATTTTAAGTGTCGGAGGAAATTAAATCCAAGCTTCTGAAGGAGGGTAACAAAAATTAGGAAAGCTTGGATCATAGGACCTATGGACAATAGACCTTAGAAATAATACTATTCTATAGGTCCTATGAAACACCCCAGAATGGGAGAGGAGAATGTCTTTCCTAAAGAAGGAACTGAATCAAAGATTAGAAAGTTTATTTTATGGGATAAACAACAGTTTTGTAAAGCTCATTTCCACAGCTCATTTTTCATCAGGAGTGCCAAATCTCCCTGAGTTTCCCTTATTTTCAGTCAAAACTTCTTGATCCCAACCCCTGTACTCATATTCCCATGGTTCCATGTTAGCTACATCCAGGCTTGATTTCATTTAGCCCCAAGCATTTGGGCAAATGATTAATCTCAGCGTGCAAATAGGCTTAAATTGTATCAAGAGAAATGAGCTAATAGTAGGGAACACCTGAACAGGGAGAAATTCAGAAACAATTATCTCACCATTTTGTCTTCACAATTATGGGTAGTATCCCATTATGTAGAAGAGAAAACAGAAGCAAAAGGAGACAGCCCCCAGGCCTCATCATTTGTTTAAGGTTATGTAGCAGTTCAGAATCTAGAACTCAAATGTGCTGACTTCCAACCCAATGTTGCTGTGGTTGTTGCTACTACTGTTGGTGTTGCTGTTGTGTTACTGTTGTAGTTTCTGGATAACCCAAGCTTGAGCAGGTTGCCTAGGAGGTGGGAGAATCTTCTTACCTAGAAGTCTAAAAAAAGAGAGAGAGAAATAATCACCTCTCTGGGCTGGATGCCCAATGGCAAGGATCCCCTGGCAGCACATGATAGCCAAAAATAAATGTGACCATTATCATATGACTGTCCTAAAAGACCATTAAGTCAACAGTTATTCTGAATATAGGGAGAGAATGAAAAATTGTAGAGTACAGACCTTTCTTCCCTGGGATGTCATTAATAGCCTCTCAAACAGAGAGATCAAACAATGAGAAATGGATCTCACATGTCATGGGGGAGAATTAGTGCATCTGGTGATTAGGGTCAGCACCAGGATCAGGGGGCTGAATTCCCTTCTAGAGGAAAAAAGGGTAGGATGTGAAGTTCTGGAATTGGAAAATACCTTGAAGAACTAAGCTGTATCATTTTTATCTAAAAGGCAAAGAAAATAGAGACAGGATGAACATTTTTATTTCAGAGTAAAATTGTAATGAAATTTTTGCACCAATGGATGCTCATGGGCCTTTTAAGTTTTAAGATCTGGATAAGCATAAATCCCAAAACCAAGTTTTGCCTGTGCACCCAGGCTTCTTCTACAATCCAAGGGTTTGAGACAGAATCCAGGGAAGTCAGTTATTGGGTCAATAGGAAAGACACTAGAAGCGTCAAGTTAACTGTTCATCAAAAATCAATGTGCCCTCAAAGCTTTAGCCTTTTAGGTTGAGGCATTCCCTACTCCTCCCTAACACTGATGTGGCCAAGTAATCATATTCTAGATCAGCCACACCCATTCCTGACTCAACCGCACCAGTTTGACTATTAGCTTGGGCACCCTCACCCCCAAGGGCCATAGAACAGTTTGATGGCAAGGTGTTGGTGGAAAATCCCTGACAAAGTTTATCGTGCACAGGAGACCATGTTCTCTCCTCAGACCCGTAGCCCTTCCAGTCATTTAGGTACCTTGTGCAGGAGGCCTTTCCTGGCCCCTCCAGATGCTGAAGTCTTGCCTTCTAAAATTACCTTCCACCTACTCTGTATTTATCTTGCCTATATCTGTGTTTACAAGCGTTCCCCATTAGAGTGTAAGCTCCTTGACGGCAGGGACCGATTTTTGTCCTTTTTGTATCCTCAGCTCTTAGCATAGTGTCTGGTGCATAGAAAAGGCTTAATAAATGTTTGTTGATGGATTTTTCTTTTTTCCCAGGCTTTGCATAATTCCAGGCACACAATAAATACTTAATAAATGAATTCATATTGATGACGAAGCACACACAGGTCTACAGGAGGAGACAGTGTAGGTTTAGAGAGGATAAGTTATGTTATTTGTACTGGTTTTTATCATTCTCCCAAAATGATGAACAATTTCTGCAGATTTAGACATAACCAGATAGAACCAGTATTTTTGGTCGCTGTGAATTTCTCTACTTGTGTCCACTGAAAAGACTTCTTCAGCAGACTAGTAAGAGAGCACCAGTAAAGGAAACATGGCATAAAGCAGTAAGCACCCCTTACAAATTTAAGGAACCTCTGCACTCTCTAATGAGGCCAACAACTCTCTTGATCTTATCCCCAAATACCATTTGGTTTGGATCCATGGGGAAACCTTGCTGGCCAATACTGTACCCCAAGAACCTCACCTTCCCCAAAGATGGGCATTTCAATGATTTGACAGCTGACTTGTCCTAAAATGAAGCTGGAAGACAGCTCACACTAATTCAGTCAGCTGGGCAGCTTCCCAAAAAATGGACAAGAATGCCACCAAGATAAATCACCATGCCAGTCTAGCAAATCTTGAAACACCAAATTCATGAACCTTTGAGAGATTCCAGGGATACTGTAAAAACTAAATAACATGACCTGAAATTCATACAGGAAAATAATCTGCAGTGGCTTCCGCTCCAGAAGCAAATAGAAAATTCTATTTGGCATTAAAAGCCCTTCCCAAATTGGCCCCTTCCTGACCTTTCTATCTTCCTACACCTTATTCCCTCTACCTCCCCAACCATCCAGATAGCCAGGTCAATTTGCTGTTACTCATGCACATTTCTGCATCTCTTGGCTTTGCACCTCTGTGCTGGCTGGCTGCCAAGACGAGAATGCTCCACTCTCTCTATGTCCACCTCTAAGCTTCACTGACTTATTCCAAGACTCACCTCCAATCCCACCTTCTACAGCAGGCCTCTCCCAGGCCTCCCCTCATCCCCACTGCTCGTTCAATGACATAATATTATATGTGTACACCAAGGACGCACTATCCCATCAAAGCACCCAGTGCCTGTGTGAAAGAGTGGGCACAAATATACAAAATCTTAGCAGGGAGGCACCTGCATAGGGAACACATTTCTGGGGCAATTCACAATTCTGAACTTCAAGTGGTGATGCCCTTTGTTTTCCTCAAGAACAACTAGCACAATTCACAGGGGGAGGGGCTGCTCCTTCACTGACTGCTCCACCGTGACGATTCCCATCTGGGCTTCTCTAGGATCTTGTTGGGTAAAACCACGGAGCTAATGGTTGTACCACTCTGGATAGTCCTCTCCTGGATTGCCAAGGTAGTTTTAGACCTAAGAGCTTGAAATTTTTTCCAAATTGACTCCCTTGACTGGGGTCTAATGAGTTTCCACTTCACAGACAGTAGGTAGCAGTGAAGGGGAAGAATAGGAAAGGTAAAGCTAGCCAATTCTTCCTAAAAGATGGTAGCAGTGCCACCCCTGAGCTCCTTTTCCAGGTGCAATTAAAGTCTCTCCTTATTCATCTCTCAGCTATACTATTGGGTCTCCTTAGTGAGATGACTCATCTCTATCTCAAAGCAATAAACCAAAATCCACATTTCTTCCATCTATGCCATAACTAAACAATATACATTGTCTCCCAGTCACCAAACAGTTCTAAGGTTCAGGGTTTCCCAGCAATCAACTTCAAGGTCCTCATATCAGTCATAGGCAAGCACATGCTGTTCTTAGCATCTTCCCACTGATATCACAGCCCTCTGTCCCTGGAGGAAGTGCTGGAGAAGACTGATTTTTCAGTGTTTTACAACTGTGCTTTTAATTAATAAAACTGTCTGTAATTTAAAAGGGCTTCCCCCTTTCACACACATTCATGCACACAAACACACATAAAGTGATATGTATGTATACTTATTGAAAAGAGAAGCCCTTTACACACATATATTTATATATATGCACATAATTGTATGTATATACATATACGCACATATATTTAACAACTACTGTATATGATATGTACACAATGGCATATATAGTATTAGTTAAATAAAATTGAATATATCTACAGCACATATTATATATACTATATATTATATATGTATATTAGATATATACTAGATGTATACTATATACTATATATACATATATATACTATATATATTATATATGTATACTAGATAGATAGATATACTAGGTACTATACTATGCGATATCTACTATATATAATATATATATGTATTATGGTACGTGTGTGTGTGTGTGTGTGTGTGTGTGTGTGTATAGAATTTGTCGTACTGAATTGACCTGAACTGAATAGCCGGACCCCACAATATCCAGGGACCTGGCAGTTTGACCCTGAGAGTCAGAATTTGGAGTGGGATCTAAGAGCAGTCAGTCCATGTCTTGCTTCCCCCTTAGCCCTAATAGGACAAAATATAATCTCTTTATTAGTAGGGACTTATTTTTTCTATGTATTCTTGGTCTTTGGAACAGTGCCTAGCACTGGTAAGTGCTTAATGGATGCTTGTTTAATTTCACTGATCTGTTTATCAGGGTGGCCAGCATAGCCCAGTCACAGTAAACCAGCCCCAGCCAAAATTTAAAACTACACCAGTGTCTCCTCCCATCCCCCACATCATGCAACAGATTCCCATCAAGTGGGCTGATAGTGCTCCACCACTTCTGTCATGAATTAATGCCAGGTTTATGCATATCAACAAACAGATAACCATGAGCATACTGACTCATCGCAGATAGTCACAGCCCAAGACCTTCAAAAAACTGGTCCATCGAGAGAGGGGGTATTCAATTGAGAACTAGTATGTTCTACCTTTGAGCCAATGTTCCTGTTTAGATCAAATAATCTGCTAGCTATCAACTTCCCTCTAAAGAGGGTATGAGAAGATTCCCTGGGATTCTGAAGGAACCCCTCCCTTTACATGGTCTAATGGGAGCTACTGTGTGGGAGGCATGGACTTGCCCAGTGGTCAGTCTACACTAGTAGGCAGGCCACCAGTCAGTAACACCCAGAACTAGAAATCCATAAAGTCATAGTAGAAGAAGAACCCAAGAAGATCTTCCATCCACACAGTGAAAGAGAGTACAGTTAATTCCAACTACTGTAGGATACAAGACTTTGTTTTGTCAAGACAGTTCCTTAGAGCTCTGGACCGCTGATGAGTCTGGACCATAGCAAATGTCTATGTCATCAGTGGCCACAAGGAGTCCCCAAGCATTTATCCAGCACCTACTCTGTGCCAGGCCCTGTGCTAAGAGCTGAGGTTACAAAGAAAGGCAAAAATACAGTCCTTGCCTGATGGAGCTTACATTCTAATGAGGGAGACAACATGAAAATAATTGCATACCTGTGAGATATAGTATAAATAGGAGGTAATATCAGAAAAAAAGATACTCATAATGTAGGGATCACATAGCATCGTTACCTCTGAGATGGTACAGGAAACACTTAAGATCATAGATCTTAAGGGGAGGCTGTCTGGTCCATCCTCCTTTCTTTTCTTTTTTTTTTTTTTTAGAGATAAAGAAACTGGCTTGTCCAACATTACATAAGGAGTAAGTATCAGAGGCAGAATTTGAACTCCAATGTCAGTGATCAATGTATAATGAGGAATAATCTCTTTCTGGGGAAGAGACATGGTCCATAGAAAATCCAAGTGAGAGTAGTAAACCAAAAAGTTCAATCAATAAACCAACAAACACTTACCAAATGCCTATTTTGTTCTAGGCACTTTGCTAAGCACTGGCCAGAATGGTTTTCTTGAATGGGCCAAAATCCAAGGTAGTGCCATGAAAGTGGGAAGGTCTTCCCAGGAGCAGAGAGCCAGGGCAGGAAGCTAAGTGTTGAAAAGCCCACTCTCTGGAATGTTCCACCTCTGACGACTGTGTGCTATAAGCAGGGCAATTTTCCTCTTTGGTCATTTCACTTTCCTCATCTATACAATGACCAGGTTGGACTAGATGTATCATGGTAACATCCCTTTAAGCTCCACATTCACAAACACATAGGAGTCAATATATGTCATTTCAGAACTGGTCATTTGTCTGACTCAGCCTATCCTCCCCAAAATATGACATCACTGTGCATTCCCATGCTCCTCATTACCTTTGCCAATGTGTTCCTTTGGCGCATGCTTGACTCTGCTGTACTCCGTCCTAGCTTCACTGAGGTGGCATGACCGGGAGCTTAAGAAAGGAAGAGAATCAGGAAATGTGCCCCGCCAAGAGCTATCCAAAGGACAGGAGTAGCAAATTCAGACATTTTTCTTCACTGTCTTTGACACCTGTCTTCTAAAAACAGTCTTTTCAATTCCTTCTCACACATATAAGAGCAGCTGTGAGATATCTGGAAAGACAATCTGCCTGACAAACAAATAGAAAACTATTTTTGTTTAAAAAGAAAAGGAATTGAGCCAGGATGCTTCAAGGGACTCGAAAACAATAGAGTGGGGGCAGCAGCGCAGTGCTCCTGTCCTCTAGTGACCATTTCCAGCCCTACCATTCACTAAATGTTCCTTATTTACCTGAGACAATGGAATACAAATTAGCTGGGCTTCATGGTGCTTCTCATAGAAAAAAAGGGGGGAAGAGGAGTGCGAGGAAATGTCTGGGGGATTAGTTAAGCAACAAAGGAAGAAAACAGCAGAGGAAATTTTGACTCCCCAATCTTAGGATCATGTTGACTGCATATATAGTCATCTCCACTCCTAATAGTCTTTTTTTTTAAGAAAGCATTTCTTAGATGTTTATTGAATTAAATTGAATTCTTGTTGCCCTCAACATGGAAAAAAAATCCAGTTTGTTTTTCTTAGCTTTGATTGACAATTTCTATGCATCCAAGGGTTTGGTTGGCATTACTCTTTTAGGTCTGTCCCCTTCTCATTTAAAAAATTTTAATTACTTGTTTATTTTTAACATTATTTTCATCTGAAATTTTGAGTTCAAATTCTCTCTCTCCTTCCTACCCCCTCCCTCATCCACTGAGAAGGCAAGAAATATGGTATCAATTATACATGTGAAATCGTGTAAAACATTTCCATATTAGCCACATTTCCAAAAAAAGCAAGAAAAATAAAATGAGAAAATTATACTTCAATTTTCACTGAGTTCATCAGAGGAGGGAGCAAGAGGGAGAGAGATGGGGTATGGGGTAGGGTAGGGGAAGGAGGAGACAGAGAGATAGAGACAGAAAGACACAAATGCAAAGATAAAGAGAGGAGGGAGGGAGAGAGAATCTAAGAATGTAGCTACTGGTGCCAAGAACCTTCTCTAAAGAGATCAGAGCTTCTGTTAGAAACAAACCAAGGGATCCACCTACTTGGGAGGTGGTGGGGCAGGGGAAAAATAGCTTAAATAGGGCCTCTAGGCAAAGGATCAAATGCAAAAGAGACTTGTTTGAAGCTCAGTTCAATCCAAGTGGTGTTTATCCCAGGGAGTGTCCTCACTGAACTTTCTTCACAGTGAGGTCAAATACTCAGCTTCTTGGGACAGCTAGGTGGCCCAGTGGATAGGTGGGGTCATGAAGAGTCAGACATGACTGAAATGACTTAACAACATTAACAAACTCCATCTATTTGCAGAGTTCTCTTTTCTTACGTATAATATTGTCTTATTGAGCAGACTTTATTTTCTTGGATTTTTTAATAGTTTATTAGTCTTACTTTTCCAATTAATAAGCATTTTTAATTAATCTGCCCATCTCATTCTTTCCCCCACACACACCTTGAGCACATGCGTCTAAATAAACCAGCTCCCCAAGGAGCCGCATCTGAAAGTGAATCTAATTCCCTATGCATATCAAGTCCATTCCTGCTCTGGCAGGAGGTGAGGGGTGTGTTCCATCTTTGTTCCTGTGGTTTATCATTGGGTCAGAGTTCTAAAGTCTTTCAGTTGCTTTTCTCGACAACATCATTGCCATTGTATAAGTTGTTCTCCAAGTCCTGCTCACTTCTCTCTGCATCAGTTCATAGAGTAACATGTAGGTGTGTTCCATGCATAAGATGTGCAGGTTCAAGGAAATTATAATCGACCCTGGCCTGAACACTGTACTGGACATATACTTACATATGTATGGCACTACAGAGTCTCCAAAATATTCATATCTAATTTGATATTCAAAGCATCCCTTGAGGTAGGCTGTACAGATACTATGGTGCCATGAGTTCAGATCCCACCTCAAACACTAGCTATATGACCCTGGGCAAGTCTCTCAGACTCAGTTTCCTCATTTGAAAAATAAAAGGGGTCATAATTAATGACCTCTTAGGTCTTTTCTCCCTGTAAATGGATGATTCTAAGACCTTCTGCTTATTTGACAGATGAGACAGCTAATCTGATGGGGTCTCATAATAGAGATATTAAAGCAGTAGAACATGTAAATCTAGGTAAAAGATCACCACAAGGCGAAATTATTAAGTGTTTACGGACTAATGCTACCAAGAGATTGGGGATCACCATGACACTGCAGAGTTGGGACTTGGGTCTAATAAGGAGCCTCGTTAAAGAATAAAGAAAGTGGTCCCCAAAGGGTGGCATAGATTCCTGCTCAGAACAATTAAAAATGAACCTAGCATCAATGCTCCATTAGCCATGGATGGGGGAGAGGTGGAAGATCAATTAAAATGACTGATAATATTAAATCGCTTTTTATTCTTTTCACCCTCTTGACCCCAATTGTCAATACTAAGAGAGGGGTAATAAGAGGCAGTAAAAAAGAGCCGATTTTGATTTTTTTGTTTCACTTTTTCTCTTCCCCTCCCAGTCCCTCCATCCACCAGGATATGCCACCCTATGCTGAATCCCAATGACCTGTTAGCTGACCCAATCCATGTGGGTAACATCATCTGCCAACTGGATTCTTGAATACCAAATGTACAAGAAACAACCTTTTCTACTTAGGAAAAGAAGAATCATTTAGGGAGATGGGCTCAAGGAGGAGGGGGCCTAGATATGCTCCCTCCCCTATTGTCTAGCAGAGGAGAGATGGCACCTTCCTATATGCATTGTGGCGCTGCTCCTAGTTCCATGAGGACAGAGTAATCAATCAGCCAATCAACTGACAAACTGAAAACTGACAAACATTTAACATCTCCCACATGTCAGATACTGGGGATATGCAGGCAAAGACTCAGGATACTCACAGCTGAGCCTGGCAATGTCTCAACTCCATCTTCCCCATCTTTGAGGGAAGGATATGAGAGGGCATGTTCCCAGGCTCTGCTCCACATGATATGCCCATTGGGTAGGAAGATCTTTGCTACCCTCTGGGCATGAAGGCAGGCTACCCATGAGCAAAAGAAAGAGGTATATATCCCCTGCTCCAGAGACAATGCCCCCCAATCCCATGTTAATGCAGGACCCTCCTTTCCCTACTCAAAAGAGGGGTTTGTGATGACTGGGTCATCCTTCTTTCTGTTCATTCATACAACAAATATTTATAGAAGGTGGATGAGGAGCACTTTGTTTGATGCAAATGATAGAGATACAGATGATAATCCCTGGTTTTGTTTTTTTGGAGGGGCAGGGGGCAGAGCCAGTGGCTCTGGATCTGTGATTTCATCAGTGTGATGAACTCTCAGTATGGAAACTCCCTCCAGCGAGGTAAATGGATAACTACATTATAACCTCTGATCTTAGAGTCACCTGGCAGCACCAAAAAGATCACACAACCAGAATGTTTCAAAAGAAGCCGGATTTTCTGACTCCAAGTCCACTCCTCCACTCAGTAAATCCCTGTCTCTACTAACACTGACATAGTACAAAATGTCTGTTACTTGAGAGGATAGAGATTTAGAGCTGGAAAGAACCTCATCAACTGCCTGTTCCCAAACTTACTTTCCAAATAAGGAAACTGAGGCCACCCAGGGAGATTAAACCAATATCCCAAACTAACACAGGTATATACAAAGTGTCCCAAACATCTTGGTTTATGTTTTAAGTTTTAAACAACTGTAAATAATTAAATCTTAAAACTGCACCAAGGCATTTAGGATACCTTGTATCTAGGTTTCCAACCCAGGACCTCCAGCCATAGATCTAGTGCTCTAGTTTAATCAATCCTAGGAAATACTAAAACTATTATCTCCATTTTACAGATGGAAAAACTGAGACTTAAACATTTGCCTATGTCAGTAAGTTGCAGAGTCAGGACTGGTCCATTATACCACCCTGACCTCAAGGAAATAAACAATCAGGAAAAATTAAACACACCTGCACAAATAATTATAATTTTCAGACAAAATATGATAGATTCCACGGGAAATGTCTAACAAAAGTGTTAGAAGAAGAGAAATCCGTTCCAGCTGAAGGGATCTAAAAAGGTGCCAAACAAGATGTGGTATTTGAGCTCGACCTAAAATAAAGGTTAGTAAGAATGGAACAGTTTGAGTATATGAAGGAAAGTAGTGGAAGGCAAAGGGCCACTAGTTGGCTTCATAGTGCATAGAGTGCCCAGGTCTGGAGACAAGGAGGAAGACCTACCCTC
This sequence comes from Potorous gilbertii, assembly GCA_028658325.1. NCBI lineage: Eukaryota > Metazoa > Chordata > Mammalia > Diprotodontia > Potoroidae > Potorous > Potorous gilbertii. The sequence goes on along the minus strand of CM053771.1, from coordinate 517,735,146 downwards.
CTGGGCTCAAATCTGGCCTCAGACACTTACTGTCTGTGGGACCCTGGGCGAGTCACTTCACCTTGTTTTCCTCAGTTTCCTCATCTGTTAAATGAGCCAAAGAAGGAAATGGCAAATCCCTCCAGTATCTTTACCAAGAAAACCCCAAATGGGGTCCCAAAGAGTCAGACATGACTAAAAAGTTACTGCAGCTGAATGAAAGATGATGTCAGTTTGTTACTAAATTCTCCACGACTGGGTAATCTTCCCTAGGGATGGTTGATAACAAGGATAGTTGTGAAGGATCACATATGTAGCCCTAAGGCCAAATCTTCAAGACTTTGCAGATCTCTTCTTCTGGTATTCTGTATTCTGACTTCTAAGGAGTCTAGGACTATGTGAAATGCCAAGAGAAACACATATGCTCCAAAGTGCCATAATAGGCCCTTAATAAATGCATGTTTATGTTTATTCATTCATTCATAGACTATAAAACAAAGTAGGAGCCTTGAAGCCAAAAAGATCAGTGTTCAAATCCCTCTTCTGATACCTGTTACCTGGGTGACCTGGGCAGGTCTCTTAACCTCTATGGGCCTGGAAACTAAGAGGTACTGACCTGCAATTGTAGAGAGACTTTCCTTACCTGAGAGGTCACAGGAGCAATAAACTCACAAGTCCAGCTCTTGTGTCAATTCATTCATAGACTGCTAGGTAAGGAGTCTGCAATAGCTAGATTTAAATCCTGCCTGAGATCCTCCTTAGCTATATGAGCTTTGGTTTTTTTTCAATCAGTTTCAGCCATGTCTGACCCCATTTGGGGTTTTCTTGGCAAAGATACCAGAGTGATTTTCCATTTCTTTCTCCAGTTCATTGTACAGATGAGGAAACTGAAGCAAACAGGATTAAACAACTTGTCCAGGGTCACACAGCCTGTAAATGTCTGAGGCCAGATTTGAACTCAGGAAGATGAGTCTTCCTGACTCCAGGCCTGGCACTCTCTCCACTCACCACACCATCTAGCTTGCCCATGTGAGCAGTACGTCCTTATTATCACCTCATAAGTGGATCATTTGGGGGTTTGGGGTTTTATACCCAGTTGTTCCTCAGGGCATCTTACTCGCACAGGTGCTTCAAGAGGTTTTCTTATGTTTTTGTTCTGCCATGGAATAAAGCTCTCTGGCACAGTAGACAGAGGGTCTGTCTTGGAGTCAACAATACCTGGTTTCAAAGCCTGCCTCTGACACATTCTGGCTGGTCACACTGGGCAGCACCTCAGCCTCTCAGTGCTCCAAACAGTTCCCTCTCGTTAAAACTGCAAGGGTCCAAAGTGCATCACTGGAAGGAGTTTTCTTAACAGCTATCCTTATGCAGTGAAATCTAGACCCACGAAATTAAGAAGCAAAATAAGGTTCTTTTGGTCTAGGACTTAAAATGAATGAAATATTAGTTCCATTTCAGATTCAGTTTCCAAATATTTTGATGGCTTGGTACCAATGCAATGACTTTAGAAAATAAGTAATTTGGTTCTGGATTCAATATGGTTGACCCGGACTTTAAAAAAACACAGTTTTCAGTTCAGTTAAAAATATTTGCCAGAGTTAAGCATATCTGTGCAGTTCATTGAAGGTTTGGGCTCATTGCTTCAGTTCAGTTGAAATCCTAGCTTTGTACCTTGTTCTCTAAGTACCTAGAGATGAATACTCTTGGACTTCGTTCAGTGATTCAGGTAGGTGCTACCAATTGGTGCTGACACCTGTGCCCAGCTGTTTATAATGCTATCTAGCCCTTTCTGGAGAACTGGGGAGTGTTTCAGGGAGAGGAGAAAGGGGAGAAATAGTCACCCTGGGCGGACCCCTCCCTGCTCTCCAGAGGTGGCTTCTCAGAGCACAGAGACCTAGAACAATACGTGATAACTTCATGATCCGAAACAGCTGCCCATCTCCATGCAGAATACTGATGTTTCATCTCATTTAGCACACTCACAATGATTCTGCCAAGCTCCGAACTCCCTGCCTAGTTTACTTACCCTAGGCAACACTTGTAAGCAATTCCAAGAAAGCTTTGTGCTACCACCAAAGGTGATGCCTGAAGGGGAAGCCCTAACTTTACTATAAGTCTTGCCTTGAACATTTCCCAGCAGGCTAGATTTCACCTGCCTGTTTGAAATTATGTTTTCCAGAAAACATCAAGGTTCTCATTATTGACTTGTTTGGGGATTTCTTTTTTCTTTTAAACATACAAAGTGATTTTTGCAGTGCTGTAAATTATCAAAGGGTCTTTGGAAAAGAAAATGGTTGCATTTTATCAACTGGAAATCTGCAGTGCCCCTTTCAATCAAATTTCACTATTTACAAATAGATGAGTGAAAAGAGGACAGCTGGATCTTCTAAAGTGATGGTATTTAACATAATGTGTTCAGTCCTTTTTTGGTTATATTCCACTCTTTGTGATTCTCTTTGGGATTTTCTTGGCAGAGTGGTTTGCCATTTCTTTCTCCAGCTCATTTTAAAGATGAGGAAACCAAGGTATATAGGGTTAAGTGACTTTCCAAGGGTCACACAGCTAGTAAGCATCTGAGGCCAGATTTAAAATCAGTAAGACTCATCTCCCTGACTCCAGGCATAGTACTCTACCCACTGAGCCACCTAGCTCTCCATTTAAAATAATAGCTAGAATAATTTAGAGATCATGTTTCTATGAAGCAAATACAGCAATGTTGCTAAAATGGATCACTGTTAAACATTGGCTCCAGCACATGTACATGGGTGGATACAGATATCTTAACCAGAGTAGTTAGAGCAGGGGTTCTTAGCCTGAAGTCTGTGAATTTTTTGAAAAAAAAAATTGATAAATGTATTTGAACATAATTTTCTTTCTTTGGTAGTCCTATGTATTTTGCGCATTTAGAAGCAGGTCCATAGGCTTCAACAGCCTGTCAGAGAGGTCCATATTTACACAAAAAGGTTAAGAACACTTAATTTAGAACTAAAATGACCTTAGAAAGCATCTGGTAAATTCCTTCATTTCTTAGATAAGGGCAACCCAGCTTGGTAAGGAGACTTGCCCAGGGTCAGGTGGCAATTGTCAGAGTCAAGATTTGAACCGAGGTCCTCTAGCTCAAAATGAAATGCTTTTTTTCCTACTACATCACTGGCTTATAGAGCAGGCCAAATTGCAGCATGTGAAGGATAGTAACTACAAACTGCTATGGTGATGCAGTGAATAGAAAGCCAGTCTGGGCATCAAAGACAAGTGGGTTCAAGTCTTGTTTCTAATACATATTGGCTATGGAACCCTAGGCAAGTCATATGATGTCTCTGTGATCACAAGCAGCTTTCCAAGGCCACAGGTTGTGGAGCAGGTATGAATATGCATTGTTAGAGGGAATTCCCTAGGCTAATAAAACCACAAGTTGGACCATCCCCTCAAGAAATTATAGGATATATTAGTCATATCCCCAACATAAATGTGACAAAGGGATTTCTTTATTTAATTCCCTACGTAGTATAGGATGAGGAGAAAAAAGTCAAGGAAAAGTAGAGTAGTGGATGGCAACAACACTGCTGGGAATGAGTTACAATTAACAGGCATGAGGGTAAAGAATATGTTGGGAGGGGTAGAGACAAAAGGTCCAAATCAAGATCATTGAGCCATAGAGTCATACTTTAGAATTGGAAAGAAACTTAGAAGTCATAGTCAATCAGATTGGAAGCTCTTTGAGGGCAGGGACTATTTATTGTCTTTTTATATCCCTGGGGCTTAGCACAGTACCTGGCACATAGTAGGTGCTCAATAAATGTTTATGGATTGATTGATAGTCCAACCCTTCCATTTTACTAAAAAAAAACAAAACTGAGGACTAGACATGTAAAGTGACAAACCCAAGGTCCACAAGGTAGGAGACAGAAATGGGATTCAAAGTCAGGTGCCCAGTCTCCAAAGCCAGTATTTCTTCCACCATACTGCATACCCTTCACTTCTCACTCAGGGTCACCTCTACTCCACAATGAGGGTTCAGGTTCAGACTTTAGGAGAGCGAAATGGGCCACCATAAATTAAACAGACAGGCTAATTTATATGGTTTCATTCTATTTGTGTTTGACCTTTGAAAGTAGAAAGTTAAAGAATGCTTCTGTGATTTCTAAATATTCCCTTTCACGTTCTGTTAAATTTATTTAGGAGGTAAGTCCTAAGTGGACAGGGAACAAGGACTTCTTATACCCTGTTTATTGCTTGGCATTTCTTAGGAAGCTGGCACCATCCTAAAGCATAACTCATCATAGGCTTATAATTATAACTTATATATGTATAGCTCTTTTGGGTTTACAAAGTTCTTTACATGCATTGTGTTATCTGATCCTCATAGGATCATAAACGGAGAACAAGAAGAGCCCTTAGAGGTCATTTTACAGATGAGAAAACCAAGGATAAGTGACTTGCCTGGAAGCACCCTGGTAGTAAGTGCCCGAGGTAGAATTTGAACCTAAGTCTTCTGAACCCCAAGTCCAGCACACTATGAACTACAGCACTCTGTCTCATACCATTGGTACCTTGGAGAGTGATTTAGTAAGCTCATCTGAAGAGTACAGTCTCATTCTATTCAACCTAAGTTTTAATAACATACCCAAATATACCTTTTCATTCAATATCTGGATCCTTTCTCAACTTCCCTCCTTTAAAAAAAGTGTCTTTACCATGGTGATCATCTGATTTCCTGTCACCTGTGGAAGAGAACAGTTATATGGCTTCGGATTATGTACCTCTATCTCTACTGGTGTTTTAGGAACCATTTCCATTTTTATAATGCTCATCTGATAACATTATACTGGAACAAGTCACTACTACAGAGACCAAGAAACAGAATGTAAGAGAATACATATATAGCTTGCATACTTCAGTCATTAATATTCCAGGAAAAGTACAGTACTTTGGCCAAGGATATGAATTTTTATGAAAACAGTTGGGTGTGGGGTAGAGAACTGAAGCATAAACCTCCAGCAGATGCTAAAGAGGTCATCTGTAAAACTTGAAAGTGACTTGAGAAGAATCTTCTGATTGATACAAGGTAGGTGTACAATAGCCTCCGGACAATAGGATTTAGCCAGCCTGCAGACTCACCGCTGGCTGCCTCTTGTCCCTTTCTATTTCCAAGTCTCTCCTTGAATCTCATTACCATGCTCTTCATTAGAATGGTTTTCCCTTAAGACCCTTCAAAGCTGTTCCAAAATGCAGACTCCAGTGTTTCCCCACCCCCACTTCTTACAAGCCCACTTCTTGTTAAACAATCAATCTTTTTCCATCCTTAATAGAATCTGCTTAATACAGAGAAGAGGAGCGAGCTGACTGAATTGCATTTATTTTACTTTTCTACATGAATGCCAGGCTCTTCTTTTCCATTTAATTTTTTAAATAAATATTTGTAAGAGTCAAGTATGCCATCATGAAAGAAAATTTTGTGAAAGGAAAGATAATGGTGGTGGTTTCTCAACCAAATACACATATTTAATGAAAAATAAAAAAGAAGTTATAGTGCAGAATATGAAGTGGAGAATAGATTCAGTAAGAATAAGGAGAAAGATAGGCAGGGAGCATTTCTGAGCATCTGGAATGGACTTTAGTGCCTGTGATTTTGGCATATTTCATGGAATGACAGAACTGCAAAAGGCCCAAGTTGGAAAAGACCTCAAAAGATATCTAATCTATCCCATATGTATACAAGAACCCCCACTATAACAGCGAGTATTCATCAACCTCTTCCAAAACCCCACCAAAGAGTAGACAACCTACCACCTACCTCCCAAGGAATCCCATTCCACCTTAGGGCAACTCTAATTACTAGAAAGATTTATTATTTTTATTGTTATGTTCGGATTTTGAGGGAGGGGGAGGTTCTGACATCAATGTATATCTGCCTCTTTGCAATTTTTAGTCATTGTTTTTCGTTTTGCTCTGTGGGACCAAACAGAACAAGTCTCATCTGAAATACCTCAAATAATGTAAGTCCAACTTGACTACATCTCAAGATGTATGATGAGATCTTTGAATGATGGTCATTCTGTCCACACAGATCCCAACACACTTTCATAGGTGGTTTCACAAGCGACTGTGACCACAAGTTTAGTCATTTGACTGGGTAATCTCAGAGAACTCTTAGTGAAATGCACATGAATTGTCTATAGAGAAAATGATGGAGCTTTTTTAAAAACAAGTGCCTAGGTGAGGACTTGATCTGAATTAGCTTAAGAAAACCATAAGTAAAGCCACATGACTAGAGAGGTGGAGATAGGCAGTATATCCATTTTTGATGGTGCTTCTGAAGAGTGGGCTGCCTTTGGAAAAAATGGAAAAGAAAAGAAAAAGCCATTCTCCAGAAAGTGCTAAAAATCCTAAGTTTTCAAGCTAAGTTACCTAAATCAAAGAAAGTACCTATACAGTGTAGGTATATAATGATAACTACAATGTTTGGATGCAAAGAAAAGACTCCTGAATTTAAAAGATCAATACCCTTACTTGTGCCCTTGAATTCATCCTCTCTTGTCTCCCCAAGGCACTTGCCCCTTGGTCATCCCTTCATTCTCCTGTCTTTAGTCTCTCTTTATCCATTCGATCTTTTCCTGCTTTCTCCAAATATTCTTTAAAAAACTACTTTTCCCTTAACCCTACCAAGAAGTTGATGGAAATGGCAAGCTATTCCCCAAATGTGTTGGTCCCTCAAGCTATACTCCTATATCTCTCTTTTTTTCCTCTCTGATATTCTCCTTTAAAAGTGGTTCTATTTATGTTTTCTCTACTTCCACACCTTCCATTCATTTCTCTGCCCCTCATGATAAGATACATCTCTGAGGTTGCTCTTTCCAATGTCACCAATAATTTTTGTTTCTAAATGACTTCTTCTGATGGCCTTTTCTCAGTTGTTGTCCAAGTGACATCTCTTCACCTTTAGTCACCTATGTATCCTTCCTGGGTGCTCTCACCTTCTTGCGACTTCTTGACACCATACTCTTGTATCTCCTCTTATCTGGCCACTGCTTCTTAGGGTCCTTTGGTGAATCTATCTTCTGTGCTCTGAACCTTGATGTGCCCCAAAGGTCTATTGTTTTCCCTCTTTTCGTTTTTAACCCCATTTTTCTTGGTGATCTCACCAGTTCCCATGAGATAAAATTTTATCGTAGCAGCTAGGTGGCACTGTGGATAGAGTGCCGGGTCTGGAATCAGTAAGACTCATTTTTCCTGAATTCAAATCTGGGTATAGAGACTTACTAGCTGTGTGACCCTGGGCAAGTCACTTAACCCTATTTACCTCAATTTCCTTATCTGTTAAATGAGCTAGAAAAGGAAATAGTAAACCACTCCACTATTTTGCCAAGAAAACCCTATATGAGGTCATAAAGAGTTGGACACAATGGAAAAACAACTGAACGATAAATTTTATCTCTATTCGGATGACTCCCAAATTGATCTATGTATACATATATATGTGTGTATATATATATATATATATATATATATATATATATACACACATATATATACACGTATATACATATATATGTGTGTGTGTGTGTGTGTGTGTATATATATGTATATATAGTGTGTCTGTGTGTGTGTATTTGTCCTTGTACCCCTAGGACTTACCACATTGCATGACTGTATTTGTAGGTGCTTAATAAATGTCCATTGACGGAGGCAACTAAGAGGAATAGTGAATACAGTTCTGGACTTGGAATCAGGAAAGCCCACATTTACCCTGTAGCTGACTTAGCAGCTGGGCAATTCGCTTAATCTCTCTCACCGTGTGCAGAGGTGGTTAAGATACTTTATCATTGGCCCTCTGGAATCATAGGTGGTCATTATACTAATCAGAGTTCTTCATGACTTCCAAAATTTTTATGGCCTTATTGCCATTATATAAGTGTTCTCCTGGTTCTCCTCATTAGATCCTTCATGCAAGTCTTCAAAATTTTTAATTTTGATAATATCAATGACAAAATATAAATTGTTCTCTTGGTTCTGTCCACTTTCCTCTGTATCAGTTCATGTAAGTCTTTCCATATTTCTCTAAAACTGCTTATATCTTATGGCACAATTCTATTCCATCACATTTAAATATCACCATTCATTCAACTTTCCCCAAGTGGATTGGCAGCCCCTCAGTTTTCAGTTGAAAGTTTTAATTTGCCAAAAGGGTTGCTTCATCTTCTGTAGGGATAAAGCCTTTATTTTCTTCTCAGCTTGGTCCTTGAAGAAGCATATTCCTTTTTACATCCTAGTCAATCCTGTTGCCTGCTTTTCATTCTTTGGAGAAAAATCTCATCTTTGTCCAGAGATGATAACACTATTAAGTTTATTCAGAGATTTCCAGGGAAGTTTCCCCTTGCACGGCTGGCTCCTGCCTAATCTAGGTCATGGCAAAAGTGTCAGGTTATCCTAGCTAGTAGGTATCAAAGTAATAAAGCAGAGGTCAGGTGATCCATATTATATCACACGTGGTAATAAGATGACTCAGCCACTCAGAAACCAGTTACCAAGATGCAGCTCGCTCAACTTCCCAATCTGTAAAATCAACATAACTGCATACCTACTCAGACAGGTAACACCAAAATCAAAATACTTGGGTCCAGAAGTCATATGGTACTCTCTTACAGTCCTCTGTCCTTTGGGGGCTACTTCATTTCATCATTTAACTAAGAATGCTTTTTTGTGCTTCATGTTTCTCTAAAGAACTCTGTCATGTTCAGACCTAGTTTATCAGAACCCCAAATAGTACAATTCTGACAGAGATACACGAGAAAATATTTCTATCTTGAATTAAAAATGAAAACATCATGTAGATGCACAGAATACTGAATTATTTAACCCAGTTCATTCCCTGAATTAGAAGACTGCCTGCTTAGACATCCTTTTAGATGTTGTAATTTCAACTGGAACCTAGTTACTTTCAAACTGTTTGGAATAGCATGGAGTCATAGAAGGGAATGAAACATCTTGCTCCTCCCCTACTTTGCTCCAACGAAGAAAAAAACACAGGTTTCACAAAAAGATTTTCTCAGCATGATCCATATGAATGCACTAAAGAAGCACCTTTCTCTTCTCAAGAGGGCATGATCTCTGTGATTCAAAAATGGACTCCTACCTTGATGTGGTCTTTAGATTTAGTATATAACTTAGAAAGCCAAGTGTCCAAGGTTGCCTTCCATCCTCAGTAAGGCAGGGTATTAGGCACGAGAAGGGAGCACATAGCCTAGTAGAACAGAAGCAGCAGGCAGAGCTTAAGGGGACCACATCTTCCCAATCCTCTTGCAAACTTTCTCACTTTCTCTTCTGGAGAGCAGAGCAGCAGAGGCAGGGCTACCTTGTCCTACTTTAAGGACTGAATGGGAGTTCCCATTGGACCTAAGAATAGTTTTAATCATCTGCTGTGTATTTCACAGATTTTGAGGGTGACTGTCAAGGATTATATTTTCAATTTGTAAAAGTCATTTTGTTGCATTTGTATATTTGTATGAGCTAGAAATCCTACTCCCTTCAATCCATGTGTTTCCTACTTCTCATTGATTAGATCTATATCCCTCTCTCTCAAACAAAATTGTCTGTTAATTCAAGGGAGTCCCAGCCATCAAGGATCCTATTGTTGAAAAAAGATGCCAAAGGAAAGAGAGATTTGGCCTATAATTATGTCTCATGATAGGGGGAAATATGACATAATATTGACGTTCATAAGATGCTTCTCATTTCTCATATTGAAGAAAAAGCAGTGTCTTAACCTGGGTTAAGGGCCTACCTTTGACAACAGCTGGTGACCCAGGGAAGTCACTTCCCCTCTTTCTGTCCAAGGCAATATTCAAAGACTATAAATTGAAGAAAAAGTATTGATTTACATTGGCAGGAAAAAATTCTTCACCAGAAGCTCCCTACACTGATGAAAAATAAAGACCATTCAAATTATTTTTTTTTTAAATTGTGGGGCTGAGAGAAGGCACCAGCACCTAGAGCAATCAGAAAATGTTTATATAGAAAATGATGCTTGAGTGAAATTTTGATAAAAACAAATGATTTTATGAGGCAGAGGTGAGGAAGGAATTTTTTCCAGGTATGGAACACAGCCAAAGCAAAAGCACAAAGATGGGAGATGGAGTATCATGTGTAAGAAAGCACAAGATGGTTAGTGTGACAGATGTAGAATGTGGGAATGAGACTGGAAAGCTAAGCAAAAGGCAGATTTTGAAAGGTTTTCAAGAGCAGAGAAGGTTGTATTTGATCCCAGAGCAATGGGGACACTGGAGTCTGCTGAAAGCCTTTGCTGCTTGATCAGATTTACCAGAGCTGAGGCTTTTCTGTTGTCACTTTCAATGGCCCAGGGACACCCTTCACCCTATGATGAGTCACTGAAGTATGACACTGATAGTCAATTAATGGAAACCTAGCAAAAAGAGTGTGAGGGAGGGAAACCCCTTCCTTGGCACAAGGCTCTGGTGCTAAGATGCTGTGTGATCTTAATCAATTTCTGTTCTTTCATTATCTTTTAAATGGGATTAATTATATCCACCTTATGTTAATAATAAATAACTAGCATTTAGGTTTGTAAAGCACTGTGTAAATATTATCTCATTTTATCCTATAACAGCCCTAGGAAATACTACCATTATCCCCATTTTACAGATGAGAAAACTAAGGTTTAGATAAGATGCCTCCCCCTATAGAGTGTAAGCTCCTTCAGGAGGGAATATTTGCTTTTGTCTTGGAATCTATATTGCAAATGGAATGATGTATACTACCATTTGGGGATAGAGGGAGAAGTTCTGTGGCAAAGATCCTGGTAGGGAAAGTAAAGGAGAGAACTAGAAGAAGGAAGAGTCATGAATTTATCCCCTCTCACCATCTGGTAGATTTCTGGTTTAACTCATTCTTGTGCTAATTTGATGCTAAGCTCTTTTGTTTCCACACAGCTGAAGGCCTACAAATGCTGTTGGTACCCATTAGTACCCTTTCCATTCAGCTCTCTCATATTGCCTCGCCCTGGTTATGACACTGGTGTGTACCTATGCCTCCAACGTCTAGGGCAGTAGAGAAGTGAGGGGGTGGGGGGGACTCATCAGTTTTTGTTCTTGCCTCCAAGATTTCTGCTTGTAGAATTCCCAAGGGGACACACACATCCAAGGTGTGTGAATAAGGAGGTTTGCTCTGATAGAACTGTCTGCAACACCAAGGGAACCTGTACTGGAGTATGGTGGCCCACAGGTCAGCAAGATTTGTTGTTATTCAGTTGTTTCAGTCATGTCTGATTCTTTGCAAACCCTTTGAGATTTTCTTGGCAAAAATCCTAAAGTCATTTGCCATTTACTTCTCTAGCTCATTTTATGGATGAAGAAACTGAGATAAACAGGGCTCAGTGATTTGCCCAGGGTGACACAGTTAGTGTCTAAGGTTGGATATGAACTCAGGTCTTCCTGATTCCAGGCCCAGTGCTTTATCCACTGTGTCACCTAGCTGCTCCTCAATATGGGTAATTCCTCTACAGGAACTGACTGCCCTCGCTTTCTGGACAACTTTTGCATTTGCCCTTCCATAAACACACACATCAGGGCCTAGGCTATACAATACATGTCAATTAATTTTTTCCAGTATACAGCTCTACTTTGGGAGATATTTAAAAAATAAGAGATGAATTGAAACTCTGATACTTTAAAGTATATTAATAATTGTTATCTTAATAATTATTGTAACTAACATTTTTCTAGACCTTTTAGGCTTACAAAGTACTTACCATGTACCAGACAATTTGACCCTCACAACAACTCTGTGTTGTAATTGCTATTATTCCCATCTTACAGGTGAGAACACTAATGTCGTATGTCCAGAGTCACACAGTTAGTATCTGAGGCAGACGATGAAAGCAGGTTGTCTGGACTCCAAACCAGATCTGCTACCCTCAGGCATCCTCTTCAGGCTATTAACTTGGCTCCTAACCAACCGGAGACTGGGGATCCTGAATTTGCCAGAGCCTGGGGACCCATTTCCATCCCTTGGATTGGGAGCAGAGCAGGGTATAGCTATATGAAGATTCAGTAAAGTAGATAGATTTGCTCTCTGGTTGTTGATATCTTTGTGAATCACCTTGTAAGAACTGGCCACTGGCCTCCTCTTCTAATATCCTTTTCAGCTTTGTACCCATCACCTGTGAAAGGGCCAGCCCTTGGCAAAATCCCAAGGTTGTGACTGGTGAAGTCTATGTTCAGTGCCCTCCCTTTTCTCCTTTCATGATCTTTCTTCTCCTTTAATGATGTCTCCCTGCCATATGCAAACTCTCCCTCCCTTCCCATCTATCAGAATCTGCTTTAAAAAGGATCTGATAAACTCATTCACACTACAGTGTAAATGATTAGTAAGCCCTTATCCTTTCTGTAGTATTTGCATTCCAATAAGGGGAAGACATGCTAAAATGAAAGGAATGAAGATATATTGGTAAAATGGCCAGCAACCTTGAATAGGTACAAAAGAGAATCACAGTTCTTCAACTTATTACTAAGTGTGTGTCCTTGAGAAAGTTGCCAGACCTCAGTTTCTTTGTTAATAAAATAAGGATACTGGAGTAGATTATTTTGGGGTCCTGTTTAGCTCTGAATTACTATGATTATAAATTTGGAAGCAGTTGGACCATTCTTTCCATCACTCCTAAAACCATACTCCATCCACAGTCGAACCTGCTGTTCCCACATGCAAAGAGAGTTTGGATGCTGGCATCCACTTTCATGCGTCTGCCTAGGTAAAAAGTGCATGGTGGTTTTCAAAACATTCATTGATCTGAACATGAGAAGTTTTCATTTGGATCACAAACAGTGACAGCAATGTCCAGGATGCCCAGGGAAGTGTACAAAGACATGTTACCCAAGGACTTCTGTATCCCCCACTGGTCATTCATCATGGGAAGATAGTTTCAGAATCACAAGAAAATCGACATCAGTCATGGGACAGAGCCCAAGGCCAAGGAGCACCTATCTTGAGCCAATGGACTCCATCAAGGCTGTAGAAGCCTGCAAATGTTTGGCAAGAACTCAGTTAACTAGAGGCACAGGTTGTCATGAATAATTGGGCAGCAAATTTATTTCCTGAAATTCCAAAGCTCTCTTTAACTTTTGGCTTTTCCTCTGGCCCAGACTGGCATTTTTATTTTTTTGCAAAGACCAGAAAGGAGTAGACTTGGAGTCTTTGGAGAGATGTTAGCATCTGTTCCTTAGAATAAAACAGAGGAAGAAAAATAGGAAGAAAAGGGGAGAGGAAAGAGGAAATACTATTTTCATTTCTGAGATTCAGCTAGCCAGAGAAAGATCGCTGTATTCTTTGATGAGATTACCTGGAGAAAATAGGCAGCCCTCATCATCCAGGGGTCAGAGAAGTCAGGGAGAGCCCTTCCTTGGAACCTAGGCATGCTGGGAATTGGTCAGATTGGTGTACGAAAGATTATAAAAAGAGAGAATACTTTCATATCAATCTCCTAATCCACCATGCCTGGACAGGAAGTTAATAGTCTCTTGATGCAGTTACTGGGCTCAGCTTGAAAATGGTGAGAAAATTCATTAGAGAACATTTACTCAGGACACAATTAAAATAAGACTATGTGAATAAAAATGATGCCAGCTCCTTGGGTATATATTATCTTTACTGAATGGGCACCATTGATCATGGGCTTCATTAGGTATTACAGTAATGAATCTTAGACATCAGCCTCTTCATATAAATTTCTTTTGGATAGATGCAAGATAGGGTAGGCTATGGGGGGGGCAGGGTTATGATGTCCCAGCCTTCCTGTAATCACATACAATGGTCATAAAGAAGGAGGCATTAAAGTCTGTTGATATTTTTATTCCATCCAGTCAATTTATAATCCATCTACTATAGACACTTAACCCTGTTTCTGCTTTTGATGTCCCTGCCTGGCTTCTTTTACATTACAGAGAGTTGCTGAGATATGCTGGTGCTCTGGAGAACACCCCCACACACACTGGGGAGACAGAGTTTGTGTTTCTCATCATCATTCCCATTTTATCTCCTACAGACACTCAATTCACAGTTTAGAGATTAAAAGGAAGAGTGACAGGTAGTATAGTGAAGGACCACACTGGTGCAAGCTGGAATCCTATAACAGAAAGAATCTTTGGCTTGGAGGTAGAATTCCCAGGTTCAACCACTCACTAGCTATGTAGGACAATGGGTAAGTCAATCCCTTCTTCTGAAGCTTGGTTTCCTCCTCTAAAGAATGGGAATGATAATATTTCTAATAGGTATCTCACAGGGGGTGCTATAAGGGTCCAATGAGGTAATGGATGTATAGAGCTTTGTACCTATAAACCATTATACATGTGGAAGTTGAGAGTTAAGAGGGACATGAAAAATTATTCAGTTAAACCTCCTAATTTTACAGAGCAGTCAGTCAGCAAGCATTTATTAAATGCCTACTAGTCATATCATCATTTCTCTGATGGCATGACCTTCTTTGGCAACGGAGGACAACCATAGTAACAACAAATACCTACTATGTGCTAAGCCTATGCTAAGGATCAGGAATACAAAAAAAGTTATTATTAAATATTAGTACATTAATTATTAAATAATTATTATTAACAAAAATACATTACTCTCCTTTGACCAAAGATCCAAAGACAGAAGAGACCTCCAAGAGCATCTAGTTCAACTTCCTATTTTACAAATCAAGGAACTGAGACCCAGAGAAGAAAAATGATCTGCTCCAGACCATAGAAGCAGCATGTTACCTCTTAACAATCTTTGAGGTTGGTAATATAGAGATTATCCCCATTTTATAGATGGAGAAGTAGAGGCTCAGAGAGGTCCCATGATCACATAGCTAAGCAAGGGTTTAACCCAGGTCTTTCTGATTCCCAAGGAGACCTTTATCTACTCTACTGAATAAAGTATGAGTTATTCAAATGGGATTGTGGAGAGAGTCTCATGTTTTTTAGATAACAAGGTACGTATATTTCACCTTATTGATTACTCTTCCTGAGTTGAGATCCAAAGTCTACCATTTCCCCAAACTATCTGGTTAATGTCCCCCAAAGAATTTCCCTTTTCCCAGATAGCATAAACAAACGCCTTGACTTTTCAGTTCCTCCCAATGGTACAAAGCCTTGGTTATTGGAGTGGCTTGTTTTTGAGGTTTTTACAGCGATTCATTATAGAAATCTACAAAACCATGCTCTCCTGCTTTCATGAAAAAATGATTGGGTTGTACTTTCCCTAAGTCCTGAAGATCCAATGTGATCCTATCAGATACCTGGGGGAAATTCCTGAGAGTCACATGGCAGTTATTAGTCTATTATCCCCTAGAAAAAGTCTATATGAATGGGAAAAGGAAAGTGTGGTGCACTGGAAAGAACAATGAATTTAGAGTCAGAGACCTGTGTTCACTAAACCACAAGCTACCTCCAAGGACATTCTTATATAAAGGATTACAACTATACAAATTTCATATAAAGAATATCTCTATCATATTGTAGAAGAGTGGGAAAAGCAATGGATTTGGAGTCAGAGAATTTGGGTTCAACTCTATCTACTTTGTAGCATTAACAAAATCACTTAATTTTCGTGAGCCTCAGTTTTTTATTTTGGGTATTTGTAAAGTAAAGCACTTGAACTAGATTATATCCATAGTCCTTTCCAGCTCTGATACCATCATTCTAAGAAACACCAAAAGAAGCCCCAAGGTCGTTATTATTTTCAAATCAAAGGAACATGAGTGATGGGTAACTGATGTAAAATTAGAACAATAACTTTTAAAAAGTCAATATTTCTAAATCTAAAATATCATTGGTATGACATCTACCAGGACAGTTCTCCTATAACTTAGTCTAGTTGAAAATCTTTGTGAGTGGTTGTGTTTGGAAAAACTTCACCCTCTAGCCACCAACCTGCTGATAAGCAAGCCTCTTGCAACTTTGCAACACTCGTCCTTAGAGCACATGGTCCATCTCTACTTGAAATCTTTGCAGATTGGTAGGGCTTGTTCTCTTCACCTCAAGAAGTCAAAATCACCTTCACGCTGATGTAAAATACTGCATTAGTAATTAAAAATAACTAGAGAAATGAAGCCAGTATCAGCAACACAATTGGGGAAAGAATGGTGATCAAAGATGAAGGCATCTGCAGCTGATTTGAATACTAAGCTTTCTAATGAACTCTGTAGAGGATCATTAAGTGCATACTACTTAAATATTCCATTCCAGGCAAAAGATAACCTTGAGAAACCAAGGATATATTTTTTAAGGTTGAATTTTCATTCTTGTATAAGTAAACCATTTATGTCAATGACTGGGCACAAAGAAAGATATACCCAAATTCATCAGTCCTAAGTTAAACAAACATGAGATACCTGAAAGTACCTGGAACATTTTAATGCCTTAAAGCACATGGAGAATGATCTAACACAGTAAAATATAAACTTCTTGAAAGCAAGGACTGTTTCATTTTGTCTTTGTATCTCTATTACCTAGTACATTGTCTGGTACAGAATAGTCACTTAATAAATGAAATTGATTGCATAGGCTCATAATGTAGACCTGTAAGACACCTCATAGACCCTCAAGTTCAAACCCCCGCCTTTTACAAATGAGAAAACTGAATTTTGAGTAAATTAATGACTTTTCCAAGATCACACATATAAAAATCATAGATTTAGACCTGGAATGAACTTCAGAGGACATCTAGCCCACTACCCTCATTTTACAAATGAGGAAACAGAAGTCCAGGAAATTGAAATGACTTCCCTGCAGTCACACAGATAGTGAGCTTCAGGAGTGGAATTTAAAACAAGACCCTCTGCCTTAAGGGTCAACGTTATTTCCACTGTGCCCCACTGCCTATCCTGCCTTCACTTGAAAGTAGAAGATATAACATCTGAAAAAGAAATTGGAAATGAGAGGGCACAGCAAGAAGGGATTTCATTGTTGATGAAGGGAAAGAGAAAACAGTTATTGGGAGAGAACTGAATACCAGTTGAGAGTGTAGGGAAGGCTGATTGGCCTTGTCTTAAGTTTTTGCTGGACATATTTTCTAAAGGGCTCTCTAAGGGGAAGAAAGAAAATAAGAAAAAGAGGAAATGTGACTGGCAAGATATAATGCTGAACAAATTCAGCAGAATTTCTAATGGTGTTTAGTGTTTCCTGTTGAAAAGATTGGGCTCTGCAGGAGAGGACAGGAAGGTCAATCACTCTGGTCCCACAATCAGCTTCAGACTAACCATGTGACTCAACAACCCTCAAAATGGCAAATTCATATTTCCTGAGCAGGAGGTTTCACCCCATTGAGGATTCTCCAGCTGAACAATGGTGGGAATTTCATAGCAGGAGACAGAAGCAGAAAGCTCCTGAGACACCTCAGATTTCATGGGAATGTGATTTGCTTGTGTGAAGAGAAGGGAAAATGAGAATCCCAAGGTGTGGAAATTGCCATGCCTCATTTAACTAAAGAATCGGAAAGAAACAACGGTTTTGAGAGACCCTAGCAAAAGGTTTATCTTTACCTTGCATCCTCAGGTGCACCCATAAACATGAACTCCCTTCCAGAGAGTGCTGACTAGAATCTTAGCTAAAAGACAGTAATATAAATGGTTTCCTGTGGTTAATTTCTAGTGACACAGTAATACCCTCCAGGCCCAACCACAGAAATGCAAATTGAACTGCACAGTTCAACTGACACCTCCAATCTCAAACAGGAGGAGAGATAGGAGCTTCCAAAAAAATTCTTCTCGATGAATAGAAATTTATGTTAATGATATTCCTAGGAAGAAAAAATATTAACACCTGAGAATTCATCTGGAGTAATGATATTATAACTTATAAAGAGAAAGTGTTAATCAGTCTAATGGAAAAGGTGCCAGTGAATTTCCTCTAAGAAGAGTTAAGGTACAGATAATTCATCTCAAGAAATGCTCTATTCTGACATTGATGAATCCCTAATTTGATCTCTTTGATGTAATTTAACAAGCATTTATTAAGGACCTTAATAAGTAGAGTGCTGGGCATAGGAGGTACAAAGCAAAAATGGATGGGGTCCTTGCCCTCAAGGCATTCAATTTCATGTGTCCATCCCCTCCAGCAGGTGGTGATACTGTCTTTTCATCTTGGGCAGTTCAGAACTATGTCTTAGCATAAATCCTTCTGCCCAGCATAAGATCAAAGGGGAGAAGGAGTAGATCTGATTATAACAGTATAAGAAACTCCCAGTGGGGAAACTCCCTCTACTAGTACAGATCAGAAACTCATTTGTAATTTACCATCCTAGAGTTCCCTAATATATTGTTAATTGCAGTTAATTGACTTTCCCAGGGTCATAGAACCAGAACATGTCAGAGGTTTCTCAACTCTGAGACTGATCTTCTACCAACTTTGTCATACTATCTTCTACAGGAATCACAGGATCATACATTCAAAGCTAAAAAGGTCCTCAGAGGTCATATAGTCCAACCTCCTGGTTTTTATAGATGAGGAAACTGAGACTCAGAAAAGTCAGATAAATAAGTTGCTCAAAGGAAATCAGGAAGTTCATATCATAGTTGAGTTTTGAACCCAGGTCCTCTGACTTCTAGGCTTCCTCCATAGGATCCTAGATTTAGAACTGAAAGGAATGCTAGAGGTCATATTAGTCCTATTCCCTTATCTTACAGATGAGTAAAGTGAGACATATATTAAAGTGACTTATCAAAAGTCACACAGTCAGGAAAAAGAACTAGTGTTCAAACCCAAGACCTCTGCCTCTGATTTCCATCCCTTTTTCCAGAACACCATGCTGCAAGCTGGAGAGCTGTCCTTGGGTCTTTTAGTATTTGATGGATCCCAGAATTCCTCTTGGCTTGTCCATCTGGGATCCTTTCCTCTTACCAGAGGGCCAGCCCACCTCCTTTTCCGGTCAGATATATTTTTGGTAATGGCCATTGCAGGACTATCATGCAGTCTTTGTGGTGATAGGTTGCAGCTCACTTTGCTCCAACAGTCAATTCCATTCAGGAATTTATTATTCACCCTCTATGACACAGCTAGGCAGCACAGTGAGAAAAGCATTCAGGAAGACTTGAGTTCAAATCCAGCTTCAGACACTTACTAGTTGTATGAACATGGGCAAATTGCTTAACCTCAATTTCCTCATCTGTAAAATGGGGATGAGAACAACTACCTCCCAGGGTTGTGGCCAAGAGCAAATGAGATATTTGTAATGTGTTTAGTGCAGTGTCTGGAACATTAGCCTTGGTGATGATGATGACGATGGTGATCATACCCTGGGGATACAGACATAAAAATGAGCATCTTCCCTCACTGAGATTACAGTCTGAGGGTATGTACACAGAGAAGGAGGAAAGATCTCTAACAGTCTAAAGGGGCTGGGGAAGTGGTACAGGAGAAAATCAGAAAGGACTTCACCAGGAAATTACATCTGAGCTGAGCCTGGTGGGAAGGTAAAGATTCAGAAGTAAGGAGGGAGAGCATCCCTATGCCTAGGAAACAACTTGTGAAAAGGTGTGGAAGTGGGATACAGTGAATAACATATAGACCAGTCTGATTGAAATATAAAGTGTATGAAGAGTCTTTGTACGATATTGCATTGCCCTTTGGGTCACCTACAGTTCCGATTCTTCTGCTATCATGGTGATCCAAGATTCACAGGCATAGGGAATTGCCACAGAGGGTTATTGGTTTTTAATGAGATCTCTTTCTGCAGAATCACTGAGAGAATTGCACAATGTCACCACATCCCAAATGCCTCCCCAGTGGCAGGAAGCCAGCTCCCAGTTACTCCCAGTTGGCAGTGGGCAGGACTTTCCACTCATAAAACCACCAAAGTGAATCAACTTACACCAAAACAAAGTCAACACTTAGATTCCTCTGTGGACCTCTCCAGAAAGTAGTATAGTATAGTGTACAGAGTGCTTTAGTTGGGAGAGGACCTGGATTCAAATCCTGACTCAGATACTTATTAGCTTTGTGATCTTAATCAAGTCCCTGAATTTCCTTGGGCCACAGTTTCTTCATTGGTAAAATGAGGGGGAGGGGCCATTTGGCCTCTCAGAACCCTTATAGCTCCAGACCTATGACCTGAAATATTAAACATCTCTAGACCTCAATTTCTTCTTCTATAGGATAAAGGATGGTCTTTGAGGTCCCTTTCAGCTATAATCCTGTAATTGTTCCGAGTACCTCATATAGATCTCTGCATAAATATTTCTCAAATGAATCTGGAGGTCCTATGCAGAAAGCTATATGTACCCTGGCTAAAACCACATGCTACCACTTCCACCCTGCTGTGCCATCACTATAGAGACAGGCAGAAGACTTCATGACCTTGAGGACTCTTTAAATTCAGGCAAGTTCTACTGGTCACCCAGATTTCAAGAATGAGTCTGGTGAGAGCCTCTAGACCAACCATCCAAGAGGCAGCATAGCAGTTCATCCCCAGGGACTGGACAACCACATGATCAACTCCTAAAACTGTTTGCTATAGCAGGTGGATTCCCTTCGCCTCTGTGATCTACAGAGGTCAAGGAAATTTCCTTAACAATGGAATCACCAGTTATAGGATCACAGATAAAGAGCTAGAAGGGACTCGCAGTTTGTTCCAAGCTCCTCATTTTCCAAATGAGGAAACTGAGGCTTGAGGAATTCAAGTAATCTGGGATCATATACTAGAGCTGAGAAGGACCTCAGAGGTACTCCCGAGTCCCAGGGAGATTAAATAAGATCCCCAAGGTTATGAACATAAGTGTCAGAGATAGAATTTGAATCCAGATCTCCTGACTTTAGAACCATTGCTTTTTTTACTGTACTATACAACTATATAGTCAGGAATGGCTCCTCATAGGAGTCATCTTTGAATTAAGATGTCCAACCAAGGGAATATAACAAAATAAAGCCAGGTCTTCAAAATATTGAATGAAATGAGTGAGCACTTGCAAAGAGCCTTCTTCTCATTGACCCATCAGGAAGTCCAAGATCCTATCTTGAGTGGAATCCCATGCCCAAGAACAAATACAAATCCAATAACAAGGTAATGAGTTTTCCCAGCAGACCTGGCAGGGGTTGCAGGCATCTCCTCTTCACCTTCATCTAACATCAGACCTCCCAAGGCACTGTGCCAATTGGGCTTCCAAACATCAAAAGTCAACATCAACTCTGCTGTTCAAAAAAATCACTGGGGAATTTCACGAATATCTCTGGGATTCGGGCCAGACCTATGGTGAGAAGAGAAGCACAAGCATGGAATGGTATTCCAATGAACAATGCTCTATTTTCTTAGCTTGCTAATCCAACAAAAACATTCATGATGAAAAAGCCTATATATGAACATAAAGATCACTTATCTAGATGTACTTTGGTAAATGTTAGTGGTCATAAAGAACAAAGCCCTCTATTTCTCTCTCAGTATCTTTTTGGTCCAGATCTATGATTTAATCAAGGAAGGAAGTTCATGGTAAGGAAACCAATATTCAACTTCTCTGTAACTTGTAGTGACTGAAAACTGCCTGTTTCACTGGAATGTTAAGTGACTTGCCTACCCATCAAACAAATGTCAAGTGAAACAAACCTAAGTTTTCCTTACTCAAGTTATGCTTACTGCCTTGCTTCCCCACTTCATGCTAACTTCCCCAGATTGGAGCATTGGTGTTTTTGACTTTGAGGAAAGGTCTTCAGAGTACTGAAAATATAAAGTAATTTCCCTTCAGACATCATTTCCACCAAAGTTGAAGCCTTGGCCAAACCAATCTATTGGACATGATCAAGTCAGCCTCCATTCTCATCCATCCAAATTATCCTTTGTGGCTTAAACCATGCAATAGAACAAACATTTATTAAGTGCCCATTTATATCAAGGGCCAAGAATATACAAAAATTAGAAAAAAAATATATGCCCTACCTTCAAGAAACTTGTGGTCTAAACCAACATCTGCTATTGGGAAGGAATGAATCCAATAATGGTCAGTGACCAAGAAGTGAAATGTATGGCATAATGATGATAGATTACGGTAATAACTCACATGGATCAATCAGTAGTAGCTTAACCTCATTTTAGAGATGAGAACGCTGAGACTCCAAGGGCTTAAATGAAATGTCATTGGGTCACATTATTAGTGAGTGATCAATCAGTCAAAAAGCATGTATAAAGTACCTACTATGGGCATAGCACTGTGCTATCATGGGGATAGAAAGGCAAAAATAGTCCTGCCTGCAAGGAACCCAAACTCTATTGGGAGAGATGAAAATAACTAAGCATATATAAGATAAATACTATTTAGATTAAAGGTAATCTCAGCTGGTAGCTGGACAGGGACAGGGCATCATTTAAGGGAAGAAGATGAAATTTGAAGGGAAGCTAAGAGTTAGAGAGAAGGAAGTCAAAGAACCCAAGGTCTGAGGACAAAGGAGCTAGAACTCCAAGTCAGGACTTCTGAATCCAAGTGTAATGCTATTTGTAATATATATCATATTGCCTCTCTCCAGAGATTCATAGATTGTTGGAGCTAGAAGAGGGCATAAGGACCTTAGATGGACCAACCTCAAAGATGGCCTAGACATCTAGATTTCCTCTTCTTGAAAAATATTCTCATAAGCAAAGTGGAAGGAGCCAGTCTAGGATCCAAGAAGACCTGGGTTCCAATCCCACCAGGGTCACCTACTGGCTGTGTCACCATGTAAGAGTCATTTAGTCTATCAGCATCCTAGGCAACCTTCTAAGAAACTAAATTGTCAAAGAGGTATTGATCTACTTTAATAGAGGGAGCTTCCTCCCCCAGGAATTCCCTATATCAATGAAATCACAGGAACAGACCAATAAAATGAGGAGGAGAGGGGAAAGGTTTGTAGATAGAAAGGGGGATATGGAGATGCAGCAGTTGAAGAAGTAAGAAGGATGGAGGCTCATCAGTGGAACAAGATGCTAGAGATGATGAGATCAAAGGCACAAGCAGAAGGATTCATCTTGGAAAGAAGATGAAAATACTTTATCCTCTAATACAGGAAGGAAGTGAAGAAGAGGTCTGAGGTTAACAGAAAAGGGCTGGGGTGGTCAGAAGAATGTGGCTATTGAGGATTATTATGAGGAGACAGTTAGAAAGCTACAAATCAGATCAAGAATGAGAAGCAGGTAGGAGAGATGAAATGGGAGGGAGGACAGGGGAACCTAGGAGAGGAGAAGGATGGTGGAAATCTCTGGTTATTATACAAGAGTCATGGGAGCTTTACACTTCCCAAGAAAGGGGACATTTTGTGTCTTTTCTTGGTGAGGGGAAAAGAAGACACCTAAAAGTCCAAGAGAAGAGAAGATTCTTTCACTCCAAGCAGCTTCCTTCTCTGGGAGCTGGTAGCAAGAAAACCTAGGAAATAGAAGTACTCAGTGAGAAGCGCCTCTGGCATTTAGACTGAGTAAAGCTAAAGAACTGAGTACAAAGTCAACAATGAAGTCAAACCAATGAACTTTAGCTGAGGGTCTCTCTCTTTGAATCCACAAAGAGAGAAAAAAGACAAAGGAAAGGACTCACCATGGTAACAGGTACCTGATGGAGAAGAAAGATACATAGTAGTATCTTGGAATTCAATTCTTATAGTTACCTAAAACATCCCCTTTAAACAAAGTAGTTGTTCAAAGTCTAATTTTTAATTTTTAAGATGTTTCTGAAAGTATCTGAACAATCCACTGATAATAGTGTATTAAAGGCTTTCTAAGTGGCAGGTAAAATTTGCTGTTATTTGTACTGGGAATCCAAAGACAGGTGCTGATCTGCATTAATAGAGGGAGTTTCCTTCCCCGGGATTTCCCTATACCAACAAAATCACAGGAGCAGTGTGGGGGAGAGGCAGAGGAGAGGGGAACCTAAACATGTTTGTAGATAGAATGAAAAAGTCCCTGCTCTCCAGGGTTGGAGGATAGTGGAATATGTACATTCATAAGTGTATATGGGCAGTTAAGTCCTGCTATGGGCAGCTACGTGGCATAATGGATAGAGCTCTAAGCCTGGAGTCAGGAAAACCTGAGTTCAAATCTGACCTCAGACACTTACTTGTTGTGTGATCCTGAGCAAGTCACTCAACCCTATTTGCCTCGGTTTCTTCATCTGTAAAATGAGCTGGAAAATGAAATGATGGACTCTCCAGTATCTTTGCCAAGAAAACCCCAAATGTGATCACAGAGAGTCCAGCATGACTGAGACAACTGAACTACAGTAAAGTGTATATAAATATGGAGTATGTTCTAGTCAGAAAGGATCAGGGAGTTTCCCCTAATTACCCCATTAGATATAACAAAATCGTAATATATGTTTATATGTAATATATATCATAATCATTATCATAAGAGTTGGAAATTGTTCAGTACTTTAAGGTTTGTAGAGAATTCTGGCCTCTTTCCCAAATATGAATAAAGTCACCTTTCATTTTTGATTTAGAGTAGCTTCTTTTGCACTGAATGTAGAGCAAATATACAAAGAAATTCTATTTCACTATCACCAAAATTTCTTCATTAGCATAGTTCCTAGCACATGGTGGGCATTTAATAAAATAATTTAGCCTTTCTCTGCCTCAGTTTCTTTATCTATAAAATGGGGATGACAATAGCAACCTACCACCTAGGCTTACTATGAATAGCGCATGTGATTATATATGTAAAGTGATTCGCGACCCTTTGAGGGCCATGTAAATGCTAGGTATTCTTACAATTAGAAGAAAGTAAAAACAAACAAACAAAATGATGTTCACTTGGAGAAGAGTGTGGCTTCCTTTCCACCCTGCCCTGTTGAGGCACCTGACTACAGGAGACTCCTGTTTGTTCAATCTAGTCTTCCCCTTGGTGAAGGACTGAAACAGGGGATTATGAGATTAGCACATCTCCACTCTCTGCTAGAAAGGGGAATCTTTTGGCAAAAAGACCATGGAACAGGACATCTAAATCATTCATTCATTCAATCAGCATTTAATGAGTACCTACTATGTGCCATGTATAATTCTTGGCCCTGGAAAATATAAAGACAAAAAGGGAAAGGAGCTGCTCAAGTAGCTTACATTCTAGGAGGGGGAAAGGAAAAAGACAGGCAATACAAACTGATGGGGATGCCTGACTAGGAAGTGACACCTCAACTGAGTGTTGAAAAGGAGCTAGGGCTTCTAAGAGGTAGGGGTAAAGAGGGACAGTGTTCCAAGCATGGACCACAGCCAATGCAAAGGCTCCAGGATGAGAGATGGAACGAGAACAGCAGGAAGAAAAGTTTGTGAGGATCTTAGATTGCATGAAGGGGGGTCAAAGTGCCATAAGGTTAGATTAGCAGGCTGGATCCCCATTATGAAGCACTTTAAATGACTGACACTCTTTCACCACCTTGTCTGTATTTCCCAAGGAAAAACAACACCCAGATGTGAGAAGCTAATATGAGCAATCCTGCTGGGATCCCTGCTCTACCTTATGATTTCTCTCCTCTTCCTGAAGTTTTCTGCTTTGCATTTGCACTGCTCGTATTCTGTACTTCTTTCTCTGTGCACTGGCTTCATCCCACCTTCAATGGAATACAAGCTTCCCAGCTGTCACAGTGCCTACCACTAGAGATAGCCATTCCTGTAGGGAACACTTAGGAGAAAACCCCTCTCCACAGGCAAGATGGATTCCCTCTGGCAATATATCTTCTTTAGAAATGCTTGGGGCAATGGAGGGTTAACCTTTTTGCCCAGAAGCCAGTATGTCCGAGGCCAGACCTGAATCCACAGCATCTTGGTTCCAAGGCCAGTTCACTACAACTACCTCTCACTTACTATGCAAGGGCTTCATAAATGGTCATTGAATTTAGTAGAATGGAATTTGGAGAATCTGGGTTCAAATTCTGATTGTCACTTAGCATCTTGTCACTGTGGAAAAGTCACTTTCTTTTTCTAGGCATCAGTTTCCTCATCTAGAAAACGAGAGAGTTTAACTAGTTGTCCTTTGACATCTCTTCCAGCTGTGGATATATGATTATCAAAGCCTAAAATAAATAAAATAATGAACAAATAAATATGTATATATGCATATATAAATATATTCACATATAGACATATATAAAAATAAGCACTAGCTCTGGAGTCAGAGTACCTGGATTCAGATTGTGTCTCTGCTACTACCTGTGTTAACTTGGGCAGGCTGGATCCCCCTTATGAAGGGTTTTTAATGACAAACACTATTTCACCACCTTGTTAACTTGGGCAAGTTAATCTCTCTAGGCATCACTTCCCTATCTAGAAAATTAGAGAATTAGACTAGATGGCCTCTAAATTCATTTGAGATCTAAATGCATGATCCTATGAATCCTATGAATTGAATTTAATCAAACAAAAGATTAGAAGGGAATTAATGTAGTATTCAAAGAATCTCTATTCTAATTATGTGTAGAATTCCCAAAAAGAGAGATATCAAGCAGATAAGCCCCCTAAGATATTGTGGACAACCTGCACAAAAGAATAAAGAAAAACATTTTAATAAAACATTCTGCCCCAAGCAAGTCATGTGCTTCATTTATCATACATGAGGAAAGAGAAGTGTTTGACGTGGAATAGAACTGTGACTTCACTCACCATGCGTTCATTACTTAATGTGACAGAAGTTCTATTAATGACTCCTGGAAGGTGGAATATCCATCCTCCTCTCCAATACTTATTTGCTGACAGTAGAGTTTACAATGGATTTTTTTACAAGTAATTATTTAAATAAAAATCTTCTAGGCATTCCCTATGACCTTTAAGGTTTTACCAAATGTTTTGTTTTGTTTTGTTTTTTTTCAAAAATAAAGGGAGAGGAAGTTGAAGCCAAGCCTTTAGAAGACTTCATTAATAAGATACAGCTAGTCCATGGACCAAATGCCTCCCAAGAAGCAATGCTTTGGCATGTTGCTATTTTTCCTAATTCTTCAGCAAATGCAAAAAAAATGTGAAAGTCATTGAGGGGGTGCCCCTAGGAAAGGAAATGCTCCTTAAACAGCCCACATCAAGCAATGACCTACTGGAAAAAGCACAAAGACCCCAGATTTAGAGTCAGAAGGAAGCTTCAAGGCCAACTATTACAACTTCTCTGTTTTACAGATCAGAAAACTGAATCCCATCAAAGTCAAGTGACTTGCTCAAGATCACAAAGGTGACAAGTAGGAAAGCTAGGATTTGTACTCAAATCCTCCAAGTCCCAGCCTAGCTTTCTTTTCACTGTCATGGGGCCTCTCAAGTCAGACAACTTTGGTTCATATCCTGGTTCTACCAGTGTCTTCCTGAGTGAGCTTAGACAAGTCAGTTACCCTCATTGGTCTATAAAGTGGGAGGGAGGGGGAAAATAATGATAACAACTGACATTTATAGCATGTTTTGGAGTTTACAAAGAATATTATATATATTATTTCTTTAGAGGCTCATTCAAAATAGGAAACTACAAGGTATCTGTCTCCCCACACACACACACACACAAAATCTGAAATAACTGAGGGAACAAAGGTTTAAGTTTCCAAGCATATTGATGTATTAAGCAATGCATGCCAACTGCACAAACTATCCAAGCACGTTTCCTCAAATTGACACTGGACCCTGAATACATGTGGAGACTAGTTTTTATGCATTAAAAGAAAACAACAAGATATAAACTAGAATAAAAGATTAGATGGTCTGATTTCTAATTAGAGAAAAGAATAGGCAGTTTCCACGTTAGGAAGGGGAGAGTGAACAGATACAATCCCCTAAAATCAGAACAATTGTCCCACTCCCCCTAAAAATTCCCCCCAGGTGCAAGGAAACAATGGCTGATTGACCATTAGAGGGCCAGCATTCAGATAACACGTAAGGGTTGCTTGAGATGTATAATTGTGAGAAACTGCTTGAATCAAACTTTGGATCTACAACAGGTAGAGGTGATCCACTTTCCCAGACACACAGGGCTAGGTCCAAAGAATGCAATAAAGTTTTCTCACAATTCCCATAACTGGATAAAGTTTTCCCACGAAACAGAAATTGGACTAGACCCATAATGAAATAGAAAGAGAACTGAACTCAATCCACAATTGACTCCCAAGAGAGAGTGAGTACGGTTCCCTCAGTTCCCACAATTCTCACACCCCATTTTACTGGAACAAAAACTGAGGTCCAGGGAGGATAAATAATTTAGCCAGGATTATACAACTGTTAGAGATCAAAATCCAGATTTGAACCCAAATCTCTCTGACTTAAAGAGGACCTCAAAATCCTTTGAATAAAAGGTCATCTACCATGCAACGCACCCTATCATCTGGCCTTACCTAGCTCTAAAACACATACCTTTCATGCCAGTAAGACTTTCCTTACCATCATCTTCCAAAATCAAAACACATCTGAACTCACTCTCTTTGCCCATTTCACTGCCCACCCCCATGGTGTGGTAGATAGAGCACTGGATTTTGAGACAGAAAGAGCTACATTCAAATCCTGCCTCTGACACTTCTGGGCAAGTCACTTAACCTCTCTGTGTCTCAGTTTTCTTACATAAAATAGGAAGATTGAACTTAATAACTTCTAAGAATCCTTCTAGACATAAAATTATGACCCTATGAAATCCAACCCATAAGAATAATGAGGATGGAGCAAAATAGGAGGTAGTCATCACCTTCCATCTGTATCATACACTCTACATTCTAATCACTAGCCGCTCCTCAAACTAAAAACTCAATGCAACAAGAATGTACGAAGCACTATTGCATGCAAAACACTGTGCTAAAGGGGGTAGGGAAGGGATACAAAGCTAAAAGTGAAAGGAAATGCCTGCCCTCAGGGAACTTGTGTTCTCTTTTCTGCACCCAGCATGCACCTAGATAAGTAAATGAACCCGTCATATGGTTCCTATGTGTACTCAAACATGCTACCCCCATGCCTTGAATGTCCATGTCTGACTTTCCGAAACTCCTGATCTTCCTTGAAGGCTCAATTCAGGTACCACTTTCTGTAGGAAATCTTCTCTAATCCCTCCCCCAACTGAATGTGTTCTCTCTCTCCTCAAAAGCTTGTTTGTCTACTGCATTGTAACATATTTGTCTTTATATCTTATATATCACAGTATATGTGTATGTCATATATAAATTACATACATATTATATGGATACAATCAATATTCAACATTCCTCTGGTTACCTTTATGACTTTAACCCTTCAGGTGATTTTATTAGTAATTTCATTTTCACTATCACATTAGTAATTGCACACATTCAAGGCTATGTGAAATAGTAAAAAAAAAAAACAAAAAAAAAACCGAGAGGCACAATGTCTACAAGTTTGTAGAGCAGCTGATGTCCTACTAGGCGCTTCACTGGTCTTGTTCACCCTACATTGTAAGGAGCTCTCCATGCATTCGTTGCACATTTTCATTGTTTGCCTTTAAAACTCAAGTTTTTGTGTCATCATCATGCCCCCAAAGCATGGTTCAAGCCTTTGGGCTCTAAACTCAAGTGCGCAAGGTCAGTGATGTGGCTTTGTGAGAAAAAAGGTGGTAGATAAATTTTCTGCCAAAATGTCTGCAGTCTCTGTTGCCTAATGGATCAACTGGCTAGAGACGTTGAGGTTGATAATCTCATTAACAATGGCAACCCCAACGTTAAGTGTCCACTTGCCTCTGACATGCTCCTACACCCTGAGACTCTCAAGGATCTCAAAAAAGGAACAAAGCAGACATCGTTGATGGGTTATTTCAAGCTGGTGTGTCCTTAATAAACTCCAGCACCACCCACCAGCTGTGAAGGCAAACTGAGTGTCAGAGGGATTTCAAGACCTTGTCAATCTTGGAATCTTCTGTCAGTAGCAACTAAAATCCCAGCAACCTCTTCATCAGAGGGTGGCCAAGGTAGAGAGGTTTACAGCAGTATAGCATCCTGTAAAATACCCTCACATCTCTTCTGACATAGTTAAAGATAAGATTCAGATATAAAAATGTAATAGTTTTAAAAATTGTATTTTCATTTTATTTTTTATACTTTATTTTATTTATTTTTATTTATTTTAAGTATTTATGGTACTGTAGATTTCACGCATCATGAAAAGGAAATATTGTCTAAAATCAAGAGTGTTTTATTCAGATATTAGCACGAAAGATTACAGAATTCTAAGGAATTACTACTGAGAAAATATGTTTTGAATGGTACCAATTTTATTTGTGCACTACATCTTATGGGTTATTGCATGGATACTGTGTTAGGAAAAGTACATATTATCAAAATTAATATTTTGTTACCAAGAATTACATGCATAAAAGTGTATTTTCCACAATCTCTAGTGAAAGGTTGCAGTTTTGCATGGTTGAAGGAAACTTGCTCCCTATTTTCCATAGGTACAATGTATCAACATTTACTTTCATGTGGTTTTCTAAGCCTGAATTAGCTATAGATATATATAGACATTTTGTGTACACTTGTCTGAATATCTATTTCCTCCCAGTAGGATATAAGTTCCTTGAAGACAGAGTGGCTTGTTTTTATCTCTGTATCCCCACAACCTGGCACACATTAGGTGCTTGGAGCCAGGGTGTTATAGTACAAAAAGCAGTGAATCTAGGGTTGAGGTTCCATTTTTGGCTCTTCTATTCACTACCTGCATGACCTTGGGTCAGTTCTTTAACCTCTCTGGGCATCATCTGAAAAATTAAAATGCCTTAGTGGCAGGGTTCCAGTTAGAAGGCAGGAGGCTGAGAATCAATCAGCGGAGCCTTGAGAAGGAATCGGGAAGATCCAAAGGGAGTCAGGAGAGAGCAGCATCACTGAAGCCATGAGTGGAGGAGGAGAAGAGCATGGTCCACAACATCAGAAGTTTCAGGGAGATCAGGAAGGGTAAGGACTAAGAAAATACTTCATCATAACAGTTAAAACATTATCAATAACCTTTAGAGAGAGCATTTTCGGTAGATGGTGGAACTAGATGCTAGACTTCAAGGGAATCAGAAGAGAGAGGGTGGTGAGGAAATGACAGTCCTCTTTATAGCTGATATTTTTCGGTCAATATCTCTCGCTAACATTTCTATAGAACATTAATAATTATTATATTAGCGACACTTTAAGATCTACAAAGTGTTTTGCATTTCTCATCTCATGTGATCTTCACAACATCCCAATGAGGTAGATGTTACTATTACCCAATGTTGCAGATGAGCGATTGAGACTGATAAAGGTTAAGTGACCTGTCCAAGGTCTACCCAGGTAGGGGCGCTAGTAGCAATGATTATACTAATACACACACACACACACACACACACACACACACATATGTATATACACACACACACATGGCTGTTAAGAGGATAAGGGATTTGCCCAGAACCACATAGGTAGTAAATGTCTGAGGCATGACTCAAGCTCAGATCTTCCTGCCTCCAAATCCCAAGATCTCTGCTCAGCGCCACTGAGTTGTGTCTGCATATTGATGGCACAAGTAATTTGGCAGAGGCAGGATAGAGAGATCTAGAGTGGCAGTTTGAGGGGATTACAGAGTCAAGAGAAAGTTTTTAAACACGGGGAAGCCTTAAATATGCTTGCAGGCTTCAGAGAAAATGGATTTAGTCTGAGTCAGATTGAGAAAGAAATGAACAGGACACACTCTAAAAGGAAATTCATGATAGAATCATGGGTTATCTTTGACCTGAAAATAGCCATTTCTTCTTCAAAGACTTAAGCAAAAGTGAATAGGATGGCTAATGATACTGAGAAAAGGGGGGCTTAGGAGATGTGAATGAATTTGTACCTTGATTTTCTTACTAAAATAAAAGCGGAGAGGCAGCAAGGTAATGCAATGAAACTTGGAAGGGAAAAGACTTGAGTTTGAAATTTGCCTCAGACACATATTAGGCAAGTTATTTAACCTCTTTGTGTTTCAGTATTCTTGTCTGTAAAATGGGGGTGACAATAGTACCTACATAAAAAAGTTGTTGTGAAAATCAAATGAGACCTTTGAAGATTTAAGGTCAATATACTTAGCCAAAGTACAAAGAGCTTGGCCAACCTTAGAGTGCTATATATGTATATATTATATATACTAGCTGTTACCGTCCTCATCATCATCATCATCTGCTGAGTTAGGGATAGTGCTGTGAAACTGGAGGCTTGAGGAGAAGGTTCAGAAGAGCTACTGCAGAAGAAATAAGGGAAGAAACAAAAAGGTGACTTTTCAACAGTGAGGGCTCGGTTGAGATGGGATAACGTCAGTTTGTAATGATCCTATTCAGTATAGCTGTCCAAATGTCTCCAATAGCGGGCATCTGTTGAAAGAAATAGGAATAGAAATAGTAGATGGGGGTGACGTAACCCAGGACAGAGGAGTGGAGGAATGTGAACAACATAACAAAGAGGATGAAAGGAGTCAAGGGTAGAGCTTTTTCTCCAATAGCTGGAGGAAGTAGGGATGGATAACCTTACTGTTGTTCAATGTGTCTGACTCTTCATGACTCCATTTGGGTTTTTCTGGAGTGGTTTGCCATTTCCTTCCCAGCTTCTTTTTTCAAATGGGGAAACTAAGGCAAACAGAATTAAGTGACTTACCCAGAGTCAAAGAGCTAGTAAGTGTCTGAGGCTGGGTTTGAACACAAGAAAATGAGTCTTCCTGACTCTGAGCCCAGCACCCTATCCACTGTGCCACCTAGTTGCCGTTGGAATGGATAACCTAAAATTGTAACTAATAATGTGCCATGATAGTGCCATGGTCTTCATTTTTAGATCCCTCATGATCACTACAATATAAACATCATTCAATTCAGCAAGTATTTATTGAGTACCTACTATGTTCCAGATAGCACTAGGAATTTATATTTTTTAAATTATCTTCACTACGTGAAAACTGACATAGGCCCTTCCCTCAGGGTACTTGAAATCTAGTAACTGTTTGCCCTGGAAATGTTTTAAAGTATAATACCATGAAATAGGTTTTTATGATTAATTTTTGTCCCAGTGGTCCCTGATCTCTTAAAATTAGTATATCACATCCCTATTTTCTTCTCCTTACAGCTAATATCTAAGCCAGAATGGAAAAAATAAGGCCCAGTCCTGCTCACCTAGTATTAGCCAGTGAGATAGTACACCTGCATTCTAGGTTAAGTAACGATTTAGGGGTTAACCTGAGAATCTGGCTGCCATTTACATCATTGTTTCAATGAGACAGCAGGCTCTGAGTTCCAAATCACTGACTTGTACCGTGCTGCGGAGCATAACCACATATCTTTTATGGGTCACTTGGTGAATTTTTAAATAAGCTTAGTCAAGCACCTCATGGTGTGCATGTAGTGTATACATGCATGTAACCCTTCTACAGATGTCTATTGATAGTAATGCGGCATAATTTTGATTCCATTCATAAAGGTTAAAACATACAGCCATTATCATTTGTGGTAATGGATGGCAATTTTCCATATCTCCAATGCTTCAGTTACAGCGATTATAGCAGCAAATGTTTCATGTGTTACGGAGCTAAAAATAATAAGCTTAAGATTTTATAAAGTAGAACATTTCCATTACTGAGAACATAAGGGAAGTGGGTTCATTTTTCTTCTAATAATAAAATTCTCATTTCAAAAGACCCAATTCATAAAATAAAAACCACTTAAGTGAAATTAGTGTTGACCTTATCAACTCATTCCATTTCTTACACCCTCACTTTCCTTCTTCACTTTCTACCCCATCTGCCTCTAATACTTTTTTTTAAAAAAAATGTTTAAATTGTAACATCATAATGGTCTTAGAATTAGGAAGACATGAATTCAAATCCCACTTCCTAGCCTTACTTAGATGTGTGTTCCTGGCAAATTGCTTCCACATCTATATGACTTGGCAGCTGGCTAGGTCTTTGATACTAATATAGAGATGATGTGCAATCTGGATTGATGAAAAAAGTTCTGACACAGTGAGATCTGAGAACTGAGAAACTCACATGACAAATTCAAAATGTAATATTGTTTTCACCAAAGAAGTAGCATGGAAAATATTGATGTAACATCAAATGTGAAGAAGGGAGAATTCTAAAACCCCTTAACACACATGCTTATTTGTGTCAATTCAAACAATAATTTTGACTCTCATTTACATAGCCTCTCAGGATTTTTTGTGTCTGTTTTCTCATTTGAATGTCACAATAATCCTGGGAGGTGAGATTATCATCTCCATACTGAAAAGGGAAGTAAAGCCTGAGAGAGTAAGTCACTCACAGAGGATCACACATATAGTAAGTGTCTGAAGTAGGATTCAAATTCAGACCTGCCTGACTTTGAGGTCAGTGTTACATTCACATTACCACTCAATGAAGCAAAAATGAAAATGGAATGCAAAGCCAAGCTGTATAACATAGTGAATGGGGTGGGTGGCGTGACAGCAAGTGAAAGCAATCAGACAGGCTGGTAGGAAACACCACTTTCCTGCATAAATGAAGATTGATGTGCCCAGGACCCACTGGGGAATTCTGACTTTATAAATAGCAGTCACCACCTTTGTTTGTTCTCTTAAAATAACTTCACATCAGCAAAAAAGGAGAGAGCAGGCAGACATCATGCATTTTGGGTCAATTTGTGGTTGTGTTTTTTTTTCAGCGAAAATAATTAGCTTTGAAATAAAAATAAACAAAATGAAGGCAGTTGGGACTGGATGGTGAGGCAGGGCAACAGCCTGTAGAAACCCATAAGAAATATGAATAAATGGGAGCTGACCATGGTCCTTAAGATTGTTTGGCTGCAGTTACTGAGTTCCATGATTCATGAATAACATGCATCCTGAAAATAAAAAAGCAAGAATAAGTGGGAACTCAGAGCAAAAGGAGTTCAGAAACTTGGAGACTTCCAAAGAACCTTAGGCATCATTCAATCCAACAATCACATTATAATCAGATACTGACACAGGTAAAGAAACTTATAGGGTTTTGCCTGATAAAAATCTCCCTTAAATAAAAGGGAAATAAGAACAGAAGTATCTACAATAATAGCTTGCACTTACTCTCATTTTATCCTCACAACAACCCTGAAAGGTGGGTACTATTTTATAAATTAAGAAACTCAGGTAGGCAGAAGTTAAGTAACTTGCCCAGAGTCATTTGGTTAGCAAGTGTCTGAGGCTGGATTTGAATTTAGTTCTTCCTGACTCCAGGTCCAACACTTCATCCACTGCACCACCTAGCTGCAAAATTGGCTTTTGGTTCTGCCAGTCTTAGAAAGGCAAGTCTAGTTGAGACATGGGATGGAGAAGGGAACCTTTCCTTATAGGCATGAAATGCCTGGCACATAGTGTTTTGTAAATGCTTGCTGATTGGTTCATTTATACCTAACCTGTTCAGACATTTCCATCTCTGCCGTTCTGGTGCCAGAAGAAAGTATTATACTATGAGCAGCATATTCTGCAAATAGGAAGAAAAAAATTGACCTGAGACAGCTTTGTGTCTGGAAAATCCCACGCTTTTAAAGAATCATAGAAGTCAAAACTGGGGGGACCGGAGCAATCTTTCAACCCTTTCATGATCCAGATGATGAAAGAGGAAGCCAAAGAGACCCAAAGGTCACATGGGTAGCCAAGATTTGAACCTGGGAGCTCCAAACCTAAGTCCAGTATACCTTTTTCTATACAATTCTCCCTTTCCTTGTCACAAAATCATAGGTTTGTGGAACTGGAAGTCACCACAAAAATTACAAGATCGTAGACTCTCAGACAGTTCCCTCTGAGGTCACCTAGTCCTTTCTTGTTGATTCCTTACCTGAACAAAATCTCCTTTACAATTAAACTGATTAGTTCTCATCTAGGCTCTGCTTGAAGACCTCCAGTGATGTGGTACTCACAGCTCTCCCTCACTCAAAACATAGTCAAGTGCAAGTCCTGTCATTATTTCTCTGATGGCATGGTCTTCTTCAGTAATCAAGAACAAAGACACGAACACACACACACACACACACATACACACACACACACACACACACACACACAACTTCCCAAAGTGGGCCACTGCACTTTTCATTTATTCAAAAAAAGCACTTTGGGCAGCTCAAATTGTTACAAAGTTTTTTCTTTTTGCAAAGCCCAAATCTGCCTTTCCACATCTTTCGTTCACTGTTCCTAGTTCTGTTTTCTGTGGTCAATAGAATCATAAGATCATATATTTATAACCAGAAGGAAGGCTTTGGAGGTTATTTAATCCAACCTCCACACTTTACAAATGGGAAAATTGAGGCATGGAGAGTTGAAGTAATTTTATCCAGACCAAACACATACCAAATGACAGAGCTAGGATTAAAATTTGAGTCTTCTGATTCCAGAACTTGTCCCTCTGCCATACTGACTACTCCTTCTTCCATATGATAGTCTGTGAAATACTAGGAGACAGCTACAATATCCTCTCATCTCCAGGTCAACTGTCCTCAATTTCTTCAACTGATTCTCTATCAAATGATCTAACCACCTTCAGCTACATTAAATTATTGTATATCAAAGTGAGCTGGAGAAGGAAATTGCAAACCGCTCCAGTTCCTTTGCCTGTAAAACCCCAAAGGATGACAGGAAGAGTGAGACATGACTGAAAAACAACTGAATTTTGGATAGAAAACTAGACTTGGAATCCAGACAACTTCAGTTTAAATCTCACCCCAGATACTTATTTGTATCTGCATAACCCCACAGCGAGTCACTCAATTACCCTGTCCTACAGCATCCTCAACTGTCAAAAGAAACGGGGGGAGATTGTCCTCATGAAATTATAACATTCAAGAGCTGCAGAGACCTCAGTGGCCATCTAGTTCACCCCATAAAGGAATCATCTCCACTCCAGCATGCCCAAAAAGTGACAATCCAGCTTCTGCTTGAAGTCCCCCCCATACAAGGAGAGTCCACCACCTCCTGAAACAGCCCATCCTACTTGAGGATAGCTCTCATTGTTACAAAGCATGGTCACATATCAAGTCTAAATTTGCCTCATTGCAAATTCCACTTATTGCTACTGATTCTACTTTCTAGGGTTAAGCAGAAAAGTCTAGTCTCTTTTCCATGTGGCAGCCTTTCAAATATTTGGAGGCAGAATTCATGTCTCCTCTGAGTCATTCATTTCCCAGCTTGATATTCCTAGTTCCTTCAGGTTATCCCCATATAACATACACTCAATGACCTTGAAAGTCTCTTACAGTTCTAAATCTAAGATCCAATGATCTCCAGTTTCCTCACCACCCAGATTACTCTCCTTGCTTTATGCTTCAGCTGCCAGTATCCTTCCTGTAAAGTGGTGCCAGATCCTGAGTCCAGGATCAACAAATATAATCACAGAGGCAAGGAACGCCAAAGGCCATCCATCTATCACAATCTTTATCCTATCAGAGTCCCCGATGCAACCTTCCTGACAAGTGGTGATGGAGCTAACATTTGAAGACCCCATTGGGAGGAAATCTATTGTTACTTCAAGAAGCCACCCATTCAACTTCAGGGCAGCTCTGTTGAAAAGGTTGAGTTTGATTCTGTTGTAAAGTTACAAAGATTCATTCAGAAGCAAACTGCCTGAATTTTATCCAAGGAACAGCTAGGACCCTGGCCCTCCAATGTAATTAGTTCAGAATGAATAAGATTCAAGGTTCCAGTTCATCACTTCTCAATTCCAGTCCAAAAAAATACATTTCAATCAGTTTGGGAATAGAAATAAGTTTTGGTTCATCCTCTCCATTAATTACCAAAACCCCTTGATGTTTATGGATGAAAAGAATGCCAAAAGAAGGAGGGGTATGTCTCCACACCACCCCTAGATGTGCCAGAAAGAGGACGCTGGCCTATTAGATGACAGATGTTCACATCTGTTGGGCTGTAAAAGGAAATGTCCATCTAGACTCATTATCTTGGCCCCTGAGCAGGGAGCTCTGGGCTTAGAGAACAGACTACTAAGATAGAAGGTGCAATTAATGAGCCACAGAGCCATTTCTAATCAACAAAAAGGTTGGTAGCTTAACAAGAAGCAGGAGAATGCTCCATGCTTTGTGTGTGTGTGTGTGTGTGTGTGTGTGTGTGTGTGTGTGTGTGTGTGTGTACTCCATCAAGGCCTATCTCAGTTTTGTCTTTGTTTCTCCTATGCTTAGCATATAACATGGTAGGTGCTTACTATGCTATATAAGATCATAGATTTAGAACTGAAAGGGAAATTAGAATATAGTTCAACCACATCATTTTACAGATGTATAAACATAGACACAGAGTTCAAGTGACTTTTCCAGGGTCACACCACTTACTAAGTACCGAAGGCAGGATTAGAGCCCAGAATTTTCTTTCTCTAAGTCCCATCTACTATGCCACTGATTGATTGATTGTATATTTGAAGCTCATTTTCTGTGTTTTGAAATTTAACTTTTGTATTATGGAACATATTTTCTTAAGTCACTGGGGACATGGGATTCTTTTTTTAATAGCACCTTTATGAAATAATAGTTTCCATGCCTCTAATGAGAGTTGATCATAGCTTTGTGTTCAGGTTTAATCAGCATGTAATACAATAATGTAACCACCGATATACAGACACAGGAACCAGCATCTTTTGCCTCAGCTCATTAAGTAGCTATGGAGACAAAGCCCTGGAGTTTCTGTCTGAGCTGCTCTGCAAAGGCAAAGAAGACACCTGCTGCTAGGAGTGCACATGGAGTCTGTTCCACCAATGGTGCTCCACCATAGGCACGCCAGGCCAAAGACCAAGGAGTTGGAAAGTCACGAGGCCCCTCTTCTGTGAGCAACTCTAAGAAAGGGCCATCTGAGGGAGGAGAGGGCAAGACAAAAAGCTACCCAGGGAAAATAGAAGTTTGATTGTTTATGTTCATATTGAAATACCATGGTAAACAACTTTTGGGTTAGTGATGTGTGCTGCCAAGAGTAAATAAGAACCTTTTAATATTTCATTCCAAAGGCAGAGTATTGAGAATCAATGTTGTCTAGAGGAGTCTAGAGAAGTCAGCAAGATCTGGATCCCAGTCATACCTTGGAAACTTACTAGATGACCTTGGAAGAGTCACTTAATTCTTCTGAGTCTCAGTTTTCTCATATATAAAATAGGTCTGATAATAACTACAACACTCTGTTAGACTATAAATTGCCAATAGGTGACAATCTTTACTGATAGAGGGAGTTGCCTTCGCCAGTAATTCTCCGTACCAATGAATAACTTCCTCACAGGTTCCCTATTACAAGGCTCAAATGAGATAACTCCCAAGGAACCACCACCCAGCCATGGCCTCTGCAAATGCTAAATCCCTTACTTCCTCAGTAACCACAGCTACTGAAGATCCAGGAAAGAAAGTTTTCACTGTCAAAGTGCTAGGCACCATCAAATGGCTCAACATCAGAAAGAGATTTGATTTGATCATTGGAAGGGATGCTGCCTTGAAACTCTATACTAAGAACCACTAGGCCTTTCCACTCACCCTGCAACTGGACCATTCTATATGTATTGTCTTCCTCCATTAGGATATGAGCTCCTTGAAAGAGGGACTATGTCAATTTTCTACTGTACCTCCAGCACATAGTACAGTGCCTTACACATTGTAAGCCCATGATGAATGCTTTTCATTCATATAAATTTATTTAATCCATATATATATTATTTTATATATTTATATAATTCATATAAAGTTATTTAATTCATCAAACATTTATTAAGCACCTACTGTGTTCCAGGCATTGTGCTACATATTAGAAATACAAAAAAAAAAGAAGAATCAATCCCTGGCCTGAAGAAACCTACATTCTTGAGGGGGAAGCAACATGTATACAAGTAAATTCAAAATATATACAAATTCAATACAAAATAATTTAAACTGTTATATAAATGTCAGTTTTGATGATTAGGGAAAATGCACTCGATCCAGTTACATCTCACTCATCAACATGCTGCATGATGAGAACTGTTGGATGTTTAAAAAATCTAATGAGCCTTTTAATAAGCCTTTGGGAGCCTCTCATGTTTAAATCAAATACTGTAAACACAATTTAGGGCCCCAGAAACTAATGAGGCTCTGGGTATGACAGAACAAATTCATTTACATTAAATTGATCCTAAGTCCTGCCCAGGTGTTGATGGAATAGAAGAAGCTTTGGACTTTTTTTTGACAGGTAGATCTGGCTTTACATCCCATCTGAGATGTTTGCTAGCTGTTTGACCCTGGCCAAGTCCCTTATACCTCTGAGTATTTCAAATGGACGTTCTTCCCAGGATGATTGTAAGGAAAGTGCTTGGTGAATTTGGAAGGATACTATAAAAATGTGAATGACTTTCATTATTTCTTCAGGATAAGAAAGCAAGAATGTACAGGCTGGTTCTTACAACATTTCTTTAAAAATAATGAAGTACTTAGCATAGTACCTGGCACCTACTAGGTATTATATAAATGCTGATTCTCTCCCCTTTTTCTACCCTTGCCTTCCGCCCCCACTCCCAACTTCTACTCTTACTTCTGCCACTAAATAGCCATGTGACCTTGATCAAGAGACTTAATCTCACTGGTACTCAGTTTCCTTTCCTTTAAAAAGAAAGGGGGAAGGAAATAAGCATTTATAAAGCTCCTACTGTGTTCTAAGTGCTTTACCAATATTATTCCATTTGAGCCTCACAACAACCCTGCAAGGCAGGTGCTGTTATTCCATTTTACAGGGGAGGACACTAAGTCAAATAGACTTGCCCAGGGTAACATAGCCAATAGGTATCTAAGGCCAGATTTGGACTCAGCTTTTCCTGACTCTGGGCCCGGAATAAATAAGGATATTGAACTAGCTTTTCTGTAAAAGACCTTCTAGTTCTTCCTTGCTATCATTTCATGGTTTCTCCATCCATTGCATATCTGTTTGCTTGAAAAAATATCTACTATTGATGAAAAATCTGATTTAATAAAGAGCTCATTCTCAACCCCAGCAGGGTGAATATTCAAGATACGTCCTCTGAGATGTAAATAAAATCTAAGAAAAGACTGGATTTGGAGCAGAGTATCTGGGTTCAAGTCTTGGTTCTAGTATCCACTCTGTGACCTGGGGCAAGTTTTCTCGCCTCTCCTGACCCTGGTTTCCTCATCTGTACAATGAGGGAACAGGCCTGGTGCCTAAATTGACTTGTAACTCTGGCTTTATTATTGTCTGATCCTGCAGTTTACAAAATAAGGAAATTGTTACAGACAATCTCTGAGATCGGTCACGTAGACCTCTGGGGGCTCGGCCTTTCCTCCAGGCCCACAGGCAGGCCAGCAGGACTCAGGCTTGAACTGGGCATACCAGACTAATTTCATCAGTCATTAAAGAAAAACAACTTTGACTGATAGCATTGATTGATCTCATATAAATTAAACAATAAAACAGCCTGGAAATTACACATGGATAATGCCTGTGAAGCATTTTGTCCATCTTAAAAGTGAACCATGGTAATAGCAGGGGGTGTTTTTGCTACTATTTCTCAATTGTGTATTACAATTTAGGTCAAAAACAGTGATTTTAAAATGTTAGTCAATAGTCCAGAAGACAGAAGAAGCCCCTTATAAGTGATGTGTGTGTGTGTTTACATGTACATAAAAATAGTTCTCTCCATGAAAAACTGGGCTTATATGGAAGCGGGATATGCTAAAATCAGTCAATTGTTAAATATTTAGTATGAGCATTTACACATCAGAAATGAGCAAATGCTACAAATTGTGACTTGATTTATCATTTTATTTTCTAGATTTCATTGTCTAGATTTCTGAAAGTAATGGAGAAAATAATAAGAATGCAGACTAAATTTTAAAAAGTGTGTTATGTATGGTCTTTTTTTTCAGAAAGCCAATCATTAAATATTTAATAGCATACCATTAGATAGAGAATAATGCTATTATCAGCCTCCATTCCCTCAGGACATAAGTTCTTATCGATCAAGATCATTGGAGGTAATCAATCAACAAGAATTTATTAACTATGTACTATATGCCAAACACTGTGCTAGATGCTGGTCGTACAAATACCAAGAATGGAAGTATCTTTATTTACATGAGTTTTATTCTAAAGGGGAAGAAAGCAAGTACGTATAAAAAATGATATGTACAGACATAAACTAAATAAATACAAAGCAGTTCAATACGAGGTAGTTTGGGAGGGACAGAGCTCACGATTGGGGCAATCAGTAAAAGCTTCATGTAGAAGATGGTGCCTGAATTGCATCTTAAGGGAAGAGAAGGACTTCATCAGGTGGAGGGAAGGAGAGAGTACATGCCAGACACAGAGGTCTCCATGGAGTCCAACTCTTAATTTTACAGATAAGGAAACTGAGGGCCAGGTAAGACAAGTGACTCTTCCAAGATTATAAGGTAGCAAGTACCAGAGTGAACGGGGATACAGATCTCAGCTTTACCTCTTACTACCTGTGTAAGGGCACAATGCCTTTCTTCAGACACCCAGTAATTATCATAGTGCCTGGTATGTAGTAAATGCTTAATAACTGCATGTTTAAAAATTGCATGTTAATTGACTGACTCATGACATCTCTAGGCTGCAGTTTCCTCATTTGTCCAATGGGACGTTGGACTAGGTAACCCCCTCAATGCCTTCCAGCCCTGGATCTTTGATTGTATGATCTGATGTCTTCTCTTAGCCTCTTTGTGTTTCTTTCTCAAATAAAAAGGTTAGACGAGATGTCCTCCAAGGTCTCTTGCAGCTCTATGTCTATGATACTATGTAGGTAACTGCTAGAGAGTTATGGTATACTGAAAAGAGTTCTGGAGCTAATATCAGGAAAGACCTACTTTCAAGTCCCATTCCTGAGGCTTAGTAGGTATATGACATGGACAAATCATTTTCCCTTTTCTGCCTCAGTTTTCTCCTCTGTCAAATGGGAATATAATTTGTACTGCCTTCTTCCCAGGACTGTTATGAAGAAATGACTTTGCAGACTTTAAAACCTTATATAAAGGTGAATTGCTATTATGAAAGTCAAAGCATTTCCACCATAGACCAGCCAGCAAACTGCAACTGCTGCATTCCCCTTTCCCTAAGAGGCCAGTCTTTTCATTTTCCTCCTCCTCTCCTCCTCCACACCCAACTCCAACTCCCTGTAGAATTGAACTGCAAAGCTTGTCTAACCTCCATGAACTTGAGCCAAAAGCCTGAGGGAAAGAGATAAGGTTGAAAGGGGGACTTGAGGGGTAAAGGAGGAACCAGGGCATTTTCTTCTAATCCTACTGCAGCAAGACTCCCTGGCAAGGCCTGGGAGGTCTCCTTAAGGTCTG
Source organism: Potorous gilbertii (assembly GCA_028658325.1). Taxonomy (NCBI): domain Eukaryota; kingdom Metazoa; phylum Chordata; class Mammalia; order Diprotodontia; family Potoroidae; genus Potorous; species Potorous gilbertii. The sequence goes on along the minus strand of CM053771.1, from coordinate 517,691,952 downwards.
TCTTAAAGCACAAACTCAACCAGGATCACCCATCTGCATGCACCAGCTAGTCCCCATTCCCCAGCAGCTAAAAAGGAAGGAAACTGGTTTCCTCTTCTCTTCCAGCTGGTGCTTGAAACCAAGCCTAGGCCCAGGGATTTCTGCTGTCAGGTTCATGTTTGAGGTGCTTTTTCTTTTTCCCTAAAGGGTTCATTTTTCCCCTCATATTTTTTAGAGTTAAAGAAACGATGAGGGTGGGTATAGGAGGGAGGAGAAACCCAGTAAAGTTGGCAAAGATTCCTCATGGGCCTTTTACTGAGGAAGAAACATCCAAGCTGTATCTTTCACTTTAGGAGTTTCTGATTTGAGTTCTTGCTTTTAACATTAATTAGGTTTCTTCTCTACTTTCACCTCCTTAGACTTATTGATCTATCTTCTGGGGGGTTTTCTGAAATTCGTTAAGAGAGGCATGGAGTCCAGAACATAGGAATCTGTCTTCTCATTTTCCTCTCCCCTGATCAGATCACTTCTGGAAGACTCTATTAAGTTGTTTTTCTTCATCTGTAAAATGGAGATATTTATACCAGTGGCACCTACTTACACAAAGCTCTTGGCAATCCTTAAAATGCTATAGACTGTTTAACTATCACCAATATAATTGCCATTATCACTGCCCAATATTTTCAGAAGTACAATGATGAATCCAGAGAAAGAACTATGGACTTGGAATGCAGAGCAAAACACATCATTTTCTTTTTTGTTTTATTTTTTTTCTTTCTCATGGTTTCTCCCATTCGTTATAATTCTTCTATGAAACATGAATAATGTGAGAATCTGTTTAACAAGAATGTATGTATAGAGCCCATATCAGAGCACAAGCCATCTTGGGGAGGGAGGGGATGGGACAGAGAGAAATTTAAGAATTATGAAAGTAAATATTGAAAACTGAAAATAAATTGAAAACTGTAAAAAAAAAAGTACAATGATGAGCTACAACGCATTCAAATGAGGGCAGCAAAAATGGTGAGATGACTGGTGGCTAGTTCACGGAGGATCAGGTAAAGTAATTGGAGCTGCTTAGGCTGTACAAGAGAAGACTCATGGATATGATTTCTCTCTCCAAGATTCCAAATTGCAGTCATGTGGAAGCAAGGTTAGAGTTGCTCTGCTCCCCCCCGACAGAAAGACTAGGAACAATGGGTTGAAGTTACAGAGTAGCAAATGTAGATTTCATGGGTAAATGTAAAGTCTTACCCTGGAGGTTCAAAAAATCAACTTCACAACAATAACTAGGGGAAGGTGACTGGATGGCACAGTGGCTATAGGGCCAGATCTGGAGTCAGGAAGACTAATCTTCCTGAATTCAAATCTGGCCTCAAGCACTTAATAGTTTTGTAACCTTGGGCAAGTCACTTAACCCCATTTGCCTCAGTTTCCTCATCTGTCAATTTGAGCTGGAGAAGGAAACAGCAAAACACTCCAGTACCTTTGCCACAAAAACTCCAAATAGGCTCATATAAAGATGCATGAAGAAGGCAAACAAGGAACTCCAAACATGGAACTCACAGAAGAACTTCTTAGTTCTGGGATTGGTTTCAGAGCATAAACTGGAGCCTGGACAGCTTTTTCCCTACAACTAAAAACTGTTCCAATTGTTTAATTAACAAGTCACTAAATAGCATTGCTCCCATGGTTTCAAGAAGACCGTTTAATCCAAGGGAAAAGACCAAAGGGAAAAGTAAGCCCACACAATGTAATTATTTAACTACAGTTCATTCAGTTTCTTGGCATTGGGATTCTTTGCTTTAATGTGAGAAAGGGGTATTTCAGAGCCTCATATAATCAGGACTTTGTTCGTAATCAGTCCCTTCAACTGCAAAATGAGAGGACTGGCGCAGAGCATCTCTAAGGTCCTTGCCAGCTCTAAATCAACAGCCTTCTGGTTTGTCACATATCATCCCTCATACACATTTGGAATATTCACCTTTATGGCAGTCTTCTAATGTTCAAAACTGTTCATCTCTTTCTTCAATCATTCTCAGACTACTTCTGTGTAGTCACAGTGATGACTCCAGAATAAAGAAACATGACTGAAATTTGCATTACCTCTTTTAAAATACGAAAAGTGTTTTTCTGCCCTTATTTCATTTGATCATTTTACCAACTCTGCAAGGTTTATAATACAAGTAGTACTATCAACATTTTACAGAGAAGGAAACTAAGGCCCAGAAAAGTTAAGTGACTTGCCCATGGTCACACAATGAAGAAATGTCAGTAGCAGCTTTAGAACCCAAGTCTTCCAAAGGTCACACCTGCCTATATTTGACCCTTCCCATTTCTCACATATTGAACTCTGATCATTCTATTTTATTCAGCTATTATTTGTTACTGAATTTAGTCAGCAGACATGGACATGAATCTGGATGCTGCTACTTAATAGGTTTGTGAACTTCTTTAAACCTCTTGGAGCCTCTATTTTCCTCATGTATAAAATAAGGAGCTTGGTCCAGAGCATAGTTTCTGAGGTCCTTGCCAGCTCTCAATCTCAAGGAGAGGGACAGGAAGAGGCAGTAGAGAGATAATGGTAAGGGATGAACAGAGAAAGTAAAGAAGAAAGGCTCCCAGTCAGGTATTTTTTAACTTTCCATTATCTATGTAGCTAATGGAAAGAGGCCACTTCCACCCATTTTGTAGAGAACCTCAGAATGTCTAGTCCTGGTATCTCCTACATAGGTGCCTCTCTCTTAGGTGATCTGGGTATACACAAAGCCTCATTATATTCATGTTGTCTAATTTGATCCTCACAACAGCCCTGTGAGGTAAATACAGTTACAATTCCCATTTTATAGATGAGTAAACTGAGGCTGAGAGACTCAATGATTTGTCCAAGGATGCCCAGCTAGTATCTAAGGCAGAATTCAAACTCAGGTCTTCTTGATTCCAAGTTCAACACTCTATCCACTGCAATAATCTTGATGGATTAGAACAATGGTCTGAAATCAATAAGATAAAATTTAATAGAATAAATGTAAAGTCCTGTTTTGAGGTTAAAGACTTTGTGACCTTCACAAGTGGAATCTGGGGGAGGCATGGCTAGCCAACAGTTTCTGGGGGAGAAATGTGATGTTTTAATGAAGTGTAGTCTCAATGAAATTAAGTATGAGTGAAAAAGCATTTTTAAAGCCTTATTTTGAACCATGGTAAATGCTAGGGATACAAATATAAACAATCAAGACAGTCCCTGACCTCAAGGAGCTCACAGTTCAGCAGGGGAAACAACACATACAAGGGAGATAGAGTCACCCATGGGAGCCAAAAGGAGAAGATCCAAGCAGCACAGCTTGCAGTGGGTCAGGAAGGCTTGTGGTGGCCTCATTCCAAACAATATGAAGCAAAAGCTCACTTCTCAAAACCCAGGGCCCCAGAGGCAGGAGTCCTGAATTCTTTTAGGAGGAGAAGGATCTCAGGGCCAACAGAATGATTAGAGAGGATAACCAAAGAATCTTATGTGATCTTAGGACAGGTACAGCATCCAGGATGAAGAAGGTGACCATCCCACAAGACATTGTCCTGACCAGACCAAATCTGGGTCAATGTATCAAATTCTGGGAGTCCCATTCTATGAATGATACTTACAAACTATAGGGTATCCAGAGGAGAAAGACCTGGATGATGAGAAGAATTGAAAGTAAATCATTGCAGGATCTGTTAACAAAACTAGGGACATTTACCCTGAGAAAGAGAAGAATTAGGGGGATATAACAACTGTCTATCCTATGAAAGAGAGGTTAGAATTGTTCTGCTTGACCCAGAGGGAACATGCAATAGAGGAAGTTTCAGGGAGGTAGCTTCAGTCCTCACATCAGGATAAGCAGTGAATTCTTAGAACAGCAAGGTGGCACAATGGATAGAGCACCAGCCTAGACACAGGAGGACCTGAGTTCAAATTTGACCTCAAACACTTACTTACCATATGACCTTGGGCAAGTGAGTTGGGCCTTACTGCCTCCAAAAAAAAGTAGTAGTGAGTTTGCCTTTACTGGAGGTCCCCAAGAAGAAACTGAAAAGCCTTTTAATGGAATGTTGTCACAGACTCTTGTTCATAGTTAAGTAGGACTAGATGGTCTCTGAAGTCTGCAGTGGCTCTATGATCCCAGGATTCTCTGAAGGGCCAAGTGGATGGCATACACAAGTAGTACTTTGAATTCTGAGATTTGGGGAGTGATCTTGGAAGACTTCATGGAAAAGGAGGGAGGCAGAGATGAGCCTTGAAAGATAGGTTGGATCGAGAAAGAAAGTCAGAAGGAATTCCAGGAGTGGGGAGAGATTGTGAACAAGGTATAAGGCCTTTAGGAGTGAGCTGTGTTAGGGAGGTTGTGAGAAAAAATGTGGGAAGGGTTAATGATAAAATGAAAATAAAAATAACTTCATCTATTTATGTTATTTTAAGGCTTGCAAAGCACTTTACAAACTTTTTTTATATGTTCCACACAACAATCCCAGCATATAAATGCTACTATTATCCCCATCTTACAAATGAGGAAACCAAGTAGTATCTGAGGACAGATATAAACATGGGATTTTCTGACTCCAGAGGCAGCCTCTTTCTACTGCACCACCTATAGGGGGTAGGAGGAGATAAATCTGCAAAGCTGGTTTGGGGCTAGGATAGGGTCCTTGAATACCAAGATTAGTGGTTTAATATTTTTTTTTATTCATACATCTGTTCTCTGTGTCCAGATGTATACAATTAGTTGGTATTATTTCTTAAATTACAGTACTGAAAGCTCCAGGGGGGAAGGAATCATGTCTTCTACTTGTATTCACTTTGCAACTCTCTCCCTTTCACCTATATATCTTCATATCACATCCTCAATAAATACCCTTGACTGGTCAACTAACACTATCTGACTTCCTAATTCATCGAAAAATTCTCTACAATTGCAATGGAATTCAATTCAATTCAGAAAAACATTTATTTATCACATACTATATGAAAAGTACTGGGGGAGATACTAAGAATAAGTCCCTATCATTAAAGAGCTCCCATTTGAAGCAACAGGCAGATCTAGGCCATTTGTCAAAGGGGCATTGGGATGAGTAAGTTATGCAAATTTTAAAAAATCATTTAAAAATCTATTTTGTTTCTGAATCTGAATGAAAGAATTTTACTTTCTTGAATGAAAGAACCTCAACTCTGCCATCTGTGTGGCTGTGGGAAAGTTATTTCACTTTCTGGACTTAATTTCCTAATCTGTTAAATGAAGGGTGCTGAACAAGGTAACTCCTAAAGTCTGCCGTCTCTTAATCTGCTATTCCATTAAGAAGCCAACTAAGGTGGCCTGTACTTGGAGAGAGAGCATTTATATAGAGCTTTAAGGTTTGCAAAAAGTTTTACAAATATTTTCATTTTAGCCTGACAGCAACCCTGCGAAGTAGGAGATACTATTATACCTATTTTACAGATGAGGAAACAAAGGTCAATGGAAGTTAACTGACTTTCATAAGATCAGATTTAGACTCATCTTCTTGACTCCAAGTCCAGCATTCTAGCCATCGCACCAACTAGTTGCCTCACAAGATGTTTTTTGTGATGTCCTACTTATCAGTAGTACCAAGAATCCTGACATCCTATCATATGGGAGGGAAAGATTCATCCTGTGGCATTAGCCTGTGGGTTTTAGTATCCATGAGAAGCAGATTCGAAAGCAGCTCAGTATTGTCTTACACAGCTTACCCTTCCAGAATAATCAATCAATAAACATTTATTAAATACTTAGGATTTATTAAATATGTATTAAGTATAAGCCAGGCGCTAGAGAACCAAAGATAAAGCTAAACTAGCCCCTGCCTTCAAGAAACTTATAGTCTATTAAAGTAGACAGCACATAGAGTAAAAAGAACATAGAGGTCCCTGGGACCTATTTAACATGAAAAAAATAAATGTTGACTCCTCAAGATTAGAGATTCTCCTTCCTCACTATACAAAAAACCAACAAAGCTACTGGAGTATAGAAGAAATGATTTTGCAGGGGAAGCCACAACTTCCAAAGTGAGTTGTTTGGGATTTTGTCATGAGCTAATTTTGTCAAAAATGGCTATACTCAGGGGAGGAAAAAAAAACTCTTGCAAATTTACCCTAGCCTCCTGATCACCCTGGAGGCATAGGTGATAATATGTTTTCAGGCAACAGAAAAAGAAAATTTTATAAAGTGATCATCTAATAGTAACTGGGGAAAATTTTTATTTTCTCAAAGTCCATTTTCAAACCTATCATTTGGTATGTAACCCTTTGAAGGAAGTAATAAGTATCACACAAGAGTTTTATTTTTTTATTGGAATAGTTAAAATCTGAACAACCCTAGGTCTCATTAAAAGACCTGGTAAACACGAACTCATTACCCATGAGATTATTATATTAGAAAAGACTCCTACAAACACTGTGAATAGATTAGAAGGAAAAATAAAAACCCAATTGCTTAACCAGGTGTAAGGTTTTTCCTCATAGGTCATTTCATTGTATTGCAATCCAAACAGCCTCTTCTGTACATAGAGGAAAATGGAATTTCTTGTAATATAAGTACATATTTATTAATGTGGCTGTGGGTCCATATATGTGCATAACACTGAGCAAGTGACTGGTTTCTCCACTTACTATTTTCATTTTTAAATTGAGAGAGCTTTTCCTCCGAGCCAGATCATTCATGAGGAACAGCTAGTTACCAAGAAGACTCCCGGATGAATCAGAGAGAGACTGAGATAAGATCTAGAAACACCATCTCTTCTTTATTCTGGAGAACTTACATTTTAAACAGGAACAGATCAGCTCACAACCAACTGTGGCGCATACATTTCCTCTGCCAAGAATGGCAGACAGCTTTTATTTTTCACTGTGGAAGCAAATTAGCAAGTGCCTCTTGTGTGGAATCTGTTAGCAGACATAGACGGATGGGGAATTTCTCTTGAGCGTGCTCAAGTCAGGAAAACAAACAGCATCCAAGGACAAAGTGCTTCAGCCAGATGTGACCAGGAATAACACGGAGGAGTCCTATATTTCCCTCCAGGAATTTGCAGAAATATTCTCTTCTGAAAGGAGACTAAGGAAGCATTTCGATCTTTGTTTGGTTGCACGAGTGACATTTTCCAAAGGAAAGGCAGGAGTGGGAGAAAAGGTTACTCCCTATTTACCTCCACATGTGGTGGAGGTGAACTTGGTTCGGGACTCAGAGAATCACAGAGCTGATCAAATGAGGCTGAAGGCTAAATTCACTACCCAGAATTCTCTGTCCCTACCTTTATTCTATAGCAGTGAGTCTCAATCTCATCTGACTTTCAAAATAAGCTCGAGTCTGTCCATGTGTGAGTGTATCTGACATCTGCCCCTGCACTCAATGTGAGCCAAAGTGAGAATTACAATGTGAGGACTTGTACAACAAAGAGAGCTTTAAAAGTATTTAACCCCAAGAAAATTTAAGTTTCCTGCTACTAATGGAAATTGCCATAATGTCCACAGAGCATGTGAGCTGCTCAGTCAGAGGAAGATGTGTAAACAACTGTACAGGGGAGAAGAGGAATTTTAAGAACAGTGGAGGTAAAAGAGGATTCATAAAAGAAAGTTTGCTGAAGGAATCTCAACTCTTACTCTCCGCCTATTTTGACTGTCATTTTCATTCCCAACTACTGGATAGTGAATTTTAGGAAAATAATTGAACAGCTGAGTATTTTCCTTTGAGTTTCTTTCTTTCTTAACCTGAGAATATCTTTGGAATTGGAGTGAAAGAGCAAGAATAAAAACTCAAAGAAGATGTCAAAAGGCAATTTATGGAAACTTCCAATTTCCAAATAAGCTTCTTTTCGGAATGTGAAAACTACAAATACATATAGTAAGAAGGAAAAAAAATCTCCTGATAAGATCCAGTTGAAATCTCCATGTTGGAAACCATCGGGGTCTACTCCTCCTAAGGTAATCTGATCAATTCAAGGTTTGCTAATTGTTCTGAATATCTTAACACTAAATGGATGTGGGTGAGGAATAGAGAGTCAAGGTTTGAAGCTTGCTAGAACAAGTTTGGGTTTCCTTTTTCCATGTCAGAAAAGAATTCTTATAGGTTAACCTTTTTGACAAGGTAAACACACTAATGAGATACTGAGTGTTTGAACAAAGGCTATTTCATAGACAAATAAATTCAAATACAGTCTTGTGACAAAAAATTATACTATCTCATCTCAAAAATAAATTGAGCTGTAGTTATAGTTTGAATCTAAAGACTGCAAGGGATCATATTTTTGGGACAACTCAGTGAGGCTTAGCATCAAATTTTACTGATCTAACACACCCTCAGGCTTCATGTTTAAGTGGGAAAATAGCCCAGAATTGTTCCCACAATGAAACAAACAAAAGATGATGATGAATTCAGAGGGTGAAAAATAGTCACACAAATGAAATTTGCTTGTGGCACAAAAGAAAATAAAGGCTTTATATCTGTGCCTGAAACTCTATGATGAGTCCTTTTCATTCATAACTTATTCCATTGTGTACCTAGATCATACAAGACTCAGAGGTCTATAAATGATGTCATTCTAGCTATGTTTCTGGAAACAATGGAAAACAATGCAAATTTAAGGAAATAAAACCTGAAGATGGAGTTTACAATTATTGCAACTCCTCTGGCCATTTTAGGCTTCTGTATCAAAATGAATCTCTGCCTGGCTGATTTTTTTGTTCATTTTTGTGTCATCCTTTTTTTTCTGCTTGGGGCAGAGAGACTCAATGGTGCAAGATCAAACAGAAAAGGAGAGTAACAATTACACTAAGTAAATCCTGGGAAGACCCTCATATTTCTGACAAGAATTATTATAATAATGTACAGTAGCTTCTATATTGTCTACTCTGAATTCTAACTGAATAGGGAATGCCCCTGAAAGTCTCTTGCATGGGAGTGATGGTTTGTTAAAGGTAATATGAAATTCCAAATCTATCACTACCTGTGAATTAGTAAATCAGATAAACATATCATACCATTGTACCTCATGGCTTTTTGTGTCTTTTGGCAAAGTTATCAGGATGCAGGCTTAAAGTCCACAGGGTCTGAAAGATGCTGCCATGTGTCTCATATCATAATCTGGATTGCTGTAGATTTCATCACCACGGTGACAGTTGTAATTTCTGTATGGATTTATCAATGTGGACTAGAAAGTTTTGGTTCACCTCAAAGTATTAGAAAAACTTTATTTGATGTGCTATATCATTTCACACATACCACTAATTCACATTTATGTTCCAATTAGCAACATACAGGTTGCAAAACTTTTGTGGGGACACCATTATCTTGACTGCATTTATCATGTTTAAAGGAAAAGAATACTTTGGAAAAGGACAGTTATGCTAGACTGGTCTCAATCATAGAGTTGGTTGAGAGTGTATAAAAATTATAATGGATGAAGAATATGTAGAATACATGTGTCTTAAACATTTTACCATGACCTGGGTCTTGATAGCAATTCTAATTCTTATTTGTAATGCAGTGAACAGTATAATTCCCAGAGACTGATCCTGACTAGAACTCTGTAGGCTGGTGATGAGTTGCCTTGTGTTAGTCTCTACGGGGTTTTACATGGAGCTATGAAAAGGGAGCTTAAGTCTTTTACAAATAAGTCAATTCAAGATAAGACAATCCCCTGGATGCCAAAAAATCATAAATAGTCTAAGTAAAGGTCAGCACAGGAGTTGGTAGTATTCTTTTGATGTCAGGGGCCATATTTATCCCCAAGGGAAGGGCCCAGTCTAATGAGATTACAACAATAACTATTTATTTAGTAGATGTTCAGAACTCCAAATGCAAATCTTTCAACTAGAGTAACACCAACCAGTAATGGATATAACCATGGATAAACCATGAACCCATATTATGCAAGAAGGAAGAGTCTATGTGATGAAAAAAATGGACCACTTTAATTTTCAAAAAGCTAGAATTAATGTAACTACTTAACTTTGGATTGCATTAGCATTTTATTTACCCAGATATTAGAAAAGCATGCAGTTAAAGTCACAGAAACAAGGTAAACAAAGTTTACTCTATTGTTTATTTATCAATGGTACTGAATTCAGAGTCATGGCAGGTGCCCTCCACTAAAGAACTTGGTTTTGGTACTATGGACAGCTCTATTTCCCTAAAAAACAGGAGTACCTGAAGTTACCAGATATTTTTCATGGGTCTCCATGGCCAAAGAATTCATCACCTGAATTAATAGTCTCCTGGTGATGAGCCTCTCAGCTAAAATGTCCTTAATTTTACAGAGAGTCTTTAAACAGACCATACTTGAAATCCTTCTACTTTGAAGAACCTGTCAGAACTTGTGCTCCATTGACATAGCTTTTGAGAATCTAGATCACTCCCATGCCATGATTAGAAATTAGAGCAGAGCTTTCATTTAAAAGAAATCTTCTATGCTTGTAGAGCATATTAATTATGGATAATCATCCTTTCTCAATGCTGTTAAGATTTACAATGAACTCTAAAAGAATATGTTGAGCAACTCTTTTATATTATTATTGCTTCAAAGAAATAGCAGGTATATTCAAGCATTCTTGTCTCATGGCTTTCAAATAAGCATTAAAAGGATGAAGAGAATCTGCTTGTTTGAGTTTAGGCCATATCCCACAGGATCATAACCTAACAATTAAAATTGGCCCTTTGTAATGTTTCAAGCATTAGCTGGCCAACCACTTGTCAGGTATGTGTTAGTGGGAATTCTATTATTTTAAGGGGTTAAATTAAATGGTCATTTAGGTACCTTGCTACAATGAAATTCTGTGATTTTGTTTCACAGTGTTGCTCCATCTAAACATAATTAATGATGTTGAAATTCTGGATGAGTTTTTCAAAACTCAAACAGATTTACACTGATGAATCTCCTTTAAATTCAAGCAGCATTCATAGCTATGCAAGTACCAGCTTAATCAAGGGATATGAACCAATTTCAGCTTCATGTCTCAGACTACACTGTCTATTCTGTATCCTCTCATAAAATGTATATAGTTAAGGTTTGGGTGTAGAGTATTACTCACTCCTTTATCTGAGAGTGTGTTGTTCTGTTGGTTAATCACTGTCCTTTATATACAAAGATATAGCTTTATGGTGGACCCTCTGTATGCAGATATGAAGAAAAGAATGAGAAGTGATAAAAAATGAGAAAAAAGATAAAGGAATAGAAAGAAGTATGGGAAGAAGAAAGAAGGAGAAGAGATTGTAAGGAGTTAGAGGGAGAGATGGAAACAAAAGGAAATAGGAAAAGGAGAGGGAGCCCTTCCTTTCTCTCTGCCTGAACATCTCTAGCCTCTTGTCATTTAAGATAGGGAAAAGCAGGAGGCAAGATAGACCATTCTCTCCTCTTCCACAAAACTCTGGAGTCTGTGAATTATGTTTTTAAGCAAATGTTTTGATAACTCAGTTTCAATATAATTAGTTTCTATTATAATCCTATGTATCTTATTTTATGTATTTTACATTATTCTAGGAAAGGGCGCATAGGCTTCATCAGACTGCCAAAGGAGTCTGTGACACAATAAAAGTTAAAAATGCCTGAACTAAAGTTTAAATTGAGATATCTCTCAATTCTTTAATTAGGAAGAACCTTAAATGCCTTTTTGAACCTTAAAACCTGCAATTCATTTGTAATATATATACTCATAATCTGTGGTTTTGGCGGTATAGGGAACTCCTTATCTGGGGATTCTTTCCATCAGTGCATACTGTAACCCTGCTTTGATTTAGTAGACAAATTCCGGGAAATCACTTAAGACTCCTAAGTCAATGTCAAAAGTGAGATTTGAACCCAGGGCTTCCTGAGGCCAAGATTATCATTACAGTACACTGCCTCTACATTGTGATATGTAGTAGGAAAAAAAAGAGATTACAACTCCAGGCAGAATACTGGCTGTGTGAGCTTCCTCAAATATATTAACTTTTCAGTTCTTTAGATAGCTCTCTGAGACTAAAGGTTACAAAGAAAATGCCAACTTGAATTAATAGAGGGATTGTCTTCATTCAGAAATTCCCTGTACCAATGTAATAATAAATCCAGACCTTTTATCCTACAAAAGTGTGTGTGTGTGACAGAGAGAGAGAAATATCCTTCTATCGATTCCTTTGTTTAGCAAACCTATAACTTGTTTACAATTCCTGAATAATTATCTAGATAACCTACCTCCCCCCTCTGTATTTTCACCCCCAGTTTATAGACCTTTAAACTCAAGTACAGTGAGATTAGAGTCTTTACTCTAGTCAACATGAATCCCAGAGGTATAAGCATAAAGAGAATTTAGGATGAAAGATTCCAGTGTGACTGCTTTAGCCACACAAAAGAAAATCCTCCTCTTTCTGGATGTATGGCATGTGAGAGATAGAGGAGAGGGTCTTTTGTATGTTGCAATTCTAAAATTTGAGAAATAAGCCTTCAGGATTTGAAGAAGGGTTTTTGTGTATGGAGCAGTTCATTCAAAATCTCCACCCACCATGTAAAACAATTAACAATTTCAAGGGCCATGGTCAAGGATGACAGGCCCTAAGTATAATTTGCTGTCAAAATAATATTCCCAAACAAAAGTTCTATAAGACTTGAAAACAATGATCTCACTACCACAAAGGGTAGCTGTCAGACTACTCGAATTTAGTCACTCTGGAGGGTTTGACACCATGGTGACAAATGCAAAGTTTGGGTTTTGCTTGTCATTCTGGCACATAGGCAAAGAGTCAGGTTGCCTACATTTTTCCTTTTGAGCTATGAGTGACATTGTGGTATTGCTAGCAGGAGACTTGGTATGAGGAGAAATCAAGATTAGAAACATGCTTCTGAAAGTCACTAGTTGTGTGACCCTGTGAAAGTCACTGAATTTCTTTTAGCCTCTGTTTCTTCATCTATAAAATCAGTTTAGAAAGGCAACATGGCAGAGTAAATAGAGGGCCAGCCTTGGAGTCGTCTGATACATCTTAACTGTGATGAGAAACTGTTAGAATCTCCAAGCGACTTTTTAAGACTAGAAGCTATAAATTATTGAGCTGGTTCAATGAAGGAAATTTCCACATGGAGAGGGTGGAAGGAATAAAAGAAAAGCTGGAGGGGGAGAAAAAAGAGGGATAGAAAACAGAAGAAGATGGGAAATGGAGGAGAAGAAGAAGAGAGAGGGAAGAAGAAGAGAGGGGAGAGAGAAAATTCTTTCCTTTTCTGTGGAAAGCAATACCCCTTTAGATTCAGTTCTTTGTAAAAATATAAAGCACTACTTTTCAGGAAATGTGTTAATATCCTGGTGTCTGCTTTGGGGTACTCTCTCCATAGGATGAGAAATTGGATTCCATAACAAAGGTTCAAACACATGGTTTTTGGTCTATTAGGTGCCGTACAACTATTACCTTAGCTGAGTCTCACAAGAAATCTGTGACATAGGTATGATAAGCATTGCTAGTCACATTCCACATTTTAAATGATTTCTTCTTGATCATATAACTAATGAGTTTCGGAGGTAATATTGAACCCTGCTCTCTCCTGTCTCCAACTTCAACATTCTCTTCCAACAATTTCTTTCATGTGTGAAGAATGTTATTCAATAGGAATTTATTAAGTGCTTGTTTAATAATAAGCCTTATTATGTCCCAGGTAGCCCCTTTTCTGAAGGAGCATGTATTCTAATGGTAGCTGCAATATGTAAATACTTAGGTAAACACAAGATAAATACAGAGTAGCTGGAGATTAATAAGATAAAGGGAAGCAGTTAGAAGACTGAAAAAAGCTTTATGTAGAAAGTGGGATTTGTGCTTTCTTGAAGGAATACAGGCAAATTAAGAGGCAGAGGCGTAGTGAGGAGGGAGAGCATTCTAGGCAAGACTGAGGGGATGGCCAGTGCAAACTCAAGGAGATGGAGAGGAAGTAAAAGGGTCAAGTTCAAAGAATTTCAAGTAGGTCAATAATAGTTGGGAAGAAAGGGAAACAGCCACTCTGTCCTAGACTTTTTATAAATGTTATCACATTTTTCAATGGATTATAGATTGTGTGGATGGGGCTGTAAGAAGACTGGAAAGGTCAGAAGGGAGCATGCTGTGAAGGGTTTACATGCCAAATGTAAGACTCTTTATTTGATTCTGGAGGTAACAGGTAACCCCTAGAGTTTACTGAGGAGGAAGATTGGCATGGTCAGAACTACAGTTTGGAAAATCACTTTGGTGGCTCAGCTGGAGGAGTGATTGGAGTGGGGAGAGGCTTGATCCAGGGAGAGGAATTAGATGACTATAACAATAGGACAGGTGAGAGGTGATCATGGCACACACTAGGGCAATAACTATGTGAATAGAGAAGTGTTGTGGTGGTAGAAATAACAAGATTTGGCAACTACTTGGATATGTGGGGTGAGAGCAAGGAATTAAGGATTTAGTTTGTAAGCTTATGTGTTTGGGAGGATGGTGATGGTCTCAAAAGTGATAGAGAAGTTCAAAGAGAGGAGAATTTGAGGAAATATAGTGGTAGCAATTTGCTAGAGAAATCAAGAGAGAATGGGATGGATAGAGCACGTAGAGGGCTTGGCTTCAACAAGTGGGGAAGGTCCCCCTCTTCATGTGGGAAAAGTAGTTGAGGAAGATTGTAAGTGATGTAACGTAAGAGAACAGAAGAGGGAATTCTCAGCAAACAGCCTCCATTGTTTTTGGAGATGTAGAAAGTGAATCTCTCATAGGGAAGGAATAGGGGATGTTCTCTAAGAATTGAGGAGAGATTGAGAAAAGATAAAAGATCTAAAACAGCTAATATGGACAGTGAGATAGCAAATGAATTTGGGAGAAATAGAACATTCACTTGCTAAAGAGTGGGTGATTTCCTCCAGCTCTGTTCAACAGTAACTGAATTAGGAACGAAGGTAGTAGATGGGTGAGAATAATCCAGAAGTATATTTGAAAATGTATGACTGGAAATGGGATAAGAGGACAAAGGAACTGAGGGTAGAGGATAGTGAAGAGTTGAGTTGGTTCACCAAAGATCAAGGTGGAGAAGAAAGAACACAGCCGGTGCTTCCCAGGGGATGGCTTCATGAAGAACAGAGGGGTTACAGGCACAGTGAGGACAAAGAAAGGATTAGAGGTCATAAGGCATAAGGAAAGATAGCATGATAAAAGTTTATAATCAGATAAAGGAATTTCATTATTTATGGACAGGAAGCATAACACTTGCGGACAGTGTCAAGTCCAAAATTGCAACCATTTTGGTGTGTAGCTGAGATTGAGGGGAGAAGTAGTTTGGAGGGATTGAATAATTAAGCAACTGGGAAGTTAAAGGCTGCTTAGTGAAGCTGATTAAGGCAGGATATGGAAGTGGCAATAAGAAATAAGGAGTACTATTACTTCCCCATCATGACCAATAAGTCAGAATATGAGAAAAAAATGTAGCCAGTCTTAGAAACTGTGGTAAGGGAAGAGGTATAATTGGGAAGGAATCATATTTCAATGAAGGCCAAAATATGGAGAATGAAACAGGAGGTTTAGAATGAAAGGAAGTTTTTAATTATGGAGTAGGCTTTCCAAAGGCATGACATAAAGGGTGAGCAAATCTGGAGTAGGACATTGGGAAGAGAAGGGTTGAGATAAACAGAGATGAAGAAACATCAAGTCAAGGATTTGTACTTCACAGCTAGGGATTCACAATCGTGGGGTGAGGTCACTATAAAGGGGTGGGAATATACACCACTGAGCAGTAAGTACAGGCTTCTTCCAGCCACTGATAGGGTGGGAAACCTGTGGCCTCAAATACGTGAAGCCACAGATTCTCCACTCCTGGATTAGACCATTCTAGGTCTTCCTTTGAAGTTCAGCCTCCTGGTAGGCTAATGGGGATATTGGGTTCATGATCCCCAAGGAGACCTACCTCATAGTAGGCAGTAGCAGACAAAGATATGGAAGCCTGAAGGTCAGGGTACTTTATTTATCCTGAAGAAGACTCAGGGTAGAGTGGGGAGAAGAAGGAAGGGGTCTTATCCTCAGAACAGCCTGGAAATGATTGGAAATGATCTACAGATCACAGGATCAGTTACCCAGAACTCTAAATCTAGAGTTCTCTTGAAAGAACCCCAGAGTCCATTAGGAGGTTAAGTTTTACGTCCAACATCTGACAGGTTGTAAGCATTCTAGGTGTGATGTGAACATAGTGCCCCTGACTCCAAAGTCAGTGCCACAATATGACTATTACCACTGTACTCTACAGCCTCCTGTGTTTCAGGACTCTTCCCCTACTTGACTTCACCTATTTCATAGAGTTGGCATGAATAAAGGCACTCTGTAAGCCTTAATATGTCAATGTAACTTTGTTGAGTTGTTTTAATTATGTCCAAATCTGTGTGACCCCATTTGGGGTTTTCTTGGCAAATATACTAGAGATTATATTCTTCTGTTCATTTGACAGACGGGGAAACTGAGGCAAACAGGGTTAAATGACTTGCCCAGATTCAAAGAGTTAATAAATGTCAGAAACCAGATTTCAACTCAGGAACACAAGTCTTCCTGACTCCAGGCCTGGTGCTATTCCACTCTACCACCTGTCTGTTTACTGACTTATTATTACATGACCTCTGTTACAGGACATACAAAGGTAACTTCCAGACCCAAAAAATCCAACCTGTAGAAGCCTTCTTCCAAAGAATCCCCCAAAGTGAGTTAAATTCATTTCCAGGAGGGCCTCTTCCTTCTCCAGAACAGTACACATTATCAGTCTAGGATGCCGAAGAAAGTTCTTACCTATTGCTTCTCTCAGTCAAGGTACTAATTACCCTCCTTCCTTTCATTAATTCACCAAATACCTAAGGACCTATTGGGCCGAAGATATTGTGCTAGGCAACATAGATATGATACCAAACATATTCTTATATAGTATTCCCTTTCAATTGTCCTAAATCTACCTCCTCCTCAAGGAATGCCTTCTAGTTCTAGAAGCAATATGTGTAGAGCAGAGAGACATCAGACTTGGTATTCAAACACCTGAATCCAAGTTCTAATTCCTCTACTTACTGACTATATGACCTTGTCCAAGTCATTTCACTTCTGAACCTCTATTTCATCAAATACAAAGTGAATAAGACATTTATACTTCTTAGGAATATTGGGAAGATCAAGTAAGATAATGTGTGTGAGGGACTCTGTAACCAATAAAACTATATATAATATGTATATGTGCGTGTGTCTGTATATATATATATATATATATATATATATATATATATATATATATATATATATATATATATATATATATATATATACACATACACACACACACACACACACACACGTGTGTGTGTGAGCCAATAGAAAATTTTCAGAGTGAGTGTTAGTCTTCCAGTTTCATACTATCATAGCCATTGCTTGACACCCTTCTCTGGAATGAGGAATTGAGTTTAGTCTTATAGGATTATTTAAACCAAGTCTTCTGAATACTTCAGCTTTGTTCAAACCTCCTTTTTCCAGACTTCCCCAAAAGACTATGAACTTCTTGAGGGTAAAGAGAACTTCACCCAGTACCTAGCACATAACAGACACTCAATAAATGCTCTTTGATTGGTTGACAAGCTATAGAGCACCAGACCATAATCCTAAGGAAACATGGGGTGCCATATGAGCTCCTGACCGTTCTGCTACAGGATAGACACTCAGGACCCCACAGAATAAGTACTGAGTACTGAGGGAAGCTAGACAAAAGGAAAAAGTGCAGCAGCTGAACCTCTGGCACTTCCTAGCACCTTACCTGGCCATTAACCTCCACCCACACCCTCCTACACACTGCGCTAGTCTCTCCAAAAGATAAGCCATCTTGACAACTGTACACCAGGTGCTGGAGAGAAAAGAAAAACAATTACATTCTTTCTCCTCTCCAGAGCTTATCGCCAATGCAAGGCACCAGCTGTGTTCTTCATTTCTTGCACCTGTTGCTAACACTCAGGCTAGATGAGTATGGAGGGAGGGCTCTCCCAGAAACACCTGCAGTTCTTTGAGGAAATCTGAGGAAATCTGTGGCTCTAAAACTGAAACTGTGGGATCTTAGGGATTTCCCACAGCTTCATCCATTTGAGGTAGTATGGGTTTGCACTGGGTTCAAGCCTCAGACTTTTTATTACCTTTGTGACCAGGGACAAGATCCTGACCTCTCTGGTCTCAGTTCTTCATCTCTATAATGCGGGTAGTTGAGCTAGATGATCTCTAAGGTCCCTTCCAACTCTAAAATCCTGGGATCAACGTGCTCATTACTTCTTAGAGAAGGGCTTACCTGTGACTCACATAAACAGTGGCAGGCAATAGTTTCTTGCTCATTTTCCTTGGGTTTTCCCCTACCCACACTGCAACTCATTCATAATTGTGTCATTTTGGAGACTTCATTCCAGCACTGAGGATTCCCTTTCTGCATGGGCATCTTCCCAAAAATATTTCTGTGGTGGTCAGAATTTAGCAGAGGAAAACATTGTTTACAATAGTCATATTTTCTATCGGCTCTCTTCTTAACCAGAGCCAAAGACCTTTGCCCAGGACCAATCCTGCCTTGCTCTAAACAAAAAATTTCTCTTAAGACAGGTCTATATTTCCTCTATATGCTTGCCCAACAAATAGCTCTAGAATAAATAAGGATCAGTCCAGAAAGGTGACAAGCACAAAATACAAATTTAAACTCACATAATTAAAGCAGGAAGAGACTGTAGTGACCACCTAATTCAAGTCCCCTCCTTTTATTCCGAAGCAGTATGGCCTAATGGGTAAAGGACCAGACAGCCTCAGGAAGATCTGATTTCATGTCTCAGACAGTTGCCAGCTATGGGACCCTTAACCTCTGAGAACTCAAAAAGAGGTGAAAAGCACACATCTAGAGAACAGAGAAAGGGGTGACTAGACAGAGTAAAGAGAAGAATCCTACTACAATTCCCTGGCTATGGAGCCATCCCTCAGGCACCCAGGGAAATCTGGTGGCAACCAGGCTTTTATTTCTTGGTTAAGAATTAAATTGGATTAATTGGACACATTTTACAAAATGTTTGTTGAAAATTTTTAAGTGTCTACTTTCAAGGAGCTTTTTTCACTGTCAAAATTGCAGAATAGCCATTAGAATTTCCATTTAATCATAAAGAGATCAGAAATAATTTCTCTCTCTCTCTCTCTCTCTCTCTCTCTCTCTCTCTCTCTCTCTCTCTCTCTCCCCCTCTTTGTGTGTGTGTGTCTCCCTCCCCCATCTCTATACCTGCACATGCACGCACACACACACACACACACACACACACACAGAATGTTTGCAATGCATATTTTTGGACTGACTATAAAAAGAATGCTTTTTATGGAGATGCGCAATAGTCTTTTCTTAGCTAGCAGAAGTATTGTTTATTATTAATTTATTCTTATGATTTCTAAGTTTGAAAATCTGATTCAAGAAGAGTTAAAAGGCAAGAGACAAATCTGAGCAGAATCCATCCTTATGGGGAATTTCATTTTGGGTCCCATCCCAGTTATGACAAGATGTTGGTTGACCAACAGATAATAAATTGTTATGGCCACAGAAACTTATGAAAACTGTATTCTAAGGTAATAAAGTGTTTCACTTTTGTTTTGTGTTTCCAATGTCTAACATAATGCTCGGCACATAGTAGGTGCTTAATGAATATTTCTTAATGTATGGATGCACGCGTTCATTGATGAATGGATGGAACTATCAGTGACATGGAGTCCAAAAGGACATGGGTTTGATTTCCACCTTTAATGCTTGCTACCTTTGCGATCATGGTCAATGGATCAAAGCATTGAGCACCTTGGAGCCTTGGTTTTCTTATCTGTAAAATGGAAGAAATAATTCCTGTAGTACATACCTCTAAAGAGCATTATGTCACATGAGATCATTGTATAAAGGACTTTGTGAACCATAAGACCCTGTATGAACGGCAACTTATTATCTTAAGGTTTAGGTACTGCCATCTATGTCAGGAGAAGGAACATCCATATTGACAAAAGCATCAATCTTTTAAAATGTGGTCACTTTAAAAAACAAAAAGGAGTACTTCTGAAGTAGGCTGAGGAGTCTCTCCTTTCACCAACCACTCCACTGGAAAAAAATATGTACATACATGAATATATGTGTGTGTTAACCTATCTGTAATTTTATATATACATATACATGTAAAGTAGATCTGTCATTTCATTGGTACAGGAAATTCCCAATGAGGACACTTTCTCTACTAAAGCAAATTGGCACCTTCATTGTAACATCATAGAAGAGATTTGAACTCAAATTTTTCTGACCAGACTACCTCCCTATTCACCACACCACATTAACTTATATATGAGCATTTATGTGTATATGTGGTGTGTATAGTTTTAGGTTACAGCTGAAGAAATGGAATAAGAGGTAGAGCTTTGGGATGGAATGGAGAAGGCAGGAATCCACAGAAATTTCATGTGGATGAGACAGGACTGACATTTCCATTCTAGATCTAAGAGGGACAAATGAAACTTTTCACAGAAAACAAAGCAAAGAAAAGATGGTAACAGGCTTGGAGCCATTTGGGGCGGGGGGGTTGCCCTACAGCTGCTTTCTTGAGATAAGAATTCTATAGGCAGACTGAGTCCTTTGAGCACTGTCCAAGTTGGAGGGGAAAGTGGTCAACATCTTAAGGGAGAAAAGGAAGGGGCAAGACCAGGAAAGATCACATCTGCAGCCATTGCAGAGAAGAAATCAGAGACCAGAGTCATTAAAGAGAAGAGTAGAAGGTAGACAGGACCTCCAACACCCAGTCTCACCATGGTGAGTCACTATGGTCATGGTCACTATGAGTGACTTGCTTCCTTGCCAGCAGGGATATCCAGGGGGACTCTGCTGATAGTGTTTCCCAGATTCTCTGTCTCCTATACAAGGAAACAGAGCATCCCCAGTCCCAGGATCTCTCCCCCATGTAGGTTTGTCTTTACAAAACTCTTTAAGGGATGGTTTCCATCATTTGCCCATGCATATTCTGTAGTTCTTGCCTGAGTACCAGAAGTGCTAGTTATGGCTTTGATGATAAGGCAAAGGAAAAGGAAGAACTATAGTTTCCTTCCCTCTCTGCTCCTACCCCTACATAAAGATTATCATAAATTAAATTACATCTTACACACACTGAGCAGCTTGGAACTGAACTTCATTTACTAGTTTTCCAGGGGAAAGATCATTTCCATTTCTTTAACTTCTCTGTTTCATGCCATCCAACAGGAGGCTTTACACCTGCTTCTATACAGAAGGAAATAAAGAAGGCTACAGGTGCTGAGTAGAAAATGCCCTGGATGTTTTTATATTTCCTGTTGCTAAGGCAACTACTCACAGTGAAGTCACTGGGGCTTCAACTCATAGAGATTCATGAATTAAGCCACCAGCTGTGGTTTGGGACAGAGAGGTAAAGAGTTAAATTAGCAAGACTGTGAGAGAGCGAGAGCTGGGGTGATGGGGAACAGGTTTTTACTCTTTGGGTTAATTTGCAAGGTGTTAAAAATTCCACTTTAGTCCCTCCCCTGCCCCTCACAGACACATGCTCCTTTTTACCAGTCAACACTGCTATTAGGTAAATCCTCAGGAATAAATTAATCTTGAATATATAGGATCATGAATTCTGTGCTGAAGTGACCACAGAGGCCAAAATAAATGTCTCCATTTTACTGAAGTCTAGAAAGGATAAATGACTTGTCCAGGGTCACACAAGTAGTAATCTGGAAGCTGAGAACAGAATAAAAGACCTCTGATGTGGTGAGGAAGTAAACAGTTGTGGGAACAGTTAAAACTGAATTTCTCATAAAGCATATAACTATTTGTCTAATAATAACTGCTAGGATC
Source organism: Potorous gilbertii (assembly GCA_028658325.1). NCBI lineage: Eukaryota > Metazoa > Chordata > Mammalia > Diprotodontia > Potoroidae > Potorous > Potorous gilbertii. The sequence goes on along the minus strand of CM053771.1, from coordinate 517,670,112 downwards.
ATACCAGTTATTAACTGTCACTCTAAGTGAGTACCTGAATAGACCTTAGGAGAAAAAAGTCAAAGTCTCCCATTGCATCCTGGGTCATCTCCAGTCACCCTTTTGAATATCTGGTCACTGGATCCAGATGGTTCACCAGGAGAAAGCGAGGCTGGTGACCTTGCACAGCTGTTCCTCACTCAAATCAAAGTCAACTGTAAATCATGTCATCATTTCTCTGATGTCATGGTCTTCTTCGAAAACAAAGGATGAACACAACAGTGACAAGTTATGATAGCTATAAGATATATTTTGATGTTGTATAACTATTCAATTTTAATTGACCTGTGATTTCTCTGATAAGGGAATTCCTCCAAAATGGTAACCCAGTTATTATTTATCATCTCAGATTGTCTTAGCACATAAATAAATGTTTCATTCATGTATCTATTGTTGCTTCTAAATGATTTGTCCAAGCTAATGGACAGCTAATACATTTCAGGAAGGATATGAACCCCGCCATCTTTCTTACTCCAGCCCCCAGGACTCTTTTGTATACCACATGGCCTCTTTTTCAGAATTAAGTAGACAAGTATCTCTACAAGCTAAGAATAGCCAGGCAAAAGGTTCTATCAGTCTGTCAAGGGATCCTTTCCATGTGCAAGACAGGTAAGATTTCCCATGTTTTCAGAGAATCTAAGAATCTAAGATTCTCTGAAGGTGTGGACAGCAAGGTATGGACCTTTTTGACTCTATAATCCAGCCCCCTCATTTTTCAGATAATGAAAATAAAGACCAGAGAAAGCAACTGCCTTGCCCAAAGGTCATACAAGTAAAAGCTGGGGGTGAGGGCAGGGTGAGAAGCCAAGTCTTCTTTCTTGAAATCCAGAACTCCATCCATGGAATCACAATCATTTATCTCATAGAAAAACCTTCAGGTTCTCTATTGGCAACTAAATAAAGTGAGATTCAAGGCCATCCCCAATCTTGTGCTAGGTCAGCTTTCCAGCCTCATCTCAGACCTCTCCTGTTTACATACTCTATGTGGTTGAAGTCATCCCCACAAAACTAGACTGAGCTCTATCTCTTATTCTTAGCCTTCCAGCCATGTACCAGCCATCCTTCTTGCCAATGTGAGTTCACCTTTGCCTGCTGATGTCTTTCAGGGCTCAGCTTAGGGGCTATCTATCCATGAAGTCTTCCCTGCTCCCCTCCCACCCCTGTGAAAGTGATCTTGCTTTGTTCAGATTCCTCTTAGTATTGCTTTGCTTTGACTAAAACTCCCTTTCACTTAGTTCAGTCTCCTTTGAAGCACACCTTTTTGTGTGTGTGCCTCCTCTTATCACCATAATCATTAGATTGTAAGCACCATGAGATCAAGGTCCACATCACATCAATCACAAAATCCCTACTGCCAAACCCAAGCCTTTCACTGCTGTAAATACATCTGTTCACCCTCCCCCTTTCTTGTTCTGGAAGTAACAAGTCAATGTTGACTCTGCTCCTGGAAAGGGTGTGCAAATCCTCCATTGCTCCACTCACCATCCCTGTAGCTTTGAAAAAAAGTTTTTTCCCACACACCACTCTTCTATGACCTTGAAAGTACAAAACTGGACACAGGTTGTTAATGTTTCCTTACATGGTGTTCAGAATTCACTCTAGGCTGTTGGGGGAAAGGATTCAGAATTTCCCTTCAAACAAGTTCAGCCACTTCCTGAGCTTCCTAGGAGATTCTTGCTAATTCTACTGTGGTAAGGAATGGTCCAGATGTTTTTGCTTTTGACTTCACTGTTTTCGGGGTCACTGAATACATCACCCCAGATGGCGTCTACAAATGTTTGTCCTGCTCTTTCATAATGTTCACTTTCCCAGTTGGGAATAGAAGCATGTTAACAGTTAACCCTGAAGCATTTTCTCACCAGGTCTCTGTTGGTGAGATCATCAACTAGACTGGAGAACAAAGGGAGCTAGAATCCATTACTGCAGTCATGTGATTATAGAAATCATTTTCCAAACCCAAGTTTGCCTCAATTTTCTCATCCATAAGCTGTCACATAGACCCTACCTCTAGCCTGGGCACAGAGAATTCAAAGGGGAACAGGTAAGTAGGGGAAGCACATACCCATGCATAAAGAACAGACCTCAGGCCACTACACCCTCAGCATGAAAATTCAACCCTTCCAACCCCAGGCCAAGGTAACATCCACATTGCCTCTTTCTGATGATTTCTCCACATCTGACTCCTTGGATCCTAACTCCCTAGTATTGATTCCTAGGTGTCCCAAGTCAGACCATTCCTTGCCACAGTAGAATTAGCAAGAGTCTCCTAGGAAGCTCAGGAAGTGGCTGAACTTGTTCGAAGGGAAATTCCGAATCCTTTCCCCCAAAGTCTTACCAACAGCCTAGAGTGAATTCTGAACACCATATAAGGAAACATTAACAACCTGTGTCCAGTTTTGTACTTTCAAGGTCATAGAAGAGTGGTGTGCGGGGAAAAACATTTTTTCAAAGCTACAGGGATGGTGAGTGGAGCTATGGAGGACTGGCACACCCTTTCCAGGAGTAGAGTCAACATTGACTTGTTACTTCCAGAACAAGAAAGGGGGAGGGTGAACAGATGTATTTGCATTGTATTCTTCTTTCCTTTGGATGGATCTTAAAATGACTCAGTCCCCAACATAACATCTGTGGACCTTCACTTCTCTGTACCTCTTGGTTCGACAATAACCATTAAGAACTATATAAGTAAATGTAAGGATATAAATCAAATATAACCTCCTCAGGGCAATATAAGGTCTTTGAGGACAGGAACTGTTTCATTTTGGTTTTCATATCCCCAGGGCCTAGGACAGTTCCTGGAACATAATAGGGTTAAAAAAATGTTCATTGAATTCAGTGATTGAAAGTGTGCAAAGACATGAGAAAGGAAAGATGCTACTAGAATGTGTATGTATGATACCCCCTTCCATTCATAGAGTCACTGGATTAATAGATAAAGAGCCAGAGATCATCTCATCTTACCCTTTCATTTTAAAAATGAAGGAACTGAGACACAGAGAGGTTAAGGGATTTATGTCCTTTGTCACACAGCTGAGATTCAAATATAAGATCCCAAACAATGCTATTTTCACTCCTTCCTACACTTCTCCTTGATACATTTTAAGTGCTTTCATCTATATGCTCATTATACCCATTATATAGATGAAGAAATTGAAACTCATAGAGGTTAAGCCACTTAATCTGAACCATGCAGCTACTTAGTGACCAAATTGACACTAGAACACACATCCTTATCTCTTATTGGAGAGTGATGCTCTTTCCACTATGTTAACAAGCATTTATTAATTATTTCAGGCAGTGAGGTAGCACACTGGATAGAGCGCCAGGCCTGGAGTCAGAAAAACCTGAGTTCAATTCTGACCTCCGACACTTACAAGTGGTGTGACCCTGGCCAAGTCACTTAATCCTGTTTGCCTCAGTTTCCTCATCTGTCAAGTGAAATGGAGAAAGAAATGGCAAACCATTATGGTATCTTTGCTGAGAAACCCCAAATGGGGTCACAAAGAGTTGGACGTGACTGAAAACAACCAAATAACAATGATCATTTCAGTCACTGGGGATACAAAAATTACATAGACTCTAACTTCAAGGACCATATGTTCTGTTGGAAGAGAAAATATGCTCCCATAAATGTATAGAAAATATATGCAAAATAAATACAATGTAATCTGAGGAGAGAAGGCATTAACAATTAGGAAGGATCAGAAAAGATTCATGTAGACAGCAGCACGTGAGCTGATTCTTGAAGAAAATAAGGGACAATAAATGACTTGAAAGAAACCCGGGGTCTCTTACAGAGGAAGGGAGTACATGTCAGGGATGGGGGACAGTCAGGACAAAGGCATGGAAGTGGGAACATCAAGAAATCCAGATTGGCAGGTTTGAAAAGTGTAGACAACAGTATACAAATTGTCCAGAAAGGCAGGTTGAGATCAAGATAAGAAAGATTTTTAGTGCCAAATAGAGGAATTTATAGTTTGTCCTGAAAGGAATAAGGAGTTCCTGGTGTTGACTAAGAAGGGAAATGACATGGTCAGGTCTGCAACACTATTGCTGACGTATTGGAGTGAGGAGAGACTTGAGACGGAGACAATTTGGAAGCTACTATCAACCAGACAGGAGTCAATGAGGTCTTCAATGATGGTGGTGGCTGTGACAGGTAAACAAAGGGGATGGAGGTGAGAAATGTCATGGGGACAAGATTTGGCAATTACCCCAATATCACAAAGACAGACTCACAGCTTTGGTTTCCGTAGTTCAGATCCTTTCTCAAACGTGGATGAAATTTCAAGTCACTTTTCATTGTGCTCTCAACTAGCATCCCTTATGTTGACGAGAACAAATGAGCCAACATCCCTATATCAACACCATTGGATTTCCTGAACTTGCAGTTATTTCTGCAGAATCGCAGTATCTTCAATCTAGACCCAGAAGACAACCCAGAGACCCTCTAGTCCAACTCACCCCCCCCATTTTAAAGATGAGAAACCTGGGAGATTCAGAGACTTACCCCAGGTCACATGGAGAGAAAGCACCAGACAAAGTATCAGACAAAGAGTTTGAATCTTCGTCATAAGATCATAAATCAAGAGCAGGGATGGTCCTCAGACTTTATTTACCTTCCCTCTCTTATTTCACAGATGAGGAACCTGAGGTCCAGAACTGATCAAGTGACTTGCCCAAGGTCACTTAATAAGTGACAGACCCAGGATTCAAGCTCAGGTGTACATTTATTGCTCTTGCCTCCCAGGAAGAGAAACAAACAAACCTCCTGTTGTTCTGGGGAGCTGAGCCATCCACCTACTATTGGATTTTATTTAAATACATGTAATTATGACAGATGTTCTGGCAGGGAAGGGGAGGGAGAGAGGCTCAACAGTCTTATCTTCCAGATTCTACCCAGGCCCTTGTTCCTCTTACCAGACTGTCTTGAAGCTTCATTAGAGGGCTGGCCTGGGGGCAGTGCCATGGGGCCAGTCCTGAGGTGAAAGCTCCTTACAAAGGAAGTCCCTTGGGTATCTCAGTAAATAAGCTTCTTGGATAGGGTCCAAAGCTGGCCAGTCTCATATGGCATTCAGCTCTAAAGCTAACATTATTAGAGAGTCAAAGGCCGACATTATTCTTTCTCTTGTGATGTCCAGTGCACTAGGAAATAAGCCCCTGAGGGAAGGAGAGGGAAGAGGGAAGAAAATCCTCCTTTGAGATATTCTGTTAGGATTTTTTTGTCGCTTCTTATTGGATCACAGACCAAGAGCCAAAACAGATCTTTGTGGTCATTTTACAGACAGAGAAACTGGGACTTAGGGAGGTTGGGTGACCTGCCTTAGGGTCACATAGGTAGTGAGGGTTAAAACCAAAATGTCTTCTGCACCACCAATAGCCCCATGGTCTCTTAGCTTGTCATTCCAGTGACCCATCAGCCCATTAGAAGGCAATATAAAAAGCTGAGCTTGGCATCAGTGAGGTCTGGGTTTTAATTCCCATCTCTGACACTAGCTATGTGACTTGGGCAAGCTGCTTAACTTTCTCAGGCTCAGTTTGCTCATTCATAAAATGGGACTAAAAGCTACAGTCACAGGGTTGCTGGAGGCTTAAAGGAGATCGTGTACATCAAAGAGCTTTGGAAAGCTCTCAACATTATGTCAATGCCCATTATGATGATTAGGGAAGCACCATATAACCAACTCACTTTCCTCTCCATGCTTCCAGACATGGTTTCTCTGAGGAACCAAAACTTTTAGAGCAAGATGGTGTCGATATGAGATTTTTAGAATTCTGACATTAGCACACCTGAAAAGGATTCTAGTTTATGCTCAGGAAAATTTCCCTCAGTAACATAAGGAAGTTAAAAGTTGGATTTGAGGTGACTTACCCAAGGTTACACAAATGGTAAGTGTGATAGCCAGAATTTGAACTTAGATCTGCCTACCTGTCTTCCTTCCTTCCTTCTCCTTCTCCACAATATTAGCAGGGGGAAGGGGAATGTAGCAAAAAGCCAGCTGCTCTCAGAATCAGGAGAGACTTGGGCTGAAATCCTACCTCTGGCACCAGCTATGAAATCTTAAGTAAGCCCTTTACCTCTTCTGAGTTTGTCTACTCAAAAATGAAATGGCAGTAATTATTCCTGCCCTGCCTTACCCCCCAACCCAGGGATCTTGGCAGTCAAGCATCTGGTAAGCATACAAAGGTGGTGCAGAGGGAAAAGCATCTCATCTGCCATCAGATGACTGCATCATCTGTTTGGCCAATCACTGAGACCTTGGACGAGTCAGTGTTTCTCTTTGGAAATTTGTTTTCTTATGTAAAAAATGAGGGAGGTTGGACCAGATATCCACCAAGGTCCCTTCCAGTTTGAAATTGGTTATACTATGACCTTTCTGAGTCTCAGCTTCCTTACCTACCAAATGAGAGATTGTGACTAAAGGTCCCTTCCAGTGTCAATGCTGTGGTCCCAGTTCTAAATGAATTTGTGATTTTACTTCAAAATGTTTGGCTCCATATGACAAAGTTGCTGGAGTTTGCTGCTAGATTACCCTTCTGTCTCTCCTGAGGAAAGTATGCATGGGTATGTGTGCATGTATATATATACACACACACACACACACACATGTGGATTGTGTTCTACAAAGACCCTCTAAGCCAAAGGAAGTTTGGCCAAAGAGAACTTCACCTGCATGAGAGTTCCTTCTTCCAGCTCTAAGACAGTCTTCTTCCTTTTCTTCTTCCTCCTCCTTTCCTCCTCATTTTCTTTCCTCCCTCCCCTCATTCCTTCCTGCCTTGCTTCCTTCCTCTAAAGCTGAGTCCTTCCGCCACAGCCTTCCTGGGCCACTGCAGAGAAGAAATAGCCCATTTATCTATTTCAGCGGTAAATTGCAGGGAGAGATTGCGAAGGCTCCCACCTCTTTCTCTGTTTGGGTTTTGTAAAATCAAGGCTTTTGGCTGATCTGAATAGCTGCTTGTCTTCTCGAAAGCTTTGTGCTTTGGTAAGCAGCCCCAGCTGATGATCGCCTCCTGCTTTCAGAAACAGCTGTCTGTCTTCTTCTATAGCTCTATTCTAAGGGACTGTAAGAACCTAGAAATGAGAATTTAACTCCTGAGAGCCCACAGGGCAAGAAGACTTCTTTTGCAGGGACAGAGGGAGGGATGGAGAGGATCCAAGGAAGGTGCAGAGCCAAGGGGCTTTTTGTTTGGACAGATAATATAGCAGAATATTCTCTGCCACTTCTTGTAGCTTTGTCTGAGCTGCTCTTCCAACAATTTCTTGGATGTATTTTCAAGTTGGCCTGGTTTTCAACTAGGTTTCATAATTTGTTTTGAGGTAGAATTAGGGCCTGCACGATTCAGTTGGCTTTCTTGGCTTCCAAATCTTAAGGAAAGTCTGATTTCCCATTTAGCTTTGTGACTCTATTACCAGTGTGAAGCTGCACATAGTCACGCTCTGTCAGTTCCCTTTCCAAACTAACATGTGCCATCTTTCCATTCATTCTTGCAATGATTCAAGAAATATTTGTTCCCATCTTGCAAAGGTTCCATTCAAATGATATCCATTCATGAGGCCTTCATGAGGCCTTTACTGATCGTCTCTCCTCTCCACTCCCCACTCCATCACCCCAACCAAAAACATCATAGAACTGTAGGAGTTAGCAATAAGAAGGACTTTGGAGTCCAGTTTGTCCAAATTGCTCTTCTACAGAGAGGGAAATTGAGGCCCACAGAGATTAAACTGACTTGACCAAGCTAATACTTGTAAGTAGCCAAGGCCAGGATTGGAACCCAGGTCCTCTAACATCAAATCCACTGACTTTCTCCCTATCCTATTTATTCCCTACTATAGCAGGGGTCTTAACTGGGAGTCCGTGAACTTTTTAGAAAATATTTTGATAACTCATTTCAATCTCATTTATTTTCTTCATAATCTTACATATTTTATACATTTATTTTAATACCAGTTTCACAGACCCCACCAGATTGCCCAAGGGTTCCAAGACACAAAAAAAGGTTAAGAACCCCTGTACTCCATAAGATGTGACCCAACAACCCCTGTCATCCTTGAGTCTTAGCCATGTCTTGTTCTGTCCCTTCTTACCCTTGGTAGATACTCCACAAATGTTTGTTGAGTAAATTGAATGTTGAATTGATGCCCTCTTATGGCACTAGAAGTAATTGGGATAGTAGTAGTCATTTACTTCCTCTGATTCAAGGTCCTGGTCAGCTTCTTTGGAGCACCTAAGGTCAGCTGAATTTAGTTGGTACAATTTTGAAGTAGCACTGGTTTGAAAGTCTAAAGATGTGGTTTCAAATCCCAGATCATATATTTACTGCCTATGTGACTCTGGGAAAGCCATTTCATCTCCCTTGGCCTTGGTTTTCTCATCTATAAAATGAGGAAATTGGATGAGGTGGTCTTCATGGTCCTTCCCAGCTTTAGCTCCCTTGATCCTATCATCCTTACTAAGAGAACAAGCAATTGGAACACATTGAAATATGGAAATATTTAGTGGAAACATAATTACAAAATAAAGCAATAAAAATATATTTCAGCTCATTCTGAATAAGTGACACTTCATCCCTGGTGTACCCTAGAGTAGTCTGGAAAAATAAAGAAATGGGGAGCTCTGAAATGGGGTCAATATGATGTAACCCTTTCATTGGCCGGTCACTGACATCCATGCAGTGTCTAGATCTCACCCAGATTTCCAGCTTCTTTCCACAGCTCCATCAATCTTAGATGTCTTATTTCCTTTCTCTGTAGGACCTCATCAAAATGCAGAACTCTTGGTCTTCTATTATGATCACAGACTTGGGTCTCCCCCTTACTTACCACATTAGCCAACCTCCTATTTCCTAGGGTACTGCTGTAGTCACAATTACCCTGTACTGCAGACATATGGCCTCATGAAATATGGAGTCCTACTAGCTTCTCCCAATGAATGTTTACAGTCTGGGCTCAGATGTTCTGGGAAACGCAATCTGTTCTCCTCAGATATGCCCTATTATACCTTATAGTTTCTGTAAGTTTTTATATCTTCTACTGTGTCAGTGCCGTAGAGCACCAACCTGGAATCAGAAATACCTAAAATCCGAATCCAGACTCAGACGTTTACCTGCTGGATCACTCTGGACAAGTCACTTAACTTCTATTTGCCTCAGTTTCTCCAACTGTAAGACAGGGATAATGATAGCAGCTACCTCACAAGTTGTGTGAAAATCAAATGAGATAGGGTGGCATGCTTAGTATGGCACCTGGCACATAGTAGTCATGATGTAAATATTCTTCCCTTCCCTTTTTCCTTTTAGTCAGTAAAATTCTTGAGATCAGTAACTATATCTTATTCATCTCCATAATCTCAATAGCATCCTAAGGCATTGCACAGAAAAGGCACGCACATATTTGTTGACATGAATGTCTAGCATGTACAAAGTATGATGACATTCAAATGATGTTTTGCTTTCATTCAATTATCAGAGTTTGTATTTCTTTTGTAAGATTTAAAAGAGTGATTCCTCTATGTCATGAGTAAATAACAGAGCAAGAACCAGGTTAGTGAGATGGTAGAGTAAAAGAGGGAGAGTAATGTCCTATGATCTTGGAAGCTAGGTTGGAGTCAAGAGGTCAAAGATGGAGGGAGGGGTCCCATGAACACATTCACATGTTGTCATAAAAAAAGCTAGGAAGAAAATGGATACCTATTGATCAGGAAAGGTTTGAATAAATTGGGGTATGTGAAAGTAATGGAAGATTATTGCTGGGTAAGAAATGGAAAATGTAAAGAATCTGGAGAATATTGGAAAGATTTGTCTGAAATGATACAAAGTAAAGAACAGAAAAACAGGAGAAAATTTTGCAAAATGATTGGTCCCAAAATTACACTATTGGTATAAAGGAAACAAGCCTGCAAGACTTCAGAACACTAAGTATCCCAGAGATCAATTGCAATATTAGAGAACAAACGATGGAGCAAGCTGCCCCCTCCCTCACACAAAGAAGAGACAGGTTATAGGTGCAGAATGTGGCATGCATTTTCAGATAGTCAGTATGATGATTTGGTTTGTAAATTTAACTGTGCTTTTGTGTTTCTAGGTAGGCTCTATTGTGATTAAGAGCAGGGCAGGGAGGAGGGAGTCATTGCAAAATGAGAGCAATGTTTTAAAAAAGGATTAGACATTTAAAATAATAGCACACAGGTTCCCAAAACCTTCTCATTTGTTCTCTCATTTGACCTTGGTTCTGCTATTATCCCCAGTTTACAAACAAGAAAACTGAGGCTGAAAGGTTGATTTGGCCAGGGTTCTACAGATAGGATTTGAACTCCTGACTTCCTGACTCTAAGTCCAGTGTTCTTTTTTACTTTATCACTTAGCAATCTGATTTATTAGAGAGAAAAAATAAGAGAATAGGAAAGCAAGAAAGCCTCAGTCTGAAGTCAAGAGTTACAACCTTAGGTTCCAGTCTTGGCTCTGACATCCACTAGTTATTTGATCATTAGTCAAGTTACATAACCTCAGTGAGACTCAGTTTGCCCACCTGTAAAATGTAAAATAACATTTATGCCACTTTCTTCACCAGGCTGTTGTCTGCGAACCTCTTCTTGGCAAACCTTAAAGCTCTTTACAAATGTGAACTGTTATTTTAGTTTATACAGTTCTCTAATGTAAATTTTCCCAAATGCTTTGTGACCTCCACACCCCCTGTTATTCCCATGCCTTCCAACATCCTGTTGCTGAATTCTCTGTTGCCCCTAAGAAATGCTTTCAGGTGACTCTCCCTGCCCAAATGAGTCTTTTGAAGGACCTGAGGCAAGTCCATCCTCACGCATGAGGAATCAGGAACACTGGTGTCTGACCTCAAGCTCTCCATCAGTGATGTTTGCTTCCTTTCTGTGTCTGACATTTCCGAATGCAGAAAGAGAGCATCTCAAGGGCAGAAACATTTGTACACAGCCTACGCTAGTCCTAAGTGATTACAGACTCTTTGTTGTATCAGACATATTCAGGGCTGTCCCAGAGCGACCAGCGATGATCCAGCATCCAGCACCAGGCTGGGAGGAGGCCTGGGTTAGCCCCAAACTAACTCCAATCCAAGACATTACACCCCAGGGAAATCAAGTGGGCCCAGAGCCCCAAAGAATCCAGATCTCTTAGGAAGGTCCCAAATCTAAGATCAATAGGCCCCAGCCTTTATGGTTTCTTATGCAATGTCTCTGGAACAAGTTAAATAGTCTAGCCCTCAGGCTAATTTCAGAGCTTCACCTAAAGAAAATCACAATCTAATGCCTCAAGTTACTATATATATATATATATATATATATATATGTATATATATGTATGTATACATATTTATATATTATATATATGTGTGTGTGTATATGTATATTATATAGACATGTGTACAGGTACCATATTATACACACATTATATTGTATTTTGTGTAGGTATATACACACAGTATGTCTACATACATGTGTGTATATGGACATACCTATACTTGTATTGGTAGAATGCAAGTCTCTCTTGCTCCCTTTCTCCTTCCTTCCCTCCTTTCCCTTGCCCCATCTAAACACACAAATATATATATAATATATATGTATATATATATTATATATACATATATATATATATATATGTATACATGATGGAAGAACAGAAGGGAGAGAGAAACAAAGGGGAGAGGGGCAAGGGAGAAGGAGAGGGAGAGTTTATTCTTCTACCAATACGGGTGCACAGCTGCTCTGCAGTGTAAAACCATACAGGGTCTAGGGGCACTGAGATGTTAAACAAATTGCCCAGAGACCCACAGCCAGTATTGGACCCCGGGTAGTATCCGAGACTCTGAGCTGCTAGAAACCTCCGAAGCTACCTAATCCAAGCCTTTCCTTTATAAATGAAACTGTGGACTGTGGAGATTACTTGCCCACAGTAGGCAAATCAATGTTTATAGGTCATAAATGTCAAAGACAGGATTTGAACCCTGGTCCAATGATATTAAATCCAGTGTTCCTTCCACTGAACTACACTGCCTTTATCCGTGAAATCGTACTGCTTCACAGACAGACAGACAGACATGGTATCCCTGAAAGTCGTAGCACAGGGCTAATACATTTAGGGACACTGCTATGTATGTATATGACCTTACATACAGATATGTGTGTGATCCTACCCAAGCAGTTAGAAATAGGTTTACCTTTGGCTTTGGTTAGCTTTCACCCTCTGAAAACAGTTCCGGCCTAATTCTAAGACTTATTTCAGTTGTCTCTAGGTTAGAGTTACTTACCGAGAAGATTTGGCCAACATTTCTTTCCTCTCAGCTCTCATTTTACCTTTAAGGATCAAACATCAGCTTCTCTCTTTGGCATTTCATGCCCTTCAGGCCCAGGTCCCAGCTTCCTTTTCCAGTCTTATTCCTCCCCTTCCCATACTCTACAGTCCAGTCAAGCTGACCTCCTTCCTGTCCCGAATGCCCATCATTCTATCTCTTGTCACTAGACTTTTGTCTAGGCTGTGCCCTCAAGCTTGTAATGAGCCCCCTCATCACCTCTACCTTGTAGAACACCTACATTCCTTCAGAGCTCAACTTGGATTCCACCTTTGTCAGCAGGCCATTGCAGATGCCTGGTTTCTTGTATTCTCACCTTCCCAGAAATTACTTTAAATTTACTCTGTATATATCTCGTATCCACAGTTGAATGTTGTCTTTCTTTATATCCTCAGTGCTTAGCACAGTGCCTGAAAGCAGTAAGCCCATGTTGATGGCTGTTGTAATCATCATGTGGTGGTATTGTGCAGTCGTTTCAGTTGAGTCTGACTCTTGGTGACCCCACTGGGGGTTTTCTTGGCAAAGATACTGGAGTGGTTTGTCATTTCCTTCTCCAGCTCATTTTACATATGAGGAAACTGAGACAAACAGGGTGAAGTAACTTGCTCAGGGTCACACATCTAGTAAGTGTCTGAGGCCAGGTTTGAACTCAGGTCTTCCTGACTCCAGACCTGGTGCTCTATCCACTGAGATTCTATCCATTCTATCCATCTATATTATTAGTAAATGCTATAGAGTGCTCTATCCACCTATATTATTAGCAAATGTTTTTTGATTAATTTATATGTCTACAAGTGGTTTCCCCCAGTAGAATGTAAATGACTTGAGGTTAGGAACTTTGGGCTTTTGTTTCTCCATATCATCCACACTTAGCATGGTTCCTGACACAGTATAGGCTAAATAAATGTTTATTGAATGAATGAATGGGAATTAGTGTATGGATGCTTTTCTCCTTTAGCATTATTTAGCAGCATTGTCCCTTTCCATTTTAGCATACCAAGTCCTGCATAAATTAAGCCACCAAGGTTTGAAGTATAAGATAACCTACCACTATGGGCTGTCCCACTTCCCAGACCATCATTCGTCCTAGCTGTCCTCTTGGTTCCATGCTGGAATCCCATTCTCTTTAGCACAAGTTGCTGCTTCATTTGAACAAGATTCCCTGATAGACAGCAAAGGTCTCATTTTCCAGCTCCCTGATAATATGCCCACATGAATGTCCTCATGTGTCTAAGTCACTCTGGAAATGATTAACCTGGATCTGAGAGGGCAGGAGTGATCATTGGTCCTTAACCCAAGTCTGCCCTTTTCCCAACTGAAATTTTTTAAAGCTTTTGTAACATGCCTTGCTCCATTGTAATGGGAATTCTTATGCTCCTCAACTGAAACAAAGTTGGCAATTTCATCTCCTTCTGTAAAGCACTTTTGTAAAATTGGAAAAATATTGCCAGATTCCTCAGCCAACAGCTCCAGAAATCCATCGAGGATTTCTTTGCTGTAAATTGAGTCTTTGTTGTGTTCTAATGACTTTTCTGGGAGGGACTCTCTCCTTTTATGTCTCATTATGAAAATGGATTGTACTTTGGAAAAAAACATTTAAATACATCCTTCATCCACACTTCCGTATTTGATATCTGATATTGCTGCTGGAGAAAAACATAAAATGTTAATTTATGGAAATAAGAGTTGTTTAGTTCTCACCACTCAATATCATAACTTGTCATTGCTTTTTATTAATTAATCCCGCCTCTCCGCAGTAGCATTTGATTCATTTAAGCAAAGATTCTAAAAGTATATTGCCTCTCTTTCTGCACTTGAATCAATCTCCTTACGTAGTAGAAAGAGTGATTGATATGAAATCAGATGACATGGGTGTGAGTCCCAAATCTGTGGCTTACTAATGCCATAGGGACTTTGAGCACTACATCTCAGCTTCCCCCCATGCAAAATGAACAAGACTGAGCTTGACGCTGTTGAAGATCTAAGGTCCTTTCCATCCCTAATTCCTATGATCTTCCACTCACTTCTTCCATTCCATGCAGCTAGGATTCCTAATATATCTGTCACTCTCCTTATCACAACCCATTACATGAAAATCAGAAGCCTCTGTCTTCATTAACAGGGCCTGCCACCAGCACCCCTTGCTGGGCTGTTAATTAAGTGAGAATGGATGAGTTAATGAAGGCCAAAATTCAAGTTCACCCAGCACTGATTGAAGTCACAAGAAATGAGCAAATAGCGGTGTGACTGCAAACAGCTTCCTTCCCATTTCTGGGTCTCAGTTTCCTAATTAGTAAAAATGAGAAAGCTGGACAAGGTCTCTTGGGCCCCTTTCTAATTCTGACATCCTATAACTCTATGATTTGGGGAGATCTGAGAAAACTTCTGGACCCACAAACGTGCTTACATATAAATGTTGTTCTTTTTCCTTTTTTCAATTTATAATTGTGGACTTAGAGTCAGAAAAACCTGTTTTCAAATCTAGTCTAATATATTTACTAGTTGTGTGACCTTGTCTAAGTCATTTAACTGCTCTATGCCTCAATTTCGTCATCTACAAAATAGGGGGTAGGGAGGAATGGATGTTCTCTAAGGACCCCTCAGGTCCTAAATCTATGATCAAATAAACTATTCTCTCATAACTCAACAACATTTATTAATCATAAAGTATGCTCTAGACACATGGGATATTAAAAAAAATAAGTGAAACAATCCCTTCCTTCAAGGAGGAACTTACATTCTATTAGAAGAAATAATATAAGCACATATAGTAAATAGCAAAAGAAGTGTCTCCTCTTCCTTCGGAGCCTGGAGTAAAAGAAAAGATGGGAAGAGACATCAAAAGTTTTTGAGATATAGAACAAGGGAGAAGGAACTCAAAGTAAATGAAATCTACATTTTCAGTAAAGTATATGGCAAGGTCCTCAGCTGAGAGGGAAGGTGGTATATAATAGGTTTGAGAAGAGAAGGCCTGGAACAGCCATTGTGGAAATTTGATTGATCACTATTTAGGGAAGAGTGAAAGGATTGCCACTGAGAGAAATTAGATAGCATAGATTTTATATAGGACACAGTCAGCTATTAATATAGCAAACATTTCTCAGCAAAGAAGAGTCATAGATTTAGAGCCGGAAAGGGCTCTAGATATAATCCAGTCTAACCCCCTAATTTTACATATATAGCACCTGTCCTAGATTAATCCCCAAGGCTTGCATTTGAGGACTAGGTTCCCAAAGGGAAGCAGACACTCCTACTAACCTTAAAAGACTATGCTACTCACGCTGTTGCTTAGAAGCCCACACCAATGTGCTTTCCATTAACAGTCAGTCAATTGACTCAATCACCTTTTAGTAAAGGTATTTAGTAAAACCGCATAACAGCAAAAGTCAGTACAAAACATCCCTTTCTCCATAACCTGGGGCACACTCTCCCACAAATGCATACAGAATGTGGTTAAAGTGGGCACAAACTTAAAGTAAAATGGCAATGCAGCAAAGGAATAACTCACAACTCCTGATATGGAAAGTCCTTTCCCCCTTCTTGGAACCCTCTTGAATATCCCCTTAGATGTAGCTTCCTAATGTGCAGGCCATTCTGTTGGTCTCCAATGATCAGTCCTTTCCTTGAAATCATAGCTAGTACCTCTCCCTACTGTGAGGGGACAAAAATCTCTGAAGCCACCTTTCATCACGAGTCCTGGCATTTGAAACCTTTCTCTCTTCATAGCATTTGTACTGCTCCCCTTGGTAACTCTATATATCTATTTGCCCTCAGTCTGTGTCTTTGCTCCTGGTAGAGGCACCATCTGCTACTAGTTCCATCTATCTCATGTTGGGGTGGGAGTCCAGGTATAAGAGCAAGGAACTCAGAGCCTCTCCTTCCCCATCACCCCACTCTTCCTCATCCCCTCTCCTGCCAAGAGCAATTCCCTCTCAGGGGCCTGACTCCAACTTTATTAATGAAATCCTCAACTCCTTAATTTGGAGTCCACCATAGATAGGGTGTTTCATCACTGAACAGATGAACTTATGAACTTTTTCTAGCTGTTTGAACTCTCAGGCATGGTTAGCTTGTTTGGTTGGCCAATCAACTCTACCTTTATCAATCAAATCAAAGAGGTTCATTCGTCTCAGAGAGAGCAAATGTCATAAACTATTATATTTATACGTCTGAAATCATATTTTATAGTCATTACATTCTGTGACCACATTTAGCTGAGCTTAAGAAACAATCACATCCCTCCCCTTAAACGTGTTGTTCTTTGCCCATTTTAGTTTAGTTGGGATCCTGATCCCATTTTGAGGTCTTCTTGGCAAAGATACTAGAGTGATTTGCCATTTCCTTCTCCAGCTCATTTTACGGATGAGGAAACTGAGGCAGACAGGATTAAGTGATTTGCACAGCTAGTAAGTGTCTGAGGCAGAATTTGAACTCAGGTCTTTCTGACATCAGGCCCCATGTTCTATCCACTATGCCACCTAGCTCCCCATTGTGGGCAAATGCAAAAATCAAGATCCTTAAAAATTAAGCCCAAGGTCACACAATTAATCAGAAGCAAAGCCTGAATTCAAACCCAGTTCATCTGATACCAAATCCACTACCCTTTCCACTGCTCAAGACTAAGAGGAACAAGCAGAACACTGAAATACTTCTCTCAGCCTGCGTGACAAACAGCATACATATTTCAAGGTTCTAATCATCTCTAACATTAAAGGCATGTGTCCAGCCACAAAAATCTTCCAGTTGAAAGATCATATGACAGAATCATAGCTTTAGAGTAGAGAAGGACTTTAGAGACTGTCTAATACAACCCCTTCATATTACACAGAAGGAAACTGAGGCTCTGAGAAATTAAATGATGTATCATAGATTTAGTGCTATAAGGATGACAGGCATGCAAGTTAGGGAGAACAGGGTAGAAAGGAAAGATGATCACTCATTTTTCATAAAAATCTGTCAGACTGGAGGGCTCAAGCAACTGTAACTCCCCGTATCACGTGACAGATGGCTGTTGCTCAGCCTTGATATGAATCATATTTGAGCTGTCTGTTCCAGAATCAAAAGAGATGAGGTCAAGACCAGAGGGCTATTTGTGTGCCTGTCAGCATTTTGTAAGTGTCGCCACTCCAGTCCCTTCATCCAGCAGCTGCGTTTAGAAGAACTCAGCTCTGCCCTTCCCTCCTTCCTCCCCTCAGCCAATGTCCGTTCATTTATGCCCAGGTGTTCCTTCACCCAAAGTCAGAGGGCTTTCTCCTTGAGGTGAAGTGCTCACAGGGATACTGCAGCATTTCTCTACTCCTTTTAAAAAATAATTAGCCCTATTTTTAAATGATCAGATATTGTGCAAACTCATAGTCTTGTCACATGTTAGTCTGACAATCTTGCCTCTCTCTAAGAGTTACCCAGGAAAAGTCCTGAGGTCATAGAGTATATTCATTATTTCACGAAATCTTCTAAGATTCACTATTCCTATCTCTAGGACTGAAAAGGAGCTGTATTGGAATGCATATGATGCAATGATGCATCAGTGACCTCAATGTGTCATAGGATAAATATGTCTAGTTATATACATTTTGGTGGGCACAAGTAAGTACCAGTGATAGTTTGCACAAGAGAAGTAACAATATATCAAATGTAATGAGGTATCAATGACATCAAGGTGTCATAGTATAAACATGTCTGGTCCTGAAGTCAGAAGACTCTGGGTTCAAATCCTGCCTCTGACCCTAGCTTTGTATGTCCTGGCAAATTGCTTAGGCTCTCTGAGATTTGGGTTCCTCAGCTGTAAAATGGGATTCAACTTAATTCAAATCTATTCAACATTCATTTCTTAAGCAGTCACCATATGCCACTTACAAGGTAACATCTTAGGTGCTAGTGACAGATATGAATTTAGCACCCAGACCACCAGTTTGGTATGACGCCCAAATAACAAAAAAAATAATGTAAAACACTTTGCAAGCTTTAGTATGCAATATAAATGTCAGCCATTATTACAGTTTTATTCCAGAGAGAGGCAATTCTCTAAGATTGTCAGTCGCATATAAGATGTCAGTTTGCATCGATGGAAGGAGTTATCTCACCAGGAATTCTCTACATGGGTTAAATCACAGTTTCAAACACTCCCCCAAAAAATTAACATTACTACTTCAATGAATCTATGACTTCATCAATATAAGTTTTCCTTTTATAAGCACAGTTTACAATCTACCCCCTTCCTTCTCATCTCATGCACAGCTCTTCCCAGAATCATCCATAGAGATTCTGAGTAATGTGCTAAGGGACTTTTCTAGATCTCATGTTTCATGTGACCTTAGGGTCAGCTATCTGCCATCCTTTGAAGTTGGTATGTGACTGGTCCCCTCAATTTTTCTTTAACATATGTCTTAGGTGGTGACGATGACATATAGTACCTGCTTAAGAAATAGATATTGAATTGATTTGAATTGAAATGAGATGAATATGCCAGGGTCAGGATTTGAACCCAGAACATTCTGACTTCAGTGCCAGAAACATTTATACTATGACACAATAATGTCATTATCACTACATTTGACATTGTCACTTCCCTTATGCAAATTATCATGGATACCTACTTGTACCCACCAAAATGTATATAATAAAAAAGTGAGAAAATGGCCCCCAGTTACATAAAATGTAAGTGCCCCTTCAAATAAATAGTCTAAGTCAACCTTTTAGGGAAGAAGGGTTGATGCGATTTTCACTTTTCAACCAGCATTTACTCTGCATCTTTGATGTGCTAGCGACTCGGGTCACAAAAACAAAACAAGGTTTACTTTCCATTGGAAAAATACTTGTTAAATGCTAAAGATAATAGGAACAAACCATCTATAGATAATAGAGACTATAGAGATCATCTGATCCTTTTTTGCAGATGGAAAAACTGAGTCTAAGAACTTTTTTCCCTGAGAGTGGTATAAACTTCAAAAACCTTAGAAAAGTACAATTCCTTACACATAGTACGTATATCTTTAATAAAGGTATATTGAATTGAATTGAATCCAGTCTTTTGATGACTTTGCTGCCAAGAAGACTAAATGAGCTGGAAAATGATGGTAGGGAGTGTGCTAAGAAGGTAGGCACATATCTCAAGTGCTTAGAACCATTTCTTTATTGAAACTGACTACAATGTAGTATAGAGTAAGCGAGTAAGCTCAGGCAAATAAATCATGGTCTCTAGGTCATAGCAGCCTTTCTCAGACTACATCTCCCATGCCATACAATCAATTTCACCCCAGCTATCACTATTGATTGGGAAAATGGCTAAAATGATTGGATCTGCCACAGTCTCCATTCAGCAATCACACAGGGACCCAAAGCTAGTCAGGTACTTCATTAACTTTGTAACTTTTTATAAATGTCTGACACCATCCATAATCTTGAAATTCCTTATCTTTTTGAGCTATTATCTCCTAGCTCTCTATGTTCCTGCTGTCCTAGTCTTTGAATTTCATGATGGTAAGCTTTTCCATCAGTCCCATACTATGATGGAGTTAACTTGGTCAACAATTCCTGCATCTTACTTTTGACAGTAATGTTCCTGGTGAGACAGCTGGAATGGTGACCACACGTGTCAGTAGATTATATCTTTACTCTGCACAGTTTTTTAATTAAATATTACTTAATATGATGTAAAGACTGCCTATGTAATATCATAAAAAGGCAACATGGAGTCATGTATAGACTGGACCTGGAGTTGAGGAAGTGGGTACAAATCCCTCTCTCTGACATTTCTTAACTCACTTAACCTCTCTACACCTCTTTCCTCTTCTATAAAATAGAGGTGATATGTGTAGCACCTATTATAAAAATTAAAATAATAGCTAGCATTGGTATAGCATTTTAAGGTTTGTAAAGTGCTTTACATACAGAATGCCATTTGATTTTCCCAACCACCCCATCATCTATTTGTATCCTCAGCTTTCCTTTCATCTTAAAAGCCACCACCCAGAAGACTTCAGTCCAGGTGCCAATACACCTCATAGGCTAGTTGTGAGAATCAAGTGAAATAATGTATATAAAACACATTGCAAACCTGAGTGACTATTATTATTAGAACACTGTATTCCCAGTGTTTTCTAGGAAGTGGTTTTGTTTGCCTAAGGTTTGGTATTTTGTCCTGAGCAAAAATTCATAGCAGCAGCTAGGTGATGCTACAGTGGATGAGTACCAGGTCTGGAGTCAGGAAGACTCATCTTCCCAAGTTCAAATCTGACCTCAGACATTTATTGGCTGTGTGATGCTGGGCAAGTCACTTAACTATGTTTATCTCAGTTTCCTCATCTGCAAAATGAACTGGAGAAGGAAATGGCAAAACACTCCAGTGTCTGCCAAGAAAACCCCAAATAGGATCCCAAAGGGCTGAGAACATCTGAAACAACTCAACAACAACAGCAAAATTCATATATTAATGTTCTCAGTGTGGTATAGTGAATACAGAGTCAGTCTCAAAGCCAGGAAGCTCTGAGTTCAAATCCCACTTCTGACACATCCTGATTGTGTCATCCCAAGCAAGTCATTTAGAAAGTTAGGAAACTTTCTAAAACTATAAATTTCAGATAAGTGATGGACTTACAATAGTAGAGGGAGTTCCCTATATCAATTAAATCACAGGTTCACTCCCTAATCCAATCATTTCATCCAAGAATTACAAAAACTTAGTCATGTATGGGCTAATGTCATGTGTGAATCATGCATAAGAACTGATTTGATCATGTGTATGGACTCCTGCCTTCCTAGTGGTTAGTTAATACCTTAGAGTAACTTCATTCTTACCTTTATGGACCTCTTTGTCCAACCAGTGAAGCTATAAGCCAACACCCCTTCTCAAAATGTTTTTTAAATCAGTACTATAAAATACATAGGATTACCAAGAAAACTAATTATACTGAAATGGATCAATTTTTTTAAAAAGTTTACAGAATTCAAGTTAAAAACCTCAGACTTGGCAATAGAAACAATAGAAACAGTCTAGAATATTCCAACCTCCTCTATCAGTCAACTCAGGTGCCATATCTCCAAATGGCAGTTCCCTTACCAGAGAGCTCCACAGGGTGGGTCATTTTCCCTGATCCCTCCTCCAAGTAAATGACCACGCTGACTAATGGATTCAATCGACCAGTGAGTATTTATGGAGCACCTGCTATATACTCAGGGTTATATCAGGCAACAGATATCAAAAGGAGCCATTTTGGTGTGGTTTCTGCTGCCCAGTATGTGGAAACAGCCGTGACCTTCCATAAGTTGTTACTGACTCTCATCGCCAAGTTTGTTGCCGAGTGCCACATAGAATGGTACTTGGCCCATGTTTCCTTTTCAGATTCAATTCAACTCAGCAAACATTTACTGAGCACCTACCATGTCCTAGGCACCAAGAACAAAAATAATAAGGAGCTTATATTCAGTTGGGGAAATGTTACATATATAAAGATAGTAAATAAAAAATAATTGAAAGAGAAGGGAGGGAATGAGGGGAGAAAGAGAGGGAAGGAAGAGAAAGAGAAAGGGATAAAGAAACTGAAGCTCAAATAAGTTTAATAGCTCACGTGTGTCGGGCAGCAAGTTAATGTCTAAGACAGGATCGAAACACGGATGTTCCTAGCTCTACGTTTAGTACTTCATCCACTACACTAAGGTGTTCCTTACCTGAAGGATCAGACTCACAGTTTTGTTGCAAGGAATAAATGATAAAATGGATGGAGAGTGTTTTGGAAACATTAAACAAATGTCAGTTACCATCGATGTGGTCAGAATATGAAAATCACCTTGCTTTGGTATCATTCAATATCACTGAATCACTGAATGTCAGAATTGGAAGTAACCTCAGCAGTCACTCAGTCCAATCTCTGTCCCTCTGTCCCTCCAACATACCCAACAATGTCCAGTGATGGGCAACTTCTTCTCTCCTGAGGCATCCCATTCCATTCAGATAATCAAATCGTTAAAAGTATTTTCCTGACACAAAACCTACATTTGTCTCCTTTTAAATTCCACCCATTGCTCCTGCTTCTGTCCCCTTAGCATTAAAAGGCTAATCTCTCTTGTTTAAAATACTTGAATATGGCTATCCTGGGTCCCAGTGTCTTCTCCAGGCTAAACGCAGTCAATTTAATCTTTCAGTTGCTCATTTGATAGACTTATCCTGGTTCCTCTCATAAAATACTCTCCATAAGATATTTTCATCTCCTTATAAACCAGTTTATCAGTTATTGAAAATAACAGGGTGGGGGGGGGGAATATGTTCTCCAATAACTGATACATAGGATGCTCTTTAAAAATGCCTGTTGAGTGACTGAATAATTTTTGACTGCTGAATAACCAGAAAAGGTCCTTAACATGATATCTACTTAAGAAAAATTTTGTTAAATTGAATAGACTAAAAACAACATTAAAAAAGGGTAAACAGCATATGAATTTTTAACCTTAATTCCATCAGCAAAGACATAACATCATCCCCCATACAGTCACACAATGTTATGTGACTATTTTATCTTCAAAATGCAAAAACAAAAACATTTCACACTTATTTAAAATCATTTTTACTGACTACTCAAAAATTAAATGATTTCCTGAATAGTTCTAGTGTTTATAGAGTTCATGTTTTCTTCATTCTTTGGTCATTCTTTGGCACATGTGGTGTGCAAGAAAGTGTTTAATTAATAAGAAGGTTTGATGAACGAAAGACCACACTAACTTTTACTTCAAAGGTTGCAATAGGGAAAGGGTTGCTCCTTTGAAAGCTGTAGGAACACTGTGAGAGCCAGTCCTTGATCTTGAGAGCATCTCATTTCTCATTCTGCCCTGGTACTCCCCAGGCCTAGCCTCCCTCATTCACACCCAGCAGGGCTTTTTTTTCTTCCTTTTCCTATAAAAGACCCACCTTCTTCTGGCTGTTATTCAGACCCAAGAAAACTTTGAAAGCCCAATCCCTTTAGATATATAAATGTTTCTCCAAACATTTGAGATGCCTTGACTTTTGATCAAATGGAACATAATTTGATAGGTCAAGCTTTTCAACAAAGGTTGATATTCCCAACCTTTCAAGAGGCAAGAGTCCAAAGAGACTTCTGCAGACATTTAGAGTTCACAAAGTATTGATCCTTTCAGACAGATTCCAACTACATGCAGCTAGCAGAGTACAGGGCCATTGCTAGAAGAGGCTTGCCTTTTTATTGTTGTTTGAAATGACAAAAAGAAATTTACCATTTAAAATTAAAGGATTTCCACCAAGGCTTGGTCAGATTTGCTCATCCCAAATGAAACACTTGTAAAATGAGGCTAACAGAGAGTGCCAAGGAAAAAAGCTATCAGCTTTATCAAAGGAAATAACTGAGAGGAGCTGACAGCTGTATCAGACAGAAGACCCCTTTTTTCCTTTGCAATTCAACAACAAAATGACTGCCACAACAACCTTTCAGGGGACCTTTCGCCTCTAGTAAAACTAAATATATGAGTTCCCTGCCTGGACCTTAGAATGCTTTGCAAGCTTAGAAATGCCTTTCTTTTCATCTTAAAAAGCAGCCACCCCTGGCATTTCAGTTCAGGTGCTGTTTCTTGCTGGGAAAAGTTGAATCCAATTCATTGGATCTTAGATAGAAAACTCACATTAGAGGCCACAGAGTCGAACCCCTTCATTTTTTAGGTGAAGAAACTGAGGTCCAAAGAATCACATGACTAGCCCAAGGTCATACAGGCAATAAATAAAAAATGAGATTTGCACTCAGAGCCATGTTCTTTCCATTGTACCAATTCAACTGAATTCAGTTCAATTCAACTCAATTCAATTAAAAAAGCATTTATTAATCACCTAGTCCCAAGTGCCGAAGCTACAAGGACTGAAGCTGGTTCTGCTGTCAAGGAGTTTACATTCTACCAGAGAGGACATAACGTGTGTCACTCTCTCTCCATGCTCACTGTACATTTCTCTCCTTTCCATGTTCTAGAGCATAGCCAAACTGGTATTTTCTCTGTTCTTCGTACACAGGACACCCACCTCCATGGCTTTGCACCAACTGTGCCTTCTGCCTGGATGGCACCCGGATTATTTGTGTCTCTTAGTATTCATCTCTTTCTTCAATTCCCAGCTCAGGCACCTCCTTCTATGTAAGGTTTTTCCTAATTCCCCCAGTTTCTCCTAACACCTTCCCTCTGTGACTACCTTGTACTTAACTACTTCATATTGTTTTGTTATATATATATTATATTCTGTTTATCTCTCTATATAGATTAGATAGTCTCCCCCAATATAATGTAATCTCCTTGAGAAGAGGGAATTTCTTTGCATTTGTTCCTAGCACAGTGACCCGGATATAGCTAATGTTTAATAACTACTTGCTGATTACTTGATTTACTACACCTGTGTGACCATGATTGTACCATTTCATTTCTCTGTGACTCAGTTTGTTCAAATGTAAAACGACAGACTTAAGCTAAATGATCAGTAAGCTCCCATCCAGCTCGATCGTCAATCAATTAATACACATTTCTTAAACACCTACCTTACGTGAGGCACTGTGCTAAATGGCAAAATACCGTCCTTGCCTTTGAGGCTAATGATCTATGACCCCCAAATGAATAAAAAATACATAATTTCTGGGAGAGGGGAGAGCACTACCAGTTAGGAGCATCAGAAAAAACCCCTTATGGGAGGCATCTCTCTATGTGTTATATGATTTTGGATATGAAGGAGGAAATTTAGGAATAAAGAAATTAGTCTTTCCAACCTTCTAACAGATGTGGACTGCCAAGCTGAGAAAAGGAAGGAAAATTCTGGTAAGTCAAATTCTCCTGCATAGGCGCATTGTTGCTGCTACAGACTGGGGCCACAAAATAGCCTCAGTTTGTTTCTTCATCCATAATATGGGGATATTAATAGCACCTACATAACAGATTCTTGTAAGGATCAAATGAAATAAAATACGTGCAGAACTTTGTCAACCTTAAAGCACTATATAAATTCAAGATTTTATTATAATAATTAAAACAATGGTTTAATATGCAAGATAACTACAGAGAGAATATTCAGCTATTTGTACTTTATGGATAAAATATGAAATATCTGTACAACTCATTGTGTCTATTAGACTCATAAGATATATTAGATCTAGAGTTGGAAAAGACTTTTTAAAGATCATAGAGTCCAACTCCTCATTTTTCAGATGATGAGAAAAGTTAAAGGGTTTACTCAGGGTAACCCAGTTAGCAAGTGTCTGGGGCAGGGTTTGGACCCAGCTATTCCTCATTCAAGTCAGAACTCTTATCTGTGATGGCATACTATTATGAGTCATGAATTAAATTCCACAAGAGATCAGAGTCCATTTGCATTTCTGTTGACTACAATGAATTGTGGTCTATTTTACATAATTTCTAAGCTGCAAGGAACCCTAGAGATCATTTAATCCATTCCATTTGTAAAGAGAATTCCTTCTATAATATCAGTAGAATGTAAGATCCTATTGGCAGGGACCACTTTGCTTTTACTGTGTATCTACAGCAAAAGGGATATATTCTCTTCATAAAACTTTGAACACAGAAGACTCTGAATAAATACTTGCTGGACTGAATCAAATCTGTAATGTGAATGGTCAGACCTACTGGAAGATTCCCAGTGATAGGAAACTCACTTCAGAAGGAAGCCCTTAATAATTAACATTTATAGAATGTCTTACACTCTATAAATTTGTTTATAAAGAGAGTGTTTCACAGTTTAAATCTCTCTCAGAAAGTTGCTTCTCATTCTCAGGAAGCCATCCCTCACCACTGCAAACTTAGGCATGAAAGGTCATTGGTCATTGAGAAACAGGACTGTGACAATTGTTAGTATATTTCCTTCAAAGTACTACAGCTGAGAACAGCTTGTGACAGAATCACATCTAAGAAAAACACCTGTGAACCTTCAATCAGCAAGTATAATAAGGAAATAATGTCATGGGATAGAAGGTGTTACAAGCCTGAAATCCTAATTCACAAAGAAATCTTTTGAAGACAGGTTGGGGAAATCCTGCTGTACCAGAGACACATCAGTGGCAGAAGGGCTGCATTTTCTAGTATGCCTGGCTTAAAAACACGATTGTTCATTGAGAAAATCCCTACCCCATCAATCAGCAAGCTTTTATTGAGTGCCTAATATGTACAAGACACTATGTGAGGAGCATGTGATATGAAGAGAAAATATCTCTACCTACAATCTAGCTGAAAAATAAATACATATTTAGGCAAACAGAATAGATACAATATAATTTGGGAAGGAAAAGACTAGGAGCTGTGGAATCAGATAACACAAGCAACCAAGGAGTCTAAGAGGTGGAGGTGAAGAGAAAGTCCATCACAGGTATGGGGAACAGTCAGTGCAAATGCATGAAGACACAAGATAAGAGTGACTGAACCACTGACTACGTAAGAAAGAGTCATGTCTACTTAAATCAACAAGCATTTATTATGTACTTTCTCTGTCCATAGCACTGTGATAGGGATAGAAAAAAAAACAAAATAGTTCCTTCCTACCCTGAAGGGGCTTACACTCTAGAGGGAAAAAAATATCATGAAAACAACAATTTACATTAAAGACAAATACTGGAAAGTAACCAACAGAAAGAAGTGCCCAGCATGGTAGCAAAGGAGATGCTGAGGTGAGTAAAGACTAGAAAAGGCTAATTGATCTGAAGATAGGATTATGGCTGAATCCTAAAGCAAACCAGGGAAATCAAGAGGCAAACAAGGAAGATGAGCATTTCAAGCATTGGGAACAGCCAGTAAAAATGCCCAGAGTCAGGAGATGTACTGTCTTGTGTGAAGAACCAGGAGGAGGTCAGTGTCTCTGCACTGCAGCATATGTAGAGGGCACCAAAGTACAAAAAAGACTGGCAAAGTAGGAAGAGGCTAGGTTGTAAAGGAATTTAAAAACCAAATAGAAAATTTTATATTTTATCCTGGAATCAACTTTTATATTGGATTTTATATTTGATAAGGAAAAAGTAGGTTTTGTTGAGTAAGAATGTGATATGATCAAGACCTGTGTCTTCAGAAGATGACTTTGGCAGCTGAGTGAAGGATGAGCTGGTGTGGGGCAAGACCACCCAGATCTGACTATGAAGTAATGAGAGCCTTCACCAGTGGAAGGGGCACTCTGTAAGAGAGAGAAGGGGATATATATATACATATATATATATATATATGAATATATATATATATATGTATATATATATATGATGCTACAAAAGGAGGAATTCAGGGACTTGGCAACAGAGTAAAGACTTGAGGATGGCATCCAGGTTGTGAACTTGGGTGACTTGGTAGGGAAATCCAGAAGAGAGAAGAGTTTCAACATGGAGTCAAGGGGGGGGTAGAAGAATAACTTCAACCAAATTTAGTTTTTGTTTGACCCTAGAGAATGAAGGAAGCACTGGAGTTTAGTAAGGGAATGATATAGTTAGACATATTAGGAAAATCACTTTGGCAAGTGTATGGAGGTTGGATTAGAGTGCAGAGTCTAGAAGTACAGAGAACAATTAAGGGTCTATTACAGTAGTTCAGTCAAGAAATCTTGAAGGCCTATGGCAGAATGGTGATTGTATGAGCAGAGGAAAGGGAATAACATGGATCATAGTTTTAAAGGTAGAATAGATAAGACTTTGCAACTAATTCAATATATGAGTTAAGTAAGAGAGTAAAAAGCTGAAGATGATACCAAAGTTTTGAACCTAAGTGACTAAAAAGATGGTGGTGTCACTAACAGGATAAGAAAGTGTGAAAGAGGTGTGGGTTTGAAGGAAATGATGTTCAGTTCTGTTTCAAACACAGTGAAATAGAGATAACTATTGGCCATCTAGTTGGAAATTTCCAAATATAGTTGGTGACATGAGAATGGAACTCAAAAGGAAAGCTGAGGGAGAGCTATATGGAGATGGGAGTCAGTAGAATAGATATGATCTGTAAGCCCATGGTTGCTGATATAGTCACCATAGAACTTAGAGAGAGAATACAAGGACCCAGGATTGGTGACTCCTACAGTCAAAAGTGGAATGTTGATGATGATCTAGCAAAAGAGGCTGGGAAAGATGAGAACTTTAATTTCGCCTGGGACTGTGCGGCTGCGTATGTTGGCATTGCCGTGAGGATGTAAGTTACAGAGAAGAAAGTATAGCATTTGATGTCAGGGTAAGAGTCAAAAAGTTCTGGAATAACAATGGTCAGGTTAAGGAGAATCTGGAGCCAGCCAAACCAAACAATGTGGACACATGAAACGAGCAATGGTTAACAGTTTTGGGGCTATGACAGTGGGGCTGCCTATTCATAATATGAGTCATGATGGAGACTGCTTCTTAAATATGCTTTGGTGAAAGGTTTTTGTTGTTGTTCAGGTGTGTCTGATTCTTGGTGACCCCTTTCTGGGGTTTTCTTAGCAAGGATATTATAGTGGTTTGCCATTTCCTTCTCCAGTTCGTTTTGTAGATGAGGCAAACAGGGTTAAGTGACTTGCCCAGGATCCCACAGCTAGAAAGTCTTTGAGGCTGGATTTGAACTCTGGAATATGAGTCTTCCTGATTCCAGGCCCAGTGCTTTATCCACTGTACCACTTAGTTGCCCTGGGGTGAAAGGTAGGAGACGTACTTCCATAGAAATGAATATGAGGTTTTTGCTCTCGTATTTTGCTATTCAATAAAGTTCCAATTCAGTGTTTTACTTAATCTGTGCCTTTTCTTTGCCTGATATTAGCATGGAGAAAATGAGTTAACTGTCCAGGGCAATTCCTAGTTGACCTTAACAGGAGACAGAAATCCAAAACAAGAGATTTACCATCTGAGGTAGATTATATAATACCTGTGAATTCCAGGGTGACTAGAAAAATGGATTATTTCATGAAATCTAATATAATCTTCTTCCAAAGCTAGATGAAACTCTTACAAGAAACCAAAATTCACAACTTCAATAGACTATTGATCTTGACAAAATGGGCACTAGGTCCAACAGCACAAAACTCAAGATTCAACACCTCATTCCATGTAATTCTTGTGCATGTTTTCTGATAAATCCCCCGGCGGGGTCCAATTCAACATTGTACAGATACCAGGGCAGTATATGATCTATCCATTGTTGTCTCTTCTCCTTACTACCTAACCAGCCCACGTGTATCTTCCAAATGGGTGGATAAATGGGTGAAAAAGCATTTGTAAGGCAGTGACTTTGTGCTAGGCAGTAGGGAAACAAATACAAAAGCACTTAGTTGTTGCACTTATTTATGTTGTAATGAAGAAGACTATATTCACAAAATAGTGGTAAGCCAGGAAAGGACATTCTGGTCCAGAAAGTTATAAGAACGATGATGGCAGGCATAAGGGGGTAGAAAAATACATTCTAAAGAAAAGCAATGACATTTTATTTGATCATATCTCTCTGATGACATACTTTATGCTATTCTCCTGCACAAATATGCCGCAACCTACTCACACTAACCAAGCATCTCTATGATACCTTTGGAGGACTCACAAATTTAGTACACTAGAGACTGCGGTATTCTATGACTCACAGTCATAACTCACCAGAAGAATACTCATGTTCAAAAGATGGGACTTTGTTTCAGTAAGAAGATTCGGGTCAAACTTAATTAACTTAAAGGTGTTATGAGGTCCCATTGTGTTTATTGTTTGTTGACTATAAATAAGAATTAGATTTAGTACAGCAAAACTCTACCATAAAAACTCTCCTAGAAAAAAATCTCCCATGAATGTCAAAATCATGCAAAATTTCTTCAGTCATAAAAACAGATAGTTTTTTAAATGACTTTCTATAAATAACAAGTTGGAAATAAAACAGGAAGACATATGTTTGCCAAAAATATGGATCTCCATCATTGATGATGTCCAATAAAGTTCAAATGGAAAAGGAATTCCATATAGATGTTGAGGGCCTCTAAGCATTTCTGTTTGCAAATGACATGGTGCATCAAGTCTCAGGATGCTGCAGAGCCTCTTAAATGAAGTACACAATCACTCAACAGACTTTTCCCTTACTGTCCATGCAGGAAAAACCAGATGGATGAAGAATATCTAATGTCCAAACCACGCATATGAATGGATAACATACAGATCTGTTTCATCAGTCCATATATCTTAGACATATAGTATGTGTAGAAAAAAATAGAAATAGAAGAAAAGACTACCACTGGGAAATTGTGCACTCCTTTAAATGACCTTGAGCTTCTCCCTGAGACCAAATTTAGCATCCAGACAAATTATTTATTAAATAGTCAAACTCTTTGGAGAATGTCTTCAGGGTTGAAACATGAGTAATAATCTTCCATTTGGATTCTAAAGTGCCTAGTGACTTCATTTTTTAATTTGGAGAAGTTAAAACTTCCTGGTCGCAAATCATTTATTGTTTGGAAAACAAGTCCGTAACACAGAGATAAATAGAGATTTCTGGATCTTTTAACCAACTTTTCTTATGAACATATTATCAAGATTATAGATCTATAAAGGTATATGTTTAAACATGCTTTTGCACTTAGTCATGATAGGGAGACCTGAAATACCAGAGAAAAGTAGAAAGTCTCTTTTCATACATAGAGAGAGAGGAAAGTAACTTTATTAATATTGGTAAAATTAAGACAAAAGTTGCTGACTTGGCTGTGGTTCCCTCTGCTGAGCATATCCACTGAGCTGTTTTGCACTGCCATCTGTTGGTCAAATGATACCTGGTTTCTTCCCCTTTAAGGACAGGGGTCTAATCAATTTTTTGAGCTGATAGCTGCAAAGCTATGTCAGCTCTTTTAGAGGTAGACTCCAGGCAGATATACCCAGTCAGCTTGCTTCCAGAAATCCTTAGGTATGCATTTGTCTTTTAGACCCATTGTTTCTGCCTCTTGATCAAGTTTAATTCATACTCTAAATTAAAATAAGAAAATTATTTTCTTTTTTTTCCTACTCCCATGATGTCAGTTGTGACCATGCAACTCTCACCAAAATAACAAAACCAAAAAAAGCTGGCTGGGTGAACTAATAACATTCATCATACTTCACAAAGAGAAGCTGGGAACAAAATCACTGGTCTTAGCTTGCAATTTTGACTTTGCTTCATTGGATTTTTAGCTTCAAAGACAAACATCCAAATTGATAGAAATGACATTTATTCTTCTCAGGGAGGTTATCAAAAGACTTTGGAATTTGAATTAAAAATTACCACTTGCCAGATGGGAGATCTTAAACACATTCAAGATCGTATAATTCCAGTTGGGACTTGAGAAGTCATCAAGTCTACCCCCACCCCCATGACCACATTTCACAAATGAGGGGCTACTTAAGATGACCAAACCTCAGTTTTTTAATCCACAGAATGGGGTTGATAATGTTGGCTACCTCAGAGTGTGCCATAAGGAAAGTGCAATAGGAACAGGAGGCATTTTAATATAAGTTTAGGGGAAATCAAGGATAAGGAATTAGTGGGTGGATGTTAGAGGAGAGCAGAAAAGAAAGGGATGAGAAAGAAAAACCATTCTGAAATATCCAATCTATTGAAAGCCATTTAAATCCTGCTCATATAAATTCAAATTCTGTAGCAGCAGGAGCACATATGGTAGGTAGTTTCTGGGTAACAGGAGAGACATCTGACATAACAAGGTATTAATAAGCACCTGCCCGGCTTTGAAGATTATTATTTAGAAAATGAATGGAACTTTGAACAAGTTCATCTTTTCTGATCATGGGAAATGTGATTATTTATAGACCTAATGAGCATGGGAAATAGACAGTCCAGATGTTAATAAGGATCACAAAACTACACTTCACCAAGGCGTCTCAGCCTCAGAAGTCATAGAACTCCCTAGTAATGGTAATTTTCCTGTCAGCCCAAACTTAGAGCCCTTAACAGGACCCACTTTGCCATTCATCATGCCTATTGTTAAGAAAATGAGGTACATTTGGCTTGATAAACTAAGGAGCTGTCCATGTTCATGACACCATGAATGAAAAGAAAGAGTTTACTATTCAGCTCCCAGAGCACTGAGCCCTTGAGGTCACATTGTGCACTTGCATACCCAGGTAACTGATGAATCTGATCCTCTGAAATAGATTCTCACCCAGGACTTGCAGTAGCATCAACTGGCAACAGAGCTGATTCTGTGCAAGCTCCGGCACTGTCTCATACAGTGATATTACTGAGGGTTCTAAAGCATCATATGGCAGCTGGGGGATTTGCATTCATTTCTTTGCCAAGGCTATAAATACAGCCAAGTTTGCAGCCCTGCTCAGTTCAGGTTTCCTGCAAAAGGGGTAAAGGCTCCAAGACAGCCCAACAAGGCAAACTGGTCATGATCATAAATATGATCCTAATTAACATCTCCCACACCCACTTCTGAGGTTGACTCTACCACCTCCCTTGTATGTGCCCAAGGAGTCATTAGAGAGCCCTTCAAGTTTAGAAAACAAGGAGCTAATAGAGACTGTCAAAATTTATTCCCAATGATACAAGAAGACAAATGTACCTATGGTACCAAGCATATGGCCAGGGAAGGAGAAATCCCTGGAATTCTTTTTGAATAGATGGCCTCTTGAATGTCATTGCACTCCAATATGTTCTGGAGCCACAATACCACACCTTTAGGCTCCGCTGTATGCTAGGAGTGAATATTGTTACATCTGAAAGAGAAGTAACGAGGAATATTTTCACTTGGGACAAAAACAGATGAGTCTTAATAGAGAAAGATAAGATGGAAGTGGCAGGGTGGGCAGGAATTTTTATCAAACTGCCTACAAAAGCATTCTAGAAGAAGGGGCAGTTTTACCTTCATCATGAAGGATTTGGAAAGAAAGAGAGAGGACCCCAGGAGAGGAGGAGAATGGCAATAGCATCAAAGGGTTAGCCTGTTTTGCCTGGGAGAAGGAAAGAGGGAAAGAAAAATAAAGGCTTAAGATGTAGAAATAATGGTAGTTGTGAGGAGGGAGAACATGCCCCTCTGGATGCTGGCACCTTAGGACAAATCCCTAGTCATGCTATGACTTATATTTCTACAATAGGCCTTTGTTCCATCCCTGAATTCTTTTATTTTCATCAACTTTCCTAGGTTACAAAACAGACATTCAGTTATTAAACAGTAGATTCAATAGCACAAAAACTATAACCTCCAAGGATAACTTTAGCACATAATCACTGTTGATATCAAGATATAAATATATTATCACAAGACATGCTGAGAGGATAAGGGAGGAGGACGGAGGGAGGAAAGGAGAAAAGGAAGGAAGGAAGGAAGGGAAGAAAGGAGGGAGAAAAGGAGAGAAGAAGGGACGGAAGGAGGAAGGAAGGAGAGAAAAAGGAGGAGGAAAAGAGGAGGAGATGCTATGGTATTAATAATACCTTAGATTGATGCAAATCTTTAGCACTTACAAAGCATTTTTACTATATTATTACATTTAATCTAGACACCAGAGCTGTAGGCTACCTGGCACAAGAATCGTTATCCAAATTTGGCAGATGAGGTTCAGAGACATGAAACAACCTACCCAAGATCTCACAGTTAATAAGTCATAGAGATAATATTAATGGTCTCAGTACAGTATTCTTTGCATGACACAACATTGCAGTGATCACCATCTTTAATATTCATATAGAATGCAACAATTTAATTCAAAAACATTTATTACTGAGCATTTATTATTGGAACACCAATAACATTCAAATGAATAGGTCCTGCTATTTTTTACATCTTTGTGTATCTGTATATTTTGTCTCTGCAGATGTATGTAAGGTGGTGGGGTGGGGGCTATTTTATCTACTTATTGTAATCCTAGCAACTAAAATGGTGCCTGGAACACAATAGAAGTTTAATAAATGCTTGTTGTAGATACATTGATTCGTACCCTAGGCAGGACTCTTAAGAGGCTGTTTCTATACAAAGGAAAGATATCACTATCCTCCTAGACTAAAACAACAGGGGACAGAAGCCAAGATTTAGAGCTGGAAGGCCATCATTGGCCATCAAATCCAACCCTCTCATTTGGCAGATGAGAAAATAGTCAAAGGATCTTAGGGTCAGAGACCTAGACCTTCAACATAGACCTCGAACTGAAGAAGAATTCAGAGGACATGGATTTTTACAAGAAACGGAGGCCCAGAGATGTTAAGTGAATTGCCTTAAGGTCACACAGGTTTTTGGTGACAGACCTAGGATTTGAGCCCAGGTCCTCTGCCTTCAGTTTTGATGTTCCTTCCATTATCCCGCATTTTTTGCCATACCACAAAAACTGACACCACATTGCCTATCAAATCTAAATGCTATGAACTCCAAAGCCTATCGTCTATACCCTAGGCATGCAAAGCCCTGCTGCTTTTAAACTACGACCAAAGAAACCAGAGAGACCAAATTTCATGAGGCATCTTGCTCCTAACTAAATCAGAATCAGGAAAGTAGTATGGCTTAATGGATAGAGTTCTCAGTCCAAAGTCAGAAAACCCTGGGCTCAAATTCCCTCTCACATACTTACCAGCTTTGTAGGTCTGAGCAAGTCTCTAAGCCTCAACTTTCTGTTCTGTAAAATGGGAATCATAAAGCTATCTGTCACAAGATTGTGTTGTATAAGTATCATCTGAGATAATAGATGCAAAACTCTTTGTAAGCCTTAGAGTACTGTGTAAAAGTCAATTACTAACATTATTTGCTTGAGAAAACTATTAAAGTTTTTTAAAGAAATATTGACTCCTGTTTGATAATAGGAAAGACTTCTTGAAATAAAGGCAAAGCTTCCTAAAATTCCAGAGACTAACAATATATTTCTATTTACTTCCATTCATAAACTCACATAGATGTAGAACTAGAAAGAATCTCAGATGTCATGAAGTCTAGTGCCCTCACTTTACAGGTAAGGAAACTGAGGCACAGGTATGGAAGTGACTTGCCCAGGATAACATAGATAATGAGTATCTGAGGGAAAATTTGAACTCTGCCCTTCCTGACTTCAAGTCCAGTACCCTAGCCACTTCACAACACTGCCTGTCAATTCATTTCAGTTCGCATTTATCAAGTCGAGTTTATACCACACACCGTGATAGTCCCCAGAGATATAAAGACAAAAAAACCAGTCCCTGCCTACAAGCAGCTTACACTGGGCAATCATATCCCCAGTAAGTTGGATGCTATAACAACAATGATAGCTAGTATTTCTACCCCACCTTCAGGTCTACCTGTTATCTCGTTTGAGCCCTTGTAACTTCTCTGAAAGGTTGCTGCCTTTATTATCCCCCTATTGTTGATGAGAAAACTGAAGCTTAGAAGTTAAGTGAGTTCTCAGAGCTATGCAGCTAGTAGGTACCTGAAGACAAATCTTCCTGACACCAAGCCCAACACTCAATCCACTTTGCCACCTGAATATTCTCTGTGTCCTTGTGGGTTCCAGTCCAAATGAATGTGGGGGGGCAGATTTGTGAGAATCAATACTGATGAAAGGAATGGAAGTTCTTTGGAATCAAAGACATGGAAGGCTCCCCAGTAATAACAGTTTTAACCAAGAGGGAGAGACAGACAGAGACGGGGAGAGACAGGCAGAGAGAGACATAGAGGGAGGGAGGGATGGAGAGAGGTAGAAGGAGAGAGAAAAGGGAAGGAGAGTGAGAGAGAATTATTTTCCTTTGAGAGAAAATTTGAATATTCTACTATTCTACTTACAGACTCATCATCCTCTTTTCCCAAGTTCCCTTGTCTGACTCTGAGCTGAAGCTTCCCCTTCTCTTTTCTTTTAGTAGTGAAGCATAACACTGAACCCCTCTAGGATGCCATTGGATTGAGAGAAAAAAAACAGGGGACCACTCACAGCCGAACAGCAGAGGACTTCTCCACCCCTAATTCTCAAAGACCTTAAAATGGAGTTCAAATCAGATATCAGATACTGACTAGTTGAGTAAGTCGTTTAAACTTGATTTGCCTCAGTTTCCTCATCTGTAAAATGGGGAAAACAATAGCACCTTCCTCCCAGTGTCACTGTGAGAATCAAATGAAATAAGAATTGTAAAGTGCTTAGCATAGTGACTGGCACACAGTGTTATAAAAGCATTATCTATCTATCATCTTCGTCATCTTCATGCCAGTTCAGATTTCTCATTTTCTTATATCATTACACCTTTGCCGCTCATGGTCAAGGGCACAAAAATGCAGCTCTTCCAAAGTAGGTGGTTGTACTTTCCCAGGCTCCCACTGGGACGACAGAAGTACCCACAGTAGGATTCAGGCTTGATAAGCAAAACACTTCACCTGAGTAAGTGACATATTTTTAATAGCACCATCATGTCCATAGCAGAGGACTTTGATAGGAGCAGGTTCTGATGGATAATACATCTCTCTTTTAGCAGCCACAGAAGGAAAAAACTCAAGCATGAAAACCTGCTCTGGGACAGAGGACCAAAGGTCGGTTTTTCTTGGACTTGTCTCTGTGGAACACGGAGAGCCAGGCTTAATGATACAGTTTAAGCATCCGATTCTAGGGGTTTAGGAGAAAAACAAAGATAGAGCGGGCTTTGATTGACCCCTGGACATACTCTTCCTCTAGACCAGGTGGAATAGGAGAAAAAAATTACATTTCAAGGCAACAACATTGGTCTTTGAGTCATCAAGTAAAAACATCAATTTTGGTGGAGGAAAGGTTGTAGAATGAGGTCATTTACAATCTCATTTATAGGTTTTTAAATAGATTTTTAGTTCTGGCTTTTGCCCCCACCCCAGCCCCTTCTCTGCTACTGCACTTGCTTTATGCCAGGCACTACACTGAGGTTACACATACAAAGGAGAGAACAGAATGAGGGGAAGAAAGTGGATAAGTATTTCTTAAGCACCTACTATGTGACAGAAACTCTAAGTGCTTTATAAATGGATTAGATACCTGGATAGATAAGACAAACAGACAGACAGGAGCTGGGCATCCAGGTACAAAATGAAAGAATTCCCACTCACTAGGGGACAAAGGGTCAAAATTCAGTAGGCTGTTATAATGTAAACTCATTCTTATGTGAATACCAGCAGAGATCGAGCAGGATGCATGCTATATGATCTCTTAAATTCTCGATTATTATTGGGTGAGCCAGATTTAAGGCTGCCAGTGAATGTTACACTATTTCAAGTTAAATGAAGCCTGAGTATGTCTTTTATTCCCCAAGTTCCTAGTAAACTGTGGGCAGCTGAAAAATAGCAGCTACTAATGCAGAAGATTCTTCCAGGGCTAGGACTCCAGGGCAGTAGGAATTAGAGCTGCTCAATCTCGTCCTGATATTGGAAGTCTGAAATTTACCAGTAGGAGATGCTGTTCTGTATTCAGTAAAATGGCCCATCAGAAAGAACTCAATCCAAACTGAGGAGCATTTTTAAAGGATTTACTACATGCTAGGCACCATATAACTACAAATAAGTTGCTGTACCACTCTATCAGTCTCTTAATCTATAAAATAGGGTGGGAGGGGGGGACAGAGAAAGATAGACTAGATGGCCCCTTCCCCCTCAGACTGGGAAATAATAAAGCTATTTCCCTGATCCAACTGTGAGCCATAGGAACAACAATCTCATTGTTCCAGTTACAACAAATACTTTTAGCAGTCACTTTCCACAGCTTATATGTGTATTATCATGACGTTATCAGCTCCTTTGGCCCTTCACTTAGAATAATCTCAGCTAACTGTCCCCCTCCTACTTGTTACTTAGTCATTTTTCAGTCGGGTCTGACTTTTCATGACCCCATTTAGGATTTTCTTGGCAAATATACTGGAGTGGTTTGCCATTTCCTTCTCCAGCTCATTTTACAGGTGAGGATACTGAGACAGGCAGGGTTAAGTGACTTGGTCAGGGTCATACAGTTAGTAAGCATCTGAGGTCAGATTTGAACTCAGGAAGATGAACATTCCTGACTGCAGACCCATCATTCTATCCACTATACCACCTAGCTGTTCCTCCCCAACCTAGTAAAGGTGGGTGAGGGAAATCAGCATAACATATGCATAGAATTTACGGTTTTGTCAGCATAGAGAACTCCCAGTATGTGAAGTCTCTCCACCAAGGCATATTGCAACAGATCTTTGTGGTTAAGGCCTAGGAAGTTGTCTGTGGCATATAAAAGGTTAAATGACCTTCCCTGGATTATAGTTTGTGTCACAAACAGAATTAGAACCTGGGGCTTTTCTCCAAGTCCAATATTTATCCACTATCATGCTGCCTCTAACTAAACAATTGATAGATTGGATTCACCAAGAGCTCCATCTTTTCTTCTCATATCACATCCTCTCATATCATTTCTCACTATCTCCTTCATCCTAATTACAAAGAGATGGCCCTCCTCCTTGCCAAGGCAAACTGTTCGAGATATACCCTTGATCCGGCCCCCCACCACCTTCTTGAGAAAATTGTTCCCACTATCATCCCAATTTTTCTTCTCTCCCAATGTACTGGTTCCTTCCTTGCATTCTAAAAATATACCCATGTCTCTCCCATCTTTAAAAGATCCTCACCTGAAGCAACCACCCCTGCTAGCTATCATTCTGTATCTCTCCTCCCATTTGTAGCTTAATTACTCAAAAATTTTATCCATATTTCATGGTTCCATTTTCTTTTCTCTCACCTTTTAAATCTTCTGTCATCTAGCTTCCAATTTCATCATTCAACCAAAACTGCCCTCTCCAAAGTCATCACTAAGAAGTTGTAAAAGCAAGCGAAGAGGCATTTTTGTTGTTTCTTTTTGTAGTTCCATTTCCTAGTCTCAGGCTCATTGAAAACATCTGAAGGATTGATCTCCTTTGAACCCTGGTAGTTCACAGCTGTGTTGAGTCACATAGGTTTCATACCTACTGACTCTGAGTCAATCAGGAGTCAACTCTTTGTTATATATACTGGAAGGTGGGTATTTTACTTTGGGGGTTTGCTTATGAGAAGAATCTTGTAATTCCCTGGTTGAGACTCTGAGTAGTCATATATTTGGACCCCTCCGATGGCTCAAATGTAAAGGCTCTCTAGATCCAGTGGAGTATGTAAAGTTTATAGCAATGTTGCTTTGATTCAGAAACTCAGAGCCCTGTCTGTTGGTCTTTATGCTAATTTCTCTGCTTTTGTATTTTCTCTGAAGTTCAGGGTGCTGACTTTTCCCCTGAACTAGTGAATGTAATTAAAGGAGCTTGTCGACCCCTTACAAGTTGCTTTCCTTTAAGAAAAGCAGATCCAAGAGAACCTGTGCTTGCATGTCATTCTGAATATGCTAGGGTGTTTGCTGCTACACAAGTCTAATGGGTCTTTTTCAGTCTTCCACCTTCCTGAGCACTCTGCAGCATTTGACACTGTTGATGACCTTCTCCTGGAAACTTCCCCCTCTCTGGATTTTAGTGTAGCTGTTCTCCTACCTTCGTCTCCATCTCCTTTTCTGGATCTCCATCTGTGTCAGACCCACTAACAGTAGGTATGCCCCCAAGCTCTTGCACTCTCTTTTTTTCCCTCTATGCCATCTCCTTGAAAATCACATAGGCTCCCATGGGATTAATTATAATCTCTATGAAAATCATATTCAGATCTAATTATCTCTTATCTCTCTCCCAAGATCCAGTCCTATACCACCAACTGCCTTTTGGATATCTTGAACTAGACATCCCGTGAGCATCTCAAACTCAACACACCCACAACAGGTCTCATTTTCATTCCCCCAAAATCCTTCCCTCTTCTGAATTTTCCCATTATTGTCAAGTTCATCGTCATCATCCTCCTGGTGACTCAAGTTCTCAACCTTGGTGTCATCCTCAACCCCTCACTTGCCCCACGTATCCATTCAATTGTTTTTACCATCCTCACACATGTCCTATGTGTCTTTTGCTTTTCACTCATACAACCACCATAGAAGTTCATATTCTCATTATCTCTCATCTGGATTATCAAGATAGTTCTTCTCCCTACCTCAAATCTCTCCCCATTCCAACTCATTTTCCACTCAACAGCCAAAGTGGTTTTTCCAAAAATGTAGCCCTATGTCACCACCCTCCTCCATAAACACCCTTTTATTTCCAATATCAAATGTAAAACTCTTCTGTTTGGTATTTGCAGCTCTTCACTACCCATCCCCTTCCTACTTTTTGGTTTTCTTACACATTGCTCATGTCAACATGATTCTACATTTCAGCAGCACTGGCCCATTTGCTATGTTTCACACACAACCCTCCATTTCCATGTCTTCACACTGACTAGTTCCCATTTGGGCAAACTTTTCCCACCTCACCTCCACCTCTCAGATTCCTTGCTTCCTATATGATCCAAATAAAATCCCATCTTCTAAAAATGATCTTGCCCTATACTCAACTCCCTACTGTTAGTGTCTTTTCCTCTGCAATTACTTTCCTTCCACTTTGTATACATCTTATATTTAACTACATTATATGTGTATTGTCTCCTCCTTTAGAATGTAAGGGTCTTGAGAGTAGTAACTGTATTTTGTCTTTGTATCTTGTGTTGTATCCTCAATGCTCAGCACAATACCTGACATATAGTAGGTGCTTAATATTTGTTTGCTGATAGATTGATTAACATACATCATCTCCCATGGGAATGATAATACAATGTTGACAAAATAATATACTAAGAGGTACAAAAATATGGAACCTGAGCAGGAAGCCTGGCTTATTTTATGGTGATTCTATAGAGAACATAACATTACTGCAAAGGGCCTGCACAGATTAGGTATTGCAGATCAGAGGAAACTGTGGAGAAACATGTTCCCATGGGAAATAAAGCACCTGCTCAGCCTGAAGTATTTATTCCTAGATTATTTAATCATAACTTATCACCATTGCCCTGCTAACTATACAAAGTCCTAACTTTGTATTTCTCTCTCTTATTATTGAAACACATTCTTAAACTTCATTCTGTTTTGGGCCATTTCAAATTTCTCCTGTGTCTTCTCAACCTAGTTGCAAGACTGGTAACTGTTGAGCCATATTCCAATTAGCTGGAGCCAGCTGGGGGTGTGGCACAGAGAACTTGGCTTACTTGTGCCTAAGGTTCGATTCTCCTCTTGTATACAGAAGTTTTAAAAAAGAATGCCTTGACTAAGCCCAAAAAATGCAGAGAACTGAATTCATTCTTTAATAAGAGCTTGCTAGTAGAAGATATCACAAGATACAAAAACAAAAGTGTAATGTATATGATTACTGAATCTGTCTATAATCTTAGTGAAATTATGGCAAATGAAAGATGAGTTGCTGTACAAGAGATGGACAATTGTTCTGCAGAATTTTAGAAAAAGAAAGGATGTACATACTTCAAATTATAGGCAATTATATATATTATATAATTGAAATTAATTCCTTGTTTTCAAAATTCTTAGTTATATCAGTTATTAAAGAATAATTTGTTTGCTCATGGAAAGAGAAGAAGTGTTCACTAAGAACCAACATGGTTGCCATGAACAGAACACATCATGATATTTTTCCTTTCCTGGAAAGGCCACTAGCCTAGTACATAGGACACTATCTGTGGCATTCCTTTATGGACGCAGTACATGTAGATTCCAATGCAAAGCATTCAGTAAAGTGTCCTCTAATATCCTTGTGGACAAAATGGAAAGAAATGGAATAGATGTGAATAATACAGTTGGGTAGATTCGGCACTAATTGAATGCCTGGAGCCAAAGACTTTAAATGGATCAGTATTAGCCTTGAGGGAGTCTCTAGTGGAGTATCCTAGGGTGCTTTCCTCTTTCACTCTTTTATCAATGATTTGGATGATGGCATCAGTGTCATACTTATTAAATATTCTAAGCTGGGAGTGATAGTTAATATATTAAATGGAAGAATCATAATCCAAAAAAAAAAGTCTCAGCAAGATAGACTAGTGAACCAGACCTAAGAAGCTGAAACGTACTGTTAAAGAAAAAAATGTTAAGTTCTAAACTTAGATGCAAAAAATCAACTGAAAATCTAATTTCGGAGAGATGCAGTTAAAAGCAACGTATATAAGGTAAAAAGATATAGCACGTCTAGAGTAGACTACTAAGCCACACATAATGCTTCCTGCAGGTTAGGAAACCACATATTAATATTATTTGTGTTCTAATATATTTTTGCTTATAGTGTTGCCTATTTCCCAGTTACACTGTAATGTATTTCTGCTGCACTCAGTCTTGGGCTGCAATGCTGCTGAAGGGGTATATGTTTGACATCTCTAGTCTAGAGGATTTTGTAAGCTCAGCATTAGTCATCAGTAGGATATAGCAACCCTAAAGGCTAATGGGATCCTAGGGATACATTACTATAGGCACGCTATCCAAGGTAATAGAAGTGATAGAATTATATAGCATTTAGACATTAAAGATCATCTAGTCCAATCCCTTAATTTTACAAATGAAGACACCGTGAGCCCAGGAGAAGTTACTTGTTCAAGATAATAGTTCTGCTCTAGTCTCTCCTCATCAGATGGCAGCTGGAGTATTGTATTCAGAATTGAAGCTTTGTTGTTTTTTATTATTTGACCATTTGTTTTTGTTTTTCACTGGACTTGTAATTTCATTGGTTGGGCATTCCTAGTAATGAAATTTCCTCTACCAATGCAGATCAACTTGAATTTTGGAGATTAGAGTTACCTGGGTCACTGGGAGATTAAGTGATTTGCCCAGAGTCATGCAGTCATTGCCTCTTCAGAGGTAGACCTTGAAGACTCCAAGCCCTGTTCTCTACCTACCACACTTGACTGCCTCTACATGACCTGTAATGGTTCCATGTTTTAAAAGGGAAATTAACAAACTCAAGTGAACACAAGGGAAGAAAACCAGAATGGTAAGGGACTAGAGATCATGCCATGTGGGAATTATTCAAAGGAATTGAAAATATTTTAATCCGGAAAAAAAAACTTTATGGAAAGATTCAGGGTATGGCACCCTATTTTCAGTACTTTGAGGGAAAACTTTTTAAGTTTGTCTTCACCTTCAACTGTGTCTTCACCCCAGAGAACAGAACTAGGAGTAATGCACCAAAGTAAACAGACCAATTTCAGTCTAACACACACAAACTTTTCCAACAATAAAGCTATTTAAAAATGAAAAATGATTTGGATGGGGAGAATCGATTAATTCCTTATCACTGAAGATCTTCAAACAGAGGCTTGATTTCCATTGGTTTGGAACTTTGTATAGAAGGGTCATGATTTGGATAAGCATGGGACCTTCCAACCCAAGTCTAGGAAATATGCTCCCACACCTCACACTTTCCCCAAATAGGTTGAGTACTTCTTTTTCCTTGCTAATGGACTTCACAAAGAATGGGCCACAGATGTTTCCTCTCCAGGTCCTGCAGATTGAGGATGGAGACTAATTCCTTAGCTCAAAAGTATGTGAATTGTGAACCTAAACTGCACGACACATTTATTATTTAGCACATCTCATGGAAAACAGAACGATTCACTCATCTTTTGAAGAGTATGTATCCATACTCTAGATCTCGAATCTGAGGATGGGATTCAACTTCTTTCTCTGCATGTTACTACGTGTGTGACCTTGGGCAAGGTACTGAATCCTTCTGGACCTCAGTTATAGCTGTAAAATTAGGGGGTCTTACTAGATGACCCCAAAAAGTCCCACCAAGTTCTAAATCATTCATATATGTGTGTATGTGTGTATGCATACTGTATGTAAATATGTGTGTATGTATCATGTGTATACATGCATGTATATACACATGTGTGTGCATATTCACATATATGTATATGTATACATGCATGTGTAAATGGATTTTCTATAAAATATAATCATATGTAACAGATTTAAAGCTGGGAAGGACTACATATGTATGCATTCCTGCATGTGTGTGTATTACTCTCATTGTTCGATGTGTCTGATTCTTCATGAGCCTGTGGACCTCTTCCATGGAGTTTTCTCAGCAAAGATTATGAACTGGTTTGCCATTTCCTTCTCCATTGGATCACTGATTCAGAGGCAAACAGAGGTTAAGTGACACATCCAGAGTCACTTTAGGAAGTGACCATTCACCATTAGGAAGTTTCTTCAGCTGGATTTGAACTTAGGTCTTCCTGACGTCAACCCTAGCACTCTATACACTGTGCCACCTAACCGCCATCGACATAGATGGAGATGGAGATGAAGAGGGATATGGATATGGATATGGGTATGGATAGGCTACTTGTTGTATGTGTGGCTG
This sequence comes from Potorous gilbertii, assembly GCA_028658325.1. Classification (NCBI taxonomy): domain Eukaryota; kingdom Metazoa; phylum Chordata; class Mammalia; order Diprotodontia; family Potoroidae; genus Potorous; species Potorous gilbertii. The sequence goes on along the minus strand of CM053771.1, from coordinate 517,625,597 downwards.
CCTGCTAGTACCAGAAACAAGTCTCATTCAATATATTAGCAAAATGAGGGTTCTCATCAAGACACAAGGGTTCATGACAGTTAACAAGTAGTTGAGGCAGAATACCCAATGAGAGAATTCACTCTGATATAGGTCAACAACTGCTCTGCAGCTTAGAGTCTCCAAGAGCTCCCTGAATACAGAGATATCAAGTGCTTTGCCTAAGATCAGACAGCCACTCTGTGTCAGAGGTAGCGCCTGAACCCAGGTCTTCCTGAGTCCGCGACCCCTTTCTCTCCACCATACCAGTTACCTCCACACAAGTTTGAGTGAATTCCATTTGACAAAGTGTTGAAGTACTTATTATCTGCAAGACTCCATGTGAGGCTTCTTAGAAAGCTAAAGCAAAAATTGGAAAGTGAAAAAGCTTACTCTTAACTATCTACATGTCCCTAATGAGGTAAATGGTGAGTCTAGATAAAGTAATCTCAAGAAGGGGGAAGAGAACCCTGAAGTGGCATCTGGGAAGGTCTCCTGTAGAAAGTAGAGTCTGTGCCTAGAACAAGCTATGGTGGCTACCAGAGGGAGGTGAGGAGAGGGCACCTCTCGGGCAGAGGCAGAAAGATGGGGCAGTCAGACAGCAGGTCTGTCTATATTGGAAAATGGGAAAATGAAAGTGATACCAAATAAGACTGGAAAGGTAGGTGGGAGGCAGATCTTTATTTAAGATTTAAGCACTTAGATCTCATTCGAGACCAATCACAAGAGCCCTGGGAGTCAAGGACTATAGTTATTGTAATCCCCATTTTACAGATAGGGAAACTGAGGCCCAGAGGAGCCAGAGAGATCTTCATTCATATAAATTTATAATTAACATCAGAGGAACAAGTGTAGTCCTAACTAATAGATGCATTATGGTGGTCCAATGATTTACATTTATAAGGTGCTTGAAAGCACACAAAACACCTTTCTCCCAACAACCCCAAGAGGGATCTACCAAGATCACATTACCTCTGTTTTACAGGTGAGGAAACCAAGTTTCAGAGGCTAAGTCACTCAAGGTTACACGACTAGGAGGTGTCAGAGCTGGGATTAGATTCAGATCTTCTAGGTCTTTGCACTCTGTAGAGTGCATATCCACCTCTGACATTCTGAGGAGGAGGAGGAAGACAGCAAACCTGTGATTTCACTGGTCTAGGAAACTCCCTCTGTCAGTGAATGTCAGCATCTGTTCTGAAACATATTCTTCAAGAGCTGCCTGGGACAATGAGTATTTATTTAAGTAACTTGTCCAGGATCACACAGCCTGTATGTGTGTGACAGAGGACTTTGAACCTAGTTTTTTCCTTAATTCCATACCACTTCTCTGTCTACCATGTGCTGCCTTTCATAACATTTGTTATAAAACAAAATGAATCGCTAAATTACAAAGAAATTTTGGAGGTTTTGTGACATTTTTACTAGAAATATAGCTATGTATTAACTATAATAGAATATCACTATATAATATATCTTTATTATATATATATATATATATATATAATTGACCTCTTAGTTAGGAAGATGTGGGTTCAAGTCTTACCTTTCATACATTGGCCGTATGACCTTAGCCAGATAATCTCTCTGTGGCTCAGGTGACTCTCTAAGAAGATAAGTTACAGAAACCATTGATCTGTGTCGGTAGCAGGATTTTCTGACCCACTAGTTTCCTTCATAAAAGAAATCAAAGGTCTGGCAATAGGATCATATATTTAGAGTTGGCAGGATCTTCAAATGTCATCTGGTCCAAACTCATCCTTTTGTAGATAAGGAAACTGATACCCAGAGAGGTTAAATCCAAAGCAATAAACATATTAAGCATCTACTTGGTTCCAAGCACAGTGTTAAGCCCTGGGTATACAATTAATAAAAAGATAGTCCCTGCCCTCAAAGCACTTACAATTGAAAAGGATAAACAATACACAAAAGGAGAGAGGAAAGCAGGGAGAAGGAATACCAGAGGGTACCGGGAGTGGGGGCATCTTGTTTCATGAAGTTGAAACCAGGAAGAAGAACGGATGCAAAGTGGAGTGAGGAGTAAATGACTTGTCCAAGATCCCCCAAGTAGCAAGGAATGGGCTCGGATCTAAACTCAGGTCCCACAGCTCCAAATTCAGCACTCTTTCTACCATGCCGCCACCACCACTATCATCATCATCATGTCCTTCTTCATCACCATCCATAATAACGATGATGGAGGTTTTTACTTGTCATTACTGACCATTGCACACTGCTAGATATCCAATAGCTCATTAGCAGATGCTAGAAGGTTCCTGCAGCCTCTGTTCCTAAGCCATTCAAGAACTGCTTACAAGTTATCTTTGAATGATTCTTAAGGACCAGTTTCAAAATTTGCTTATGCTTCTCAATAGAATAAGTGGGAATATTTTTAGGCACAAATCTGTTACTGAAAAACTTTGAAGGGATAAATGAGCTGGATATCTTCCTATGTCACTCTTCTGCTAGGAGTAGATGTTTCTGAATATATATATGTCCCTCCCTATCCCCACCATCTCTGGTCTCCACTTCAGAGGGAAAACATGCATGGTCTTTGAAGATCTGACACTGGTGCTCACCAGGAATTCTCATTTGCATCTAGGAAATGCTTAAAGCTATAAACTTGGGTAATTAACTAACTTGGCATAGCTCAAAGTTCTGAGTGCAGAGAATTAATTAAAGGCAGAACTTCAAGTGTTTGCAAGGGGGTAAATTGAGGTGAAATTGTGACAGCCAAATTTAACAGACTGCAATGTAGATGCATCCAGGCAGGGGTGTCTGGGAAATATGTTTTACCTCTAGCAGGAAAAAAAAGGATCAAATTGACCACTTCAGTGTTTTCTTGTATTTAAAACCACCATTTTCAGTAGCTTTAAGGATTATAGCTATTACATTTCTCCAGTGTTGAAAGAAGGAAAGATGGATGCCTCAGAGTCATAATAGGATTATAGTTTTGCTGGGGGTCAATCTAGATGTTCTTTGTGACTATGAAAATCCAAGCACCATGAACAGGTACAGCAGAAGAATGAAGGCTGTGAGTATTCTAGGGAAAAAAAATTAGTAAATGTCAATCAGCAAACATTGATTAAGCCACTATACATTTGTACAAGACAATGTGTTAAACATTAGTTGACAGAGGGGAGATACTAAGAGGTCTAACACATGGTCCCTGCCCACATGGAACTTACAATCTAATTGAGAAGATAAGATGTTTAACTATAAAAATATAATAAATGATATAAAGTTGTAATGGTCAAATTAGTAGTGAGGACAATCAGTGTCCCTAATGGGCAGGGGAGCCTCCTCCAGTAGTATCTCTCTCAATTTCCTTGCAAAGAAGTAGGAGGGGCTAGAAAGTAGTTAAGAGTTCAGCTAGTCCCACCCCTTCATTTTACAATTGAGGAAATAAAGACCCAGGAAGGTTAAATAATTTGCATAAGTCCATACAGTTACTAATGCCAGAGATAAGATTTGAACTCAAATCCTCTCTTTTACACACATACCTTGGCTTCCTAGAATTCTTTGGTGTCTCACTGGCTAATAATCATTGTAAAATATACTGTAAAGACTTTGGAAATGAGGAATTGTGAACGTACTGAATGACTGAATTAGGATCCAGAAATATCTTGATTAGACCAGGATTGAGTCTAATAAAAGGAAGTTTAGTAGGGATAAGTTTAAAAACACTATTTGGAATCAATGACGTTCACAGACGCAAAATGAAAGAGGCATGGCTAGACAAGAATTCATCTAAAAAAAGTCTGAGGGTTTTAATGGGTTTCAATCTCAATATGAGTCAGTTGAAAAATATGGAAGCCAAGAACATTAAATTCCATCATAGACATCATTGAGAGGCATAGTTTCCAGGAATACACACGCAATGGTTGTACTCTACTCTGGCCTGGCCCGATCATATCTGGAATTGTATTTGTCTCTGGGTGCCACATTTTAGGAGGGATATTGACAAGTTTGAGAGTTTCTATAAGGGGGAAACCATGACAGTAAAGATCTTTGATTCACACCATATGATTCTGTTTGAAGGCGTTAAGGATGTTTATCCTGAATAAGAGTTAACCTAAGAGAAATCGACTGATGCCTTCAAGTATTTGAAGAGCTGTCACATGGAAGTGAGGATGAATTATTCTTCTTGACTCTAGAGAGAAAAACAAGGAACAACAGATGGAAATTACAATGAGGCAAAATTAGGCTAAAACTATCTAACATATTAGGAAAAACCATCTTAACATAATAGGAATCTGAAAATTAGAACTCTGCAAAGGTACAATGTGATATCTCAGGACAATGAGAGGTCTTTAAGCGAAGGCTAGATGGCCATTTGAGTATGTTGATTCTACGGTTCTAGTTTAGATACAGGTTGGACTAGATGTCTTCTGAGCTCCCTTCCAATGCTGAAATGTCATGATTCTGTAAGGACCAAAAACTCAGGGGACACAAGCAGAAGGACCTCAGTTTCCTCATTTGTAAAATGAAGGGATAGATAGTGAAAGGAAAAGGGAAAATACAATTTGTTGGGTTTTTTAAAGAATATAAAATGAGTGTCAAATACAAATTGATGCCAACAAATGTCAGAAAGAGATAACCTGGGGATTCTCCCTTCAGCAATGAGTCAGTTTAGAAAGCATCTGTCACTTGAGGAAGGTAATGGTTGGCATTAATCCTAGAGTTTCTCATTATTCATCATTCCTGCCATGTTAGACAGGCTGCATGATACCTCAGTCCAATGTATGAGGAAGTTTCCTGACATTTCATATCCCCTAGCTTGGAAGTACAGCAGAATACTCACCAACAAAATATGGAGAGCCCCAACTGGTATTATTTATGGAGCCCATCAAATGTGTCAAACCACCAGCATCCATGATTGGGTACTTATAACCTAGAAGGAGCTCAGGAGCTAGAGAAAACAGCTAGCTCATATATCATCCAATAGAGTTTCTTAATGAGGAACCTGGTTACCAAATGCACTATAGATGATGGTTGTTCATGGTTCCCCAACTTGGTAGTGCCTCATTAGATAATTAGAGAGGATGCTTCTCTCCCCAGCCATCTTGCAAAGATTAATAGTTAGTAATTCCCCAAAGGTAATTCTTCACCAACTGCTGCAAGCAAATTAATTTCCTGCTTCATGTGTTGCTCATGCCCCCTTCAAGCTCTGCCTGCTTCTATCAGAGTCTCTCAATCAATGGGTCCTCTTTACAAACAGACTCTCCAGACATGCTGATTTGAAGCCCATATGCATTTTCTCTGTATGCCAGCAAGAGCTGATTACAAAAAGATAACTGCCCCTCTTATCTGGACTACTCAGTTGTAAGACAGATTTGTGCCTCCTTTGCCTTCCATGAGTATGGTATTCCAAGAAGATGAAGCTTCTTTCATACAGAACAGGTAGCTCTGGCAAAAAATAGGGGTATGTACCCAAACTGAACTACAGGGATGGGTAGACAGCAACTCATCTGAACAATGTAGAAGCTTCTTTCCCTACACCATACACTGCCTACAGCCAGAATATAAAAGAAGAAACAACTTGGTCTTTCATGCCTATTGTTTGAGCCTAACACAATGATAAGGACATTACAGTACTGGGAAATGGAAAGAAGGGACAGGTTGGTCCCTATGGCAATGGAGTGATGTGGTTGGAGTTTGTGAGTGCTCTTGAGTGTCATTTCTTCATGTGTCCCAGGCTGTCAGCCCTTTCCTTGGGGTATATCCCTCCGTGGAATTCTTATGTGCTGGCCATTCTACAGAGTTGCCTGAGATTTGAGGCACAGAGAAGGCTCAAAGGATTTAGGGGAGATGAATCTGTATCACTAGGTTGGGAGAATCTGTGTCCTTGGCAGCACCATGTGCTGCCTTCTTTCTTCCCTGGGGCATGTCAAAGATAGACACCAGGGGACCCCAAAACAGAGAGATAGATATTTACAGGTTCAGAGAAACAGACAAGTAATAGGTAAAGACAAAATTGTCTAAAGAGGACCCAAAAGTTACCCAGTCGGGTTGACTGATGATTGCTCACTATTACCCTTTATCACTAGAATCAAAATGTCTATGGAACCTACTTTGGGACAATCTTCCAAGTGGCTACCAAGGCAGAGCCTCTGACTCCTTATCATAAAGTGTATACCATCTTAAGAAGAAAAGTGACCCAAAAGTCAGAAGAGATCCTAGTTCAAATCCCACCTCTGACAGTCAATAGCTTCATGACCACAGACAACACACTTAACCCCTCTGAGTCTCAGGTTCTACACTTGTAATGTAAGGATAGTAATGCCTGTACTGTCTTCCACACAGGGTTGTTGCAAGGATCAAATGAGATCATGGCTATAAAGTCCTTTGTAAATTTTAAAGTGATATATAAATGTCAGCTACTATTCTTTTTCTTTTCCCTGTCAATCAAATAATCCATTGGTCAACAAATACTTACTAAGTGATTACTTTATCTCAGGAAAAACTGATCCTTCTGTGGAGTTACCACCCAAGCAACAACAAATATTTTCATTTAAAAAAATATTGAAAACCTACTATGTGCCAGGATTGAACTATGTATTTAAAATGACAGAGTCCCTGCACTTAAAGGAATTTACACTATAACCCAGTCTGAGTTTTTTGAAGAGTAAGTTGGGTTGCTAGTATGATATAAAAGCAGATTAATGTTATACTACAAAGGAGAACCTAAGCTCCATGAGAACTGGAACAGTTTCATTTCTGCCTTTGTATCTCCATTGCCTACATCAGTACCTGACACATAGTAGGTGATTGATAAATACTTATTGATTTATTGGTTAATTCATTGAAAGTTAGGACATAATGGGCATAGTGGAAAGATGGCTAGATTTGGAGACAAAATACCTGGGTTCAAATCTTTTACAAAACAGTCTAGGAGGAAGAGAAGACTTCCAGCTGGGGAGAGGAAAGATCAGAAAATGCTTCTAGGAGAAGATGTTCCCTGACTTGATCTAAGCCTTGAAGGAATAGAATTCTGAAAGACAGAAATTAAGAAAGAGGACATGGCAAGGGGGAAGATGGTTAGCAAATACAAGAAGTCAAGAGGTGGCACATTGAATTCTAGGAACAGATCGTCATCCAGCTTGGCTAGAACATTGAGGGCATGAAGGATACTCATATGAAATAAAGCCAGAAAGGTAAGTTGGAATCATCTTACAGAGCGCCTTCAAATTCAGAAACTGAGTGACTGGAGACATGAGCAGAGGCGTGCCATGGTCCAAACTATACCTTATTTCAGCCATTGTGTGATGGGTAGCTAGAGAGGGGAAAGATAATAAGCAAACAGACCAGTAAGGTGGTTTTCATAATAGTCAGATGTAATGAAGGCTTGAATTAGGGTGAAAGCAATATGCTAGGGGGATGCAAAGTATAAGGCCTGATCCCTGTTATCAAGATGTTTACAGTCTAGTTGTTGAGAAATGCATTATACAATAAAAATCAAAATATATTCAACACTCAATAAATAGCACAAAAAGTTTAAGGTAGCTGTGGGCAAGATGGGTTTCTAGGGATTGTATGGGCCAGAAGTGGGCACTTCAGAGGAAATCTAGGAACACCTTCCCAAGTCTCCTTCTGGTAAAGTTAACCATAACATTTAGTAAATCAACAATCATTTACTAAATGATTGCCATGAACCAGTCACTATGAAAAATGTTCTGGGAATATTACAATGAATGAATCCATTCCCTACTCTTAGGGAGTTTATGTTATCATGGGGGAGATGAGGACAGACAAATATATCCAAATACATGTACTGTAAATAGATACAAGGGAGTACTTTGCAAGGGAAGAGGAGGCAAAAGTAATAGGAGTGGTCAGGAAAGGCTTCATGGAGAGGTAGGTGTGGTAGTTAAGCTAAGTCTTGAAGGAAGTGAGAGACTCTAAGATGGGGATATGAAGGTTCCTCTGCCCTCCTTTATCTTCCCATGCTAGGCACAGTGCCTTGGCACATACGTGCTTAATAATACTAGTTAATGTACTGAGTTGAATGAAGGAAGATGGACTGTTCTGGGTGAGGAATAGAGGGAATTCCTGTTTGACTGGATTGCAGAATGTGGAAGGGGGAGTGATGTCAAATGGTTTTGGAAAGACAGATTAAGGTCAAGTGGTGAAGGACTTTAAAAATCTCAGAGGGGTTTTCATCAGAGAGCCACAAGGTTTGATTGAGAAGAGGAGTGACAGTCAGATTTGTTCTTAAGGATAACAGCTTTGGTGGGAAAATGTGAGATAGATTGGACTGGTGAGAGACCAGAGACAGAAAGATCACCTGGGAGGTTGCTGCAGTCATCATGATGAAAGAGGATGAGGACCTTAACTAAGGTGGCGTCTCTGTGAGAAGGGGATAGATGGAAGAGATATCCCAGTGGTAGAAATGCTAAGATTTAACAACTGATTTTATACATGTTGTGAAGAAGAGTGAGGAGCCCACTCAAGGCACAAGCTTAGAAGGGAAGCATAATATAACAGAAAGAGCTCTAGATTTGGAATCAGGAGCTTTGTGCAAACTATGGCTCCTAACAGTGTAATCCTGGGCAAGACCCTTAACCTTTCTAAGCATCAGGTCCATCATCAATAAAAAGGGGCGACTAAATGCTAAGATCTGTTCTAGGCTCCAAATCTTATAATCTTAATAATAAAATCAATAGCAATGCCTTTGATGTTTATAACACTGAACACTCATACACTTTAAAGTCTTTTTGCACACATTATCTCATTGTATTCTCACAAATAACTATGAACAGCTGGTAGAATGAGGTATTAATACAACCTAATAGAAGATACACTGCAGTCACGTAGGGGAGGCTAAATCACTTGCCCAAGGTCATGCAAACAAACTAGTATGAGAATCCAGTTATCCTGACTCCATGTCTAATTCAGTCAGGCATGACATGAATTTAGCAGCTCCTGAAGGGGCAGGTCCATTAGTACTCACAGACCTTGCTGGGCATCACACACTCTGAACAGAATGGCCCAAGCACCCACCATCTTTAAAGTCAAATGGTCACTGTGGGCATCTGCTTTGCAACAATCACAGACAATACAACTAAAGCACCAGTGAGAGCAGATGGACAATTTTTGCCTTCAGGCAAAAGCACATTAGCCATGCCCCCGTATTCTCAGAGAAGATAAACCCAACAGCAGGGAGAAGGAAGAAGCATGACTAAACTGCCTGAAAACCATCATCATCACCACATAAAGCCTTGTCAACATTTTTCTCTACAAACCACAAAGTTGGAGTTCTGTTTGGGGACACAGAGGGAAGTGGATAAGTACATTGGGGACTTTTGCAACTACTAGTGACTTGGAACCTCCAACGTTTTGATATATAAATCTCTAGCCTGTATAATTTTTAGTTTCTTTTATATATTTCATTTTGTACTGCCATTTTCTAGATGCTCTCTAAACATTCCTTGTTACAAAGAAAAATAATTAATTATAAATAATAATTCAGTGAAGCTGATTGAAAAAATTTTTAACTGTGAAAACAACATTCCATACCCATAGCTTCCCACCTCTGTATCAAGAGGGGGGAGATGTATTTCACCCGTATTTCAATGACTGTTCTTAATATACTGCATCATTTTGCAAAAGGACCACAACTACTTCTCTGTATCAAGCATTAACACTTGAAAATGAAAAAAAAAGTTTTTATGGCCATAATATATTTAGATCATTTCTCCTAGCATTATTTCAAAACTGAGTTTTCCAATGAATATAATTTAACTCCTGAGGGAGAATTCAAAGTGAGTGGTTAAAGAATCGGAGGCAACAAATAAAATGCTCACTGGCTTATTTTCCCCTGAATGCCTCTGCACAAGACCATTTCAAGCAGCCATTCTTACTGTGGTATCTATTAACTTATTTTTTATTACCATATTTCAGTGTAACAGGCTTCCTTTATAATTCTATTTTTTTATGTTATGCATGTTAGAGCATTATTCCAAGAAGAGGTCCATAGATTTTGACTAGCCTTCCAAAGAAGGCATAACATACACATACAAAAAGTTAAGAATATTTGATATAAAGGAAAATTTTTCTGTTGGGCCCAAGAAATAGCTATAGGGACAAATATAGGGATGAGAGACCAATTCTGCTCCCTGTTTCCACCAACATCACTGGCTGGATGAGCTATGAATCAGTATCACTTTTAATTGGCCCTGAAACCAAAGCTGAATGGCCAGATGATGCCAGGCAACTCAGCTGGGAACAGAAGGGACGCAAGAATGATAAAGTTGCTAAAAGTTGATTGAACAAAAGATAAAGGTCCCAGATAGTAATATGAGGATCCAAGTAGCTATTTCTGTTCTCGTAATGTCAAAAGAGAAAACAGTGCCTAATCCTCAGACTTCTACTTCAGATCTCCTTCATTACCTTGAAGAATCTTTGAAAGATCCAGAAGCCTCTCTCCCAGAAAAGATATTCTGACAATGGGCTCAAATGGAGTTGAGTTCAGTCCTGGGGAAGCCTAAGAGAGTAAATCAGACTTCATAGACTCTCTGGTTCATTGTCCCAACCATGTAATTTCAAAAAAATCTATTAAAATATGCTTAGATGTGACTCATGTCTAGGGTCTCTACTAAAAGGTATTAACAATCTATATCATCTAGAAAGGGTGCACAATGTACAAAGTAAATATCAGATATAGGTCACCTATTTTTTTCTTCTTCCATGCAAAAAATGTTTAAAGTATAAGAGACTCATAAACACATGTTAACAAATGTTTAAAGCATAACAATAACCCATCATACCTATCATACTCTTCTGGTAGGTAAAGACTCTGCTAATATTTCACATTCCTCTTAGATCTGAATTTTCTGCACAATTTGAAAAAAGCAAAACCTTCTTAGTTCTTTGAGCTGTAGTATACCCCTGATGGTGGTCATGTTCTCTGAGAAGTTGTATAGTTACAGTAAACAGTTCCCTCTGGGCACTCAGCAGTGAGTTAGGAAACTATGAATTTTCAAACTCACAAGATAAGTACTAAGACTAGAAACCTCCTTTTTTTTTTCAAGCTGATTGTTAGTATATCCTGGGCTCAAGGAAAGAAATACACAACAAACAAGACCACCAAGTACTAGAGTTTCAGTCTTTGGTTCACCTAGAGGAACACATATTGATCACCATTTGTCATGAGCTCAAGTTACGATATGCTATGCCCCTTGGGGGAAGGGCAAAATTATATCTATACCACTGGAAGAAATCTTAGAAACCAACTATTCCAATTCCCTCTTTGTTAAAAATGAGGAAATAGGCACAGAGAGACTGACCTGTCCAAGGTCAAACAGATAAGAAGAAAATCTAAGATGTGAACCCAGGTATTCTGAATCCAAACCTCATGTTTATTTCATTACACCAGGCACCCAAGGAGGGCTGAAATTGTACCAGGTAATAAGATCAAAATTGAGGACAGCAGAGCTTTTCTATAGCTCTTATATCATCAGTTCTTAACCTGAGGTCAGAGAAGATGAGAGGGAAAGAGGGGAGAGTGAGAGAGACAAAGAGAAACAGAGAAAGACAGAGTATGAGAATTTCAATATAATTGGTTTCCTTTGAAATCCTATCTATTTTATTTTATGCACTTAAAAATTTATTTTAAGAAGGGGTCCATAGATTGGCAAAGTGGTCTATGACATCAAAAACGGTGAAGAACCTATCTTATAATCTACTGAAAAAGGGTGACTCTTCCTGGCCTAGTAGCCAAGCATCTTCAATCCAATCTCCAATCATAGAAACCAAGGAGTTGCTTGTCATGCTTGGGACCAGGGCATATATCTCACCTGAAGAGGTAAGAGCATAAGTTAAGCCATGAGACTCATTCAAATCCAATTCCTGATGCATAAGTAAGATGAAAATGCCCTTTTTAGTGAAGGGACTTTGTCCACAAACAGGGCATCCCTCCCAAAATGGTTAAGGCCCTGCCTCACTGGCTGAGAAACCAAATGAGTATGCTTCTGAGGGAACAGAGATAGCTAGATGAATTGCCAAGTATTTTTGCAAAGGGGTTTCCTGTTTATGTACAGGTTGGACTAGAGAGTTAAGGTCACTTCCAATGCGGAGGTATCTTAGTTGACAGCAGCCCAACGCATCTCTCCTTCACAGGAAGTTTTCTCTGACATCATCTCTAAAATATGCATCTCTGCAGCTTCCTCTCATGGCTCCTTGTTCAGGGGCAACAGAACAAGATGAACCCCCTCTTCCCATGTCAACTTTTTAAATATGTGAACACAGCCATGATGTTCACTCCCTCCCCCAGTCTTCTCTTCTCTAGTTATCCCTTGTTCTTGTAACCAAAACTCATTTGCTTTGGGATAAGTGGATTTTATTTGGTGGAGGGGAAGACTGATGGACAGTTGGGAACAGGTCCTCTGGAGGATGGTCTCCTGGAGGTATAAGTAAAGAACTTTCTGGGGAATGGTTCAGTGACTCCCAAGCAAGCTAGGGAATTGCAACCTGAGCCAACCCTTGATGCAGAAAAAACATATTGAGGGAAGAGGCAGATTTCACTGACTTTATTAAACTGAAAGGTTCATCTGGAAAAAAATGTTAGGATAGAAGCTCAAATTCTAGGCTCCCAAACTCCCTTGCTAGAATGTGTGTGTATGTACATACCTTCATATCTACACACACATATATATATTTATATATACATATATAATATGTGTGTGATATAAAGACATATATATGAATTGTGTATTTGTATCTAGAAATATATGTACATATTTTTTCCTTGGCCACTATATCATGATTTTGACTCAAGTTGGGTTTGTAGAGTTCATTTGTATCTTTCTAGCACAGTGCAGGACACCTAGAAGACACTTAGTAAATACTTATTGACTCAGTGATTTACTGCAAGTTAAAGATGATAAATGAATTGCCCCAGTTACATCACTGTTAAGTTTTGAGATTTAGCTGTTTGAGAGATAGACAGATAGAAAGGGACTGAGAGAAAGAGACAGAGAGAAAGAGAGAGAGAGAGAGAGAATCCTAGATCTAGATATAGGAGGGACCTCAGGCATCAAATCCAACCTCTTGGCTCTCTAGATGAGGGAACTGAGGCTCAGAAATGCTAAATGACCAGTCAAGGTCACAAAGGTTTCAGATCACAGGCCTTGGGTGAAAAGAAGACCTCAGAAACAACTCTCTCATTTTCAAGATAAAGAAATTAATGAGACCAAGTGACTTGTCCAAGGTCACCCAGATACTAAGTGTCTGAGATAGAATTTGAACTCCTAAGTCCAACCCCTGTGTTCTGTATAATACAGAGGACAGGGGAGAGGAGAGAAGAAGAAGAGGGAGAGGGAAAGGGAGAAGAAAGGAAGGGAAGCATCCCCATCTGCCAGCTTCCTGGCCCTGAACATCTCTAAACTTACTTGATCTGGCCCATATCTAAACCTCTGCAGTTTGAGAGATCCTATAGTTACCAGTCCTTTGCAGACATGACCTTTGAGGACCCAGGGCTACCTCCACCCTACAAGAAGGCATGGGAGGAGGATGATGCTGGGGAAAGAGGAAGCAACAAAATGTTGGCTGTAAATGTTAAATGTTTACAAGTCCAACATTTGTTCAGAAAGGTGAGTCAGTCTAAGAGGAAAAAAACAAATGAGTGTAGCCCTGTAGATAAAAGGATATCAGAGACAGAGATGAAGACTGTTTTTCCCTTTGCATTGTTCTAATGTGAAATGTTAACCAACATGACTAATTATATAAGAGATATTACCGTAGAGAGGAGGACAGTGTTGAGGGCCTCAATATTCAGAAATTGCTTTTTTTTAAATCACATAAAAGTCATGAAAATGAAAAGGTGGGAGGATAGCAGAGCAAAGTCAGGTATTAATTGATGTCCAGCTAACCCCCAGACTGGGGGCAGCAGACCTCCCTTCCCAAGGCCGTATTGGAATTGGATTGGCACAATGTAGTTTTAAAGAGAGTACACAGAATAGGAGTAAATGACAGAAACTAATCCAAACAGATACAGTCCTTTTATATTCTTGACTCTAGGAGGACTATTTCTTGAAAAGAACTTTGGGTAGAGCCAACAATTATTCCCCAGTATCACAGTAAGAGTATCAGACACTTGGCCACTTTGGGCAACAGTACAGGTTAATGAGTAGTGTTATGCTATTAGAAAAACAACTGGCTCTAGAGTCAACTTTCCCAAACTGGGGACTTTTAAAAATGGAACTCAATAACTATATTTCAATATAACTAGTTTCCTTTGTCATCCTATCTTATTTTATGTAATTATAAAAGACTAGAGTCAGAGGACTTGGGTTCAAATTTCACCACTGCTACCTACTACCTGTATGAAACTAGGCAAGACAACTTCCCTCCGCCCTAGGTCCCTCATCTGTGTAATCAGTAGGTTGGATTAGGTGACCTCTGAGGTGCATTTCAACTATAGGTCCATGAACTCCATTATTAAAAAAAGTTTATTTTTGCATGGCCCATTTACCCCCAAACCACAACTATCATCGTTGTCTTTAATCCTTCTTTCATTCTTTCCACAGACTAGGAGAGATACAATGCCTGCTTCTCACAGATAAGGCCACATATTCATGCAGGACAAGGACAAGACAAATGCAGGCAGTGCCATGGGTCCCTTTAAATCAGCATGCATACAATAGATCTTCCAAGACTGATGGACCATAGCAGTCTGTCTCTATTGGAAAGTCTAGCAGCAGCCAACAGGCCATTTATGTTTGACCGTAGCCAATCACAGGCTTCTGTGTATCTCTTTATGAATACAAAGGATTCTGGTCGAATCCTTTGTACAAGACCAGAAGTGCCCGGTATTCAAAGGAATATCAGGGTCCTGCCACCCCAGCTTGCCACAGATCCTGCAACCTCTGACAAAGGCACACTTAGGAAAGTAAGGAGAGGCTCAAGCATGGACAGGGACCTAGTGGAATTCTCACTGCCCAAAGCCCTGTGATATGTTATACCTTAATATCACCACCAACATACAGTGCAGTCTGCTACCTGAAACTCTCCATGGGAAGACATACACCTTAAGGGAACAACCTCAGACAATTAGGGTAATCTACCCAGGTAATGAGATTCCTCAGAGATGCACTGGTATACCATACAGATGTCTCATCTGACTCTTGCGTTCCACTTTTCCACATAATCAGTTCTCCAATATGAAGATTTTAAATTTCAAAACAGGAATCCCAAAACTTGAGTGAGTTCAACTTTTATAGACTGGCAGAGATAGGGAGAAAAAAACAGGTGCCTTTTTAAGGCTTATTGGCAACAGCTGCAGTCTTCCTGCAATATCAATTGCCCACTCATCCTGATTGTGATTAACAAGAAACATACAGAAATCAATGAACAGTGGTGTAAAATGGCTTCCTAGAGTCCAGCTGCAAACACTCTTAGCCTGCCTTCCCTATGGATTCCAGAGAAAAGGGAAAGTATAAGTATTTTCAAAAGTGGTGGCTTTTAAAATACACAAAAATCATACTTTATAAGAAACAGAGGGGAAAAAGTTGCCCCTCCTCCCTACTCCTACAATGTATGTGTAGAGAACAATTCACATTTGCCAGAAGGTAAATTAGACTTAGGCAGTGAATGTTTAACTATTCATCCATATCCAAGCACTCAATTTACTGAACCAGCAAAGGTGAGCTGCATTACCTTCCTCGACCCAAAGCAAAACAATCAAAGAGAACAAAGAACTAAATTTAGAATAAGGAGAGGAATGAGGTGTCATGTTTTTATCCCATTTTCTTTCATGCCTGGGATAAATAATGACACAGGAATCCTCACTAAATTACAGTGTGAATATATCCAACCTAAATGGTACCCTACAGCTCACCAATTACAGTTGACTAATCAGGTAATGGCTGTGGTGTCTCCTTATAAATCTAATAGTCATTGTGTAATGAAAAGGAAATCATCACCACTCCGGAGTCCCCTCTCTGCTCCCCAAGCAGCTTTGCCACTTTGGCTGTTCATGGCATCACAGAATGCTCAGAGCTATAAGGGACTTCCGAAGACATCCACCAAGGCCAACTCCACCTTAACAAGAATCTTCTCTGAGACATACCCAATCAGTGGTCATCTAGACTTTGCTTGAAGATCTCCAAAATGGAGTAACCCATCTGCCTCCTCCTCCTCCTGCCCAGACCACTTTCTGATAGATCCAGTTGTTAGAAAGGAATTTCCTGCCATCTAGCATACATTTGAACCGTTGCAACTGCCTTCCCTCCCTCTCCCCCTAGTTGTGCCTTCTGGGGCACCAAGACGAAGGGGATTGATGAGAGCATCTCTGAAGTCCCTTCCAGCTCAAAAGGTGTGATTGTATCATCCCGAATATAATCATTCCTTGTCCACATGACAACCCTTCAAATACTTGAAGACTTATTAAGTGAGATAATGATTAAAAATGCTTTGCAATTAAAAGCACTACATAAAAGTCATTACTATTTATCTTCAGGCTGAAATAGCCACAGTTCTTTCAACCAATCCACATATGACATGAATTCAAGATCCTTCACTTTCCTGGCTGACTTTCTCAAGACATTCTCCAGCTTGTCAAATTCCTCCCTAAAATATGGCACCAAAAACAGCACAATAATCCAGTTGTGATGCCACAAGGAATGAAACAAGCATTTACTAAGTATCTACTCTGTACCAGAAACTGCACTAAATCCTTTATAACTATTTCATGTGATCCACACAGCAACCCATTGTTCAGTTGTTCAGCCATGTTCAACTCTTTGTGAGCCATGAATCATAGCTCACCAAACCCTTCTAGTCCTCCACTATCTCCCAAAACCTGTCCAAGCTCATGTTCATTGCTTCCATGACACTACCTATACACTTCATCCTCTGCCATTCTTTCTGTCTTCAATCCTTCTCAACATCAGGGTCTTTTCTAATGAAACCTGTCTTCTCATTATGTGGCCAAAGTATTTAAGCTTTAGCTTCAGATTTGACCTTCCAATGAACAATAGGAATTAATTTCTTTATGTATTGACTGATTTGATCTCCTTGCTATCCAAGGAACTCTCAAAAGTCTTTTCTAGCACCACAATTTGGAAACATGGATTCTGCAGGTGCTCAACTTTCCTCATAGTCCAACTCTCACAGCCATATGTTGCTACTGGAAAAACCATGGTTTTGACTCTACAGACATTTGTCAGCAAGGTGGTGTCTCTACTTTTTAGTATGCTGCCCAGATTTGCCATAGCTTTCCTTCCAAGGAGCAAGTGTCTGTTAATTTCATGGCTACAGTCACTGTCTGCAGTGATCTTTGAGCCCAAGAATATAAAATCTGACACTGCTTCCATTTCTTCTCCCTCTGTTTGCTACAAAGTGATGGGACCAGTTGCCATGATTTCAGATTTTTCATGTTAAGCTTCAAGCCAGCTTTTACAGTTTCCTTTTTTACCCTCATCAAGAGGCTTCTTAATTCTTCATTTTCTGCCATCAGAGTGGTATCATCTGCATATCTGAGACTGTTGATATTTCTCCCAGTCACTTTAATTCTGGCTTTTGATTCATCCTGTCTGGCATTTCATATGATGTGGTCTGCATATAAGTTAGATAAACAAGGTGACGATATGCAGTCTTGTCATACTCCTTTTCCAATCTTAAACCAATCTTTCATAGTAGGTATTTAATGAATGTTTGTTGAATTGAATTTTCTCTTTGTTTTTCATGAAGGAGCAGGAGTAAAGGGCACATAATGGAGTAAATATGAAATGCCTTCACTCCTACACAACCCATCAGCAATTTGTTTCACACTATTCCCACCCACTTTCTCCCATCAACTCCACCATGAGCCTTCTCAGTTAGCTGCACAGGAACTCAATTTTTCTGCGATTAGAAAGGGTGGGATGGAAAGCCTTGGATCCTCACTGCTTCTTGGTAATCCTTTTGTTTATCTGTTCCTGTCTTTCCTCCTCTCCACTCCTAAATACCACTATATCTATACCCATCCCCCTTTCCTTAATTTCTGTCTCACAGAAAAAGCTATTCCACCTCCTCTATTAAAGTCAACCCGTCCACCTGCGCTCAGGGATTCTATTTTCTCCAATAACAGTAGCATAAACATATTTTTTTTTATTAGGGGCACTAGGTGGCACAGTGATAAAATGCTGGGCTTAACATCAGGAAGTTCTGAGGTCAAATCCAGCCTCAGATATTTACCAGTTTTGTGACCTGGGGCAAGTCACTTAATGTCTATTTGCCCTCATTTCCTCATCTGTTAAATGGGGCTGATAATAGCACCTACCTCTCAGGTTATTGTGAGACTCAAATAATATAATATTTGTAAAATTCTTTGTATAGCAGACACATAGAGTACCATATAAATTCTAGTTACTATTGTTTGTAAAAATATGATTATTTAAAAATAATATTATATATTAATATGCTCATGGACTCTCTCTCCCACTACAGACTGAAGCCATTCTATAAGTTGGTAAATAAATATGAGAGTTGCCTAAGGTCTAAAGATCCCACAGCTATCATGAGGGATAAGAGTTGAACCCAGAGTTTACCAGGTGTCCCTACTCTATCCATTTTAGCATCCTTCTTCTAACAACACATATATTTATTGAATAATAATTTTTTCTCTATATATTAACGTATTACTAGTAAGAGGAAAATACCATCTAAAGCAAAATATAAAGAAGTACAATACTTGGGCACAGATTGGTGCCTCCTTGCTCCAAGTTCAACTATGTTTATGAATTAGTCTAAATGAAGTCTGAGTTTACTTTCTACTTTCTGCACTTGCCATGTGTGAGGTCCATTCAGAGATCCATTCACATTCCCACTATTGCTTTAGCATATAAAGCTCAACTCAGACAACCTGGACCATACAATCAGACTTCTCCTGTGTTAAGAGTTATCATAGACTTCCCAATGGCAGTCTCATACTGGGAGGTATTAATCATCTTTTGCTGCTAGAATTACATATTCAGTCCACACAAAAGGAAAACCTGATCCAGCTCATGGCTCGCTGGGCAGCTTCCAAAGCATATCTCCAGCTGTCATTTTTTTCCATTCTTTTATGTCAGAAACGGAAAAGTTTGAGATAAAACTACATTGGTCCCCTTGAAGTCCCATTTTCCTAAGATTTTGTGATTCTCACCTTAAAGTCTGGACATTGTAACCTAAGAACTTAATTTATCGTTACTATAACTGTGATCATTTACTAACAATGATTGTATTTATATAGCACTTTAAGAACCCATCTCCACACAGATTATGTGAGATACTCTCTGCCGATATTATTCTGTCCATTTTACAGATGAAGAAACTAAGGTTCAGAGATTTGTTTTGAACCCGTCTCTCTTTACTCCTAAGTCCAGCATTCTTTCCTCCATATCACAATACCTCTGCATTAATTCTCTTTACTGCTGCCCAGGATTTGAGAGCCAGGATGTGTTAGAGGTGAGACTTTCTGATTCCAAGGTAGTCTCCCTAGCCTTTACTTCATTCTCTCTCTCAAAACAAATGCTTGCTGAGTTGAAGCTGAATCAAAAGAATGTCTGGTCAACTTTTGGTAAGAAACAAAACTGATTTTGTGTAGACAACCAGGATCTTATTGGAACTAACTGATATTTATAGAGTGCCCCAGTTTTAGTACAGTTGTAAGCTTTACTAGATACTGGAACACCCTGTATACATACAATGCTTCAGGATTTATTAAGTACTTAGCACACATCATCTCATTTGAACCTAACAACAATCCTGTGAAAGAACTATTACAGGCACTGTTATTTCCATTTTACAGATGGAGAAACTGAGACTAAGAAATTAAGTCATCACACTAGGTCATTGAATCTTAGACTGAGATGTGAAAGAGATCTTAAAAGTCATTAAGTAAAATCCCTTTGCTGAGTTTCTGGAAACTGAGGCTAGAGAAATTGAGCTCAAGATCTTACAGTTAGGGTTAGAGACAGGATTCAGATCTGGGTATGAGTGTAACTCAAAGTCTAGTCTTTTCACCACCATACTGTGCTGACTCCCCATGAAGTTCCACACCAGCAATCTTAAGTTGTGATAAATAGATAGATACATAGATAGATTATAGATAAACAGACTACAGATAGATAGATAGATAGATAGAAAAACATTTTCCCTTGGGGGGGATACTTGCTTTGGCACCTATATGACATGTTTAAAATAGGCCCATTCTCCTTTTAAAAGCATCTGAAGTGATGAATATAGCTGTCATCAAACATGGCATCTCCTATGTAAATACAAATTCATTTACAACTGACAAGGCATTTTTTTTATTATAAATATTTGCTTAAGTTTGGATGGGCTGCTAGGTGGTGCCATTGTGCACAGACTGTCCGGCCTTAAGTCAAGAAGACTCATCTTCTTGAGTTCAAATCTAGCCTCAGGCATTTACTAGCTGTGTCATCGTGGGCAAGCCACTTAATGCCTCAGTTTCTTCAACTGTAAAATGAAGGAAATGGTAAACCATTCCAGCATTCTTGCCAAGAAAATCCCAAATGGGGTCACAAAAAGTATGAAACAACTGAAATGACTCAACAAGTCAAGGGACAAGGAGCTATCAGGGATTATTAGTGACTCTATATCTATGAAGAATCTAGAGCTAAACAACAAAGGACCAAGATATAAGTAGTATGTTTACATTCAAAAGGAATGAAATAACCATGTACATACCCATGGACATGTATGCATACAAGGTGAGAAGACTTCATCCAATCCATACTAGAAAAGGAATTCCCTCAATATATCCCTAAGCTTCTAACTGAAGAGCTCCAGTGAGAGGGAAACTCACCACCTCCCAAGGAATCCCATTACACTTTTGGGTAGCTCTTAGAAGTCTCTCCTTATATGGAACCAAAATCTACAGCTCTGAAACTTCCAGTCATTCCTCCTATTTTCACTCTCTAGGATCAGGTAAAACAGAATCCATTATCCACCTTGTTGTCTATCCCTCCGAACTTTGTGCCATCTGCATACTTGATGAGTTTACCATCTATCCTTTCATTCAAATCACTGATAAAAATGCTGAATAGAATAGAGTCAAAGATGAAACAGATATGCCCCTTCAGGCTGACATTGATCTATTTATACCTCCCCTTTGAGTTCTATCATTCAACCAGTTCCAAATTCACTTTACTAAATTAGAATCTACCCTCCATCTCTCATTTTATCTAAAAGACT
This sequence comes from Potorous gilbertii, assembly GCA_028658325.1. Taxonomy (NCBI): domain Eukaryota; kingdom Metazoa; phylum Chordata; class Mammalia; order Diprotodontia; family Potoroidae; genus Potorous; species Potorous gilbertii. The sequence continues at coordinate 517,604,402 of CM053771.1, read as the reverse complement.
ATTAGGAGACACTTCATCAAACATCTTGCTAAAATTTTGATATGATATCTAAGTGTTTTCTATTCTGTCAGTTTAGGAACCCCAACAAAAAAGGAAATCAGATCAGTCTGGCATAATTTGTTCTTATTAAAAAAAATGATATCTCTTAGTGATCACTGCTTCAGTTTCTAAAGGCTCACAAACCATCCCTTAAATAATGGCACCATAGGAGTTTTCCAGGAATTCAAATTAAGTTCACCAGATTATAGTTTGAAGACCTCTTCTTTTTGCTAAGTGGAAAACCAAGACATTTGTCTTCCCCCTTTGAAGTGTGCCAGTATCTTTCCAAAAAATCACCAACAGTAGCTCCGAATCCATACTGGTCCATTCTTTCAGCATCTTGGGAAAGAGCTCAAATTCATGACAGGGGATTCACTTACCATCTCGTTGCTTAATGTCAGTTGCAACACTCTTTCAGTTATTTTTGTTCTATCCATCCTAGTCTAAAGAGTATTCTCCTTGGAAAAAAAACTAGAAGAAAAATAAAAATTGAGTAGTTTTACTTTGTCTCTGTCATCCTTTATCACCATCCTATCCACAATGATCGGTACTTCTTTGATCTTCCTCTTCTCTCCAATACGGTCTTTAAAATCCTTTCTGGTTTTCCTTAATATTCAACACTAGCCTCTGCTCATTCTGAGCCTTAGTACTTCGGACACTCTTCTTAAAGGACCGTGCCAGGTTTTTTTCTAATTCATCTTCAGTTACATGCCCTTGCTTCCATCTTCCATACATCTTTTTTGAACCTAAGTTAGTTAAGGAGCTCCTTGTCCATCCAAATTGGTATCTTTAGACCTTTTTTTCCCTTATCATGATAAATGGTTATGTTTGTGGCACAATTGAATCCTTGAGAATATTTTGGGTCAACCTTCCTCCAGGAATTTTAGATCATGAATTCCCTATCATCTTGAAAGCTGCTCTCCCAAAATCTAGTTTTCATTCCATTCTGTGTCCCTCTTTCTCCTCTATTACAATCTCTAAAACAGACTGATCATTTCTTCTCAATAATAACTGACAGATATAGCCTTTTAATATTTTCAAAAAAGCTTATATAGATTAACTCACTGTAGTCTTATGAGAACCTTTGAGTACTGTACTATATTATATAATAGTACAGTTATTCCAATTTCCATTTTTCAGATGATGAACTGGGGACTCCAAAAGATTAAATGACTTGCTCACAGTCACACATCTGGGAAGTGTCTGAGATAGTCTTTGAACTCAAGTCTGTATGACTCACAAGTACAGCATTCTATCCCCCTACCACATTTCCTTTTAAGTGCCACTATTTTTAACATATGCATTTTAATAATGAATAATAAATGACTGCCATTTATTCTTGAGCAGTTAGGTCTTCCTTACTGATTGAGAATAAGGTTCAGAAGAGTCATTTCCTACATTGTTTTCTGTGCTGTTTGACAAATGATATTACCATTAAATCAAGTGAAGAATTTATCAATTATTCCATATTTAGTAGAGATAGATCTTTGGTAGATTAATGAATAAAGTCCCCTATCACTATTATGTAAAACTAGATTTATAATCTCTTTCCTCAACTCTTCATCCACTTCCTTCATTTGCCTAGGTGGTCTGTAGTATACTTGCAGGACACTATCACATTTTTCTCTCACTGATCTTTATCCAGAGACTATTAGCCATGCTTTCTATCTCTCCTGAATTTGCACACAGGAGTATATTCTCTTGATATATCTTGTCTCCTTTGTTTAGTCCATTCCTTTTAAATAAAGTATACCTTTAACCCTTCATATTCCACTCATGAGTCCCACCCCCACCAAGTCTCAGTGATACCAATGAGGTTAAATTTACTTGCTTGCAACCAAGCTTCAGTTCACCCTCTCTTTTCTGTAATCTGTGTAGTTATCTACCCCTGGCCAACTAATATCGATAAAGTTTACCTTCCACTGTTCAAAACAAAGAAGGAGTTGTTGGGATTTTAAACTCTTTGAAGTAACTCTGTTCAGTAAGAGACAATCTGATTTCTCAAATTAGAAATAGATAGATAACATCAGTTTAATAACATTTGAAAGTAGAGAGAGACAAAATTCATAGCAGATAGATGGGATTTAATTGGGAAAGCATCACTGGCCATTGGTCTAAAGGATAGGTATTTCTCTCTCACTTTACAGATGAAGGGATTTCTTTGGTCCATCCCATTGATTAGGGTCCCTCTGCATAGGGTCCCATCATTACTCAATAACCCTGTTTGCCCAGTGCTGAGTACAAATTGGACCTGAGAATGCATCATATCATCTGGCACAGTCTTTTGCTGATGACTGATGCTAGCTCTATCCAACGAAATGCTGTTTAAGTGGTAGCTCTCCTCCACTAATACAGATGGATTTCCTTGACCCTCCTTCAAATGGCCTTTTTCCTTACAGCCCACAATCTGATTCTAACATTTATTTTCATTTTTATGTATGTATCTGAACAGCAAAGACTAGACTAGTGGGAGTTTTATTTTAACATTAAGCATCGTTTTAATAACGTGGGCGAGAAAGGAAGAAATGAAACTGTCACCTTTTAGTCTTGGCACAACTTAAATCTAGAAGGAAAGACTGCAGAGAAGCTCTGTTTTTCTCCTTCTCTAGAATAGTAGACCATCTTTCCAAGGAATCCAGTCTGAATATAACAGTAGTAGGAGTCCCACACCCATCAGCATCTCACTAATCACGGTCAACTTTAACTACTCTCTCTGTCTACCATCCAAAGCTTACAGCACAGGTCCAGATAGCTGAAGTCTCTCATCATTACTCTGGCATGCCTCCATACCAGATTTGTGAACAACCACCCAAATTCATCCTCTGGGTCCTCATTCTAGCTAGGTGGTCTGTAGTATTCTCCCCTGAGGATTTCTCTTCTTTTGTCCTTCATGATTTTCTTGCTTGTCCTAGACAATGGTGAAGAAAATAAAGTACTACATTTTAGAGAATGATAAATACAGAGCTTCCTTGACAATTCCACCTTCTGGGCAGCTGAATGGCACAGAGGCAGGTAGGTGGCAGAGAACAGAGCTTCTTAACCTTTTTCTACTCACCATCCCTTCAATGCTGAAAAAGCACTAGATAAAGTGCTGGACCTGGTATCAGCAAGACAGGTTCAAACCCTGGCTCAGACAATTACTAGCCATATAACCCTGGGCAAGTCACTTAGCTACTGGTTCAATCAATCACTAAACACTTATTAAGTATCTACCTTGTGCCAGGCACTTCACTAATCACAAAAGGCACAAGAAGAGGCAAAAGGCAGCCCTTGCTTCAAGGAACTTTCAAAGAGGAGACAACATGTGAACAAATATATACAAAACAAGCTATATATAGGAGAAATAGCAAATAATTAACAGAAGGAAGAAACAAGAATTAAGAGGAGCTGGGAAAACTTTCCATAAAAATGGGATTTTCCTCATCTACTAAAAAATGGAGAATAGAAACAACTACTTCGCAGGGTCGTTTTAAGGATAAAACGAGAGAACATTTGTAAGGCATTATGTAGGGCATTATTCTCGAGGTTTCAATTGCTCCAGGTGCAGACAATGATTTGATTTCCTCATTTTACTAAAGGAATACTTGGGTAATCATCCAGAAATGGGCCTGTTCAACATGGAATCTCCTCACTCTCCCCCACATAGAGTATAAACATTCTCACCTCCACACCATTTATCTGCTATTTTCAAATATCAGGAATTCCTTCGCACTGCTCTCCCCTAATAAAAGTTATCATTTTCTCTGCTTTGTCTCCAAGGGCAAAACTGGGAATGATAGATGGAAGCTGTAAAAGCACAAATTTTAGTATCTGTCAAGAAGAAGAGCTGTTGAACAGAAAAGTGACTGCCTTGAAGGGTAGAGGGTCCGTCCACAGGAAGTCACAAGCAGAGGCTGGGAGCCCTCACGTCAAATATGATGGACTCAGGATCTCCACCAGATTTGGGCTGGCCCCGATAATCTCTAAGATCCCTCAAGCCCAGTGAGTCCGTGATTGTGTGATAGTGTCATAGTTTGACCACAGAGCCTAGTTTACATTGATAGCCCAACTCAAAATGACTTCTGCTGTCTTCAATGGGTATCTGGCAGTGTGGCCTGCTACTTCAAGTCTCCTCATCTTCAGTTACTCACTTTTGGATGCATCCCATAACTAGTTCTGAGTTGTAGCCCCACCCCCAACAGCATTTAGAATCTCTGGATTCTTATAGGGCTTAAGACCAAGCAGGTTTTTTATTGTAAGGGGTATAAGTAGTCACCTTGTCCAGCCCTCACATTTGGCAGATGAGAAAAAATGAGGCATAGAAAGGTTCATCAATTTGCCAAAGGACTCATTGATAACAGAATCAGAATTCATATCCTAGCTCCCAAACAATAAACCAGTATTTTTTAATATTATGCTGGCTTACTGTCATTAGACAATAAAGGATTTTGCCATATAGTGCTATATTTTCTATTTCACATACCAGTCTTTTTCATCTACTTCTACCCTACCCAATCCCAAATGTGAGCTCTTTGAGGGTAGCACATCTTCTCCTAATGTATCACTCACACCACGTAGAACCAGGTCACCCCAAAGAAAGGAAGTGCTCAGTCAGTACTTTTGAGTTGATTGATCAATGTCCATTGGAAAGGAAAATAACTAGATAATTGATTTTTTCTCCCTTTAGCAGAAAAAACAATTTTCCTGAACATTAACATCCAATTATAGACAGATTCACTATCCAATAATAACATCCATATATAGTTGAAGAGATATAGAATGATGTCAGTTTCATTTGGGGTATGAGTCTGATTTAGGTCTAAGAGAGTTCAAATTCCCAAGCAAAGTCTACCACTTTGAACAATTAGAGCTTATCATTTCTCTTCTGAGAGGTGTTCACCCAAGATTCACCCAGTTCTATTGAGAGATCGGGGAAGGAGAGGGTATATTTCATTATTGGAACTCTAAGACCAAGACTGCTAATTAAAGCTTATTGGAGTTTGACCGCTTTTAGCATTGAAAACCTTGACAAGACTCCAGTCACTGCTTTGCTATCTTCATTCTGTATCATAACATACAGGTCTTCCCATTTTAGTAGCTGGTGTTTTTTTAATATCTTATTGTTATTGATACCTTTTATTTTTATGTCACATGCATTTCTAAATACATCATCCCTTCCTTTCCTACAATGGAAGTAATCCTTCATTATAAAGATTTTAAAAAAAGAGACAGAAAACATTTCTGCAAAACAAATCAATATATCACCCTTGGTAGGACAGTTTCCCTCTTCTCTCCAATACCATGGGGGAAGGGGTGTCCTCTGGATTCTTATTATATCTTTGAAGTAAATATTCCTCTGTAAAATCTATGTGATGTTAAGTGGTTAAATGAAACTGAGACACTAGTAATTGGTCACTGTAGGGGCTCCAGCCAATGAGAGTAGAGAATAAACACAACTTCTCAGCATCACCCCCTTGAACCTTGAGGGACAAAATGACTAGTTTGTCTCTGAGAAAAAAGAGTCAGAGCACTTGCTAAAAATGTCTGATAGTATATGCAATGTTTTGCATTCATAATTCCCCTACCTCCACAAAGAAGGGATAGAAAACTAAATTTTCTAAATCCTTCTCCACAGCTAAGATCAGTCATTATATTTGCATGGCATTCAGCTCTGGTTTTTTTTGTTCTTTCCATTCTCATTCTTATAATCATTGAATATATATTGTTTTCCTGGTTCTGCTTACTTCTCTTCAAATCAGTTTATATAGCTCTCTATGATTCTCTGAATTTTATATGGGCATTGTTTCTTGAGCCATTATTATTTTAAGTGAGTCATTTAGGTTACTTTTAGTACCTCTAGGACAAAGATTCCTAGCATGGGCCCTATAGGCCCTCAAGTGTCAGGTGTATAGATTTTAGGGACTTTGAGAATTTATCTTATTTAAATATTTTGGAGACATTTCAACATTATTGGTTTCCATTCTAATCCTTTGTATTTTATTTTACATATTTAAAAACATTATTCTGAGGAGTACATAGGCTTTACTAGGTTACCAGGTGGGTCTGTGACACAAAAAAGGTTAATATCTTCACTACTTGAGTTAGTCATCAGATTCTGAAAAAACATCTATTCAAATCTGGAACCTTCTAGTCAATTGCAAAGTGCCAAATGATGGACTTGGGAAAGACCTAAGGAGATGAAGTTCATCTATTTGACATCTTTCAAGAGCATTCCACCATTGCATCCAAGTTCTTAACTGCAGCTCTAAAAAGCTGTAGCATGCACAGTAGCAAAACCCCAGTAAAACCATCTCAGCAGACAGGCTAAACCAGGCTTGGGATAATTGACAGACCTCAAACCCATCAGTGAGTTGGGGGATGTCTACCACATGTGTGCGGAGACTTTCCTCTGGAAGAACAGGCAAACGAGAAGAATTTGTTCCAACGGCCATGAAAGCAGCTGAAGCAGGCACGGCGGGGTGCTTGGAGCTTGGTCAGACATCAAAGACACCAAGGTCATCCATTGCATCTTAAGCCATTGCCAGTCATCCTGACTCGTCTTGCCACTGGACTTTGATGACTCAGGAAGAGAGAATGAGGCTGATGACTTTGTACAGCACTGTCTCACTTCAACTAACCCTGTGATGTCACTGGTTCTCTTCAAAAATGAAGGATGAACGACTACTACAAAGGTACATTTTCAATGTACCAATGATATCTTTAGAACCCCTGGGTTTGCTAACCTCTCTGCATCTGAAACCTTAGGACTTAAGGGTTTTTCCATCAGTTTTCTTTTCTATCTTGTCTCCTCCATTAAAATGTGAGCTCCCTGAAAGGAGGGGATGTCTGCCTTTTCCTCTTTGTTTTCCCATAATTCTTGGCACAATGCTTGGCACAAAATAAGTGCTTAATAAATTTTTTATTTCTTCTTTCCCATCTCCCATATACCTCTTGGTTCTCTGAGAGTAGCCCCTTGAAGCTGGGCTTGGAATGTTAAAAATTTTCTCAACCTCTCATTCAGCATCTCTCCATGGAGAAAATCTGGGCAGCTCATCCAGTAACCAGTTTTTCTCATTTACTGATGAGCAAGCTTTTACTTGGCTTACTGAAGAGTTATTCATCTACCCCTATGCCATCCTAACATGAAGGAATCCAGGGGAGAAAGAGGTATTGTGTCATGTAGAAAAACCTTTCTGACTCCTTTTACACCTGGATAATGACTGTGGTTCAGAGGTAATAGGAAATAGGGGAAGACCCTGATGCACCAGAGGAAGCCTAACAGATTCTCTAGATAGAGGAAAACTGCTGGACTTCTAGGAACTTAAAACCATTACTCACCTTGTCAATGTGGGGCTGAGCAGCCAGAAGGAAGGAAGATTTTTTTTCCCCAGGAGTAGAATTTCACCCTTCTGAAGACTCATCTCAAAAGGACCACTGAAGGAAAACATTAGCAAATTGAACTAGAGTTTACCTGGTGACTACCAGGGTTTATAAGTCAAAGGATCATAGATTTAGAACTAGATGATACATCAGAGGTCATCCAGACTAGCCCTCTTTTTTATACATAATGAAAATGAACTCCACAGATGTGAAGTGACTTATTCAGTGTCACAGTTAGTGGAGAAGAGGAGGAGGGAATGAACATTTATTAAGCACCTGCTTGTTCCAGGCACTGCACTAATTTACAGATATCATCTCAGTTGTTCCTCATAATGATGACGGTTCTAGAAGGGCCCAGTTTGGTTAGCCAAGGAATAGCAGGGAGCAATAGGGTCATGATGGTCTCCAAAAGGACAGTTTCAGAGTCATAGAATCTGAAGTATATCAGAAGCCATCTAATTCAACTCATACCCAAAAGCAGTCGCCATTACAACATACCCAGTGGTCATCCAGCCTTTTTTTGAAAATCTCTAGGTAGGAAGAGCCCACTGCCACCAAAGGCAATCTACTCCATTTTCATCTGGTCCTATAGTTAAGAAGTGTTTCTGTATCTCAAGTCTACATGTGGCTTCTTCACAGCCTCTACCAAGGGCACCTGATTCTGTCCCCTGGAGCCAAGCAAAAAACATCCAATATCTCTTCCAGATGAGAACCTTTCAAACATTCAAGCACAACCATCCTGTGCTTTTTCTCCTAGACATAACGTAGTCCACTCACTTGAGTGGAGGGATGCAGAAGAAAACTAAGTCCACTTCAAAATGTCTGCAATGGTGATCACTCTTTTTGTGTCTCAAAACAACTAAAATGACCTTATAACCAAGATGTGATTCAGAGAAATTCTGGAATAAGGTTGTTATTCCTGAAAATTGCTTTGAGATATCTAATATCCATCTTTTCAAACTCAGTCAGCACAAAGTATATGCTTTTTCACTTAGTGAATCACATTTGTTCAATCAGATTAACTTAGATGAATGGCAAAGACTGTTGTGGTTTTGGTCTATTTCTCTCCCACGTGTAGGAGCCATAAATAGTAGGGACTGCACATAGTAAGCAGTTCATAAGTGTTTGTTTAACTGAATAGTAAAAGGTCAAGGGAGAGAGAGAAACAGAGCATGTAAAGGATGTTATTTTTCTTGAGAAAAACTGTTTCCCCATGATTTGTCTACAAGAAGGCCCTAAGGTGCCCTCCTATCTTTTATGTTGACCCTTTGACATTCTTATACTGCCTTCCCTCCCTTCAGAAAATGTAAGAGGGCTGGGCTGGAGTTAAGAGTATGAGTTGTTCTGCACTCCAACACTGGATGATTTTCCTCACCATGAGGCCACTTATGCCAAGGCAAGAGATAAACATGAGTTACAGACAAGTTTTCCTCTACCAGCTGTGTAGAGAGGGGGCCCAATCAAATAATTGCTTCACAATTAAAGTGATTTTCAACATATAACATGAGGATGTGCAGTTGTGCACTGGCCAAGATTATCCATTTGGAAAGCTCATTAAGAAATGAATTATGGATGGATGGAGCCAAGATGGCAGAGTAGAAAGACTCACATATGCTAGCTCCAAACCCACAGCCCATGGATTTCCTCTAAAAAGAACTCCCAACAAATTCTGGAACAGTGGAAGCCACGCAGCAACACAGTGAAGGAGATTTCCATTCCAGAGAGCCCTGAAAAATCTATCCCAAAGGTCCATTGCGCACTGGATGGGAGCAGAGCCTACCCTGCCCTGGCCACATGGCACTGAGAGGAGTGAGCAGATCTGAGCAGGCTTCAGGGACGGAATCTTCAGCGGCTGCAAAGATCCCTCCACCCACAGATGCACAGGTCAGTGAGACATCTGAACAGGCTGAGAGGGGAGTGGGGTGTCCCTATGACTTGGGCCTCCTCGGGAGGCAGCGGCAGAGGCAGCGGGCGGCCACAGGCTCCCAAAGCAGGCAGGAGATGGGGTCCATTACAGAAGGTCTCCATATAAACTCCCCGAGGGAACCGAGCCTGGGAGGCGGCCCTGCCCCCACCTGAGCACCAGAACTTAAGCGCCCATTGAATAGCAGCCAGGCTTGCCTCCAAAAGCCCTGAGGCTGGGAAGCAGCATTTGAATCTCAGACCTCAAGCACTAGCTGGGCAGATCTAGGTGAGGGTGGACAGGAATCTCAGAAGTCAAGTAACTGGCTGTGAAAATGCCCAGAAAAGGGAAAAAAATAAGACCATAGAGGGCTACTTTCTTGGGGAACAGATGTTTCCTCCCTTCCTTTCTGATGAGGAAGAAGAATGCTTACCATCAGGTAAAGACATAGGAGTCAAGGCCTCTGTATCCCAAACATCTGAAATAGATATCCAATGGGCTCAGGCCATGGAAGAGCTCAAAAAGGATTTTGAAAATCAAGTTAGACAGGTGGAGGAAAAACTGGGAAGAGAAATGAGAGAGATGCAAGAAAAGCATGAAAAACAGGTCAA
>CM053771.1:517537910-517593990 GCA_028658325.1 Potorous gilbertii | reverse complement strand
GGAGGGATGATAGAAGAAAGGGCAGATTGGTGATAGGAGAAATTAGAATGCTCAGTGTACTGGTGTGGGGAGAGGGGACAAATGGGGAGAAAATTTGGAACCCAAAATTTTGTGAAAATGAATGTAAAAAGTTAAATAAATAAATTTATATTAAAAAAAAAAAGAAACGAACTATGAAATAGTGAACAAATTTAGACCATGCAGGAATATGCTTTTCCTATCTCTGAAGGAAATTTTCTAGGACAAACAAAACAAAGAGATGTCTTTAGAACAGTAGTCTGGCCACTGTTTTTCAAATATAATTGATCAGACTTCTAAGGCAGGAGTGGAGCAGGGTGTCCAATACCTAACTTGTTTTCATTGCTACTGAACATTACTGATATTTAAATTGGAAGATATCTGATTAGTTCGTAGACCTTGGAAGTATATAATCATATATGTATAATAGATCTACAAATGGAAGAGACTATCTAATGCAACTTCCTCATTTTACAGAGAGGGAAACTGAGACTTAGGGAAGTAGAATAACTTTTCTAAGGTTACACAGGCAATAGAAATCATAGGTTTGATTTCATAGCTTGCTAATCTAGAGCTGAAAGTGACCTCAAAGAACATTTAGCCCAAACTCTTTATTTTACACATAAAGTGAGCCCCATGGTGGTTTGTGACATGCCCTAACTTACATGAGCAATAAGCATCAGAGGCAAGATTTGAACCCAAGTCATCTGACTCCAGAGTCAGTCCTGTTTCCATTGTACCATACTTCCTCATAACCAAAAGCCTCTGAAGTATAGCTCCATTTTTCAAATGAGAAAACTGAGTCAAAGTCAGTATACTTGGTTTGCCCTAATTCACACTCTCACATTTTGATCTGAGTATGCCATAGACATCTCCAATTCAACACATCCAAAACAGAATTCATTATCTTTCCTTCCAAACTCTTACCTCCCCCAAACTTCCCTATTCCTGTTGAAGGCATCGTTGGTAACCCAGGTTCATTACATTGGGATCATTCTCAACTCCTCCCTTTTATTCATCCCACATATCCAGTTATCAGATCTTGTTCCTACATCTACAATATCTCTAAAATATGCTTTTTTCTCAGGTCTCACAATTACCACCCTAATTCAGGCATTCCTCTCCTTCCATCTAAACTAGTGTAGCAACCTCATTCCTTGATTCCCCAAATCAAGTCTCTCTCCATTTTCCACTGCCACAGCCACAACTGCCAAAGTGATTTTTGTAAAGTCCACATATGACCATGTCATCCCCCCAAAAACTCAAGTGACTCAAATTTGTTGGAGATGGGAGGGCAGGTTCCCATATAGGCTCAAATCTAATTTCCTCTGATGGTCATATAAAGCTTTCCACAACTTGACCCTTGTACTTATAAATTCCTTCCTTCCTTCCATGGTCTCCATTTTCTGACTTACTATTCCTCATTCACAAAGCCCTATCTCCCATCTCTGGACCTTTACATTTGCTATCCAAAATGACTGAAATATCCTCCTTCTTTGCCTTGTCCCTTGGAATCCCTGGTTCCCTTCAATACTCAGGCCAAGCATCACTTTCTGTATGAAATCTTTATTAATCCTCATGACTACCAATCCTTCAAAGTCAACTTATTTTATTTGGGTGGGTGTGTACAGAGGTGGGTGGGCAGGGGAAGGGATTCGCTTGGTATAGAGTAGGCACTTAATAATTACTTGTTGAACGAATGCTCATAATGTCATCATCTACAACAATAGAACTGAAGCTAAATCATAGGCATCTTCATTCCAATTCATTGTTTAGCCCTCTGGGCCAAGAAATCAACAAAGGAAATTGTCCAAATCATCATGTTAAGTCCTTACAAACTAAAGTTAGTGGCATCACTATGCTCCGAACAAGAGCCAATAACAGGCAGTGATTGTTGCCTAGTAGACAGGTAGCCCTTTTCTGGGGGAGAGGTCAGGTTTGGGGTGATGCAGCTACGGAAAGAAGACAAAGTCAGACTTTCAGCAGTATATTCTCTTTGTTCAGAAAGGCAACATAGCTTCACAACTGCTTTTCTTTTAGGAAGGAAATGGGCAGCAAATGAGAAAATGTACTTTGTCCTTCCAGGACTCAGATCTCTTAAGAAAACTGCTTTATTCCTTTTCAATAGCCAAGATATTTAACTTTTCTAAGCATAAACTTCTTATCTACAAGGTTCTTGTGAGGCTCAGTGACACCATGTATAGAAAGCACTTTTCTAAATAGCACTATATAAATGTCAGCTATTATGAAGTGAGGGGCACCAAAAGGGAGTTTCTGCTTGCCAAATCCTCCCTTGTTGACTCATGAACTTCCCATCATTATTCACTCCTTTGGGTTAAGACATGGAAGGGTAGCCATGCAGGATGTAACATATTAAGCTGTTATCAGCTTTGGACACTTGGCACTAATGAATTCATCAGATTAGCCTTGAGAGAACAAGAGACGTGAGGGATGGAAACATAGAATAAGCAAGGTCTGATGGAAGTAGGAAATCAAGCCTAACTGGGGGGAGGGGAACAGCCCAGGACAAGCTGAACACTTGGGAGAGGAGAGGAGAATGCAGAATGGGGGCTTCTGGAGCCCTGAACAATATGCCAGAGTCTAGACTGCAAAGACAAGTTGATGAAAAGGTACAAACCTTCATTGCTGGAGAGAATGTTCTCATCTGGGAGTTGTGACATCATTGAAATCATAGGTGCAATTGCTATCCCCCTGTTCCTATCCTACTTCATAATTTTGCTTTAAGGTCAGTCAGACTGGCAGGCAGGTAGGGTCAATTTCATCCATTTCACCTAAAAACCCTTACCCAAGCACCCTGTAAATCTTAATCTACTACAGAAAAGGGGGGCCAGGAGGTTGGTGATTCTTTCCAAGATGCTTTGGGCAAAGCTATAACTTCAAATCATTTATTTCACTGGAGGCAAAAACAAGTTAAGGATGGGAGGAGGTTGCCCCACTATGCTGACGCCCAGCACAGAGGGTGTCAGTCTGACCACAGGTACAGTCACACCAGGAGAGGAACGAAAACACATAATTCCTTTGATGTCCTGGGGTTTCACTTTGTGGATATGCCAGTCACTTTGACTATTTCTACCCAGTGCTCCCCAAGAAAAAGAGAAACTCAGGACACAGGGAAACATTCAGTGTAGCTGAAAGAAAGGCACAATGAAAATCTTCAGCCAATCAGTTGCAGCACTATCTGTCCTGTTTTTAATGGAATTTAAGCTGCCAGAGGGCAGAAACTGTCTTATTTTTCTTTATAGCCCCAGTGCCTAGCATAGAGCGTAGAACTTGTTGGGACCCATTGCTCAGTAACCACACAGTAGAAACTGGTTGAAGGGAAATAAAGTTCTTACCCCATTTTACTTTCACTGATGACCCAAACTTACCCACAGCAGCTCTATCTTAAGTAATCTGCCCAAGCCCACTCCAACGTCAAGGTCACTCCAGAGTGGAGGCAATACTAGATTTCTTCGTTCCCAGTCTACTGTTTTAAATGCCAGAAATTGACTGCATTTCTTAGTTGTGTGCAGAGATTTTTGAAATTCAAATAAAAGAATTCCTTTACTTTCTTTTCTCTGAACCTTTTTTCATGATCCAAAGTGCACAGAAGGCCCCTTGTCTCCTAAAGCTTGAAAAGTGGAGTTAATTACTCAGAGAGTTCAGGAGGGCTGCCTTTGAGCTGAGAAAGGTTTCCAAACAGGCTTCCATTACCATATTATGAATACTAAGGATTTCTTTGAAGCCCAAATTGTTGGTTTAAAAAAAATACCTGCACACACACACACACATGCATACAAAATCTATGTACCCTTTTTAGAGGAGTGTTCTCATTTTAATTGACCACTAACTTCTCAAGTTTTCAACAGTAGTTTGTCATCATGAAAAGAAACTGGTTTTAAATCTATTTATTAGAATAGGCTGAGGAGATGCTAAGCTTTCTCCTAAAGGTGTAAGTAAAAGACAATTAATTGGAATAAGGATATCATTCCTCTTCCTTTCTCTGTGTTGACTTGAACAACAGGGGGGAGGCCGTGATGCTATACCTGACACCCAGGTAGAAATAAATGATCCTCACTATTCAATTCAATTTAATTCAATTCAACAAGCATTTGCTAACTGCCTGATGTGGGACCAGAGCCTTTGCTGGGTGCTAGGGATAGAGACAAATACAAAACAGTGCCTGCTCTCAAGAGGTGCCCATTCTACTGAGAGAAAACAACATATACACAGATAGTTAAATACAAATGCATACAAAATAAATAATCTTCCAGTCAATCAACACTTTTATTAAATGCTTAATATGTGCCAGGTACTGTATTGGGTTCTAGGAATACAAACAGGAAATCATTCTTGCCTTCATTCTACTGGGGGAAACACCATGTTTAGAGATAAGTAAATACACAATGTATACAAAATAGTCCATCAAGATGCTTTTATGAAGAAACTAATATGTGCTGGGCACTGTGCTAGGTGCTAGGAATACAAACAGACAAGAAACAGTACTGGATCCTAGGGAGCTTTCTTTCTACTGGGGAGGCTGCCTCATGAAACGTCAGTAGAGACTGTTGCAGTAACAAACGGGGGAATTAGGTTGGACGAGGGATGGATTGGGTCGAGATCAGGTTGGGTATGGTGAACTCACCGATCAAAAGGGATGTAGAGTGTAGTTGGAAGTTGGGGGCTAGTCTGCTAAGGCAGGGCATGAGGATGGCTGAAGAACCAAAGTGATTTGCTCCTGGGAAAATGCAGATTGTCCCATAATGCCAGTCAATGTGGGGGAGGCAGTTTTGGCCAGTGCCAGTGGTGAAATTAATATTTCAAAGATTGTCAAACTAGTTCTTTGGGAAAAGGTGATTCTATTTAAAGACTTTCCTTGTTTCCTTCATGCTGGCAAATGGACTGATTTAATGTCTGACTTAATCACTGCTCCATTTGATTGTACTTTTTCAAGTAGTTTTCCAAAGTCACTTTTAAAAGCTAGCAGAGGCAATATTTCTTCCCCTTCTGGCAAAGTGAGTTCCTTGGTCATTGAGATCCTTTCCACAGTTATTTACAGGACTTGTCAGATGCCCTTTTCAGTTGCATAGTGTTATTCCAACTATGATCCTAAAAAAACAAATGGGGAAAAGGTCTCTTTCCTCTCTCACCCTTATTTTGACCAAGAAATCTCTATGACATCTTAGAGTCTTTCTTCTTTACCTCGCTGCTGTCCTGTTGACTCCAAGAGCTATTCAATAGAGACCCTACCAGAAGGCTTTGAATACCTTCAGGTGGCAAGTCTAATCTGGCTAAGAACCCCATCTTCACCCTTAATGATGCATATCATTAACTCACCTCTCCTCATTTTGCTATCTAAAGGTCTCTATTGAGCACTGAGCTCTCTAAAATGTAGAATCTTAGAGCTGAGATCATTAATCAGGGGATCATGATTTAGGACAGGAAGGAAGGAAGGAAGGAAGGAAGGAAGGAAAGAAGGAAGGAAGGAAGGAAGGAGAGGGAGGGAGGGAGAAAAAACTTTTATTAATTTCCTACTATGTGCTAGGCTCTGTGCTAAGCACTTTCTCATTTGATCCTCATAATAGCCCTAAGAGGTATTTGCAATTACTATCTCTGCTTTATAGAGGAGGAAACTGAGGCAGATCCAGGTATCTGATTCCAGATTTGGACTCAGATCTTCCTGACTCCAGCCTTAGAGCTCTATTTTCTGTGCCACCTACATTAAATGCCTACTGTGCACCAGGTACAGTTTTAAGGGGATAAAAAAAACATAAACAAAACAGTCCCTGCCCTCAAGAAGCTTCCATTTTATTAGGAAAAAGTACCTCACACACGTGAAAAGTTTTATTGTAATAGTCCAGGCGTGAAGTGACAAGTACCTGTACCAGGGTGGTGTCAGTGTCAGAGGAGAGATGTGATGAAGGTAAAACTGATAGGTCTTGGCAACAGATTGGACGTGAGGGTGGGGGATGAGAGAGGATGAGGAAGAGGATCCTAAGTTGTGAGCCTGGATGACTGAGAGAATGGTGGTACCCTCAACAGTAACAAGGAAATTAGGGAGAAGGGTTTGAAGGAAAAGAAGGGGAGAGGAGAGGGGAGGGGAGGGGAGAGGAGGTGTGAGGAGAGAGTCCAGGACAGAGCTTTGTGGCCCACCCACTGTTAGCAGGTGTGAACTGGAAGAAGATTAAGTTAAAGAGACAGAGAAAGAGCAGTCAGGTAAAAGGCGGAGCAGAGAGGTAGGAGTTTCTGGGGATCATGAAGTTCAGGAGAGCAGCTGGGTGGGAACTACTTAGCACAGAGCCCACTGCATAGTAATTGCTTAATAGACATTTACTGATTGACTGAAAAATATTTCCTTCACCAAGGAAAGAGTAGTGTCTCAAAAACCCAGAGAGAAGGTAGAGGAAAGAGGGATGATTGATAGTGCTGAAGGCTGCAGAGAGGTCAAGGCAGATAAGGACAGAGGAAAGGCCATTTGTTTTGGCAATTAAGAAATTGTTAGTAACTTTGGAGAGAGCAGTTTCAGTTGAATGATGAAGCTGAAAACTAGACTATAGAGTTAAAAAGACTGAGAGAAAAGGAAGGGGACACATCAATTACGGATGGTCTTCTCAAGGAGGTCACCACAAAAGGAAGGAGAGATATGAAGTGATAGCTAGTGGGAATAAATTGATCAAGGGAGAGGTTTTTGATGATGGAATGACATGGCATATTTGTAAACAGTAAGAAAACAGCCAGTTGATGAGAGAGATTGAAGATGAATCAGAATGAGAATTACAGAAATGTTGATCTGCTGCACAGGAAATGGCTCCATCTCCCTGCCACAAGTCCCTTCCCTCTCCAGTCCATCCTCCACTCACCTGTCAAAGTGCTCTTCCTAACAGCAGGTCTGACCATATCACCACAACACACACACACACACACACACGCTCCACAAACTCCAATGGCTCCCTATCACCTCCAAGATCGAATATAAGATCTTCTTAGCATTCAGACCTTCACAAACTGTCTCCCACATACACCTTGCCAGTGTTCTTTCACCTTAAATTTCATCCCCTCCATTCTCTGCCATTCAATGACAGTGACCTCCTTGCTGTTCCTCAAAGAAGAAACTCTATCTCCCCACTGCAGCCATTTTCACTGGTTGCCCCCATGCCTAGAATGCTCCCCCTCCTCATCTTTGCTTCTAGCTTCCCTGGATTCCTTCAAGTACCAGCTAAAACCCCATCTTCTACAGGAAGCCCTTTTCAATCCTTAATTCTCTCACCTTCCCTCTATTAATTATTTCTTATTTATCCTATCTATAGTATCTTTGTACATAGTCTTGTCTCCTTCATTAGACCAGAAACTTCTTGAGAGCAGAGGCTATCTTTAGTCTTTCTCTGCATGCCCAGTATTTAATCAGTCAAGAAACATTTACTTAAATGTGTACTATGTGTCAAGCACAGTGTTAAGCTTTCAGAATATAAAGAAAGGTAAAACACAGTCCCTGCACTCAAGGAATTCACAGTTTAATAGAGGAGACAACACATTAAATGAAAAGAGAAGAGGGTACCTGTGACAGGGGCATGATGCAGTCCTTCAGTAGAATGGGAAACGATGGAGGGGAGGTTCCAATGTCTACCCTCTATACTCTCCAGTCCAAGAGAGGGAGGGTCCCCAGGGGCAAGGGGCATTGAGGAGATGTAAGTTTCAGAGTCAATATCTCTTGCAGATGAAGAGTTTCTGGAGATCATGAAATTCAGGAGAGCAGCTGGGTGGGAAATATTTAGTGCAGAGCCCAATGCACAGTAGGTACTTCATGGATGTTTAATTTGAAAATATATGCAAAGTGAATATGAACTAATTTCAGAGGAGAAGGAGTGAATAGGTGCACTAACAGCTGAGGTCACTGTCCAACCTTCAGAGTTTTAGATGAAGAAACTGAGACCCAGAAAGGTTAAGGAACTGGTCATGGAAGTAACAAGTAGATCTTTGATTCAAGCACAGGTCCAGTTTCTTCAGTGTTTAGGTAAAGCTCTATAACATTTGACCTTTCTTAAATCCAAGAAAGGTTAAATGACTTTCTGGGAATCACATAACTCTATAAATGGCAAAGCTAAGACTAGAACCCAGATCTCCCAACTTTCAGTTGGTCTGTCTCTAGTTTTTCTTCCCAAACCCATCTCACTCACCTCCAGTATGGTGGTCAGACCCAGACTAACCATTTGCAAACCCTAAGTATGAGACTTAAGGTGTTGCACCCATGGATCATAGGATAATCAATATGGAATTAATCAGTTATCTAATTCAACCCTCTCATTTTACAGATGGGGAAATTGAGGTCTAGAGAGGTGGTGACCTGTCCAAATTCACACTGCTTTTAAGTTAGAGAGAAAGAATTTAACTTCTTTCCTATGTGACCTTGACCTAGTTACTTCATTTCCCTGGGTCTCAGTTTCCTCATCTGAAAAATGAGAAAGTTAAGCTGGATGATCCCTGAAATCTTTTTCTGTGCTAAATCTGTGGCCCTAGGTCCTCTGACTCCACATTCAGCTTGCTTCCCATTACACCAGGCTGCCTCTGTTTTCCTCCTTTCCTTGTCATGGCTTAGGAAATGATTTTGTATTTGGTAAGAGTTTAGGCCCTACAGAGTAGTTCAACCTTCAGCTATGGATGGGGAACTAAGTTAACAAGAAGATAAATGGGAAAAGATGGAAACAGCTTGGAGAGGAAGGAGTTAATCCCTAAGCTGACCAGGTACAATGAAAAGCAAACTTCAACTTTTACTCTTCAATATGGCTGATTGGCTGAGGGCAGTAAGGCACATCTGGCCATGCTGCTGTTGTGCCTCGATGCAGGGAAAGTTATTTGTACTCAGCCTTTAACCATGGTCTGGGCAGCCAGAGTGTGCATTTGGAATCCACAATGGAGTGGTCAACAAAAATATGTTATAAGAAATCAGTTTTAGCATCCAAAATTGAGCAGAGAAGTTTGTCAAAAATAAGTGTTTTGTATGGTACTTAACTGGAATGGGGGCCATCTCAAGGGGACTTTTCTAGTACAAATCATGGGACTGCAAGGGAAAATTAACATATACATAGAGAGAGACAAGGAGGATAGAGATAAAGATAAAAACAAAGAGATGGAGACAGAGAAGAGAGAGGAAAGGGAAAAGACAGGAAAGTAGAGGGAAGGAGAGGAAGAAAAGGAGAGGAGAAAGAGAGCAGAGAGAAAAGTAGAAGGAATCAGAGACAGAGGAGGGGAAGGAAAGGAGAAGAGGGGGAAGGAAAGAGACAGAGAAGAGAAGGAGAGGGAGAGAGAGAGAGAACCTATAGGAAATAGTTATAACCTTATTTTTGATCACTTCTCTGGACAGCAGAAAAAGGAAATCATAGAGAGAATTAAAAAGACAATGTAATGTCAATTACCAAACTTGGAAGGAAAAAGAAAATTCTCTTTGTCTTTTGTTTTGTTTTGTTTTACATATTACCATTAGTCATCAGAAGCCCTGTCTCATTTGAAGGAAAACTACCAAGTGTTATTGATGTCTGATAAGCTCCATCCCGGAACACCTACAGCAATGGACTTGACTTTCCCCCGGGGGAATCCAACATATGTTGAAGACTATTCCTCTCCTCCTAGGTCCTTCCGCCATTGCTCACAGACTTCCACCATAAGGAAAGGGTCTTCTGGACAAACACCCTCTAAGATGTTTATATGGACCAGTGGCCGGACCTCCTCATCTTATAGACATGATGAAAAAAGGTAAATGCTTCTGGTACCCCTTTATACTTCTCTTGTCATGTCACCCAGCGACAAAGTCAACCAGACAACACCAGGTAGTGGAGCTATAGTAGGTGCATCTGTGGGTTTGTCTATCCTGTGTGTGTATGTGTGCAGTACACATACCAGCATAAGTTACTCAAGTAGGCTAAGAAATGACAGCCTCTAAGGAAAGCCAAAAGGAGAGAAACCT
The DNA here is from genome assembly GCA_028658325.1 of Potorous gilbertii. Lineage (NCBI taxonomy): Eukaryota > Metazoa > Chordata > Mammalia > Diprotodontia > Potoroidae > Potorous > Potorous gilbertii. Next base: position 517,584,014 of record CM053771.1, on the reverse strand, counting down.
GTTTCTCAAGTTACCAGAATCCCCAGAGAAATAAGGGTCACAGAAGAGCAAAAGGGGGAAGGAGGGAAGGAAGGAAGGAGCCAGGAAAGGAAGAAAGCCTGGAGGTAAAGGGCAGTATAAACCTAGGATGAAAGAGAAGTTGTTAGCCGCAAAGCCAACTTCACCTTCCAGCCTCACTTTCTATTCAGATATTATCATTTATTTCATAATAGTCTAGAGAGTCTCCTACCAACCCCTAGGGAAAAAAGGTTTGTCTTCTCACCTTCTCTTTTATTCTTCTATGTCTCTTATTCACTGGGTGCCATTTCCCTGCCTTTGAAGAAATGGAATTTGAAATGTCAAATAAACATACTGTAGGTTAAGGGAAGTTTTAATTCTGATAGTGACTCATAGAGTCTCAGCTCTGATCATCTGAGTGGAGTGCAGGAAGAAATCAAGTCTCTTCTTTTTTTTCCCTATTAACATCCACTGAATTCCAGGAAAAAGGAAGATTTTTAAAGCAAAGCTCTGTGGGTCCAAAGAGAACCAACTCTGAAACTCCTTTGGCTGTTTATAAAAATTTCACTCATGCCTTTGTTTTTAATAGCTAGACTTTCGTATCTCTTTCTAAAGGCTTAAAGCAAAGTGACTTTTCTACTCTGTGAAGGGGGTAGCCTTTTATGTGCTCCAGATGCAGGATGCTATGATTCTACCCAATTTCTCTAAGTACCATATTTACTCACAGTTTCCCTTCTTTGGAACCTATTTTGCAGCTTAAATGGAAATGTAGAGGGAGATAAAGAGAACACATTTCTGGAGGTACAGTCAGCTCCAGCACTCCTCCACTCCAGAACATGAGAATATGTTTCTCCCCAGAAACTACTGTGACTCTGTACATTACAGTATGCATCATTCCTCAAAATCAGGTGAAAATATGTGAACAGTGGCTACTCTTAGCATTTACTTTCCTCTAATAGGATCTGGTTAAACACAGCTCAGAAAGACACATGAATAAGAAAGCCCCTGGGGGAGGGGTTTGGGGGCAGGTAGCATTAGAGTCAGAGTCAGATGAGCCAGGTTCAAATCCACTTAGAACCCAATGACCTTGGGCAAGTCACTTCACCTCTCCTAGCCTCAGTTTGATCCTCCATAAAATGAACCGATTGAACTAAATTATCTCAAAAGTTCTTTCCAGCTCCTAATCGATGATACTATGATCCTACCTAATCAAAGGGCTGTCATATAGAAGAGTTGGATTTGTCATGCTTAAATCTAGACAGCAGAAACATAAGCAAAGTGTGGCAGCTGCAAAGAGATAAATTCCAGCTTACTATCAGGTCAAACTCCCTAACACTTAGAATTGTCCAAAAGTAAGTTGAGATACATTAGGGAAAAATGGGCTCCCCTTCGCTGGAGGAAAGGCTGAATGACCATTGGGGGTAATATTGTCAGGGGGTCATTCAGGTACGGGTTGGACTAAACAGCTTTTAAAGTCCTTTTCCCCACTAAGATTCTAAGAAGCCTGAAGCCTCAGGGAGTCACCTGATCCCTCTGGTTGAACTGCAGTAGGTACTCCAGAACTCAGTGAACCAGGAACCCTAGACTTAATAATTAGAAGAATAGTTCTTAGGATTCATAGAATAGTGCCGTAAGGTTTGCAAAATGCTTTACAAGTATCTCGTTTTATCCTAACACCTCTGGAAGGTAGAGGCTATTAGTATCCTTATTTACCGATCAGGCAAATGAGATTGACAAATTGAGTGACTTGTCCAGGATAACATATCTAGTAAGTGTCTGAGGTGGGAATTCGTTGTAGGTCCAGTGTTCTATCCACTGCACCACCAAACTGCCTCTTCTATCTATCCTATACTGTTTTGTCTACAAGAGCTAAATGGCTCCTGGAGTTTAGATTCCCCCAAGAATATTCACAGTTGAGACACCAGAGCACTGCAGTATGTGCCACAAATGTTTAGGGGAAGATGCAGAATTGAAAAGAAAATAAATTCCACCTCAACAAGTCCCAAAGGAAAAGAGGGCAGGAAAGAGAAAGGAGAAAAGGGAAGGAAAAGGAGGAAGGGGAAAGTGAAAAGATAAGGGGAAGGGGAAATAGATAGGGAAGGTAAAGGAGAAGGGGGAAAGGGAAATGGAAGGGGAAAGGAAAGGGAAGGGGAAATGGAAAGGGGAAGGAAAGGGAAAAATGAAAGGAGAGGAAAGGAAGGAGAAAGGAAGGGAAGAAGGAAGAAGCATTTATTAAGCATCTATGCATAGGTTCCAAAAGTGGGCAATACTGTCCCCTGACGGACACTAGAATGATCAGAGAGGAGGGGTAGTAGCCTTGAGTGGGGGGGGCCACATTGAATAAAAATAAAGGGGTGGTGGAAGCATAAGAGAAAATTTTGAAAAACTGTTAGTACATGTTTCATTGCTTGTGTAACAGAGTTAAAGTCATATTGATTACATTATTTTCCAAATAAATACACAAAATGCAAGTTATAACTGATCACTGGTCAAGTCAGCCAACAGATCTTGACAAGCAAGGGTTGGTAGGCAAATGTGTCACGCATTGTCAGCAAGTCCAGCATGCATCAGCAGGAACATGTGTGTATAATGACTTATTTACATACATGATGACTTTGTTTACAATACATAATGTTACATGATGCAATATTGCATCCTCAAAATTTCAATGCAGGGAAAAAACACAAATTTACCAAAAATTATTAAATTTAAGATGCATCATTTTTTAAAAAATGTTTGAAATGATGCAAAATTTGAGGAAAAAACATTAAAGAGTTAAAGAAAGTAGGTGTCCAGGGGGACAGTGAGTAATTTTTTCTAAAGGGGTAGTAGGTCAAATAAGTTTGGGAACCTTTGATCTGCTATGTACCAGGTACTGTGTTAAGTGTTTCACAAATATGATCTCCTTTCTGTTTCTATTGAGTAAAGAGTCATTTCTAATCATTTTTAGATCTTTCACTATCCCCTCCCCCCATCCCTACTGGTTTCTATCCTTCATTTCAGTCTTGTGAATTTAATGATTTTTTATCATATTTTTGAATTAAAATACATTTTTCCCTTCTGGGCAAATCTCCTCTTTAATTGAGTTTTCTTAAAGCTCAGAATTTCTAATTGCAAAATGAAAAACCTTAATTTAGAACTTACAGAAAAGACAAACCCCTGAACTAAAAAATTGCAGGCTGACTATAAAATACTAAGAGATCAAGTGAGATAATATACGTAGAGTGTTTTGCAAACCTTAATATATATAATTATGGTTTATTTTTATTACTATTATTAACCTGGGGATTCTTTCAGAAAATCAGTTTATCTGAATTTACCTGAAGCCCTCAGAGATTTTTATCCTCTTCTCTTATCTGATCATTTGAATGAGATTATTTTATCAACTTGAATTTAGTAATGGATCAATTAAAGATGAAATTAGCATAGATTTCATTGGGAAATTGCTTGATTTCATAGATTAAGCCTTGGGCCAAGGGAAGCAAGCGCCATTTTGGAAGCATGGAGCAATGGAAAGCATGTGAGATTTGGAGTCCAAAGACTGAATTCAAATCCCTTATCAACTATTTACTATTTGATCCTAGGCAAGTTACACCCCCTGTCTAAACCCCATTTTGCTTCTCTATAAAGTCAGTGCATTGAACCACATGACCATGCTCTTGGAATACCCTTTATGCTATTTCACATTAATAGAAAGTGGACCAAGACATTATTTGACCTAAAAGGTTCATGTAGATGAATTAATAATTTTTACACATTTGTGAATAAAATGGTTTCAACACTGCATGACACCATAGTTCAGCATTTCAAATGGAGGCCTCAGAATTCCTACTGTGTGGTCAGTTAAATTGCCATTGGTCAGTTAATTTGCCGTCTAACTATAATATATACATCAGTTATCATGTACAAGGTGAGAAGCAGTCAGGCATAGAGAGAGAGCTGGCCTCAGTCAGGAAGTGTCAAGTTCAGGTCCCCTCTGACATAGACTGACTGCAGGACCCTGGGCACACTCACTTAACTGTTTAGGGTTAACCCTAGGGGCTCTGCCAGGATTCAAATTGCAACGCAGTGGTCAACCTGCACTGAATGAAAGTTTCCTCACTGAGAGTTCTGTATACCACTGGCATCATAGGCCTTGTCCAAAAAAGAAGTACAAGTCATAGTGCTCAATGCAAAATGAAAACAGCCCTACCCTCAAACAGCTTACACTTTACTAAGACAATATAAAATATGAACAAATGATGAATGTTTAGTTTAAGGGAGAGAAGCAGTAATAACTAGAAGGTATAGAAAAAGCTCTGTATAGCAGGTCATATTTGATCTAAGCCTGGAATGATATGAGGGATTAAATTCAAAGCATTTTCAGTCAATTCAACTCAACAAGCATTTATTCAGGGCATCCAACGTGCCAAGTACTAGGTGCTGGAAATTCAAATCAATCAGCCAGCATTTAGCAAGCCTCTTCTATGTGCCAGGCATAGTGCTAGGCTCTGGGGACACAAACAAAAGCAAGATAAATACTCCCTGCCCTCAAGAAGCTTATATTCTTTTGGGGGGTTGGGGAGATACAAAGACTGAAAATGACAGAAATGGCAGACAGCTGCTCCCCACAAATAGGAGAATCAGACCAAGCAATAGAGGCCATAAAACCACAAATGTTGATTAGTCAAAGAAACATGAGAAATCAATATGGTAGAAGGTAATGTCCATACAAACCAGAGCATCATTGGAGCAGAGTTAATTCCATAGGAGGCTCTGTTAGACAAAAAGGTAGAATAAAGGTCACTTTTGTCATTACAGCTGAGACATCCCTAAAGGAGGAAACAATCCACTGGCTCCTGCTCCTGTCATCTGAGTTAACAGTTTGTGCTCTCCTGGGGCTAAAAGATGTAGCAACTCCATTTATTTTCTGCTCAGCTGGCATTCAGCAATCTCGGGTCCCATGGGTTTGCCCGCAGAGGAACAAGCAGAAGGGCACTTTTCATTGCAGCCTAAAAGCTAGAACTTTTAAACCCAAAACCCTTGCTGAGTTTCCCTTTTAATATTTCAGAGAGAAACATTAGCTCTATTAGTGAGAACTGGTCAGAAAATTACAGTCAGAAAAACCTTGGTTTCATCTGTTAGTAAGTAGTAGATAAGAGATTTGAACTCACTTCCTTGGACTCTAAATCTCACAGGGTTTCCATTGCTCCATGCTTCCAAAATGGAGCTCTTGTCTCTTGGCCCAAAGCTCCATCTATAAGGTCAAGCAATTTCCCAATGAAATCTATGATAATTTCATCTTAGATTGACCCATTAGTAAGTTCAAGGTGATAAAAGAATTTCACACCTCAAAATATCCTGGAGAATGCCACCAATAAATTTTACTGAAACTGAACTACTATCACAGGCCAAACTGCCCACAATCCCACAGACAAAGCAGTGATCCATAAAAACTTGATAACAGTGTCTTTCATAGATTTTGTCATCTCAAATACTCATAATCTCCAAGCTACATTGGATGAGAAGTTTTCCAAACACAGAGACTTGGCAGAGATCGAAATCTTGTGGGGCCGTGATGAGATACATTTAATACCTGTAGTCCAGTCTGCCAGTGGCATCCTAAGGATGCTCTCAATGAACCTATCTGTAATTATCTGACATGCAAATATTTTTATTCAGTTGCAAAAAGCAGGTATTTCATCCACTTGTATAGAGAGCATTAAGTATAAAAGATGAGTAGCAGAATAGTAATTTATCCACGGACCGTTTCCTTCAGAACCCCATTGAAAAAGATAAGAACCACCAGATAATGGTAAAAATGTTGTTGAGGACAGATTCACTGAATCCTAGAATTTAAGGGTTGGAAGGGATCAGTGATGTCACATAGCTAATGTCAGAGGTAGAATCCAAACCCAGATGTATCTTCTTTCTAAATCCATTTCTCTATCCACTGCACTCCCCTATCTCACTACCAACAGGCAAGTCAGCTTCTGCATTCAACAAATCTTCAGTTCAGAAGACATTCATTAAGCAACCACTGCAAGGCACTGCATATCTCCATCTTCCAATTAAGACGGATAGTAGAGGATCTCCTCTTCTTAAAAGGGATATGAAGAAAATGAGGTCTGAAAGAAAACTACTCTATCAATTGGAAGCTAATCTTGGCTTCTTTCCCTCTGTTTCTTTAATATGAAAATGTTATGGCCAGTAAACCTGATGCCAAGGAAGACTGGATCTCAATGGTTGTTTAAGGTCACGAAGGAAAAAAACCCTTTTTACTGCCACTATTACCCTCCAGGCTGTATCTGTCCCTGTAGGTGTGTGCATGTACTTAATTAATATCAGAATAACATGCTGAAGAATTCACTAAAATGGACATCATGGGCTGCTCTCAATTTGGGCCTTGGTTGACCTGAAATTTTGTTACACTGAATACTATCTGAAAGAAAATGAAGAAAAAGAAAGAGAAGGGGGAGGGGGAGGGAGGGAGGGAGGAAAGAACAAACAAAGGGAGGGAGAAAGGGAGGAAAGGAAAAAAGAAAGAAAGAAAGAGAAAGAAAGAAAGAAAGAGAAAGGAAGGAAGGATGAGAGAGAGAAAGGAAGAAAGAGAGAAGGAAGGAAGGAGGGATGGAGGGAGGAAGGGAGGGAGGGAGAAACGAAAAAATGGAAGTTTGGGATCTTAGACATATTTTGTTATACTGAAAATTTATTTATAATAAAATTTGTTGAATCAGAAGACTGAAAACTGGAAAGGATCTTAGAGACCAGTCAAGAAGGTCATCTGAGAAGCACCGCAGTGTTGTTTAAAAAGTACAGGACCCACTTGACAGGAAGAACCGGGTTCAAATCCTCCCTCTGTCAGAACCTAGGCAAGTTCCAAAACCTCACTGAACCTCAGTTTCTTAATCTGCCCAAGGGCTCAATAATAGCACCTACCTTCCAAGGTGGTAGTGAAGGCCTCTGATGAGCAGATACATGTAAAACATTTGAGAAACATTTAAAGTTCTAGATAAATGTGAGCTAATAATACTTTCTAACCCAACCCATCCATTTTAAAGGAGGAAGCTAAGGTCCTAAGAGGTAGATTGACTTGGCCAAGCACATGCACACTCTCTCTCTCTCTCTCCCTCTCTTTCTCTCTCTCTCTCACACACACACACACACATATACACACAAGTCACAAAAATCTCCCCACAATGTGACCTGCTCAAAAGTGGGGTGGGCCACCTAGATCCTTCTCCTTGGAGGTCTTTAAGAAGAGGCTTAAAGAGGTTCATCATTGCCATCGGTGCTGACATCGATCAGCTTGGAAACTTTCCCTCAGTTTACCCTTTGTTCTTCCAAACATTTGTCTTAGGGATTTGCAAGAATAAGAGTAGAGGAGCACCGGTCTACTCTCCCCCTCCCTTGGCTGCCCTCTCCATGGCAGACAGTGCCCTTTTCCCCTCCCCATGCAGGCCACCAATCCCAACCCCTCTCCCCACCCTCTATCCACCAGGTCACATCTGCATCCCCCGATGCCTCTGGTTCTGCAGGAGTCTATAATTTTTGCCTCCTCTGCACATTGCAGAGAATATGAAGAGCATTTATAACCATTTCCAAATTGCTATTTGTTTTCAAATCACCCATTTGAATCATTTTTATATGCTGGCTGTTCTGGTGACATTCCTGACTGATTGCACTGTGTCTCTTTTATGTCTGGAGCTTGACATAAGTTATGCCGTGGGATGGGCTAATGTTCTGGGACTGCTGGGCTGTTGCTGCCTGCCTGCTTTCATCTGGGAAACATGCAAATCTCAATAGCAGCTATCAGCCTTAAATACAGTTTGATAAATAATAATAGGAAAGCAACATCAGATTATTACTTTACAGCAGGCTGCTGAAGCCCGGCAGAGTCAGGCTGTCACTTCATGCTTGCAAAGGCTTCCCACCTAGCTGGAGATTTGTACTGGTGATGATGCTCATGAAGAAGATGACAGATGGATAGACAGACATACAGAGACAGACAGACAGATAGATAGATAAACAGACAGACAGATGGATAGACAGGAAGACAGATGGATGGATGGACAGACAGACAGACAGATAGATATGAATAGAAATACTTAAGTAAATCAAAAGTTATTTGCAAAGGACACATTCCAAGGACGGGACTAAAAGTGAAAGGGAGACCCTGAAAGGGCAAATTTCCTCTGCCCAATTGTTGCCGTTGTTTGTCTTTCCTTCTTGAGAGGACTATGACATTAGGGAGGTGATGCCATGACATGCAGGTAAACTGAAATTAAGTGAAGCAGCCTCACTTTCTCCTCTAGAGCCATCTGGGTCTAGTGGCAAGACATAGATCAAGACACCCTTCCCTGACCAATTAAGATCCTATGGAAGACAGTCTCATCATTCTGTGGGCACTGGGTGGCAATTAGGGAAGAGGATCCAATCAATCAATCAACAAGCACTTAATTAAGCATCTTTTATGTTGCAGGCACCATCCTAGGCACCAGGATTACAAATATAAAAATCCCTATATGCCAAGCACTACACTGAGCACTGGGGACCCAATATAGCTGGTAGCAGTTCTTAACCAGGTGTTCATGAACATTTTTTTACTGTTTGAATAACTTTATTTCAATATGATTAATTTCTTTCATAATCCTACATATTTTATTTTATGTATTCAAAAACATTATATTGTAAATGGATACATGGGCTTCACCAGACAACCCAGGGGATCTGTAACACACACAAAAAAGGATAAAGCATGATAAAGGATACAGAAGCATGCCTTGGGACAGTGGGAAATGAATCAAGGCAACTTCTGTCAAAGATACAGGAGCAACAATACTCAGGAGTCACAAAGGCATCAGGGCGGACAAGTACAGCACAAGGGTGACAACAGTTATAAACTGGAGACCAGCGGGTCCCATTAAATTCCCCAAACTCTCATTAAATCAAAGTATCCATCCCACATAGGAAGAATAGGATTGTGTTTAATGACATCATACAGAAATATTCATAAACAAGTCTGTTACTTTCAGTCCTGTCAAAAGCAACTGCAAGAGGTACAGGACATTAGCGAAAAGAAGAGGGAGTGTGGCATAGTGGAGAGCTGACCTCACGATGAGGTAGCCTTGGTTCAACTCCCTCTGACATCAAGTCACTTAATCTTTCAGTGCCCCCAAGCAAATCTCTGAGACTACAAACTGCAGAAAATCATTGGCAGAGAAAATTTCCTTACCAGAAATTTCCATGCACCAATGAAATCACAGGTTCAGTCCCCTTCTCCCACACTTCTTTCTCTCTTCCCCCCCCACAAAAAAGTTTCAATTTGCAAACCAAGTTAAGTGGTTTCTAGATGGAAGCATTTTTTTTTGTAATTATACAAAATCCATACACATGCTCTCACTGGCAGACCCAGCACACCCTCGCCCTCTCCAGAATATTCCATGTCACTTTTATCACTTTGGCTTTATGAGTCCAAGGCAGAAAGCCATTAGACCAGTGTAGTCCCAAGAATCCATTAAATCTAGGGTCCAGTGCCTATCAGCAACCCATGTCAAGCCCTAGGAAAAAAAACTGGAAGACGCTGTGCTACAAATGAGCTTTTATATGAAAGTGATTGATGCAAAACATCTGTAACTCCCATTTTCAGAGCCCTCTTCATCCTTCTGTTTCCAAAGTCAAGCCTCATTCCCTTCAAGCCCATTTCTTCTCTAACTAGACTCTGGACCACTCTGGATTCCCCCCCCCTTTTTTTCTAATAGGTACTTAACTTCTCTACTTTCCTTGCCATTCATCTCAATAATAATAGCTACCATTTTATACCATTTTACATTTTTCTAAGTACATGTGTATATTAATGGTTCTAAAAGTATGATCTGCAAATCCCTGGGGGTCATCAAGGCCCTTTCAGGAGGTCTGTGAGGTCAAAACTACTTTCATAATAGCAATGCTAAGATGTTTTCATCCCTAATATGGTAAATATCAGTCGATCCAGGTCTTCTTAGATATAGGTTCTATATTCTCTCCACTAAGTGTGTTATCTCCCAACTATGAAATGTTTTCCTTGTTCTCCATTTTGTCTAGTGGGCTTTTTGGTGGGGGGGAGGTGTTTTCCCTTTTCTCACCATCCAAGTCTTTTGTCCTAGTCAGCACCTTCACCTGTCATTTTAAACTTAGGAGAATGGGAAAACTTTTGGGGAAGGGTTAATGCTCTAGTAACGTGGTTAAGATACTGCTTTCCTATGAACAACTTTCTTTAACAACAAGCACTTGAAGTACTACCAAAAGAAATAGATAGCATTTGGGGAAGAACGGGGGGGTTCTGTCAACACATTTCTAACCCACCAAGCATTAATATGTGAAGCAGATCTCCAGGCTATTACTGTCTTATCACCTTCCTCATTAATCTTAGATCAACAGAGATCTCTCACACCATCACCACCCAAAGCTACGGTCCAGAGTTTACTCAAAAAGGTTCCACCGTTTGCATACCATGGAACAACTCAGTGACAAAGTTGACAGATCCAGACTGTGTATTGACATTTTTTCTGATGAATGTTTTTCTTCAGTCATTAAAAATTGTGAAAAAGACCAACCATGAATGGTTATTGAAATCTGCCAATTTCCCGAGAGCAGGGAGCATGGCCCAAGATAAATCCAGAAAATTGTTGAAAGGGTGAAGAAGAAGGGGTGTTCTTTCTTCAGGGAAAGCAGGGTGGAGAGAGGCAATAAAAGTAAATTTTAGGAAAAAGCCATAAATTGGCACACAAATTTGACAGACCAAGGGGCAGTGCTTTTTCTGTGCTCAGCTGTATTTTTAAGCACGCCCTGGGGATAGAAGGGCTGCTGTGTCCACAACAGTCCAAGTATGCTGGCCACTGCAGAAAGGTTTAATGGGCCTCCCTAAGCTCTCCCTGCTTCCGAAGATATGGCAGTGTGCCCTCTGTGGGGAAATTGATTAAATGTAATGTTCACATGAGAATTATTATTTTCAACCTCAGAAATATTTACCAAAAAATCAGGGACCATGACCTTCTGGACAAAAGGAAAACAGTCACCGCTCTGAAAGCTGGAGAGGACCGGGCCATTCTCCTAGGACTGGCTATGATGGTCTGTGCCATCATGATGTACTTTCTGCTAGGAATCACACTCCTTCGCTCATACATGCAAAGGTAATTTTCAGTGTTATTTGGAAACATCTGGTTAATCAGCTCCCTGTATGCTTCTTTTCTGACTATTTTTCCTTTTTCCCAAGACTCGCATTCAACCCTTCTACCCAACAATCCAAGACCAAAAACAGGATTCTAACCATCATAGGTAGGATCATCAGTCTAGAGCTGAAAGGGATTTTACAGGCCAAGTAGTTCAACCCCCTCATCTTAGAGATGAGAAAACTGAAGCGCAGAATGGTCAAGTCAATCAACAAGTATTTATTAAACATCTACTATTTTCCAGGTAGTTTCGTAGACACTAAGGATGTGAATGGGATAAATAAAACAAGAACTTACCCAAGGTTGCACACATGTAAACATCAGAGATTTATTCTGGCTCTCAACTCTTCCTACTATCTCCAGTTTATATTTATCATATGATGGCTAGGTGTCACCACAGTACATACAGCACCAAGCCTGGAGTCATGAAGACTCATCTTTGTGAGTTCAAATCTAGCCTCAGACACTTACTAGTTTTATGACCCTGAGCAAGTCACTTAACCCTATTTGCCTCAGTTTCCTCATCTGTAGAATGAGCTGGAGAAAGAAATGGCGAACTACTCTGGTATCTCTGCAAAGAAAACCCCAAATGAGTTCATGAAGAGTCAGGCACGACTGAAAAATCATGTAAAACTAAAACCAAATTGAATAGAAAGATGCATAATGGATAGGGAGCTTATCTCCGAGTCAGGAAGACCTGTATTTAAGTTTTAACTCTGACAAACACTGGCTGTGTGATGCCAAATCTAGCTTCTTAATGCTAGAGATGATTCTCAAAATCTACAAGCTGCAAAATGTTGTTCATTTGGATTGGTACAGGGAGTTGTCTGCACCAGAGGTCTCAAACATGCAGTCCACAACACTCCCAAGTGTGTAAAACCAGATTAAAATGTAATTTGGAAATGTTTGACAAAATACAATAAAACATAGATAATACAAATGTGTGGTTTTCTGAGTCAATATGTAGCCCATAGAGAAATCCTTGTGTATGGTTTAGTGGCCTGATCAGGACAAAAAAAATAGGAGCCCAAGGAAATATAGAAACTTTCTGTTGAAAGCTAGTTTCTAGCTATATACCTAGTTTTACAAAGTGTGGTCACAGAATCCATTCATTCCATCAATTCTCCTAGAGCTGGCTATTGTCCATAAATTAAAGGGCTGGGTACCACAGCAAAACAAGCATGACTTGTTTAAGTCCCCTGGGAAATCATGGCAATATTCAGTTGCCTACAAAAGTAAGATTCTCTCCTGTGAAAAATGGAGGTTTAATTTAGAAAGGGGAATATAGCTATTTTATAGCACCCATTTGTCCATGTAAATTAATACCTTCATTTTAGAAACAAAATAACTGCAACACAGCCATTTGCTGAAATTAAGGCATCATCTTTCAGAGTTGCTATGACTCCACTAAAATCTGCTAATGGCTTTCAGCTACGTTCACTCTTCAAGAAAGAGCCTAGATTTTAGGCTCAGGGTCATGTGCCTTACTCTGACCAAACTACAAAACCACTATGCCTACCCAGGACTCACCTAAGGCTCCCCACAGACATGTCAGCAAAGTCCCGTCATACCTCATCACGTCTCACCCAGGGAAATCACAATTCCCTTAAGCTGATGCGACACCCCTTCTTCTTCACCCTTTAAACAATTTTCTGGTTTTATCTTCTGGCAGGAAGAATCTGTTTTATTTCTATTTGATTTTGACAAATTGGCTCTACCAACTGCAGCACCCTACCACTCCTTTTCTACAAAGCCACACCCTTGGAAGGGCCAAAAATGGGAATGGAGGGATTGTACCAACAAACTGCTCAACTTGGAGATAGTAAGTGCCAGCAGCCCACAGTAATCAGTTTATACCTAGAAGCTGGAGAAGGACTGCTCTTCTGTTTCTTCCTAATTACAAATGCAGTCACTGATCATCAAGTTCAAAAACAATCTTTTTTTTCTTTTTTTAATAACTGTGACCAATCCAATTAGTAGCTAGGGCGAATTTACACTCTCCTTTGTTCTCATGTTGCAGAAAATAACTAATGGCAAAATTATTTAACCCTTCGATTTCTAGAGAAAGGCCTCTTCTCAAATGGAAATATATATGATACTATATTATATATATATATATATATATAATGTGTATACATATACACACATATACATAGATAGTATATTGTGTGCATACATATATACTCATGTATACATATATATTTATTATACATATTAATGTACTTGTCTCCCCCATTAGTTCATTGTTAGTAGGGATTTTTTCATTCTTATATCTCTTAGTGGGTACCACAGTCCCTGGCACAGAGTAGGTGTTTAGTAAATATTTACCAGATCAATGGAGGCATCTAGGTGGTACACTGGATAGAGCACTAGTGCAGGAGTCAGGAGGACCTGAGTTCAAATCTCACCTCAGACACTTGACACTCACTAGCTATGTGACCTTGGACAAGTCACTTAAACCCAACTACCTCATCCTAGGTCGTCTCTAGTCATCCTGATGAATATCTGGTCCCTGGATTCAGATGGCTGTGGAGGAGAAGTGAGATTGGTGACCTGCACAGCCCTCCCTCACTCAAAACAAATTCAAGTGCAAGTCATGTCATCATTTTTCTGATGGCGTGGTCTTCTTCGGCAACGAAGAATGAACACACACACACTGGATCAGTTGATTGACTTGTTGAAAGTATACTATAATCTTGGGATTTCTTTCAGAACTTTGGAAGTACTATCACTTATCCATGCAGCTAAGTATGTTTAACGTAGAATTTGCATCTAGATTTTCCTAAGAGAATGAGGCAGCTAGACAACTCAGTGGACAAAATGCAGGGTCTAGAAGCAGGAAAACCTGAGTTCAAATCTGACCTCAGGTATGCACTAGCTGTGTGGCACTGAGCAAGTCACTTAACTCTGTCTGCCTAATACACTGAAGAAGGAAATGGTAAACCACTCTAGTATGCTTGCCAAGACAGCTCCCCACAGGGTCATGAAGAGTCAGACACAACTGACCAACAATTTCCTACGAGACAGACAATGTGGTTTAATGCAGTAATATAAAAATCAAATAGAAATGAAACAGATTCTTCCTGTCACATACTGACTTAGAAAGCCACAAGATAACATTATCTATATCACATTGTATTTTTATTCACGTTGTTAAACATTTCCAAATTATATTTTAAGCTGGTTCAGCTGCACTAAGGAGTCACAGCTTTGTACCAGAGTTTGATGGATAAAGTGCTAGACTCAGAGTCAAGAAGGCTTAGATCCAAATTCTTTCTCTGATGTTTATGTCCTAAGTGATCACAAACAAGTCACATCCTCCCAAGGGGCTAGTTACCACCTCTGCAAAATGAGGGGGTTGGACTAGCTGATTTCTACCGTCATTCTGGCTCTAAATGTAAGAGTCTATGAAAATTTGACTGTACAAGATCTGCTCCTGGCTCCTTGGGTTCTTGGACTTAAGCCTGGCACAGAAGGAGGGTCAGAGAAGGGAGGAGATCCAACAAATAAGAACTAGACTGAGATGGGGAGACCTATGATTTCTTATCCATCAAAGACATGTGGTTTCACTGATGGGAGGACTCTCTCCAAATTGTCTATAACCAATAATCCTGGGAAAGTATCCCAGCATAGTGGGTGCAGAGCTGGATGTGCAGACAAAAAGGCCTGGGTTCGAATTCTCTTCTAGCCCCTTACTTTGTGACCATGAATGAGTCATTTAATTTCTAATTTCTCTTTCTCTCTCTCTCTCTCTCCCCCCCCTCCATCTCTCTCTGTCTCTCTATCTCTCTCTGTCTCTCTCTGTCTCTGTCTCTTTCTCTTTTCTTTTCAGCGTATGGACAGAAGAGTCTCAATGCACACTGCTTAATGCTTCCATCACAGAAACATTTAACTGCTCTTTTAATTGTGGTCCGGACTGTCGGAAGCACTCTCAGTATCCCTGCCTCCAGGTCTATGTTAACCTAACTTCTTCGGGGCAAAGGCTCTTACTTTATCACACAGAAGAAACAATGAAAATCAATTCTGAGGTAAGCACATAGCATGCATTTCTTCTCAGGCTGACATCATGGGGACAGCTATTCTCAGTGCTTTCTGAACCCTGACTCTGAAAATGCCCCTCAGTTAGCATTCCAGGGCCAGAATTTACCCAGGAAGTCAACTCTCCTCCATTCACCAAGTTACATATTATCTACATAAGGCTGGTTTCCTGTGTGAGAGGTATGGCTATCAGTTACTGGCTTATTGGGTTGCTACTTTACTATTCATTCCTATTCGGAAATGGAAACACTATACTCCTAGTTATCACTCTCATGGAAAGTGTCTCTCCATGGTCAGAGACCACAGCTGCACAGCAGAAGGAGGCAAATATTACCCACTACCCAGTGAGCACAGGTCATGAAAGAGCTATCAGGTTCAGGTCCAGGTAATTTTTGGTTTTCTGCCATTGGCACCAATTCTTCATCTAACAGATAATGCTTTGGTTTGATCATGACAGCAATTAAACAATCAATATGATAAATAAGTACGCACATTCTTGAGTAGTCAGCCATTAGGGACAGACACAAAGAAATTAAATAATCCCTTCTTTCAAGAAGTCTATGTTCTATTGCAATATATACACATATAAAGTGATATATACATATATGTGCACACATATACATGTGTGCATTTGTGTGTATATGTATACATATACATACACATGTGCATATACATATGTTCATATGTATGTATACATATAGAGTATCCCAAAAGTCATAGTGAAATTTTAAGCTATTAAAGCTTATAACTGCACTAAAACTTTTGGAACATCTCCTATATAGACAATAAATATAAGATTATTTAGCATAAAAAGCAGTATCTCTAGAGCCTCTGATTTTTTCTTTGACCCTTTCCAGCTTTCCTGTACTAGAACTAGGGGAGTTAAGCACAGGTTTTGAATGCTAATATAAAGTTTTCATTATAGAAACATAAATTGCCTGATTACTTTTTCCTCAAGAATCATTTCCATTCAGACCAAGCGTGGAAAGATACTTTGAGTTCTTTCATCATCCACCCCTAGTACACCTTTATTTTTTAAAATTATTTTATTTTTCCCAATTTTGTGTCAAGGCAATTTCTGGCATTCATTTTTACAAGATTTTGAGTTCCAAATTTTTCTCCCTTTCTCCCTTCCCTTCTTCCTAAAATGGTAGATAATTTGATATAGATTACTTTTCCATATTAGTCACAGTTGTGAAAGAAGAAATAAATCAAACTTTAAAAAAAACACACAAAAAAAAATTAAACAAAAAGAATATGCTTCAATTGGGATTCCGATTCCATCAGTTCTTTATATGGGTGTGGATAGCATTCCTTCATGAGTCCTTTGTATTTGTCTTGTATCACTGTGTTGCTGAGAACTGAGTCATTCATAGCTGATCATCACACACTGCTGATACTCTGTACAATGTTTTCCTGGGTCTGCTCATTTCACTTTGCATCAGTTCATACAAGTCTTTCTAGATTTTTCTGAAATCTGCCTGTTCATCATTTCTTACTGCACAATAGTATCCCATTACCTTCATATACCATAGCTTGTTCAGCCATTCCCCAATGGATGGGCATCTGCTCAATTTCCAATATTTTGCCATATCTAGTGGTGGTATTGATGGATCAAAGGGTATGCGCAGTTTGGTTGCCCTTTGGGCATAGTTCCAAATTCCTCTCCATCTAGCATACCTTAAAAAAAGTTAAAGCCTCTGACTTGGCACGAAGAACATAGATTTAGAACCTTGGAGGTCATACAACCCAACCCTTTTATTTTACAAATGAGGAAACTGAACACAGAGGAAGGGAAATGACTTACTTAAGGTCACACCCAAGTAAGTGGGAGAGCAAGGCTTTGCACTCAGGTCTTCAGACACCAAGTCTTCTACTCTTTCCACCACGCCATTCTTTCAACTCCTTCTCAAGAGATTTTCAAAACAAGAGGTGGACAATTATTATGGCCTATTTACAGGATTATTGAGGTTAGACCTGTCCAGAATCAGGAATTATGATGTAAATGATCCTAAAATTCTCTTTCGGCTTTCAATCAAGGAGTGAGAGTCCCTTAGGCATTATACTGTGGTGGGCAGGGGGAAACCATTAGAGTTAGAGTGAGAAAAACTTGAATCTAACACCTACTTACTACCTGGGCAAGTCAACCTCTCAGTACCTCATATTCCTCATCTGTAAAACAGAGAGGGTCATAATGCTTATAGGATCTACCTTCTTGATATAGGGAATCCTGGTAAGGAATTCCCCCTATCAATGCTAATCCAGAACCTGCTTTGAGAGTTGTCTGAAACACTGAGAGATTAGAAGGCTTCCCCAGGGTCACATAGACATTCAGAACCAGAGGTGAGACTTGAACCCAGATCTTCCTGAACCAGGGTTTACTTCTATTCACTATGAAACTGATATTAACAGCATTACTGCATTTCTGTTCATGAGGAAAGCATAGTACCTGGTACGTAGTAAATACTGTATAAATGCTTTATTGTTGGTTTATTTAAATCACTTGTAAATCTAAACTTTAAAGTGTTATTGAAATATAATTTTTTGTATAAATATATACTATATACATTTATCTTTCAATAACAAAAATCAGTTCTCATTACCCTGATATAAAAACTTTTACCAAAAGAGTACATAGAAATGATATTTGTAAGGCCTAATGTGATCAGTCAAGAGGCTTATCAAGTTAGTAATTCTGAATTAGCTACATTGCATTTCTATTTTATGGTGGCACAGATGAATGCGCTGCTTGTAACCTCCCTGGGGAGTTATGAGTTAACACTTATGACTGGGCTCAGTCCTGAGATCAGACCCTGAACTCATTTCTTTATTTTTATTTTTCAACTTGGTCATTCTGAAATTGACAAACACCAACCAACAGGAACGTTCTACAAAGAAATATATTAAAAGTGGATCATATATAAAACTGTGACTCCCCAGTAGGAAGGGCTCGATTTCTCTACATTAGGCAAACACTATAGATGTTCACTGAACAAGTGACCAAAAATAGGATTGCTTTCATCAGCCAAAGGCAGAGAAAGCTAAGCTGCATTTTAGTTGCAACAGCTCAAATAAATTATTGCCACCCTATCTGAGAACTCAACCTCCTGAATATTTCAGAAGCTGGTTTTTTGGAAATGTCTGCTCCAGATCCCCCTAATCTACAGGAAGCACAAGTCATGTTCAGTTGCCTCAAGGTTGTTTTATTAATAAATAAAAGTGAATACAGTCCCAGGTTTTTTTTTCCCAAGATGTGGCTGCTTCTGCCATGAGCCCTCCAAACAGGGCTGATGCTATGGAATGAGTCAAATACCAGATTCTTCAAATGTTGATGAAATTGGGAAATTATTCATTCACTGAAAATTCATCAAGCATTTATTATGTGCCTACAATGTGGTGGTCACAATGTTAAGAGCTGGGGTTACAAAGACAAAAGGGAAATAATCCCTCCCCGTTCAAGAAATCAACATTGTAATTGGGGGAGACAACTCAAAAAAGTTTATATTGAGCACATACGAAGTACTTTCTTCAGGTGAAGGGCATAGCAAGTAGAGAGATCAGGACAGACTTCCTGTTGGCAATGGTGCTTGAGAGCGCATGCCGTATGAATATTAGCCAAAGAAAGTGGGCACATTTAACCTAGAGAAGACCTAAGGAAAACATGGTGGTTGTCTTCAGATATTTGGAGGGCTGTCACATAGAAGAGGGATGAGATTTTCTACTTCCATCCCAAAAGGATGAACCCAGTGTAACATATGGAAGTTACAGACATCATTTAGAATTGATATCAGGAAGAAAATTCCCTAACAATGAGAGCTGTCCAAAAGTGGAATGAGCTATCTTGAGAGTGGCTTCCAGCAGAGGTTGGATGTCCTCTCAGGCATGTTGTAGAGAGGCGGCATTTTCAGGAATGAGCTGTAGTAGCTGCTTCTGAGGCCCCTGCCAATGCTAGAAGTCTGTGATTCTGTTATGTAAACCTGAGAGACACAGATAAATGTCAGGTGTCACTGACTTTCCTTCTAGGCCAACTATGGGTGTTTTTGGATTCTTGCATCTTGTAAAGGTAAAGTTCTGCAGAATACCCTCCAACAATATTTCTGAGCCTTCATATTTGAGTTAGCGCTAAATGACCATGCCACCAAGATCCAGACTGATGCTCAAGGTCTTCACTGTGTTGCTGGTGCCAATTTGGGGCAAATAAGGGAAATTTATAATTTATTTATTTATTAAGCTCCTATTATGTACCAGGCACAGAGGATTTAGACTGGGGAGGAAATTTGGAGAACATCTACTCCATCTTCATCATTTTAGAGCTAGGAAACTGAGGACAGAGAGGGATAGTCTCTTGCCTGTGGTCCCGCAGTTGTAAATGGTAAATTTGTTGTTTGTGTGATTGTTTGGAAAGACTTTAGCTTTAAGAGCTAGTGATTTTTCCACTGCACTATAGCTGCCCAGTTATTTCCCAGAATGCTGTGCACTGGCTCAATCCTTTACCCATCTCTTCACTTTTCTCTGTGGTTAAAACGCTTCTCATTGGAAATTTGATTTTATGGAGAAACATGGCAAATGGGCAGGGGCAGAAAGCCCAGATGGGAATTGCCACTGTCAAGTCTTACAAACCTCTCCTTAATGGTCTGAGTGACTCCACACCCCAGAGAGTGGAAGTCGAAAATAATTGGACTTTTCGCCACGTTCCTTTTAACCACAGTTGTCATTTCTTTCTGCATAATTGAATTTCCAAGATCCCAAATATCAAAACAATAGAATTTGGGCAAGTCATGCTGCATTTAAACCTGACACCACTGAGGAGGATCCAGCACTTTTCTTTTCAGAGGGTCACCAGACCATGACCTTAAAAAGGTCAGCTGACAAAGATCAGCAAAAGATGGCAGCTGAACAAGCTGCCAGGGGAACCTTCCATCAGCTCCTCAACCCACACTAAAGATCTCTAGCCCTGATCAATCTTCCCTTGTTACTATGATCAAGGATAATTTGTTTCTATTTTGACTAGGTAACAGCCCATGTGACAGCAGGGTATTGTGGCTTCAGAGGAAGGAAGACCCTTCTGACAGAAACCTGCTTCATGACCATGGGCAAGTCATGAACTTCTCACTGCCCACCCAGGTTTCCAATGGAGTAGCTGATTTGCATTAGTGGAGGGCTTTCCACTCCAGGAAATCCCTATACCAATGAAATCATAGAGCTTGACCTTTAAAAAAAATCATTCCCTTAAAATAGTCACATTCCTAAAAATGATAAAAGAGTAGCATGAAGTGGAAAGGAGGTGATTTTACTGAAATGTGTAATACATAGCTGTCAACTTCTGAGTTGTCAACAGGATGTAAATGGGTCAATCATGATGTTGTCACTTCAAAGGCACAAGGACAATTTTCTTTCATTTTTGTTCCTTGCCCCATGTACTTTTTCTCTTTAGCTCTTAAAGCTAAAGTCTTTCCAAACAATCACACAATCAACAAACATTTCTTAAGCATCTTTTACAAGTCAGGCACTGAACTGGACATCAGGTGTACAAAAACAAAAAACAAAATTGCCCCGACTTCAAGGAAATTATAGTCAATTGGAGGAGAAAATATCTACATTTATAAAGAAATATAGAAAAATGTACATACATACATATATATATGTGTGTAAAGGAAATGGCAAATCACTCCAGCATCATTTGCCAAGAAAACCCCAACTGGGATCATGACACAACTGAAACAACTAAGCAACAATGTAAGTAAGCATAACACACACACATATACACATACATAATGACATATATGTTTGTGTGTGTACATACACATAGTAATTTTAGGGCATAGGGCTCAGATCTAATGTAAAATATCTTGTTAACAAGAGAAGAGGTCTTCCAAAGAGCACACTGGAAGGGCAGAGAAGAGAGAGATAGAGGGATCCCAGAGAGATAGGGTTGACATGGGTGAGTTTGAAGCAGAAAGGAATGGCGGTCAGAGAAGAGAGCTCCAGCCAAGGGCATCTTAGAAGGGAGAACCATAGAGATTCCAACCGGAATCAGACACGGCAGTAAATTGGCACACCCTTCAATAACAATAGTTAATTTGATTTTCCCAGCTCCATAGCTTACAGCCTGTGTGACCTTGGGCAAATCAGTTAACTCTCTGGGTCACAATTTCCTTGTGTTTAAAATGAGGGCACTGAACTGGAGGACCTCTAAGGACCCATCTGGCTCTAAATCGATGTGCCTCCAATCAATTCCTGAGCAAGAGGTAGATACAGGGCAGGTTTCCAGCATGTAGGAAATAAGCACTCTGAGAAGGAGACCAAAGAACTTCCAAAGTCTGACTCCTAAAATTCACATACTCAAAGTTGAAGTACTTACAAAAGGGTGACTGAGAGCATCTGGAAGCCATATCTTTTGAGGAAATGCCAGTTGTAAGGAGATATCTTCTCAGTCATCCAGGAAGTGGCAATGAGGGTCAGCTGGCAAGAGGAAGCATGTGTCCTATCTCTGATAGCCAAACAGGTACCAACATGGCAGCAAACCTCTAGGTTAGAAACCATTAAATGGTTTGGGGTACCCTTCCTCAGTCCTGGTACTCTCTCTTCCACTCTGCCACTCCTGGTCCCAGGTACCAAGAAAGGAGAGCAGAGGGAGGAGAAAACCAGGGATTCTAGACACTCACCATCTTCCAAACCTGCTGGAAACATCAGATCAACAGTTATCTGACTGAGAGTTGGTATAATCAGTGACTGAAAATTAATATCCTTACATCTGCCTAGTTCAGACAATTGCAGGTGTTTGAGCATCCCTGGGTACCAAAGTGCTTTCATCTCCTGATGTGCCTCCTTTTGTTTTGCTTCCTTTTTTAATACCTCAGCACACCAAAATGCTGTAATAAATGTGAAAATGTGTAAGTAAACAGAGCAAGGACGGGGCGTGCTTTGGAGAGGGATGCGTGAGGATGCTGGCAGGACAGTTAGTGCGTAATTGGGGTAGGATATTGCTTCCCTTTGCTCTGCCAAGCATTTTAAGCAGCACTGCTTGGCAAATAGTAAAAACTGAAAGGAGAAACCAAATAACTTTAAAAAGCAAGTTCAAAGCAGGAAAAATGCTGATGGAATGCTGAAAGTCAGGAGAGGTGAAGGAAAATGCGACTCCCATGAACTCGAAGACTGTCTAGCCATCACTCAAACCAACAGAACACAAAGTTCTCTTCTCCAAATCACCCCTTCCCTCCTGAAGTAAATAGTCTGGAGGAGTTTTCTGCAAAATTCACCCCTCCATGGGTCTTTTTAGAGAGAAAACAAGAAAGAGTGCTTAGAGATGGGACATCTGGGGCTTTGCCTGAGAGCACTAAATTGTAGAGGGCACACACAGTACCACCACCAGCATGCTTCCTTTCTCTGGTAGCCAAACAAGTACCAACATGGCAGCAAACCTCTAGGTTAGAAACCATTAAATGGTTTGAAGTACACTTCCTCAGCCCTTGTACTCTCTCTCTCTCTCTCACTCTTCCACTCCTGGTCCCAGGTACAGGTTCCTAACTACAGCTCTGCCTATATTCCTCTTCATTCCATAGGATGAGTTTGCATCACGTTGTCCACAGTTTCCCAGGGATGCTGCCTAATTTGTTAGTAAGAGGCTATGGAAAGAGTACTAGATTTTGAAGTCAGATGACCTGGGTTCAAATCCAGGATCTACTGCTTGGTATGACTATTAAGTGAGTCACTCTTCCTTTCTGTAAAATGTTTCTTTGTGTGTAGAATGAGAAGACTTAGCTAGATGAGCTCTCAAGTCCCTTCCAGCTCAAAATCTATACTGTTTACCTTGCTACTATGAGGAAGGAGAGTAAATTGTTAACTGGGGATCATTCAATGAAAATTCCCAGGCAGATGGTGGCACAGTTGAGAGAGAGCTGAAAGTGGAGTAAGGAAAATCTGAGTTCAAATCTAACCTCAGACACTTGCTAGCTTTGTGACCCTGGTCAAGTCATCTAACAACTGTTTGCCTTAGTTTCCTCCAGTGTGAAATGAGGATGATGATAGCACCTATTCATAGGGTCTAGGAAATAATATTTTTAAAAGCACTTAGCCAACACAGTGCCTGGCACATAGTAGGTGCTTAATAAATGTTTGTTCTCTCTCCACCCCTTTATATCAATGTAACTATAGCTCTTTGCAGTTTACAAAGTACTTTTCTCAGAAGTAGGAAATGCCAAACTTATGATCTCATTTTACAGATGAAAAATTGAAACCCAGAGAGATTAAGTGATTTGTCAGTAAGTAACAGACAGGATTTCAACTCAGACCCTCTTACTATAATTGAAATATACTTTTCACCATACTATGAAGTCTTTCTTATTAAGAACTCTATGAATAGAGTTTTTTAAGACTTGCAATGTGCTTTATATACAATATCTCATTCGATCTTGAGGACATATATTATTCTCCCCTTTTACAGATGAGGAAATTGAGGCTCAGGCAGAATAGTGATGTGGTCAGAGTCACACAGCTCATAAATGACTAAGGCAAGAATCCAGTGGAGATCTTCCTATCTCCAAATCCAGGACTCTAGGTACTAGACCAAACTCTTGCTATTCAGTCACTTCTCTTGTGCCCAACTTTCTGTCGGAGTCCTCTTGGCAAAGATATTGGAGTAGCTGGATATTTCCTTCTCCAGCTCATTTTACAGATGAGAAAACTGAAGCAAATAGGGTGAAGTGACTTGCCCAGGGTCACATGGCTAGCCAGTATCGGAGGTCCTATTTGAACAAATGAAGATGAATCTTCCTGATTCCAAGCCCAGCTGACCTTACAGTAAAACCAATGGAATTTCCCTGCCTCCAGAAAGCACACCCTATTCTATCCCCACCAAACCACAACAGGCAATTTCCCAAAGTCTCTAAGTAAATAGGATTCAGGGTGGCTGAGTCAGATGGAAGCTATCTGAAGTACAACCAACTTCAGCCACTGTTAGAAGGTGAAAGGGTAGGGATCTGATTGCTGGGATGAGAGGGTACTGGGACAGCCAAAATTGCTCAGGAAATCTCAGGTGGCATTGAAGGACATAGTGTACAGGACTAGAGAGGGGATGGTCTTATTGTCCCCTGCCCTGGGCAGGCCATATTGTCTTTCATTCTGAATGTTACAGTACTCCAATTCTGGACACGTAATACTCCATAATAATAAATAATAATACAGAATATTAATAAATAAGTTACAGTATATAATATCGATGCTAGCTAGCATTTATATAGGACTTTAAGGTTAGGAAAGTAACACAGGTTACCTCATTTGATCCTTACAGCAACTGCTTTGAGGTAGGCACTATTAGCATCGTGATTTTACAGATGAAGAAACTGAGGCAGACAGAGGTGAAGTGTTTTGCCCGGTGTCACACAGCTACTAAATGTCTGAGGTAGGATTCAACCTCAAGTCTCCCTGACTCCAATACTTCATCACTGCTCCACCCACTAACAAACCATTTTTTAAAAAATTTTATTAGAAGAAACAATAAAAGAACCACTTTTAATGAAGCCACATTTTCTTTTTAACTCTGGAGATCTTTGGATGATGCAGAACTCCATTGCAAGGGAGGTTATTCTCATAAACTCTCCTGGCCCAAGAATGGAAAAGGCCTCATGGATCTGTTATCTAAATTGGCAGTAACGGCTTGACCTTTCCTAAAACACAGCCAATTAGATTTTTTTGTTAATCTCCCTGAATAAAAATCTTTCCTCTGTGTTGCTACCAGGAAAGACACAAGATTAAAAAAGGTAACTCCAAACTTCCCCAGAGGCCACTTATGTCCCATCTGTCCCCAAAAAGCAGCTAACTGGCCTGAGTCCAAACAGTGTAGAAAGAAAGACAATATTTGTCTCTGCCAAGACGACCAAATAGTCAAAGGCTAGTTTTTAACCCTAAGTTATTAACTCCTTGTAGCATAAGCTCCTTGAGGACAGGAAGTGTTTTCCATTTTGTCTCCTTATCTCCAGTGCCTTATCATGGTGCCTGGCATGTGGCAGGCATTTAATAAAAGCTTTTTAAATTAAATGTGAATTGAACTAAATTCCCAGAGAAACTAGGTCCTCACAAGAAGTCCTTTCAGGCCCCCAGCAATACTCAAGATAACTCAGCCTCCTGGCTACTGATGCACTTATATCCTTAGATAATTAATAGGATCTCCTTGAGAGCTGGAGCTGTGTTTTGCCTTGTTTGTTTGTTTTGCCCAGAACTTAGCAAAGAGTCTGACACATAATTCAGTTGGTCAGTTTTTCAGTCATGTCCAGCTCATTGTGACCCCATTTGGGTTTTCTTGGCAAAGGTTTGCCATTTCCTTCTCCGGATCACTTTACAGATGAGAAAACCAAGGTAAACAGTCAAGTGACTTGCCCAGAGTCACACTGCTAATAAGTATCTGAGGCCAAATGTGAACGCAGTAAGATAAGTCTACCTGTCTTTAGGTTTGGTACTCTCTCCACTGTACCACCTAACCATCCCCTGGCACTCAGGAGGCATTTAATAAGTGTTTGTTTTTTGTCACGGTATTGACCAAGCCACATTAAGATAGAATGTACTTCATGAAATGTGGTACCACTGATGATAACCGAAGTGCACAGCATCCCTTCTAGACCAATGAAGGCGAGATTCTCTTGGTAACACTGGTAAAGGTCATGCCCCTCCATGGTGCCACACTCCCTGGATTCCACCAGGAAAGTCAGTGGAAAGGGCAAGCCAAAACCAGGCCATTTTTCCTTCCAGGCGGCATGGCAGAGTGAATACAGAACTGGCCTTGAAGTCTGGGATGTCAGGGTTCCAGTCCCACCATTCTCTAAGATCACAGGTTGAAAATCCAGTGCTAGCATACTTTGGCAGAGTTTCCGCTTGAGTACCCTTGTATACCAATAAAATGATGTATTCTAACCACAAAGAAAAAACCCATCTCTTTTATCCTTAGGCCCACAAACTCTAGGACAGAATTAACCCTGGTCCATGCTAAGGCCATAAGAACTTCATTCCTAACCCACAGGCTCACCTCACCTCTGGATGATTGGTTCAAACAAAGAAAAGAAAAAGAGTTTGCATGTGTAGACTAGGCACAAGGTAGGAAGGGGAGGACATCAAGGAACACATAAGCAAAAAATAATTTTTTTTTCTGAGAAAAACATAAGGTACTCAATTAACCTGCTTTTAAAATTAAGAAACAAAAACATGAGGTTTGATTCAGTAAATATAGTAAATGCTGTTTCCACCTGCTAAAGGTATGAACATATTGCTAACTGAGGTAGAGCAGGGGGGAACGTTATCCTTTACATTCAAAATAATGATGTTCCACATTATAACCAGTTGTTAAGGGAAAGACAATGGCAGAAAAAGGCAGAGGGGAGAGGTAAAGGGAGACAAACTAAGAGAGGAGGAGAAAGTCAGAAAGTGAAAGAGTCAAAAGGGGGAAGAGAATAGGAAGACATAAGAAGGAGAGGGAGAAAAAGAGGGAAAGAGAGAGGAAATAGATAAAGGGGAGGGAGAGAGAGAAAGAAGGGAAGAGTGAAGGGAGAGGATGGGAGGGGTAGACAGAGAGCTAGAGGGTAGGAGATGAAAGGGAGGGGAGGGGGAAGGAGGAAGAAAGAGAGAGAAAAAGGAAAGGGATGAGAGATGACAGAAAGAGGGAAGGAAGAGAGAGAGGGAAAGGAAGAGAAAGAGAGGGAAATGACAGGGGAGGAGAGAGAGGGAGAAGAGAAACAAAAAGAGAGAACCTCTCAGGCACGTCAATGGAGTTAAACGGTGCCTACCTTGCCCTGCTGCTCATATGGGCGACCCTCCCGGCGACTTAGCATGTAAGCTGAAGAGCTCATTGACCACTCTCCACAGGTCTTGGGAAGTGGGACTCACCAGGGAGTGTCCACTCTAAATGGCACACCTAGAGAAGTCCACCAGAGGGAGATTAGACTTACTTTCTAAAAGCGATACTACAAATAAATTACCATCACCTCAAAGGCTAAATGAAAGTCATTTCAGAGCCAAAGTTACTCTTCCCCTGAAACAGTCAAAACAACCAGTCAAATGGTCTGATTTTTGCCTTTAAACTTGGTTGCTTTGGGCATTTTAGGATCACAGAACTAGAAGAGACCACAGAGGTCATATAGTCCAACTGTTTCATTTTACAAGTGAGGAAACTGAGGTCCAGTGAGGTTGACTGATGTACTGACATCACACAGGCAATAACAGAACAAGATTTCAAGCCCAGAGCCCCTCACTACCAGTCCAGTATCTTTCCATCCTGCCTCTCATCCTAGCCATGCATTGTCCATGCATTGTCCACTGTAGTACAGTGGAAGAATTAGAACCCAAAAAAATGGAGTTCTAGACCTGTCTGTAGCACTAACTTGCTGTGTGGTCTTGAACAAGTTAAGTCCCTTCCCATCTCTGATCCTCATTCTGTTTACTTGTCAAACAAGAGGCTTGGACAACATCATGTCAAAGATGTTCCCCAGCATCATGATTCCCTAATCACCCAGTGAGGACTAGACTCTTAGTGGGAAAAAGCATTAATATGGAGAATCATGTGAATTAAATCAATATCCAGAAAGTAGACCTATTATATGACACACATTTTTTTACCTGAAATCTTCAGCATTTTAGAATGGAATTATCTCCTGGAAATTCTAACAATACAGGTGCTGGTGTCAATGAATGAATCGGACACTGGTGTCGCTTCATAATAGATGACATTTAAACAGCACTTTACATACAGTGTCTGATTCAATCTTCATAATAAGCCTGTGAAGACAAGTATAATTACATCCATTTTACATTTAAGTCAGAGTCCAGGACCACCTAAGTTCTGGTCTCACATGAATTGGGTTCTGTGTGAAGGAAATAACCTGATGGGCCAAGAGTCTTTAGTGTATTGTGCCTCCTGCAGAGAATGTGCTCAGTGAAATTCTGCATACTCTTGCATCTAGTTTCCACACATGTCAGTAATAGGATCCCCAGCTGCTACAAAAACACTCAAGGTAACGAATGCATATAAGGAGGGGAGGGTCTTTAGTTTGCCCCACAGAAAATGTAGAAGGTGCACATCAACAAAGAGAAACTGAAAACACTAAAAGCACTTTTAGTCATCCATAATCTCTCCTTGGAAAGGAGGTAAACTTGGGGTGTCAAGACAACACATTAAGATTTTGCTGGACTCTTTCATAACATCTCATACAGACTCTCCCAGGCTTTTAGTACCATCCTGTGGTTTAGACTCCACCTAAAAGACAAACAGTATTTGAGACTGTTGGACAGGCCCTCCTCTTTCTATCAGACTTCCACTAAATCTGAAAAACTCCCAGTAACAGCAAGAAGCAAAGTACAAGTCTTCTTTCCCCTTTGTTTATCCAAACAAGTGGCCCAAGAGTCCAGAAGGAACAGAGAGAGACAAGAATCTTTCCCTGCCTCCACTCAAACTGCCCAGATGCCTATGGGTACACCATGGATCCAGGAGTAGGTGTCAGAAAACCAAAGACTTTCCTCTCCCCCTCCCAGCACCAACTGCCCAGTTCCCATCAGGGATGGAACACCATTCCTCAGCTGGATGCTGATTTTCTCCTCCCCACTCCTTCACCCTACTGGAGCTAAAGATGACTCAGAGCCCCACTCTATTCCGCCTCCCCTTGTGACCACTACTCTTTTTCCACCATCCCTTGTGGAGAGAGGATATGGCCATCCAGAGATCTCTAAGATCCACTAGGTCTCACCACCTGCACTGAAGTTATGTGGAGTTATCTCCTCTGTTTTGAAGGATAATTGCTTCAGAAGAGCAACTGTCTCACTTTTCTATTTGTATCCCTAGAACTTAGCCATGTGCTAGGCACCTGGTAGGTGTAGGATTTGTGATTTCACCCATGTAGGAAATTTCTGGCTGGAGACTTGCCCTAAAAAAGGCAGGTCGGCTTCTTCTCTGAAACTTAGAGCACTCAGAGGTTAAGTGACTTGCCCAGTCACACAGTGTGCTGAAGATGCAGCCTCTATAGTGACCATATCACAGCTTAATACATGCTTTTCCACTCTTTTTCTATGTTCTAGTCTTAAGTCCCTTCCTGCTCCATCCTACCAAATTATCTAAGGGCATCTCTAGTCACTGGAAACCCATCCAGAGTTGTCATTGCCTTCTTAACAATGGCTATATCCATACTTTATAGGAAGAGGGGTTAATCACATGTTCTAAAAAGAACTGAAAGAACTCATCAAAGAAACCTCTTTGTTCAAACTCTTCCTCTCATCACATAGAGACAAAGAATGTGAGGTTCAGAGAAATTCATTTATACATTCAACAAACATTTATTAAGTTCCCACTATGTATAGGTATAAAGCCAATCATGGCAGCACATTTGGGGACTGCTGCTGTGAATGATTTCAAGGGTTTAATCGCATAGTATATGAACTCTCTATTCAGAAACAAACTAAACATTGTTCAAAAAAGTAAAGCATCACATTAATAATAACATCCTTAAGTAAAACATGTCATCTAATACCTACATCTCATAACAATAGCAACATCTTTAATCAATACCAAGTATCCAAGTAAAGTCCTTTTTCAAAATACCACTCTATCCACCCCCTAGGTCACAGCAAGAACAATCTTCTTAATCAATACACGGTGCCCAAGTAAAGTCCTCTCTCATCATGACTCGAGGCTGACTTCCAAACCCCATGGTCCCTCCTCCATGGGCTCCTCTTCGGTGGCCAACCACTCCCAGCTCTTGCTTGGGTTCACACACAAGCAGCTCTCCGCTCCTGCTCCTTCTCTCAGCTCATGGGGACTCCACTCCAAATTCTTCTGTTCTAGGAAAACAAAACTTAACTATGCTGTAACAATATTTATACACATTACCAGTGCCATCATCTAAATTAACTCATAAAAACCAAAGACAGGGCTTCTGTCTGAGAAATCAACACAGACCAACAGACAAAGTTTCTGTCTGAGAAGTTAACACAGATCAACAGACAGAGCATCAATATCACAAACATTCTTTCTGTTGGGCTTCCTCACAAGCAAGTTCCCCTAACCTACTCACAGTGGCTTCTCTCCCAGCTGTGCTTCTGACTGCTCTCTCTACAATATGTATACTGTTTCTAATCAAAGCCTCTTGATTGATTCAATGAAAGGCACTTGATTGGCTAAAACTCAAACAGTAAAAGATCCTGCTTTGCTTGCTGTTACAATAGGGCAATGAAACATATGCTGGGAATACAAAGACAAAATCCAAACAGTCCTTACCCTCAACAAGCTGACATTATACTAGAGAGATACAAGTATATATACCAATAAGTAAATATAAAATAATAGCTAACATATCTATAGTGCATACTACATACCAGGTACTGTGCTAAACACTTTACAATTATTGTTATCTCATTTGATACTCATAAGAGCCTACAATGTAGGTGCTATCATTATGCCCATTTTACAGATGAGG
The DNA here is from genome assembly GCA_028658325.1 of Potorous gilbertii. NCBI lineage: Eukaryota > Metazoa > Chordata > Mammalia > Diprotodontia > Potoroidae > Potorous > Potorous gilbertii. The sequence goes on along the minus strand of CM053771.1, from coordinate 517,553,344 downwards.
AAATTGAGGCAAACGGGTTGACTTGCTCAGGATCATACAGCCAGCAAGCATCACATTTGAACTCAGGTCTTCCTGATTACAGGCCCAGCATTCTATTCACTTCATCACCTAGGGGTGTGTGGGGCAGTGTGTCTGTGATGTGTATAATATAAATATAGATAGCTGATGGATGGACAGACAGACAGGCAGAGAGAGAGACAGAGACAGAGAGATATACACATTTGTAAATAAGAAGAATTTTCAGGAAGCAAGGGAAGACAGGGACCCAAGCACTAGCAACTGAGGAAGATCCCAAAGGGTCTCTTGTTAACATTAGCATTTGAAAAGAGCCCTTAAGAAAATTAGAACTTCCAAGAAGCTGAGGAAAGAAGGGAAAGCCTGCGGGCAGAAATAGAGAAAAGAGACGAATGTTTCTGAAGAGGAACAGCGAGTAAAGCAATTTGACTATAATGTATGCTGGGAATAACATGGAATCAAACTGGAAACTCACAAGTTAGAATGTGAAATATTTCAAATTCCAAACAGAATAGTTTGGATTTTTATCCTGGACTTAGAGGGAGTCGCAAATTTCCTGTAGGAGATGACACGGTCATACCTTAAGTTTAGCGTCTTGTCCATATCTCATAGAAGCAAGTCTTGAACTCAGGCTCTCCTGAAGCCCAATGCTTCCAATTCTAAATCTGTGGTCGTGTAATCAGGCAGGAGGGTGGCAGGGAGAGAATAATGCTTTGCAATAAGTTTCCCTCCGTCTCTCTACAGTGTTCTTACATCCCCAAGTGTGGCAAGAACTTCGAAGAGTCCCTGTCCATGGTGAATGTGGTGATGGAGAATTTCAGGAAGTACCAACGTTTCTCCTGCTTCTCAGATCCATCTGGCATCCAAAAGAATGTCATCCTAACCAAACTCTACAGCTCCAACGTGCTGTTCCACTCCCTCTTTTGGCCCACTTGCATGATGAGTGGGGGCGTGGCCATTGTGGCCATGGTGAAACTGACGCAGTACCTCTCTTTGCTCTGCGAACGCATCCAGCGAATCAACAGATAGAGACCAGGACGGCCAAGATTTTTCTTTAACGTGCAAATACTGGTTTCTCTCATTCTTCACCAAAGAACCTTAAGTTTGTAATGTGTCGTCTATTATGAGTTTCTTAATTGATTCCGATGCATAGAGCAATAACGCAGCTGCTGTTTGATATGCAAATATGATGTTTCTATTGTGTAGAAGATGGGGTGGAGGATCCCCACAGTTTGGTGTTGGTTTTTTCATGCTCTTGGTTCGTTCGTTCGTTTGTTTGTTTTCCTGGTGACACTAGGACTTCCTTCTCCCTTTCCACTGAGATATGATGCAGTGAATCGTTTGTCAAGCTTTTGTCAATGAACGTGATGTGGCCTATTCTGTATTCGGAGTCATCTCTCTCAGAGACATCTCTGCAATGTATTTTGTCATTCATTGTTTACCAAAGCTGCAGCCAAAAACAACAAAAAAAAATTCCTTTTCTTTTTCTCCACACTGAACCCTCTAGCAAGAAATGGGACCAGGATACCTTCCGCCAGGGTATTCATCATTCTCCTTGTATTGCTACCATATCACTGTAAAGATGAAATAAAAATGGTCACCTATTTTTTTTATTATTTTTTACTCACAACAACGTTAGCTTTTTAACAGGATTGAAAATGGAAGAAGCTCTGTTATTATTGTAACCACAAACTGTCATTTAGGGAGAAAAAGAGTATCTTTGATTCCAGTCTTAGATCTGCTAAGAGGAGAGGGGATGATACCAACAAAGAGATGCCTGTTCTAAGATTTGAGTGAACAGTGACAGCCACCCGTAGTTCCATAAGGCTTGACTTGAGTGCACCCATATTGGTACAGGAAGTCTCCCTTCCTAGTAATTGTCAACATCTCTCAATGGAGTGTTCCACAGCATACGGGATGACCTCAAGACCACATGTGACCCGCTAGGTCCTCAAGCATGACCCTTTGACTGAATCCAAACTTTACTGCTAAGTCTTCAAAAATCAAAGGGCTGTACCTGAGGACCTATCAGGCCCAGTGTGGCCTCGAGGCAGCAGTTTTTCCACCCCTGGACACCATTCTGGACATTAAGATCCTGTTTAGTAAGCAAAGCTTATCGGAATGCTTTCTTAAAGAAAACTAGACAGTAGATGTGTTAGGAAGAGATGGTGAAAGATTTATAGGCAGGCAAAAGAATGTTATGTCTCAGTTTTCTCTGTGGGGATCTTAAAGCAATGTGCTCAGAATGTTTCTCTCCTCTACATATTTTATTTTTCTATTTACAATCCCTTCCTTTTGTTATATTTTATAAGCAGTCTAGACCTTTTTTCTTAACTGACACTTGAACTGAATAACAGATTTGAGATTGTTTCTATTAGCACCTTGATTAACTACTGTGTTCTGGAAAATCAACAAGAAATTGATTCTAAATGTCCTGCTTTTTCCCCCCAAGCCTCAACAACCCAAGGGAAAATACCATCTTCAATCAATGTCATCCATATTTAAGTACTTTTTTGTAATATAGTATTTAAAACTTTTTAGCTAATACCAGATTTTACAAATCATACATGTGGAGTGAACAGTAAAATTAATCTGATGAGGTGGAAATTAATCTTCAATCTTGTAATCCATAGTTTGACTTTTCTTAAGCAAATAAATTCCTGGGGTGTAATCAAGGCTCTGATGTATAATTAAAAATAAAAAGAGAATAATCCATTAAAGCTGCCAGGCTTGAATAGCTGTTGTGTTCTGAGTTAGCAAACAAATTTTTAGCCACCAAAAAGCCCAGGAAGCTATGAATTTATGGTGTGGACTCATTTTTTAATGGTTGATTAATAAAAGTCTTTTTAACACGTACACATGCCAGAGTCATAACTAGGAAATTTGAGACCAAAGGTAGGTACCATAAAGAGTGCGTAGGGCTAGAATCATGAAGCACACCTTCAGCTGACTAAGGGATGAGGTGAAGAGATGTCCTAGGACACCAACACAAGGTCACTGCTAGAAAAGTTACCATGGTGAGGGAAGGCTGGAGGAGGGGAGAACAGAGAAGAGAGGAAGAGTGACTTACTGTAGGTCCCAACTAGTCATTTCCTAGTATTCTTAAAATGACTTAGTAAACTCTAGTGTTACTCCATTACTAAAGGATTAAACATACACAAAGAACCACCTAAATTTGTCACCCTGGGTAATGTTCCAGTTGTCCTACCCTAGTTTGGGCTCTGGTCTGGGCATACACACACACACACAATTGTGAATAGTTGGGAAATCAGGTTGAAATGTTTATATCACACAGAAAAGACAACATAGTGACAACAGATGAAAAATCTTCGACTTTAAAGCAGCTAGGGGAGCTCAGAAGACTACTTCTGAAGATGTCTCAAGTACCAGCTATGCTCTCCTACAAGTGGGCCAAGAATGAGTAATATGCTGGTGATATTGAAGGAAGGATTCTCCTCTATTTTTTTAGCAAAACTTTCCCACTTTGTACTTCAAGCCAGTGTGAAGTGATCTCCAGGCCAAAAAAGAAAGTCCAAATGAGCTAATATAGCCTTACTCCATACTAACTCCAAGGAAGGTCAGTCTCATCTTCTAGGAGTTAGCTGGGTAGAAGAAACAGTACAGGTAGAATGAAAGAGTAGCTTAGGCTATGGAAATTGCCATTGTCCTTGATATAAATGTTTTCAGTCTAGATATCAGGGGTAGAAAAACAAAATTTAAATCTCTGTCCTCAAAAAACTTGCATTTCTATGGCATTTTATAGATAAATAGCAAGTTCCAAGGATACTTTAAAAGAGTGAAGAGTTAAAAGAAACTGAGTCATGTAATGAATTAGAACTAGGGTTCTATTCTCATCTTTGCCTCCAGTTACATCACCATTGGCGACAGTGTGCCCATCTATAAAATAAAGTTTGACCATGTAGAGAGCTGGCTCCAGAGTCAGGAAGATTTGTGTTCAAATTCTGTCTCTGACGTATACTATGTAACCCTAGAAATATCTCAATGCCCCATGAAACCCTCTAAGACCATCAGTTGTAGAAAAACTCTTGACCTTCATAAATAGAGGGAATTTCTTCTCCTGGGAGTTCCCTATACCAACAAAATCTGCTCCAGGGGAAGGGGAATGTCATACTAAATCATCTGTACTCATTTGTTCTAAAATCCCAACATTCTAAGTGTGTGAGAGTTTGATTATGTATAGTACTCAGTCCTTTAGAAGCATGGAGATCCAGTGGTTCAAAGGTAGACTCCTATGTCCCATTTTCAAACTTTGCCTAAACTTCAAGGCAAATATGTTCATTTCTATCTGCCAGAAGCAATGTCTGGACCTCCTCACGACTCCATAGTGCTGATTCCCCACACCGTACAAAGAGATGTCTGAGATTCCAAATTACCTCCATTATTCAGGCTGCACATCCTATCTAATACTTCATTGATTTCCACTTTCCCAGATGCAATCATATCAAAACCCGGGAAAAAAATTGTAAATACACCAGTGACTGTTAGCAATGGTTCTAAGAAAAATGAGATGGATCTCCAAAAAGCCACTGGCCAAATGTTGGCTGACTTTAATGACTGGAAGAAGTAGTGATAAAATAACTTTAGCTGAGGAGCTGACATTTGGAGGGCTAGAATGCGCCCCCACACACTTTCTGATGACAATGGAATCAAGTGATTGCATGTGACACGGACACACTGCATATCTTCCTACGTCTCTGGCTGTAAACACTCCACCAGTATTCCCGTGGGTGACACATCTTGTCATTAAACTGTAGGCTAGAATCATCTCAGTGACATTAACAGAGAGATCTATGAGATGGGAAGAAAGCTTGAGTAATTGGATAAAATCAGGTAAAAAAAGTAATTAGAAATGAATACTCAATAATAAATTTGGAGGGCTAACATCCCTCACCCCTGAAAAATAAGTTCCTCACATATAGTTTAGATAATAAAAGTGGGGGAGAGGAGGTAGGTGAGTGGAGTCAGGAGAGGGTTCTTTCTGTCCTCAAGGGTCACTTATTTTCTTTTTTCTCCTTCTTTATTTGAATCTAACAAAGCAAGGTGAGATACTGTGCTTGGTAACAGCAGTTGCTGTCTGCTCTTCTTTACGTGTTTTTGGATACAATCTATGACTTCATTGGTGTAGGTAATTCCAGATGAAATAACACTACCAATACAAATGAGCAGTTATTCTGAAACTTAGTTACTTAGAACACTTATTAAGTGACTTTCCCAGGGTCACACTTTCCCAGGGTCTATATGTGTCAGAAGCAGAGTTGGAACCCTGGTCTTCCCGTCTCTAAAACCAGGCTTCAATTCACTATACCATACTTTCTCTCCCAGCACCTTTTGGACATTATCTAGTATTCAGATTTATAGACAGGAAAGGGAATCATAGTTGATTAAGATGTTCATCTCAAGACTCATCATTGACTACACAGAGGAGACAGAAAATCTAATCGTACTATATCCAGACAACCAGGAGAGGTATAGGAGAGAGGAAGCTTATACTCATTTAAAGCACAAGACCTTCAGCAATGTCACACCGGGTCAAAGCAGTGGTTTCAGAGCTATGGATAGCCATCTGAAGCCTCAGCCAAGCACAAGGTTGAGGGGATAGGAGGGACTGTCAAGGGTAGACCATTACAGGAACAAAAACCTATTTGGGAGAGACCTTAAGATACAGGGAGACCATTGCTCAGGAGATACCAAAGGAAGGTTGGAGAAAGGAGGAAATTGTACTTCAGATGTGAAGGACCATTGCTCAAGGCCAGAGAAGATTCACTAAGTACGAGAAAACAATGAGATGAGAAGGGAAGCATGCCCCTGAATTTCAGACCTCAGAACAAAGCCCCAGTTACCCCCCTCTATCAATAGTACATCATGCCCAAGTCTGCTTTGACTAAAACCAATCAATATTTTATAAAACATGATAGATTCCTATGGCAAAAGGTGATGTCGAGAGGAAGAGACAGCGCTGCCCTTGGAGTGAGGAAGCCTGAAGTTCAAATCTAATCTCTGACGCTTCCCTGCTGTGTGACCCTGGGGCAAATCGTTTAGCTTCTCCAGCCTCAGGGTTTTTTCTATTAATCAACTGGCATTTTTTAAGTCCCTACTATTTACCAGACACTGTGCTAAGTATTGGAGATATAAAGACAAAAACAAAACTACCACTCTCCACAAATTTGTATTCTATAGGAGAAGGGAATGAATATTTACACAGTACCTACTATGTGCCAGGCGCTGTGCTAAGAGTTTTAAAAATATTATCTCATTTTATCCTCTCAACAGCCCTAAGAGGTAGATACTGTTATTATTCCCATATACAGTTAAGGAAACTGGGGCAGACAGTGGTTAAATAACTTAGCCAGGGCCACACAGCTAGGAAGGTTCCGGATTTGAACTCAGACCTTCCTGACTCCAGGTCTAATACTCTATCCATGGTGCCACCTATGAAGATCTAGCAAGGGTAAAAATAGGAAAATTTCTCCAAAAAACCTGGAGGGTCATACTCTCCTCTACCCTCCCTCAGTCCCTGGGAAGAATGGGTTCAAATTTGAAGCAATTTTTACATAGCATTCAACCTACCAATTTCACTTCCAAATGCATCTCGCTGCCCCTACACCACTTGGTCACACTGTGGGTAAGAAAGCTGGCCCTCCAGATGTCATTGCAGGATCAGAGAGGTGAGAAGGGAACTTAGAAATCATCTAGTTTTACACCCTCCCATTTTATGGATAATGAAACTGAGGTAATAAGAAGTGAAATGACTTTCCCAAGATCACATAGCAGGCAGGAAAAGGAAGGATTCAAACCCAGATGCTACAACTCCTTTCATAAAATTTAATAGGCTCCCTCATCCTGGAGCAATGTCCCTGGAGCCCCCAGATGCTCACTGCAGCGCTGCTTCTTCATTTCACCGAAGGCCAAAAGTACAAAGAAAGAGGGGTGCATTAGAAGGGGGAATGAAGGGAAGGGCAAAGGAATAAAAAAGTATGGCTTTAAGAAAAATGAGAGAGCATGGTGGCATGGGAAAGGGACAGTGCCAACAAGTCAGAAGCAGAAGTGCCTGAAGCCTTGGGAAGCAGTGGAAAACAGACTGGCTTGCACCAGACTTAGAGTCAGGAAGACTTGAGTTCAAATCCCACCAGATACTTACTCACCATGTAATTCTGCGCAAGTCACTTGACCACCCCAGGCCTTAATCTCCTTATTTGTCCAAAGAGGGAGTTGGACTCAACATCTCTTCTAGGTCTGGATCCTAGGGTCCAAATGACCTTCACAGTATCCAGAAGGACTTCTTCATTTCAGCATTTCAAGACAAAACTTCCTATTGGAGCTGTCTGAACAGGCTATTTCAATCTCATGAGATCACAGAGTTAGAGATAGAGGGGAACCTTAGAGGCCATTAAGTCAAGCTTTTCCTTTTCTTCAATGAGCAAGGTGACTTCAGAACTGTCACTAACAATTGTGTCCCCAAAATGAGCCCTGAAGTTGAATGGGGAGAGACCTTATCCCACAGGGCACCAGCTCTTTGGGAGGAAGAACCCTGGCTTGTTGTTCCATGGAGGAGAAGCAGAGACTATAAATCTGTGGCTAGCAAGGTTATCTCCAAGGAAGGGAACAGGGTGAAATGAGACTGAGGAGAAACTCAGCTTGGATGCAGCTGTAAGATTTGGGGAGGAGACAAGGAGAAAGAAGAGAAAGAAAAGTCCCATCTGGAAGCTTCCAATTTGTTTTTGTTTGGTTTGGTGTTAAGGTGACAAGTTTTTTTTCTATATCTTGTTTATATCTGTTTCTGTCTATTATTTCTATCTACAAGTGCTACTTATACCCACTAAGCTTGGTACCCTAGAGCAAAACTCTGCCCTCATTGGTTTTATCCCCATCACTTAGTATATAGGAGATGCTTAATACATTTGTTGAGGATTAATTGATAAGCCCCCTAGCTTAATTAGGCTGGTCTCTGAAAATAAACAAAGGGCATCAAGATCAGACTCAAACCCTTTACAGCATAGTAAGATCTTCAACAGTATTGGGTACCCTGGTCTGGCCCTTGAGAGCCCAGGACCACTTCAATGCTAAGATAAAGCAAGGAAGAAATAACAGACAATCCAGAGGAAAACAATATCCCCCTTTGTCCAGAGTGGAAATAAGGATGGTTTGCACAAGGGAGACAAAAAACAAGGTTCACATCCCAGTTCTGTCACTTCCTACCTATATATTCTGGAATAACTCATTCACTTTCCCTCTCTGGGGCTAAGTTTTCTCCTTTAAAAATCAGAAGTTTTGACTTGGTAAATCTCCAAGGTCCCTTCCAGTTCAAAATCTGTGATTCAAGGAGATGATAAATACTGATGAGTAAGTATTCAGCTACCTAAATATTAGATATTTGAGCATGTACTGCTTAATTTGAAGGGGGTAACTTAAAGAAGATGCAGTTAGGTGATACAGGGGATAAAGTACAGGGCCTGGAGTCAGGAAGACTCATCTTCCTGAGTTCAAATCTGGTCTCAGACACTTACTAATCTATGTGACCCTGGGCAAGTTACTTTACCCCATTTGCCTCAGTTTACTCATCTGTAAAATGAAATGGAGAAGGAAATGGCAAACCACTCCAGGATCTTTGCCAAGAAAACCCCCAGTGGGGTCACAAAGAGTCAGATGTGACTGAAACAACTGAAAAATAGCAAAAAACTTAAAGAAATTTGAAAACACTAAATTTCCCCTTTTCAAATTGATTTTCTAAATGCCTAGAAAATTCTATTACAAGTGTTTTACCTGGAATACTAAAGACAAGAATCCTCTTCAGAAGCATTATGGAAAGGAGGGGTTGGACTGGTTCTATTTGACTCCAAAGAGCAGAAGCAGGTATAATGGGTAGAGCTGGGAAAAGGGAAATTAAGGTTTGATGCCAAGAAAGGCTTCCCAACAGACTGGTCAGAAAGGACTGCTTCAAGCTCATAGGACCAGAGATTTAGAGTTGGAGGGGGGCTCAAAAATCCAATCTTCTCATTTTTTTTGCAAATGAAGAAACTGAGTCCCAAATAGGTTAGATGACTTTCCCAAAGTCACAGGCAATAAGTGGCAGAGTCAGGGTTCGAACCCAGCTCCCTTCATTCTATATATAGTCATTGCTCTTTTTTATCCCAGCCATCTTGATGTATATCTGGCCACTGGAGCCAGATGGCTCCAGAGGAGAAAGTGAGACTGAGGATTTTGCACAGCCCTCCCTCACTTAAATCCAGTTTACTTGATGTGATGGCCTTCTTTGGGATTAAAAGACAAACAATCTACCCTATGATATCCCCTTCTCCCCCCAGTCTTCAAGGAATGCCTTAATGACCACTTGTCAGATATGTTAAAGAGGGAGTTCTTGTTCTTGTCTGGGTGGTATCAAATGACTTCCAAGACCCCTTCCAACACTAAGATTCTGCAATTCTCTTCCCATTTGGTTCATCCAATAAGATTTTCATCCTCTGGAGGCTCATCCAATGAGATTTCCAATCTCCAAAGTATCCATAGAAGCTTATTCACCATCTGCAACATTGCTCACCATCTGTGATGCTATGGGTACTTCCACCTCCAAACATCCATATAATATCCTCACTCAGTTCAGTCCAAACCCATCAGCCTCCTCCTGGTTTTAGAGTAATCAAACCACAGCCCCTTTTATCTGTTGGGCTTGAAAGTCAGCAGTTTGTACAAGGCAGCTGCAAACTCAAACTGTTTGAAATTCCCCATGCTGAGCGAACACAACAGGCCCTCACTGTGCACCCCCAGAACACAGTGCGAAGAGCACGAGGGCACAATTATGAGGCTCTGTCTCTGAACCAAAAGCCTTCAGCTGTTGGAGCTAACCTCTAGCAAAGCCAGGAAGAAAGCAATGACGAGAGATTTATAGCGTGAGCTGGAAATCCCTCATCTTTAGACACAGATGACATTTTATTTAATTCAACAACTACTTATCAAAGACAGAGACCCTAGGACACTATGAGATAGTAACCAGGAAAGCACCTCTAGAGTACGGGCTTGGCGATCAGAAAATCATAAAGCTAGATCCAGAAGGAATCATAGAGATAAGCTAATCCAATCCCCTCATTTCACAGATGAGTTGATGATGGCTTCTAGCTGCAAGGGACCTTCAAAGTCATCTAGTCTAGCCCACTTCAACTGAAAAATGAGAAAACCAAAGCCCAGGGGTTTGAATAACTTGTCCAAGGTCATATAGGTAGTATATTTGAGAAGCAGGATTTGAAACCAGGCTTTTCAACTCCAGAGACAGGGCTCTTTCCAACACTGTATATTACAAGTCTTTCTGACTCAAAGGGTGCCTCATTGCCCCTGCTTCATCTTTCTGTTGCACGGGCTCCAGGGATCACTCTTTCAACTCGAATTTGGGTCCCCACTGGATGGCTAATTACTTCTCTCCTCCAGAATCTAGAAGTAACCCGAGGAGTTGAAGGTTTTCTCTAATTCGGCAATTCACAAGTCCCTCTGGCATCCTCTGCCTGTTGATCATCAGTTAATAGCAATTAGCCAACCAGACTTAATTAGCTTTTAGCAATGAGCATTTACTAAGGTGGTATAATAAGTACATTTGGTACATCTCCCCAAACCAAGGGCACACTTTATTATATGTACATACAGAATGCAAGGAAAAGTGTTCTCAAACACAGAGAGTATATATGGCAAAGGGGTAATCCTGACGGATTTCTCGTGAAAGTCCCCTCAGTTATAGAAGGTATAGCTTTCTGTTAGAGTCCTCTTATTGTCCTGAAGCTGCCTTTCCTCAGGGCACCTAGTTTGCTGTTGACTCCTAGTAGAGATCATCATCAAGTGTTCTAAGGCCCTTCGAGGATAGCCTTCTGCCTATCTTGGGAAGTTCACAAGCTCATTTTCTTGGCAAGGAGAATACGGGGGGAGAGAAAACAGAGGACCTGTCATCTGTTTCCCCCAATCATTTCCTCCAGTGGCCTGGCTGGCCTGCTCTCTACTCTAGGCCAATCAACCTCCTGAATATATAATTACAGACTTACTGCTTTATCCAAGAGCCACAGAGCATGACTGAGCCTCTTCAACCAATTCTAATATACTTCTTGTGCTGAATCATTCATTTCATCCAGTGACTTTCACTTCTCCTAAATCGATTAAAAATTTTTCACAGTCAATTTAACACGTTTTAAACAATTGATGCAATAGAGATGTTCTCACCTGACATAAATATCAACACCTTGTTAGATACTTTGAGTGGGGCTGGATCATTGATTTATTGAGCTTCTATATAAAATGGGCATCATAAAGCTTTTAGTCCCTAGTCCCCCATGATGGAAACATTTTCATTTTGCTAGTGGTACAAATTTGAGTTATTGACAGCATTGGAGGATATAGAAACAAGACAAAACAGTCCTTTGACCTCAAGGAGCTTAAATTCATACCAGACCTACCTAGAATGAGGGAATAGAAAGACCTCTAGGCTGGCATCCAAAAGATTTCTATATTCTGATGTTCCCAAGATATTAAAGTACTTTTCACAATACTTTGGATGTCTGCCAATAGAAATTACTGTAGCCAAGTACTCTAGAAGATGTTTAGCTAGGTCACTGATTTTGACAAACATCACTCCCACTCAGGCCAGATCATTTAGCTTTTGTTCATAAAAGTATTATAGAAAAGTCCCTAATGTACCAAGTGCCTTGCTCTTCCATCCGATGGAAGAAATGGCCTTTGATCCCTAGGGGCCCCAGATGCAGGTAACAGATTTGCAGAGTAGTTGGGAGTGTTTGGGAAGGTGATGAAACTCAGGCCACAATGAGAAGCCGTGATTGTCCCTGCCTCTGGAGAGGAGATGGCATTTTAATAACTGAGTAATTTAAGAATTCTTGACCAAACCATGATTCCAAACACTTCAGAGGCTGCCAGCGTTCACAACAAAACTCATTCCAGGAGAAGCCCCCTGTGGACTGAATCAAAGGAGCTCTCTGGGAACATGGGAATGGAAGCCATATCATCTGCCTCTGGTTTCAATGAAGTCAGATTTCCTGGAACATCAAACATTGCCAGGAATCGAAGAGATGTCTTCACAAGGTTATTCCTCTCACTCTTGTTCCTAGAATATAAACAGAAACCAGTGCTAACCCTAAGATTCACCCTTTTTAACTCATAAAATCGACTGATCATAGAGTTAGTCTTACAAGGAAGTTTAATGTTCATCATTTTTTCTTTATGGAAAAGGAAATTTAGACCCAGAAAGATAGTGACTTACTCTAGGTCAGGGACAAATCCAGAATTTGAACCACAGGTCTTTGGACTCCAAACTCAGAATTCTTTCCACTGTGCCACATACTATAATGCAAAACAGGACAGCATCTCATTCAAAAGGACATTGTGTTCCAGTATATTTCCTTTCTTTTTAAGAAACCATAACATCCAGGGAGGTGGATAGCAAGCATTCTCTGACTGAAAATTACTTAATACTGGGATTACCTGGGGCCAACTTCCTGAGCAAGTTAACTATAATACAGTAGAATTAACCCAAGGTTTAGGGTCAAAAGATATGAGTTAATATCCTGACTCTACCATTAACTGAGGAATTTTGAGCAGGTTATTTACCCTCTATGGGACTCAGTTTCCTTGTCTCTAAAATGAGGGTGTTTTTCTGAGATGAACTCTAAAGTCCCAGCCACAGTATCTGAAATTCCATGACTTGTTCCTATGAAGCAGTGTTTCTAGGAGACCCGATGTGATTGCTGAGCCACTACCAGGGACATTCGAAAAGTAACAGAGAAGAGGAGCCCGAGGTCCACAGTACTTTGTCATGATTCAGTTGTTTCAGTCACATGACTCTTTATGACTCTTTTGGGAGTTTTCTTGGCGAAGATTCTAGAGTGATTTGCCATTGCCTTCTCCAGATCCTTTTTACAGATGAAGAAACTGAGGCAGATAAGATTAAGTGATTTGCCTAGGGTCGCACAATGAGTACACATCTGAGGCCAGATTTGCACTCATAAAGATGCATCTTCCTGACTCCATGCCCAGTACTCTATCCACTGCTCAATCCACATCACTAGAGGAGGGCAAATTTAGACTAAATTACCCCAAAATGGAAGAGAATAGAGTCTCTAAACAATAGGCCAGAGAGCTTGACCTCAATTCCCAGGAAAATTCTAGAATGTCCTGTTTATTGTTGTTGCGTCCATCCTTAGTTTTCAAAGAAGACCATGACATCAGAGACATGAGGACATGACTTGCACTTGACTTTGTTTGGAGTGAGGGCTGTGCAGGTCACCAGCCTCACTTCTCCTCCAGAGCCATCTGGATCCAATGACCAGATATTCATCAGGACGACTGGAGATGGCCCAGGATGCACAGGGATGCACTTGGCCTAAAAGGCCAAGGTCTATTCAGGTACTCACTTAGGTGAGGTAACATCCATTCAGTGAACAGGCCTCTTTAAAAAGGAGTCAGGGAGATGGCCCCTTTAATAGAAAATAAATAAATAGATTAATCACCCTGGGAGGGACAGAAGCCTCAGGGTTGTTGTTTGGAGGAGAAACTGTTACTATTGACATTCACTCTAAGCCAGGAGGGTCCAAAAACAGTCACTGAGTGGAAGTTGGGCAGGGAACCTTCGTTGTTCAATTCATGGGCTTCAAAGTGAATTGGGTCTAAGGTTTTAGGGGAAACAGGAAGAAAAGGAAAGGTTGGAAATAAAGGAGAGGAGAAGAGAGAAGAGGAGAGGAGAGGAGAGGAGAGGAATCTAGCCAATGTACCCCAAGTTAACTGGGCAGCTTCTGGCCATTAAAATTTGAATGTACTTTAAGAGATGATTGTTCAATAGCTAGAAAAGGAAAGAACCAGTATAGTTTCAATAAGAATCAGTCATGTCAAACTAACATTTTTTTTGGACAGGGGAGTACTGGAAATCTATTTATTCAGATAATAACAAAGAATCTTTTTAAAATGTTTCATGCTATTCTTGTGGACAAAATGGGAAAAAATTGTAAGCTAGAGGGGGTGGAGTCAAGATGGTAGAGTAGAAAGATGCACATACTCTAGCTCTTTCCCCACAGCCCACAAAATACCTATAAAGAAAGACTCTCAACAAATCCTAGAGCAGCAGAAACCAGAGAACAACTGAGTGAAGGAGATTGCCAGCCCAAGGTAACCTGGAAGGTCGATGGGAAAAGTTTGTTACACTGTACTGGAGTGGAACCCAGCCCAGTCTTGGCCACGAAGTGCAGGGATGAGGACCAGAGCAGGCCTGGGCAGCAGCCACAGTTCACAGATCCTTCAACCCACAGGTACCAAAGGCAGCCTCAAAGGTCAGCAAAAGGGCTTTTTCACCTCCATGAAAAGGGAACAGGGTCCTCCCCTAGCCCTGGCCCCAGGAAGTGGTGGCAGCAGCAGCAGCAGCAGCAGGCACTGGTGACTATGGTGGCTGGGCAGGCAGCAGTCAGCATCCATTGTTGGATAAAGCCCCTGGGGCAATTTAGCAGTTGATCTGAACCTCAGCCTCAAGACCCACCAGGTAGTATACTCCTCTCCCTTGAATATGTCACCTTGGAGGAACTAAGATCTTACAGATCCCCCCAGAGTATACCCTACTCTTGACAAAGGACCCAAAAGTCAAGTAACTGGTTGGGAAAATTCCCAAAAAAGGGAAAAAAATAAGATTGTAGAAGGTTACTTTCTTGGTGAACAGATATCTTCTCCCATCCTTTCAGATGAGGAAGAACCATATTTGCCATCAGGAGAAGACATAAAAGTCAAGGCTTCTGCATCCAAAACCTCCAAAATAAATATGCAATGGTTTCAGGCCATGGAAGAGCTGAAAAAGGATCTTGAAAATCAAGTAAGAGAGGTGGAGGAAAAATTGGGATTAGAAATGAGAGAGATGCAAGAAAATCATGAAAAGTAAGTCAACAGCTTGCTAAAGGAGATTCAAAAAAACCCTGAAGAAAATAACACCTTTAAAAATAGACTAATTCAATTGGCAAAAGAGGTCCAAAAAGTCAATGAGGAGAAGAATGCTTTAAAAAGAAGAATTAACCAAATGGAAAAGGAGGTTCAGAAACTCACTGAAGAAAATAGTTCTTTAAAAATTAGAATGGAACAGATAGAAGTTAATAACTTTCTGAGAAACCAAGAAATTACAAAACAAAACCAAAAAAGGGAAAAAATGGAAGATAATGTGAAATATCTCATTGGAAAAACAATTGACCTGGAAAATAGATCCAGGAGAGACAATTTAAAAATTATGGGACTACCTAAAAACCATGATCCAAAAAAGAGCCTAGACATCATCTTTCATGAAATTATCAAGGAAAACTACCCTGATATTCTACAACCAGAGGGTAAAATAAATATTGAAAGAATCCACTGATCACCTCCTGAAAGAGATCTAAAAAGGGAAACTC
>CM053771.1:517523317-517537810 GCA_028658325.1 Potorous gilbertii | reverse complement strand
AATTCCAGAGTTTCCAGGTCAAGGAAAAAATATTGCAAGCAGCCAGAAAGAAACAATTCAAGTACTGTGGAAATACAATCAGGATAACACAAGATCTAGCAGCTTCTGCATTAAGGGATTGAAGAGCTTGGAATATGATATTCCAGAAGTCAAAGGAACTAGGATTAAAACCAAGAATCACCTATCCAGCAAAACTGAGTATAATACTTCAGAGGAAAAACATGGTCATTCAATGAAATAAAGGACTTTCAAGCATTCTTGATGAAAAGGCCAGGGCCGAAAAGAAAATTTGACTTTCAAACACAAGAATCAAGAGAAGCATAAAAAGACAAACAAGAAAGAGAAATCACAAGGAACTTACTAAAATTGAACTGTTTACATTCCTACATGGAAAGATAATATTTGTAACTCTTGAAACTTCCTTAGTATCTGGGTAGTTGAAAGAATTATACACATACAGAGAGAGAGAGAGAGAGACAGAGACAGAGAGAGACAGAGAAGAGAGATAGAGAGCACAGGGTGAGTTGACTAGGAAGGGATCATATCTAAAAAAATAAAATTAAGGGGTGAGAGAGGGATATATTGGGAGGAAAAAGGGAGAAATAGAATGGGGCAAATTATCTTTCATAGAAGGGGCAAGACAAAGCTTTTCCAATGGAAGGAGAAAAGGGGGAAGGTGAGAGGGAAAAAGTGAAGCTTACTCTCATCATATTTGGCTCAGGGAAGAAATAACATGCACACTCAATTTGGTGTGAAAATCAAGAAAGTAGGGGAGAATGGGATAAGCAGGGTGGGGGGATGATAGAAGGGAGGGCAAATGGGAAGGGGCAATTAGAAGTAAACACTCCTGGGGAGGGACAAGGTCAAAAGAGACAATAGAAGAAATGGGGAGCAGGATAGGATGGAGGGAAATACAGTTAGTCTTACACAACTTGACTATTATGGAAGTTATTTGCAAAACTACATATATATATATATATATATATATATATATATATATATATATATATAGCCTAATTGAATTGCTTGCCTTCTCAGTGGGAATGGGTGGGAAGGGAGGAAGGAAGAGAAGTTTGAACTCAAAGTTTTAGGGACAAATGTTGAGAATTGTTTTTGTGTACAACTGGGAAATAAGAAATACAGGTAATGGAGTATAGAAATTTATATTGCCCTACAGGACAAGAGAGAACATGGGGATAAAGGAAGGGGGGGGACAGTGTTAGAAGAGAGGGAGGGCACATTGATGGAAACGGAAATCAGAATGCATGGCATTTTGGGGGGCAGGGAAGAGATGGGGAGAAAATTTGAAACTCAAAGTTTTGTGGAAATGAATGCTGAAAACTTAAATAAATTTAATTTTTAAAAAAATGTATGCTAGATAACAATAGAATTACATGAATTCAAAACTTGATGGAGATTTATTCTAAGAATTATCATCAGCAGTGAATATTATCTTGAAAGGAAGTCTCCAATGGACTGAATGCCCCAGGGATCTTTATATGATCCTATGCCATTTTACATTTTTATCAATAACTTGAAAAAGAGCATAGATCATACCTTCAAAGTTTCAGCTGACAAAAGTCTTGGAAGGCTGGCTAACACAGTGGATGACAGGATCTGGATCCCAAAAGATCTTCACAGACTGGAACACTGAACTGAATCTAATTTAATCAGGATCCATGTGAAATCTTTCCCTTGGGTTCAAGAAAACTGTCTTCACAAATACAAAGTAAGAGAGGCATAGTTAACCAGTAACTCATCTGAAAATGATCTAGGGATTTTAGTGAACTGCAAGTTCTCTTTATCAACAATGTGATGTCAAAAACTAACAATATGTGGTCAAAAAAACCAATGTGATCATGGGATACATTAATAGATTCAGAACTTCCAGAAACAACGAAGCAATAGCCCCTCCATATCATGTCCTGGTCAAACCCCATCTGCAGTAATGTACTTAACATAGAGCCTGGCACATAGTAGGTGCTTAATAAATGTTTTTAGATTGGTTTGGTGAACACTCCAATTTAGGAAGGACATCTACAAGTTGGAGAATGTCTGGAGGAACAAGATCAGGATGATAAACCAAGATTACACCATAGGATGAGTAATTAAACATAATGAGGGTGTGGAGCCTGGAAAGGATAAGACCTGAGGAGTAGTAGGAAGGTGAATTCTAGCTATCTTCAAGTAAAACAGAGGCTCTCATTTTGAAGAAGAATCATACTTCTGCTGCCCCAGAGAGGAGAACTAAGAGCAAAAAATGGAAATAGCAAAGAGATAAATTTGGGTTCAAGATCAGGAAAAAATTTCCTCAAAACTACTGTACCAAAGCAGAACATGCTACCTAGAGAGCTCATGAGTTTCTCCTTGTTGGAAGTCTTCAGGCAATTTGGAATATTTCAGTGGAGAGTCTTTCCTGAGTATGGGTTAGAGTATCTGGCCCCTAAGGTCCTTCTAACGGATATTCAGTTATTCATTGTCTGAGAAGTCTGTGGGGAAGGGGTGTTGAAAACTAGAGACTGGGGTGCAAAGGAATTCATGAGGAGACCAAGTTTAAGAGTTGCAGTACAGGAGAGTCAGGGGATGGTGACCAAGAGTGCTAACGGAATCTTAGGCATAGAGTCCACAGTCAGGGAGGTCTACGGGCCCCATATTTTAGGAAGGACATTAATGACTTGGACAGTATCCAAGATGATGATACCATCAAGTTCATGCCAAATAAGGATTGGCTGAAGGAAGCAGGGAAGTTTAATCTCAAAAAGAAAAGCCTGGGGCAAGGAGGAGGGCCATGACAGCTGTTTGAAGGGTTTGAAGGGTTGTCATGCAAAAGAGGGATTATGCTTGCTATGCTTGCCCACCCCACCCCCAGGGGGCAGTACCTGAAGCCACCAAGAGGCTAATTTACTCTTGGTGTAACGCAGTGATTCCCAGATGATCCACTGCCTTAAGCAGTAAATAATTGCAGAATATTTTAAGTAGCATATTAAATTACTCCAGGGCTTCACAACATTTCTTTCTTGTCATTGAAAGCAGTTCTTGGAACCAAAAACACTGGGAATCACTGGTCTAAGGGAAAATTCTCCAATAATTACGTCATCCAAAATAATGGTGAACATTTATGTGGGACTCAAAGTGCTTTTCCCAAGCTACCCCATCTGAGCCTCATAACAGCCCCACGATATTATTTACTCCCATTTTACAGAGGAAAACACTAAAGTTGGACAGCGTAACTGACTAGTCTAAGACTACATAATATGTGAGTGTCTAAGAGAGGATTTGCAACTCTGGTCCCTGACTCCCACTGCAACACTCCATTCACTGTGTCACCTAGCTGCCAAAAGAGAAACAGGCTAACCTCAGGAGGCAGTGAGTTCTTCATCACTGGACGCTTCAAGAAAAGACTGGATGATGCCTTGTCAAGTATATCATAGCAGTAATTCTTATTCCAGTGGGTGGGACAGAATGGCCTCTGACGCCCCTTCTGAATCGTGAGACTCTGATTCTGTGCATGCAATGGTTCATTAGAATAAGAGTCCTCAGGTTAA
The DNA here is from genome assembly GCA_028658325.1 of Potorous gilbertii. Taxonomy (NCBI): domain Eukaryota; kingdom Metazoa; phylum Chordata; class Mammalia; order Diprotodontia; family Potoroidae; genus Potorous; species Potorous gilbertii. The sequence goes on along the minus strand of CM053771.1, from coordinate 517,534,265 downwards.
GGTCCACTGGTCTGAGCACTGGTCTGAGAGGAGGCTCCTCTGAGAGAAGAGTTAAGATACTAAACTAATTAGTTCAGACAGACCAAAGGTCCTGAGTACATATACCCAGGGATAACCTAATATTTAACTTGAATAGCATAACTGCCAGCTATGAAGATGAAAAAATGAGGTTTGGAGAAAATTTAGCCAACTAAATGGTACTGATCCCACATCTCTCTCTTCAATTCCTAGCAATACGCACAGGGTAAAGAGAAATAATCTAAGACCATGTTTACCAAGTGCTTCGTTGCCCTTCACCTAATTAAAATAGATTTATGGTTCTCAGAGGATATCCATTCATTCAAGAGAGAAACAAGCAAGGCCAGCATTTTTCTCTGACTTTTTTTCTAATAATTTCTGTCCTCAAAGAGGCAACATGATTTAATAGACAGAGGGCCAGACTTGGAGACAAAAAGATTGGGTTCAAGGCATAATTCTGAAAAGTATTTAAAATAGCATATCCCTCAAGGGGTTTTATTAATAAAAATAATGGTTCTGTAAACAATAATATTTAATTCAATTCAATAAAAATTAATGAAATACCTGCTTAATATGTGCCAACCACTGTGCTAACTGCTGGGGACACAAAAAGAGGCAAAAGACAGTCCCTGCTTTCAAGGAGCTTACAATCTAATGGTGGGGGAACAATTTGCAAACAGACAGATGGGTGGATAGATGAGAGAGAAAGATCATACAATACAGGATAAATAGGAAACAATTAACAGAGGGAAGGCATTGGAATTAAGAAGGGTTGAGGAAGGTTTCCTAGAGGTCAGATTTTAGTTAGGACTTGAAGGAATCAGGGAGATAAGTAGTTGGGATAGAGGAGGAAGATCATTCCAACTATGAGCGACAGCCAGAAAGAATACCTGGAACTAAGAGACCGAGTGTGTTGTTCATGAAATAGCCAGGAAGTACATGTTGAAATTAAGGTATAAGACTAGAAAAGTAGGAGGCTAGATTATGAAGGCCTTCAAATGCCAAACAGAGCTTTTTGTATTTGCTTCTGGAGGCAACAGGGAGTTTATTAATTAGGGGGAATGATATGATCAAACTTGTGTTTTAGGAAAATCACTTTAGCGGCTAAAGTGGAGTGGGGAGAGACTTGAGGCAGGCAGACCCACCCGCAGGTGATTGCAGCGATCAAGGTATGAAGTGATTAGGAACTGTCTTAGGGTGCTGGTAGTTAAAGGAGAGAAGAAACCTATTCAAGAGGTATTGCAAAACAAGCAACATCTGGGATCAGGAGGGAGAATGGGCAGGAGATGGTGAGGAATCCAGGATGACTCCAGTTAAAAGGCTGAGAGACTAGAAGAATGGTGTTACCTTCTACAGCAGTAGGAAATATAGTGGGGCAGAAGAGTTTAGGGGGAAGATAATCAGTTCTGTTTTGGACATAGGGAGTTTAATTGTCTACAGGACATCCAGTTTAGATGTCTGGAAGGCAACAGGAGAGCGAAGGAAGTCAGCAGAGGTACTAGGACAGGAAAGGTAGATTTGAGAAACAACAGCACAAAAATGGTAATTAAATGCATGGGAGCAGATGAGATCACTAAGTGAAATAGTACAGAGGTAGAAGAGAACCCAGGACAGAACTATGAGGGACATCTATCATGAGAGATTGTGATTTGAAGGAGGATCCAACAAAGGAGACAGGGAAGGAGTGGGCAAATAGATAGGAGGAACACCAGATATGGTGTTCTGAAGACCTACAGAGTTTTGAGGAGAAAAGAGCAATCCACAGTATCAAGGCTGTAGAGAGATCAAGGAGAACAAAGACTGAGAAAAGACCAGGGAATTTGGCAACTAACAGATATTTAGTAACTGTGGAAGGAGTAAGTTCAGTGTAATGATAAGACTAGAAGCCAGATTATAAGGGGTTAAGAGAAGAGTGAGAGAAGAGAAAGTGAAGTCACCTATTGTACATAGTAGGAGATTAGCTACAAAGAGCAGAAAATAAATGCGATGATAGTTTGGGATGGAAGGATCAAGAGGATTGTTTTTTCAGGATAGGAGAGACTTGGGCATGTTTGTAAGAAGTAGGGCAAGAGCCAGTGGTGAGGGAGAGATTGAAGCTATGTGAAAGAATAGGGATGACAGAGAGAGCAATCTCTTGGAGGAGAAAGGATGGAAAGAGATCACTGAACTAATTAGTGTATTTATAAACCTTAAAGAGTTTTTACTATTCTTTCAATTTCTTTATGAATCAGAAAGCATTTATGAAGAGATGAATGGCCACCCAGCACCTCACAAAGCCTGTAAGAGATTCCAAAGAGAATAGAATCCAGTACTCAACTGCAAAAATTTGACAATGTAGATTGAAATGCAATGTAGTGAAGAGAACGCTAAACTTGAAATCAAAGAATTATTCATCTTACCCCTTAAGATTTAGTGGCTGTGGACTCCTAGGCAAGTCACTGACCCTCTGAGTCTGTTTCTTTGTGAGCAAAATGGAACTAACACTCACAATGTCTACCTTCTAGATTATTGTGAACATGACTAATATGGAAATGTTTTGGATAATTTATGCATATCGTTTAGGCAAAAATTATGCAACATAAACATAATTAGTCACATTGTTTGCCTTCTGTGAGGGTGTTCATCCTTCATCGCCAAAGAAGAGAAATAATGACATGACTTGCTCTTGACTTTGAGTGAGGGAATGCTGTGCAGGTCACCAGCCTCACTTCTCCTCCAGAGTCATCTGGATCCAGTGACCAGATATTTATCAGGATGACTGGAGATGACCCAGGATCAGGCAACTGAGGTTAAGTGACTTGCCCAAGGTCACATGGCTAGTGAGTGTCAAGTGTCTGAGGTGATATTTAAACTCAGGTCTTTCTGACTCCTGCACTTCTGACTGCTATCCACTGTATCACCTAGCTGCCCTGTCTGCCTTCTAATGGAAGAAGGAATGGTGGAAAGGAGGAAAAGACTTTGGAACTCAAAATTTTTAAAAATTAATGTTAAGAAGAAAGGAAGAAAGACATGAGGTTCAAATGTGATAATATATGAAACATTCATTCAGAAAGTTTATTCATACAAAGAGCTAAGCTTTGATTGAGGATACAAATACAAAAACAAGATAGTCCCCCTTCTCAAGGAGCTCACATCCTAATAGGAGGATAAAACATCCACTGACAAATCAATAAATATTTATTAAGCACCTACTATGTGCCACACACTGTGCTAAGCACTACGAACACCAAAAGAGGCAAAAGACAGGCCCCAACCTCAAGGAACTTACAATCTAATGAAGCATCAGGATGGATGGAAAAGCCTGGTGGTGCTTAGGGTGTAACAGAGGACAAATGGTAACGTCTGCTGGTGAAGATGGCAAATAATACAGTTTGGATGGGATGTAAAGAGGAGAAAAGGCTGATATAAAAACACTTCTTCATTAGTGTAATTTCAATTCATAAAACCCTATCACTTTCTATTGCCCAAGTATTTAATAATATCTCAGACTTTGGCAAAACTATTTTCCCCAGTCTTCAATAGCTTTGACTATTGTCACTTTTACAACAGAAATATAGCAAAACAAACTAGAACACTTAGAAATATCAGGGTGGAGAACTGTTTTCTGTTCCTTCCCTGTCCCCGCAGAAAGAAGAAAACAACTCGTGTGCAAAGTCTCTAATACCCCAGTTTAACATAACTTAGAAGAAACTACAGACAGGCACAACTTAGAGGGAATTTTCCCCACTGTGCCCTGACATTTCTCCACTATTGCCACTTACTATATGTTTAATGAGGCAGGTGTACAAAGAGCAAGAGCAAGAGAACGTTTCAAACCCCATGGGTTCGTATTATGCCTTGGGGTACTACATATTCTCTGTATATGTAGCCAGTATATGCTTCATCAGCAGATTCACAGAAGTGTAACTTTATTTCATATATGCATTTTATCGTCTCAGTACTTCACTGGCTCCATGATCACACAGATGGGAAGATTCCTCTGGTGGTACAGCTCATAACCTATCATCATTTGAGGGAGGGAGAATACAGAGTGAAGAGGGCGGGGGGGGGGCGGGGAAGGGAGTGTCCTAAAGCAGGGCTTCTTAAACTTTTTCTACTTTCATAGCATTTTTCACATTGCATGACGTGAGGGCATACACAGTGCAAGGTGCACATGCTTTGTGTTCAGAACCAAGGCTGTAGTGAAGCTGTGCAATGCAACATGGGCAAGTGCTGCCAGAAACACCTCAGATTCGTTGAAAGTTTGGTTTTTAATTAATTTTTAGTCATTTCGCACTCAGAGACCTTTTACTGTTGCCAAATTCCTTGCAACGCCATGGTCGTTCTACAGTTTAAGAAGCACTGTAGAACCTAGAGGTAACTTTGTGGAAAGGTATTATATTGCCCTACTTAACACTATGGCTTTTGAGCCTCCACCAAGATGTTTCCATTTATTCAACCAATCATTCATAACAAGGGCACTTTTAGATATTAAAAATAACCATTTAGATAGTAATAGTTAATAACAGTGCCGTAGGTAGTCATATAATAAAATGAATAAATAATTAAAGACATCACAATCCTCACACATGGGTAGGTTATACTCTCCCATTGACTGCACTCAGTATTTGTGGGGACGAGTGGGCCTACATAGGAACCTGGGACAAAAACACAAAGGAGGAAAACACGTCTGCTCAGAGTAACCTAGAACTCTATACTGCAGGTTTTGATGTCACTGGTTTATTCAGGAACCTCTGCATCATATGAAGCTACTTCTCTCCTCACTGCTTTTCTACCGATTCTCTCTACTCTCTAGTTAGAGAAATCCTCTTGTCCATGTTTGAGCATAGCATGTACAACCTCTTTCAACTTAAAATCACTCTTAAAAGCACTTTAAAAATGTTACCCCTTAATTTAAATAGCAGTTTGCTTTAGGCCAAAAAACCTCAAAGCTCATCATACTGGCTACCTTAGGGTTATGCAGAGCAGATCAGGGACACCTAGGTGGTTCAGTGGCTAGAGCACCAGACCTGAAATCAGGAAGACCTAAGTTCAAATCTGCTCTCAGAAGCTTGCTAGTTCCTAGTCACTCCACCTCTGTTTACCTCAGTTTCCTCATCGGCAAAATGCGAATCCTGCCTCCCAGGATTATTGTGACAATCAAATGAGATAATAAGTATAATGTGCTTAGCATGATACCTGGCACATAGCAAAGCGCTACATTTTTTTATTTTATTATTTTATTTATTTTTTATTTATTATTTGTTTTATTATTATATTTTTACTATTATTGGCAGGATGCTACATTTTGAATCAGAGCAGAGATTGCAACAAATACCTCAGGTTGACCCTATATCCATGACAAGCCAGCCTACCCGGTTCTTGCAAAGCAGCGAAAGTGCTTGTCTTTCACCCTTTCTGATTTTTCCTCTCACACTGGAAAATGGTAGCAAGGAGTAGCACAAGCTTCAGCAAGGCTTCACCTCTTAAGCTCTAAAGGGCATAAAGAGCCATATCTGGAAATGAACCAATCAGGAATCATGTAGCCAGAACCTTTGGTCAACTGACCATTCCTGTGGCTGTTCTTTTCAAATATACTGCTCTCCTGACCACTGCTATTTCTTCAGTCTTCGCTGGACTCAATCTCAGCCTCTCATTCCTAAACCTCCTGTGCTTTCCAGTGACTTAAATCAGAGCATCCTAGCTTTCAAAGACTTACCTTTCTCTTAAAAGGTAACAAGTCTCCAAACTGCTCCTATGAAATCTATAGCCCTTTTTTAAAAATACATTCTTCCAAATAGTTATGTAGTTTCTTATTTTTAGCTTAAATCTCTTTGCATTCTCTTAATTTAGTTTAATTCTTTCACATAACTATTTTACGATGAAAGAGATCACAGTTCTCCATAGTTCTAATGGATGCAGCCATGATCTTCCATCACTTGAACGCCATTCTCTATCTTTAAACTGTGTCTACATTCTCATTCATATTTTTCCAGTCCTTATTAAATATAAGTTCTTTATCTGCCCCCTTTTAGTTACCAAATGCTTCTCATACAAGTGAAGCATTATCCTGCATCTTTCATGAGATAATTTCAGTCTTTATACTCATTGAATGTCATTTTCTATTCAAAACTGCCTATCTCATTTGAAAGCTATATTTCTTCATACATACATTTTAGTAGAGTTTTTTATTAAAACAAAAGCTCTTTTCCTATTGCTTTTAGACATAAGTGTTCGTTTATAAGATCAACAGAGACCAGAAAAAATAGAGAAGCAGCAGGAAGCAATACAGATCAGGTCCCACCCCACCACTACTCCAAAAAAGATCTAAGAAGAGACATTTAAGGAGAAACCATAGTAGACCATCTTTCCAGCCAACCATCATAAATTCAGCCAAGAGCTGTAGAACAGGAATGGGCTGGGATCAAGGACTTTGCTCCTACGTTCAGAACAGGTTTTTGTTAAACATAGCATTATTGCTCTGACCCCACGGAACCTTCAAGCAAACCGACAGGAGTTGGGGCCATAAGTTATTTAATGGAATTCCACCCAATGTGATTGAAACCAGGATCTGGAGCCTGGAATGTGCATGAATGCATTCAGATTGTGCCCTTGATCAGACCACAGAAAGGCCACTAAAATTTGCAGATCTTTGGCCCAAGTCTCCCGTGATGATTGAAAAATATATCCCTTATTAACCAAAGACCACGGTGGCAGGCTCTCAGCTAAAACAGACTAGTACCATACAACACCATGCAAGTGCCACCGGAAGTCCACAGTGTCTGACCCTAAGACAAAGCTCCACTCCAAGGAGATAAGACTGGAAGAATGAGTAAACAATAACAGAGGAAAAGATGTCCAAGATTCAAACCCAGTAAAAGATAGTAACTCAAAAATTCCTACCAGCAAAGCCTCATAGGAAAACACAGCTTGACCACAGGATCAATTAGTATTCAGAGAAGAGCAGAAATATCTTACATCCTTTAAAAATTAATTTAAATCTTTTACTTTATGCAAAAGTCCTGTTTCTGCCCTTTTCATCACTAAACTGCTTAAAGGACCTTAAAGAAATAGTACATTATATATGTTGATCCTATGATCTTTTATTCTCTGTACCTTTCCATCAACAGTGTTACTATAAAGATAGCTATAGATATCCTGCTGTTAATATCAAATAAGGACTAGACTTGTGATATCTTTGGTGTAGGGAGCTCCCAGGGAAGAATTTCCTCCACCAATATAGAAAAACGCCTTCTTTGATAGTTACATGTAATACTAAGAAGTATTGTACCTAGTAGCACAAATTAGTGCTATTTCAGAGGTGGAGTCAGAATGCATTTGTTATTGACTCCATCCTACCATGACACTTTGCCTCTCATGCTAAAGTACTATTTTTAAAGCCCATCTGCTGTCTTCTCACATCTTCACCAAATGAATCCCCAAAACTCATGTAGATTATTCTCATAAGGATTATGAGAGGAAAAAATAGGCCCTTGGGTGGTAGTTATTGATATTTTCTTGATCACATTTTTAGAAGTAATAATAGTCTTGACTTTTTTCTAAGCAAATTATCACTCCTTTTTCAGGTACCAAAGAAACAATCCATGAAGCCCTTCACCAATTTGAGTCGTCCTGCAGAAGAGTACATTTCTTCGGTGTCCATTGTGTCCTTGTCTGATTTTTAGTGCTGTGTCCTCCATGCAATTATGTAATCAAGATAAGGATGTTGGATTACAAATGTAGTTGTTTCATTTTTAGTGGTGGAGAAAAAAACGTTTATGATAAAATACTTGGCAGATCTTTTCTTTTTTCAACTGTTTGTATCCCTCAACCCAATCTCATCATTAAAAGTTCTTGGAACGATCTTAATTGAGTCACTTGACAAACTTTCTGTCACTTGGTTTTTCTGTCAAGCATTTCTCATTCTTTTAGGAAGTAGTGACCTTCATAATCATCCACAATCCTCTTCCATAGGACTTAGTAACTAATGAACTCACCCTCTAAACTGGAATTTGTTTCTTTCACCTGCCACGTTCATCCCACGGGCAAAGGAACTCAAGTGTTTCTGCCTCAGGCAGTTCCTAGGTTTTCTTGGCCTCTTTGTGGTGTCCGCTGATTCACATCAGTTAAATTTTCTCAGTGAATACATCCCAATGTCTGTTCTTTTATCCATTTGCTATTTTCCAGCACTAATAACTTGTTCAAATAGCTCTGGATTTTTCTTAACTACATAGCCTATATTCATCTCCCTTCTATTCTTTCTTCTAATTTGGGAGTGATTCTAACCTTTATGTAGCAATTCAATGATATGTCTACATAAAGATAATTGAGAAATTGCTATCACATAAGTATCAGTCTTTTCTTGTCCATTAAAATTTATTTATTCAGTCTAACTTTTATGGTTTCATTTGGTAATTGTCATGTTTAGTACTCTTCTTGAAATAAGTGCTTAGTCTATTCAGGTTTCTGTATAGACTTAAAAGTTTTTATCCTCTCTTATTTCTTAATCTTAAGCCATATTTTTCACCATCTCCCCTTCTGTCCGTCTCTACGTTGAAGTTGCCACATAATAAATATATCAACTTACTTTGGAGGAAGGGAGGGAGAGAAGGAATAAGAGAGGAGACAAAGATAAACAGAGAGAGAAAGGGGAAGTGGGAGAAAGAGGAAAAAATTTTATTAAGTACTTGTGGTGAAGTGGGCCAATAGAGTGCTGGGTCCGATGTCAGGAAGACTCATCTTTCTAAGTTCAGATCTGACCTCAGATGCTTACTAATCAGTGTGACCCCTGGCAAGTCTCTTAACTCTGTTTGCCTCACTTTCCTCATCTGTAAAATGAACTAGAGAAGGAAATGGCAAACCTTTGCCAGTAAAATCTCAAATTGGGTCACTAAGATTTGGGCATGATGGAAAATGACCAAATAACAACAACAATTACTTTTCAGAGAATAAGATAGATAAATAGTATCATGGAAACAACAAATATGAACTTGGACTGACTTTGAGAGATAGTGGAGGACAGAAGGGTCTGATGCACTATGGTCCAATGGAGTCACAAAGAGTCGGACATGACTGAACAACTAAACAGCAAATATGCTAGGAACTGAACTAGGTACTGGATATAGATAAAAGCAAGCAAGACAGTCCCTGCCTTAAAGGTGGTAACATTCAAAGTGAATCAAATTACTTTTCCTAAATATAGGTTTGATTATGTCACACACACTCTCTCTTTAATAAACTCTAGTAGTTCCCTATTTCCCCCAGGATCAAATGTGAAATCCTGTTTGACTTTTGAAATTTTTTATGAGCTGGCCCCTTCCTACCATTCCAGTCTTCTTATACCTTACTCCCTCGTATCTACTCCAGTCCCGTGACAATGGCCTCCTTCCTTCTCTTCCCATGAGACCCTCCAAGTTCTGGACTCCAGACATTCTCACCAGCTATCTCCAATGGCAAATTTCTCCCTTTTTAATCTCCATCTGCTGACTTTCCCAGCTTCCTTTAAGTATCAGCTAAATCCCCACCTTCTATAAGAACGCTTCCAACTAATGCCTTCCCTCTTAGATGACCAAATTATCCTATGTATATCTCCTTTGGATATAGTTGTTTACATGTAGTTTTCTCTTTAATATTATAAACTCCTTTAGGGTAAGGTCTGCTTTTTTGCCTTGTATTCTCAGCCCTTAGAACACTGTCTGGCACATATTGGGAACTTAATAAATGCTTGTTGACTTCATTTGATTGCATTCTAACTGGATAAAGGAAAGCTGGGTGGGTTGTAGGATGGGGGGGCAGAATTATGCCATTACAATGCCAAGAGGTAGAGTAGAGGCAGGATCCAGGAAATATGAGGTGAAAGCTCCATGTCTGGAGCCCAGAGTGGTTCTAAGGGTGAAATCCAGCTTTTCCAGTGGGAAGCACATGGAGATGATAGTTGAAATAGAGATGAGATGTCAAACAGAGGGCCAGGAAATCAGTGAATTAGTGAGATCTCCATAGGATTTTTCTACTTCTTCATTCCAGGCAGAAGATAGTATGTGGTTCATTATTATAAGTTTCTACTATCTTCATCTTGGTCTTTTTGCAAATACTTATTTTGGCCTCCGTAAGATTTAATATGGGGGAGGAGCCAAGATGATGGAGTAGAAAGATTCACGTATGCTAGCTCTGAACCCACAGCCCATGAATTTCCTCTAAAAAGAACCCCCAACAAATTCTGGAGCACTGGAAGCTGCACAGCGACACAGTGAAGGAGATTCCCATTCCAGAGAGCCCTGAAAAACCGACCTCCAAAGGTCCATCATGCACCAGACGGGAGCAAAGCCCAGCCCTACCTTGGCCACGTGCACGGAGAGGAACAGATCCGAGCAGGCTTCAGGGATGGAATCTCTGGCAGCCACAAAGGTCCCTCCACCCACAGATGCACAGGTCAGTGAGAGAGACGTCTGGACAGGCTGAGAGGGGAGCAGGGTGTCTCCATAACTCAGGCCCCCTCGGGAGACAGTGGCAGAGGCAGTGGGCAGCCAGAGGCTCCCAAAGCAGGCAGGAGCTGGGGTCCATTAGAGAAGGTCTCTGCATAAACCCCCTGAGGGAACTGAACCTGGGAGGTGGCCCTGCCCCTACCTGAGCAACAGAATTTAAGCTCACAATGAAGAGCAGCCAGGCCTGCCTCCATAAGCCCTGAGGCTGGGGAGCAGCATTTGAATCTCAGACCCCAAGCACTAGCTGGGTGGATCTAGGCGGGGGTGAAGAGGAATCTCAGAAGTCAAGTAACTGGCTGGGAAAATGCCCAGAAAAGGGGAAAAAAAATAAGATCATAGAAGGTTACTTTCTTGGGGAACAGATGTTTCCGCCCTTCCTTTCTGATGAGGAAGAACAATGCTTACCATCAGGTAAAGACATAAGAATCAAGACCTCTGTATCCCAAACATCTGAAATAGATATCCCATGG
>CM053771.1:517485989-517522817 GCA_028658325.1 Potorous gilbertii | reverse complement strand
GAAGTTTTATATCTTTGAATGCCTACATAAATAAAATAGAGAAAGAGGAGATCAATGACTTGGGCATGCAGCAGAAAAAGCTAGAAAAAGAACAAATTGAAAATCCCCAAGAAAATACCAAATTAGAAATACTGAAAACCAGAAAATAATTTAGGAATTATGCAGATAAACAAACTAAAATGTCCATACCACCTGGCCCAGAGATTCCACTGCTAGGCTTATAACCCAAAGAGGTCACTGATGAGAACATCCCCATCTAGAATGAAATGTTTGTATCAGCACTTTTTATGGTAGCATAGAATAAAAATCAAAGTAGATGTCCTTCAATTGGGAAATGGCCAAACCAATTGTGTTACATGAGTGTAACAGAGTATCATTGTGTTGTAACAAATTACAGAAATTATGAATATGGAGAAACATGGAAAGACTTACACAATCTAAAGCAGAGTGAAGTGAGTAGGGTCAAACAATATACACAATGAGTACAGTATTGTTCATGGAAAGAACAACCCCAAAGCAAGCAAAAGTAAATGATGTGAGATTACAAGGAATAAACATGGCCCTCAAAGAATAGATATGAGAAGACACCCAACTCCACTCTTTTACAGACTCCACTTTACGGAAGTCCATCAGTGTGGCATATTGCATATATTTTCTGATTTTTTTGACGCGTTGACTTGGCTGATATTTTTTTCTCTTTTTCTTTATTTTTTCCTTTAAAAATATTATTTGCTGTATAGTATAGTTCTCTGGGAGACAGAAGAAGAAGGATTCTGAAAAGAATCTTGATGATATAAAAAACAAAAGACATCAATAAAAAATCATTTTCATGTTTATTTCATTTAGAAGTTAGTGTAAAGAAAGATTCCATTTTCCCATCCAAGTTCATGAGTTGACTGGGCAGTAAGGAGTTTAACTCTGCATCTACTGCAGAAGTTTAACACAGATCATAGGTTCAAAAGAGTATATATAGATTTAAGCCTGGAAAACATCTTAGAGACCATCTAATGAATCCCTCCATTTTACGAGTGAAGAGATGAGTCCCAAAGACCTAAAATGACATGCCTTAGGTAACACTGGTGGTAAGTAGTCACCTAGAATTCAAACTCAGGGGACTTCAACTTTATCCCACTTTTTTCCAGATTCAATGGTGAGTCTTCTATCCATTAGATCAAACTGCCTTATTTTTATATCTATGAATTTCAGTTTAAAAACAAGAGATTAATTTCTTGGTATTTCCAGAAAATAGCATCCCATAGGTTTCTAAAAAAACTAGAATATTTATTCAAACAAAGTAGAGCTGAGAGTACTGCTCTAAGAAAGGCAGGTAGCTAGCCCTCATGATCGCACAATCTAAGGAATGCTACCTATCACCTATCACCAACTCTCCAGCATAGATTATACATCTGTTCTGGGGACATTTGTTGGAAGGTATTCTCTCTCTGGGTATCAAGTCTGAACTTCCTGATAAATATATCCAAATAAGGGTATTGGGAGGCAAATCTTTTCTCCAAAGCCCAAGGCAACCTTGAGCCCCACAGGAGAGAGAAATTCCAAGGATGCCTAGATAAGTTTGTGAAAGTCAGCTACCAGAGAGAGAATGCCTTATATTCTGTATAAAAAGGGTGTCCCTCTCTTTTATGTGGCCCCTATGGTTTCCATAGTGTCATATGGAACAGGAATCTTCTCCTAAGGTCCTTAGATGACTGCAGAGATCTATATTTGAAGATGGCAGTTGACCAGAACAGCTAAATGTATTCTGTATTCTCTTCAGTTTTATGAAAATGAGGTAGGCACATAGACCATTCCTTCTCCCAGGGAAAGTTTGCCAGATTTCCTTTCACCAAACAAATAGCTTAGCCCCAAGGATTCTCAACACAATGAATTCAATGCTAAATCTTATAGAGCCTCAGCAAAATGATTGTTGATTATTTCTTCCATTTAGAGAATAATGTTTTATATTTACCACATTATATTCAATTGTATCATTGCCCACAACGAACTAACAACCTCAGAATACTCCAGAGTGAGAAGGTTTTGCTGCCAACCAAGCTCACTAACTCACTTATAAAGATTAAACCTTGAATAAATCCCTGGCTTGGATCTGGCCTCAATATATAATCCCAAACCATAATATCATGGAACCTTTTGCATGCAGAGACCCAGAATACCTCTCCAGGGATATTCTCTGGTTCCTCTAACTTACAGATCTTATCACATCTCCTCATTATGATCCCCTACTTACAAGACAAGCAAGTTATACCAACCCTGTAGGGAGGACTCCAATGGATAGCCAGCAACCAAAGACTGCCCCAGACAGTGACCTTGCAGATAAAAAATCAAGAGCTTTTTAGCAAGCTTCTGATTGATTTGTGTTCATATTTTCCCTTCTGAAATGCACAAAAGCTACACTAGAAGATTTATTACTTAATCCAGGACTTTTAAGATTACAGTATTCCAAGTATCAAATGGAGCAAGATCACCTTCATCATCCCAGAACCAGGAGTGAATTAGCCAGTGGCTGAAAACCCAGGTGCAGCTAATAGCATTTTCAATTATGCTTCATTTCATGGGATTCTGTGGCCAAAAATTCACCACTTAGTTCTATTTTCCATGTTTAAGCTAGGTAAGCTCTCTCTGTGCTTAGCTTAGACTGCAGGAATAGTCTGTCACCCATCACTCACAAATTGTTGAGGGACCAAAGGGTGATGAAGATTTGTCTTGTCAGCACAAGCTTTAACACATCCCCAGTGGTTATTGTGCCCCCAAAAATGGAGGAAAATGTCATCCAGGAAATTCACGATCGAAAAAGGAAGGGTGCTGATCACATAACAAGAGGAAGGGATAACAGGATGGCTGTTGAATTGCATGAGTATCTATCAAAAGTACAAAAACTTGTAATGACCTGCAATGGGAAGCACCCCAAGCTTAACATGGGAAGGACTACCTGAGTTCAAAACCCAGCTGTGCTACTTGTTGCCTGTATGACCATCCGCATGCAAAAACCTTACGTTAAAAAAGCCAAAATCTCCCACAAGGCCATCCCTAGTCATCCTGATCTATGTGGTACCATTGGACCTCAATGACTCTGGAGTGGGAAGTGAGGCTGATGGTTTTGCATAATGCTGCAAAAAACTTGTGAATCAAGATATCACCCTCCCGATATCATGGGTTCTTTCGAGAACAAAGGATGAGCCACAAACTAGGTGACAGGCTCTGTGCCGAATGTTTTACAAATGTTTATCTCATTGGATCCTCCCAGCAACTTTGTGAGGTAGGTACTATTACTATAATTCCCATTTCACAAGTTGAGGAAATTGAGGCAGAGATTAAGTGACATGTCCCGGATCACACAATGAGTGTCTGAGTGCCTCAGTTTCCCTGACTGTAAAAAAGAGACAAAACTCAATTTCTTCCCTAGACATTGAGAAGGAACTATAAACAACATTAGATCATAGCAATCTAGAGAGAAAGAAATACATCAGGGCAAAGAGACAGGAGAAGAAGCAGGTGAGACTTTGCAGTTCATGTACCAGAGATTGCTTGGGGAGCCTGCCAAGTTGCAGAGGCTACTGAGAACAGCTGGGGCTAAGCTGGCTAACTGCACTAATACCTTTGCCCAGCGCTCCTGCATCCAGGGTATTCAAGGGAAACAAAGAGAGGGAAAATGTCTGGAGCCTCTTTGGACCAAGCTGACTGTTCAATGTCTTGGCAAGCTTCAGAAATGTGTGTGCATGGATAGAATGAAAGCAGAGTAGAATGAAGCCCCGAGGCCCTAGATGGGTTTCTCTGATGTGTGCTGAAGGACTCTCTCAACTTCCCTTTCTTAGAAGACAGAAAGCAGGAGAGCAATGATGTTTATATCCTTGTGTCCACCAACCAAGTATCAGAAACATTTTTACCTGGGAGACTAGGCAGTGATGAAAACCATACCCATTCTATTGCTGTGACAGTTACCTATGACTTTGTGAGTGTGAGAACTCCCTCCCGCAGCAACAGTCTATCTATAATTTATCATTTCAGAGAGCTGCCTAAGGCTCCAACAGAGGACATCTAGGTATCAGAATGGTTAAAGTACTGGATGTGAAACTGGAAAAACTTGAGTTCAAATCCCATCTCATAGATTTATTAGCTATGAGATTCTGGGCAAGTCATTTTGCCTCTTTCAACCTCAGTTTCCTTATCTGTAAAACTGAGATAACACCTACCTTTTAAGGTTGAGGATAAAATAAGAAAACATGTAAACCACTTTGCAAACCTTAAAGCATGATAAAAATGCTAGCTATTTGTATTAAATTACTTCCCCATGCCCCTAGTCTGAAACAGAATTTAAGTCTGAGTCTTCCTCATTCCATGTCCACTACTGTATTTACTCTGTCACCATGAATAACTGTTTCATTGTTAATATTTCTTATTGACAATTATTTCTTATTAATGATTGATTATCAATTATGTGCTGTTAATTATTGATTATTTTAATTTAATAATAATAGTGTCTGGAAAGGAGGGTTGACCTAGGAGTCAAGAAGGCCTGAGTTCAAAGACCACCACTAGAAACAGTCAGTTGGAACGTCATAAGGACAAAGAGAATCTCAGGCTGCATTGAGAGAAGCATAATGTCCAGAATCGGGGTGGCAAGAATTCCTCTATATTCTAAACGGGAAGAGACCTTGGAGGACATCCATCCAAACCACTGACTTTTTTAATCTGGAAAAGAAAAACTTTGCTCGAGGTCACATAGGTAATAAGGAGCAGTATTCCATGAGTTCCGACTGTAAATCCAGCAGTCACTCCACCATTCCTCAATATCTCCAGAAATGGAGGTTTCCATAGTAACCTATCCCTAGTTGGTTATGGTGGTCTCTATTTCCTTCCTAATAAAAAGATCTCTTGAAATAAGGGTCAGACCTGGCCTCAAATCTCAGCCTGGAAAGGGACCCCTTGTAGCACCTCCCTTCACATATCTGAGCCTCAGTTTCCTCATCTGTAAAATGGAGACAATTCCATTTGTCCTATCTTCTTAACAGGAACAAAAGAATCAATGTAGGATAGCCCAGAGAATCCTCTTGAGGCAATTAGAGGGCCTACCATGGACCATAAAGCTCTCTACAAATGGAAGTTGGTCTCATTATTCCACTGTAAAGTTTCTTCTGCTTTAATTTAAGCCTATTTTCCCTGACTTGATCTCTGGTGACTGAGGAAACCACTGGTCAGCATCTTCTTCATAAAAACAAATCATTAACCTTGGAGCCAGTGGTTGAGTCACCTTTTAAATTGGCCTGAGGCTACCTTAAAAGGAAGACGCATTTGCAGAGAGGTTTCTAATTAATAAGCGTAAAATGTTGTCCAGTTAATTGCAAGGAGATCATTGCTGGAGCCAGGGACAATGTAAACAAGGGATCATCATCAAAGTTTGACCTTGAATGCCCTTCATTCGCAAACAAGAACTGGTCCCCAGCATGAGGCCTCAGTAATAGGATAATGAATGAATGAATGGGCACTTATTAAGGGTTTAGTCTATGTTAGGTGCTGGGGATGCAAAAAGAAAACAAAGACAGTCTCTGTTAGCAAAAGCTCTTTTTGGGGGGAGAAAGTACATATAAAAGGATTCAGCTATAAGTAAAGTGGAAGACCCTGTAGTCTTTAGAGTACAATAGACAAAGCAGATGGAAATGGATGATTTTTAGTTGATACTTCCTTCAATAAAACCATACTGGTTTCTGACATAGAACCATTTGGTGGTGAGAATTCCGAATCTTTAGTAGATGTGGCTAATGAACAGAGGGGGGCTGTGGCTCCCTAAAAGCTGCCAGGTCCTATTTCCACAAGGATTGTCTTCTTGCAGGTTGGCTGCTATTTCTGGGCCTAAGGTCCCCGGGCTGTCTCCCTCCGGTCTGAGGGAATGTAGTGGTCTAGGTGGTTACAAAGATTTGACCCTCTTGGCATACATTGCCTCCTGTCTCTATCAGATTTACCTTTCTACTTCAAATATATTGACTTGCCTTCCCATGGATGGCAGTTGGTCAGCAGATATTGTTGGTGGAGGGTAAAAGTGGCTGGCTTCCTTGCCACAAGGATTCCTCTCCTTCATGATGCCTATCAGGGCTGGAAGCAGAGCTGATGGTCTGGGGGAAACTGCTTTCCTGTGTGCCCATCATAGTAGCTGATTGTCTCAGACCTAGAGCTAAAGATATTCAAGACCCTCTGGTTCAACCCTTTCATTGCACAGATGAAGAAAGCAAGATCTGGAAAGGGCATAGAATGACAAGAACATGAAAGGGAGCTCTGAGGTCAACTATCCTCATTCCCTGATTTTACAGATAAACAAATATACCAAGGGAGGCAAAGTATCTAGCTCCAGGTTACCTGGGGGCTCAGCTATATTGGTTGAGTGAGGGAAATGCTTTTCATATCCTTCTTCCAAAAAAAAATCAGACTTGACAAATCACTCGTATTGTCCCACACATCCTGAAATAAAAGAAAGTAAAACTATCCACGACCCTTTCCCTGCATTTATCAATTTAAATTCAATCCAGTTCTACAAAAATTTTATTAAGCACCTACTATGAGCAAGTCGTTGTGCCCAGATGGGAATTTTTTTTAAAAGTAGTTACTTCCCCCAAAGAGATTGAATTTTATTAGGGAATGTAACTTGTGTGTAGATAAACACAAAGTAATTCAGGAGGAAGCGTGAGGACCCTGATGATGGGGAGTGGGGGGTGGAAAGGACAGGAAAAGTCCCGTATAGAAGGCATTTGAGCTGATTCTTGAAAGGAGCTAAGAATTAGAAGAGGTAGAGTCAAAGACAAAGAGAATTCCAACCCTGGCACCAACTTG
This sequence comes from Potorous gilbertii, assembly GCA_028658325.1. Taxonomy (NCBI): domain Eukaryota; kingdom Metazoa; phylum Chordata; class Mammalia; order Diprotodontia; family Potoroidae; genus Potorous; species Potorous gilbertii. Next base: position 517,515,980 of record CM053771.1, on the reverse strand, counting down.
CCCAGAAGTGGGAGATATGATGCTATTTGCATGGAATAGAAGTAAATTCCTTTCCCTGAAACCTGGGGAAGGGGTAGTTCTGGGGAACAGTGTGAGATTCATATGGAAAGATAGGCAACATCCAGATTCAAATGATATCATTTACCTCATTCAGGAGCAATGGTATTTGGCGGCTAGAAGGCTGGATTTGGAGTCAGGATAACCTGAGTTTAGATCCTTCCCCAGACTCCTAACTCTCACCCCTGGGATCTGTGTACGTCTAACTAGGATCTTTTCCAAAGCAGACTTTCCCTGCTAAGGTTTTCTGTTCTTCCTGGTTGAGGTGTGATTCAGACTCCCTTTCGTTGGCTTGCCTCGTACACATCTTGTCATAAAAGAACATTGCATAAAATACATATAATTAAACTAGTTTTACACAATTGCAAAATAGTGCTTAAAAGACTCAACTGTCCCCTTCAAGATCACAAGAGCAACATCAGCATGTCCTGGCCCTGTCATTTACTAGTGCTGTATTCCTGGGCAAATCACTTAACCACTCTAAGCCTCAATTTCTTATTCTGTAAAATGGGGACAAGAAAAACACCAATGGCACAAGGTTTTGGGGAAGACCAATTAGGGTAAAAGTTGCAAACCTTAAAATGCTAAGAAATGCAAGTGGCATTTGCAGCCAGGTGGTACAGTGGACTGGGAGGGACCAAGACCTGAGGCCAGGCACTTACTAGCTTGGTGACCCTTTGGAAAATCTGATTACTTATGCTTTATTCACTTCACTTTATTCATCTTCATTCCAATGATAAACACCATGAAACCTGAGAGAGTAGAGGGAGGCTATGTTTCTAGTACGTGCAAAGCACAAAGACGTTAGGAGAAATAATAATGAAGTATGTCATTTGACCTCTTCTTGCCTCAGTTTCCTCATCTGTAAAATGGAATTAATAACAGCAGCTGCCTCCCAGGGCCGTCCTGAGGACCGAATGAGATCATATTTGTAAAGCACTTTGTAAACCTTAAAACATTATATAAATGCTAGTTCATTGTATTGTCGTCATTCCTCCCAACATTCCAATGCTTTGCATGTACTAGAATCCTAGCATCCATGCTCTCTCAGTTTTCATGGTGTTTATGCCCAAGAGGATGAAAAATCAGTGACGAAGATGTAAGTAATCAGATTTTCCAAATTGAAAGGCTATTTTGTCTCACTTTATCAGGGTAAAGGAAAATTAAGTATGAAAAATGAAAACATTTCTTCATGCCAACTTGGTCACTTTCCTGAAATCATTCAAGTCTGTCTTGAGCTTAGTTTCCCCGGGACTTGTATAACAGCAAGATCTAGCTTAGCAAATGATCGCGGAGCACATTAGGACAAAGCACAATCAAAAAGAAATGGAACGAAACCACACATTTCATGGGAGTGTCTGTGAACACATGGGGTTGAGTTGTTTCCTCCCCATCAAAATTGATCTCCAGCTGCCTCTTTTGCTTTCATCATGAGTCCCAGCACCTAATTCGTTAACGTCTGGTCCAACTGGCGACCAGTTCATGCTCAATAGCTCAAACACGACGCAAGCATAAGGGAAAACAGAGGATGGCCATGATCTCAATGCATGACCAGCTGTCATCGCCTATCTGTGAGGAGGGAAAGAGATGCAAATTGCAGAGTTTAAATGCGTAAGATGGATAAGCATCACAGGTGGCATTTCTTTCATAAATATCCCAACAAAGATTGGAAAGCAGGACAATCTATCAACCAGACAACAGGCGAAAAAACTGTCATTCCTTTGAAAATTCTTCCAACAGTGATTTGTAGCCATAAGTGTTTCTTCGAGATGATTTCCATAAGAGCTACATGACCTGAAGCTCAAAGTCTTACTTGCCTGAGTTGACTTTCTGAAGGGCACTTATTTAGAGCTAGGACCACAGAGCCCATCAATTTCAACCCTTTCCTTTTTTTACAGATGAGGAAATTGAGGCTGACAGAAATGAAGTCCCTTGTCCAGTTGCATAGCTAACAAGTATCTGAGGCAGGATTTGAAACCATCTTCCTCACCGTAGCTAGTATGAAATGGGGCACTTAGGTGGTGCAGTGGTTAAAGCACTGGACCTGGAGTCAGGAAAATTCATTTTCCTGAGTTCAAATCTGGCCTCAGATACTTACTAGCTGTGTGACCCTAGATAAGTCATTTAACCTTGTTTGCCTCAATATTTTCATTTGAAAATGAGTTGGAGAGGAAAATGGCAAACCATTGTAGTACCTTTGCCAAGAAAAACACCAAAAGTGGCCATGAAGAGTTGGACGCTACTGAAACGATGAACAATTTCCTCACTCCAAGTCCCCTATTTTATCCATATAGTAGTATCAAACCCAAATAGAAATTGATCCCTGCTGCCATATCTGTTGGTTGAGTGGTTGTTGTCCTTCTTTCTGAAAGAAGACCAGAATGATATCACTACATTGGAGTCATGGCACAGTGTGTCCAACTATGGCTAATCAAACCAATACAAGCTTAGAATGCTCTACCACAAGTCAGGCACAAATAGTCCATATGAATTCTGCCATATATTTGACTTAGAAAACCACAAATGAACATTGTCTCTCCTGCATTTATACCAGACATTGTTCTAAGCACTGAGAATACAAAGATAAGACAAAGACAAAACAACTCCTGCCCTTAGGGAACTGACATTCTACTGGGGGTGCCAACTATATACCAAGATATATAGATACCATGTAATGTCAGTCAGTAACACAAAGTAAATTTAGAGGAGAAGGGCACTGATAGTTGGGGAGATCTGGAAAGATGTAGGGTGTGGAAAGTTGACCCCTGATCTGTGTTTTAAAGGAAATTATGGATTCCAGTAGGCAGAGGTGAGGAGAGGGAGCATTCTAAATATGGGGGACTGATTGGAAAACTCTGCCACAAACTCTATCCACTAATCATTTAACTCTTACCTGTACGGCTTTTGTTCTGATAACTGTTGTATTAAAATTCTTGAGCTCTTTCTCTGGCTCTCTTCCTTTATCCCTATCATTTCTTACATTGTGTTAGGACCTCATGAATATGTAGTTTAAATATTAGCATAGGCTTAAGCTCTTAAACCTTTGAACACACAAGGTATGGAATGATGACCATTATGATCCTGATGGTGATGATGGTAGCTAAAACTTGTGTAGCCCTCTAAGATTTACAAAACAGCTTTTATACATTAGCTCATCTGATTGTTTCAACAACTCTGTGAAGCAAGTTCTCTTATCCCTACTGTATAGATGAGGAAACTGAGGCTGAAAGAGGTTATTTGCTTACAGTCATGTACTTGAGCCATAATTCAAATTGAGATTTTCCTAACTTTGAATCCAACACTCTCACCACTCACCTGTCCCTTGGTGGGATCTGTAGTCAAAAAGGCAAATTTCACCAGTCTTTACCATTTACTGTTTACTGCACTAGTTACCCAGCCTTTGTTATCTACAGGAAGTCTCATTTGAAGGTCACTTCCCCACCGCCCTACTATCATAAGCAGCATGGTGCTGAGCATTTGACCGAAGGCCTACCTCCTGAAGTCAGGAAAACTTGAATTTGTATCCTACCTCAGATGCAGTGGAGCTGCATGATCATCTTCCCCTTCTCTAGCATAAGATAGGAGACAAATTATATCATGAGCATGCAATGGCAAATTGGCCAATTGAGCTGAAGGATAAGTAGCGTGTGCAAAAAGTTAAACCAGAGCTAGATTTAAAGAATTTAAGTACCATACAGGAGTTTAAATTGTATGGCATCTTATTTGTAGGCAATGTGGCATAACAGATAGACTGTTGGATTTGATGCCAGGAAAGCTGGCTGTGGATCCTTAATCCCACCTCAAACACTGAATAGCTGGGTGACCTAAGGCAAACACTTTAAACTCTCTGTGCTTCAGATTTCCCACCTAAAATATTGAAACAGTTGGACTTCATGGTTTCTAAGGACCTTCCACCTCTAAATCTAGGACCTTATTATTTTAATTCACTTGATTCTCTGTACCTCAGTTTCCTCTTCTGTAAAATGAGGCAATTGAACTTGAAGACCTAGGCTAAGACCCCTTCCAACTTGAAATCTAGGATCTTAGAGCTCCTACTCCAAAAGAAACTTGAAGTATATCCTAGATAAAGCAGGTACTTATGCATTAACAAGTTACAACTCTAAAGCACAATTTAGTTGTATGAGCCTTGTGCAGAGAACTGGAGCTAGCTGTGAAAAACAGAGACAAAGTTGGGACAGATGAAGAAAGGATGAGTGGCTACCTGTGTGTGCTTGAGAATGATACTAGGTGTTATAGTGTCCCTGCAGGAATGAATAAAGAAGCTTGGAGTAGACTTTTCCTTCAGTGTAAAGGCCAGATGGGTTGGTTGTTGTCCTTCTTGTTCAAAGAGGACCAAAATGACATCATCATGATAAAGTGAAGCTTCAGTGTGTCTGACTGTGGCTGATCAGACCAATACGAGCTCAGAATGCTCTACCACAGGTTGGGCACAGATAGTCTGTGTGAATATTTGGGGTGGATACTCCAAATTTGTGCATCGTGCATTTACTTTGTGCTGTCTCAATTCTGCTTTGCTCAAAGAGCATAGCACCCTTTCTGATGTGGGCACGCCATGCTGAGCAGTCCTGCGCCAGTGTCCCATGTTGCACAGTCAAATCCAAAGTTCTTGAGAACTTGAGAATTTTCTTCTCAAGTACAAAGGCCAAATAAATCGATATCAGACAAGGAGAAGGAGGAGAAGGAAGAGGAGAGGAAGAGAAGAGAGAGAGAAAGAGAAGGGGGGGTGGAAGAAAGGAGAGAAGAAAGGAAGAACTACCATTTACATAGTATTTACTATATGCTAAACATTTTATAGTTATCTCATTTGGTCCTCACAATGGCCTTGGAAGGTAGGTGCTATTATTTTTCCCACTCTATAGATGAGGAAACTGAATTAAATAGAGGTTAAGTGACTTGCCTAGCATCATCCAGCTAGTGTATCTGAGGCCAAATTTGAATTCAGCTCCTGCAGACTTCAGGCCCAGTGCTGTATCCATTGGATCCCCTACCTGGGTAAATGTCTCCTTCCTCTCCTCTTGTTCCTAGCTCTGTGCTTCATGGACTTATCCTCAACTCCAGGATGTGTTATAATAAGCATTTAATGAGATTAAACCAAAGGTAAAAAAAGAACTCTGCATGTAACATAGACATAGGCCCACAGGCCATGTGTTCCTAGGACCCAGGCCTCTCAAGGCAGAAACTCTTTCATAGCTGATCTCAATCTTCCTCTCTCTCATCTCCCAGATAGAGATGAGAGTGAACCCAGAAGTCCAGTTCTTGATTGCTCCCAGTAGGGAAATGAAAAAGGGACTATTTTTTGCTCACACATCTGTAGCATCCAAAATTAGACTTCCTGTCAATGCAATGCAGGAAAATCAGAGCCTCTCAGGATCAGCATGCCTTGAGCATCCCCAAGCTCTGGGTAGCAGTCACATCACTCACCAGGAGGCAGGGTGGCATAATAGGGGAAGGAAAAGCTCTAGGGTCAGAGACTCTGAGTGTGATTCCCACTTCTGGTCCTACTTCCTATGCAAGCTTGGGCAAGTTCATTTCACTTCTCTGGGCATCAATTTTCTCATCTGTAAAATGAAAGACTTGGACCATAAGGCCTCTGAGCTCACTCCTATCCTGAGATCTATGGTGTATCTGGAATGAACACCGAGAGTCCCTCAAGTCCCGAGCTGTCACTGTCACTATGAAAGGATGGTGAAAAGCCTCTCTCCAAAGTCCTCCAACTATGGAGAGAACTGTTGCCCATAGGCAAAGCCCATTGTGCTGCACACAAAACTCAATCAATTACAACCCTTTCTGAAGGAAAACTGGAAAAAAAATTTAAGGCTCTGATAAGGGAACATAACTTGCCTGACAATCAATCACAAGTAGCTCAGTTTGGGCAAAAAGTCAAAGAAAAGCTTGAAATTCTATCACCAGTCTATTTCCAGCATTCTTTTTCTGACATCTGTGACTGTGTATATTTGTACTTTATTTATCTTCACATCAGCAATGGAGCAGCAGAATCTGCAGCCCTAGAAGAAAACAACAGAAACTCTTCGCATTGATCTTTGCCCTTCTGGAAGTAATAGGTTCCACTGAAAAAGAAATTTCTGCTTTAAGTGCTGATGGCTTGGGGTCAAAGCAGACAGTTTCCTCTGCTGAGGGTAGGGGAACAAACCCCCTTGATTTACAAACTTTCAGCACATGAAGGACCTTAGTATATGACTGGAAATTCTTTACTTCTCCAGTTCCAATCTCCCACCCAGGGAAAGAAGGACAACATATGCATGGTTATTTGAGACAACTTCCCACAGTTTGCAAACATGTAGTTCATTATAAAAAAAATAAATGTGTAGTATATGATTGTAATGAAATACAAGCATGCTATAAGAAATGACAGGCAGACAAATTTCAAAAAAACTGAAAAGATTTACATGAACTGATACAAAGTAAAGTGAGCAGAACCAGAAGAGTGTTGAACATATTAACAGTAATATTTTAGTATGGAGAACTGTGACTGATGTAGATGATAAACTTAGCTATTCTCAGTAATACAATGATCCAAGACTATCTCAAAGGACTCCTGATGAAAAATGCTTTCTACCTCCAAATCGACTACAGACTGGAGCACATTGTTTTTACTCTTTTTTTTTTGTTTCAGTGTCTTATGCAAAATGACTAATATGGAGATTTTTACATGACAGCACTCATAATAACCAATATCACATTGCTTATCGTCTCTGGAGCTCATATTTGAATGGGGGAATCAACATGCACATAAATAAATGCATAAAAGAAATGTACAGAGTATATGGGATGGAATCTGAGTGAGAAAAGCCCAGAAGTTAGAGGGATGGGGACAGGGCTCCTTCAGAAAGTCATATTTGATCCGAGTTTTGAAGGAAATCAGAGAAATGAAGAGGCAGTGATAAAGAGGGAGAGTAGTCCAGGAATATAGGACAAAGGGGAGGTCAGTGAAACCTAGAGAAGTCAGGAAAGGGTTAGTACTTGAGTACCAATACTTGAGGAAAGAATATTTGAGTCAGAGTCTTCCATATACTTTAGCACAATGATTCCCAACCTATGATCCATGAACTGCAAAGCGGACTACAGAATGATCACAAGAGGTCCAGCAAGCATTCTTAGTTTGACCATTTCTCCTTAGCCTGAATAAATAATGGTCCAACTTATTGGTGCATCACTATTTTTAAAGGCTGGGTCAGAATTTGACAGTCTTTTTGAGGAATGGGCATGGTATGGGGAGGGATTATGAAGGTAGAGAGGGTTCAGTGTGGAGGGGAAAAGAGAGAGTAAAAGGAAGGTTCCAATCGTCCTCTTTTCCTATTCCTCTACAGTTAGATTTCCTAAAGTTATGCCATGGTGGAAGATGAGAGCTGTCCTGAAGAATTTGAAGGGCTGTCTGGTAGAGAAGGGATTAGACATTTATGTTTGGGAACACAGAGCAGAACCAAGAACAGTGGATAGAAGTTGGAGAAAGACATATTTTTAATATTTATTGTTTTTAACATTGTTTTCTTTTTAAATTCCAGATTCTCTCCCTCCCAATCCTTCCCCACCTGCTGAGAAGGCAAACAATATGATATCAATATATGTGTGAAATCATGCAAAACCTATTTCCATATTATCTATATTGCAAAAAAAAGGAAAATGTGAGAAAATTACACTTTAATTTGCACTCAGATTTCATCAATTCTCTCTCTCTAAAAGTGGATTGCATTCTTTTCACCATGAGTCACCTGGAATTGTCTTGAATAGTTGTCTTGACCAGAGTAGCCAAGTTTTTCGCAGTTATCATCATTACAGAATTGCTGTAACTGAGCACGATGATCTCCCAATTCTTGTCACTTCATTTTGCATCAGTTCATATAGATCTTGCCATGCTTTTTTTCTGAAACTGTTCTTATCATTTCTTATAGCACCATAGTACTCCATCACAATCATCTCCCATCACTTGTTTAGTCATTCCCCAACTGATGAGCATCCCCTCAATTTCCAATTCTTTGCCACCACAAAAAAAGAGCTTCTATAAATGTTTGTGTGCAGGTACATCCTTTTTCTTTTTCTTTGATCTCTTTGGGGTAAAGACCTAGATTTGTTAGATCAAAGGGTATACACAATTTTATAGCCCTTTGTGTATAGTTCCCGATTTTTCTCCAAAATGATTGGACCAGTTCACTATTCTACCAACAATTCATTAAAGTACCTATTTTCCTTAATCCCCTGCAATATTTGTCGTTTCTGATAGGTATGAGGTCAATTTGCCTCTCTGTAATCAATAGTTCATTTAGAATATTTTATATGACTGCTGCTAGTTTTGATTTCTTCTTCTGAAAATGTCTGTTCATATTCTTTGATCATTTATCCATTGAGGAATGACTCTTATTTTTATAAATTTGACTCAGGTCCCTATGCATTTGAGAAATGAGGTCTTTATCAGAGGAACTTGTTGTAAAATTGTTTGATATTGGTTCATTGTCTAGGGTACCTTTCATCAAAATGTAGTTTCCCTGATTATCAATTTAAGTTGTCTAATTTTTCTTTTGCTTTTTCTGACATCATGATTGCCACCCCTGCCCTCTTCACTTCAGCTGAAGCATAATAGACTCTGCTCCAGTCTTTCATTTCAACTCACATGTGTCTTTCTGTCCCAAATGTATCTCTTATATATAACATATTGTTGGATACTAGTTTCTAATCCATTTTGCTATCTGCCTCCATTCTATAGGTTAGCTTATCCCCTTCACTATTACTTATGATCACTAACTGCACATTTCCTTTTACCCCATTTTCTGTGTTTATCCTTTTCTATCTCTCTTTTTGTCCTATTCCTCCTCAAAAGTCTATCTTGCTTCTGACCACTGCCTCTCCCAATACACTTGCTTCCTTATCATTCCCCACCCCATATCTCTTATCCTCTTCCCCTATTATCTCCATATTGGGTAAGATAGACTTCTATACCTAGTTGAGTGTGTGTGTGTGTGTATGTGTGTGTGTGTGTGTATTCTTCCCTCTTTGAACCAATGAGATATTCAAGGATTTTCCATCTCTACTACATACCCCCATTTTCCTCTCTACTACAAAAGCTCTTCCTTGCACTTTTCTTTTAGGTGAAAAATTTGCCCCATCCTACCTGTCCCTTTCTTTTTCTCTTGGTGTATTCCTCTTTCTCACCCCTACATTCTTTTTTTTTTTTTTGGAGATCATCACACATAATCAACTCATAACTATGTTCTCTGTCTGTGCAGATTCCTTCTAACTACTCCAATAATGATAAAGTACTTAAAGTTATATGTCTCATCTTCCCATAAAAGAATGTAAACGATTTAACTTAATTTAGTCCCTTATAATTGGTCTTTCATGTTTAACTTTTTATACTTTTCTTGAGTCTTCGATTTGAATGTCAAATTTCCTACTCGGTTCTTTTCAGTAGGAATGCTTGAAAGTTCTCTATTTAATTAAATATTCATTTTTCCCTAAAGAATTACACTCATTTTTTGCTAGGTAAGTTATTCTTGGTTGTAATCCTAGCTCCTTTGCTTCCAGAATATCATATTCCATGCCCTTTATTCTTTTAATGTGGAAGCTGATAAATCTTACATGATCCTGATTGTGACTCTACGATATTTAAATAGTTTCTTTCTCACTGCTTATGGTATTTTCTCAAGCACCTGAGAGCTCTAAATTTGGATTTTTCAATTTGGGATCTCTTTTAGGAGGTAATCAATGTATTCATCCCATCTCTATTTAACCCTCTGAACCTAAAATATTGATGCAATTTTCTTTTATTTCTTGAAATGTCTTGAAATATCTCTAAGCTCATTTTTTTAATCAGGCTTTCTGGTGGTCCAATGATTCTAAAATTATGTCTCTTTAATATATTTTCTGTGGGATATTTCACTTTTTCTCATTTTTTTTCATTTTTTAACTTTGTTTTATTGTTTCTTGAAGTCTTACAGAATCATCAGCTTCTTTTGCCCAATTCCAACTGTTAAGGAATGATTTTCTTCAGTGAACCTTTGTACCTCTTTTTCCATTGACCAGTTCTGCTTTGTAAGTTCTTTTCTTCAGTGAATTTTTGTACCTCCTTTTCTATTTGGCCAATTCTATTTTTAAGGTGATGTTTTCTTGAGTATTTTTGTGCCTCTTTTACCAAACTCTTAGTCCCCTTTTCATAATTTTCTTGCATCATTCTCATTTCTTTTTCCAGTTTTTCCTCTAACATTCATCTCTTTCTTTAACTCTTTCAAGAACTATTGCTGACCTTTGATCCAATTAACTTTTTTAGACTTTGCTTGTAGATGTTTTCACATTGTTGTCTTCTAAGATTATATCTTGATCTTCTCTGTCACTGTAATATCTTTTTATAGTCAAGTTCTTCTTTTGTTGTTTGCCAATTTTCCCAGCCATGGGGCAGCCAAGTGGTGCAGTGGATAGAGCACTAGGGCAGGAGTCAGGGGGACCTGAGTTCAAATCTCACCTCAGACACTTAACACTCACTAGCTGTGGGACCTTGAGCAAGGCACTTAAACCCAATTGCCTCATCTGGAGTCATCTCCAGTCATCCTGATGAATATCTGGTCACTGGATTCAGATGACTCTGGAGAAGTGAGACTGGTGACCTGCACAGCCCTCCCTCACTCAAAACAAAGTCAAGTGCAAGTCATGTCATCATTTCTCTGATGGCATGGTCTTCTTTGACAACAAAGGATGAACACACTATTTTCCTAGCCTATTTCTTCATTTTGAACTTAATATTAAGGTTGAGATCTATTCACCTGGGGGAAGGGAGGCATTGTGCCAGGCTTCAGGTTTTTTGTATTACTGTTTTCAGAGCTAATCCTAGGGATCTGCAGGTTTTCAGTGCTTCCAGGGTAGTGTTATCCTGGAAAAAATGTGGTCATTAATCCCCAATCTGTGCTCTGGTCTTTACCCAGGAAGGACTCACTTCCCTGCAGCACCAAGTACCAACACTCCTCTTGACCCTGGAACAACAACTGCATATAGGCAATACAATTGCCAATCAGTGCCAGTTTTACCCAATGACAGCAAAGGGTTCCCTGTAATCACTATGTGACCAGTTGTCCAACCCGCTTACTGACTCTCTACTGAAAACTCCAAAAACTGCTGCTGTTGCTGCTGCTGCTGCTGCTACAGTCCCAAAAAAGAAAATTTAGGCTTCTGGTCAAGAAAACTCTCTAGCACCTAGAGCTGTCCCAAAGTGAAACAGGCTGCCTCAGGAGATACTAGGTTTACTGTCCTTAGAAGTTTCTGAGAAAAAATTTCATGACCACTTCTCAAATAAGTAGTGATGGAGATTCCTTCTCTGTTTTGCACTAGATGCACACAGATATCCAACAAGAAAAAAAATAAATGGGAATAAGTGAAAGACCCTGCACTCAAATGCAAAAAATCAGCCTCACAATTACAAGATGGGGAAGTCAAGATGAGCTGGTATTTGTCCTGAAAAAGATTGGGGGAGAAGGGTAGTGAACTGTAAGCCCCAACTGAGTCAGCAGAGTGATACAGTAGCTGAAAGAAAGGAAGGAAGGAAGGAAGGAAGGAAGAAAGAAAGGAAGAAAGAAGGAAGGAAGGAAGGAAGGAAGGAAGGAAGGAAGGAAGGAAGGAAAGAAAGAAAGAAAGAAAGAAAGAAAGAAAGAAAGAAAGAAAGAAAGAAAGAAAGAAAGAAGGAAAGAAGGAAAGAAGGAAAGAAAGAAAGAAAGAAAAAGAAAAAAAGAAACTAATATGACCTTGATCTGCATGAAGAGACATAGCATCCAGGAATAAAGAGGTGATAGGACCACTGAACTGAACCTCATGAGACCTCATCTAGAGTACTGAGTTCAATTCTAGGAGTCACAATAAGGACATGGATACACTAGAGGAAGGCAACCAGGGCAGTAAAGGGAATTGAGGCCATGGCATCTCAAAATCAGGTAAAGGAATGGAGGATATTTAGCTTCAGGGCACATAGCACATCTCTCAAGTATTTGAAGGGCTGTCATGTGAAAGAGGGATTGGATTTGTTTTGCTTGGCCCCAGAAGCCAGAAATAGAAGTGATGGGTGGAAGTAGCCAAGAGACAGATTTAGGCTTGATGTCAGAAAAAAGTTCTCCACAATTCAAGCTGTCCAAAAGAGGAAATGGCTGCCTCCAGAAGAAGTGGCTCCCTCCATCCTCTGAAGGTCTTCAAGCAGTGATTGAGCAAGCTCTTCTCAAGTATGTTCCCGTGGGGGTCATTCTTAGGGTATAGTTCCCACTCTCAAATTTTCTGATTCTGTATTCCTGTCCCTTCTAACTCTGAAATCCTGTTCTTATGTGATTTGTCTCCCTATTCTTTAAAAACAAGCTGTCACTTAAACATGCATAGAGAATAATAGCTCTTTCAGGATCCAAATCATGAGAGGTTTTTCAGAGTGATAGGAGATGGCAGCATAAAGTAATAAAGCTGATTCTGATTCTCTGCACCATGTGAAGGCAGCTCTGGAAGGTGGTACCAACACAACACGAACTTGGGCTGGTTCTATCAAGCTGGAAAGTTTTCATGTCATGCTCCTAGAAATGTGTGTCTCTCACCTGAGGACTGGTCCCTCTGAGCACAGAGAGGTTCATCACTAGGTTGACCCCAGGGGCATGATTACTTTAACCACAAGGAATGTCAGAGACCATGTCCATGGAAGAGATGACGATCTGCATTGCTGAAGGGAGGAACAGTATGAAGAATATCACGGACCCTTGACACATGGAAGTGTTTATGATTTTAAACAAAAACCCTAGAACTTGTCCACATATGTGAGAGAAGCTGCTCAGGACACTTTGAGGGTTTCCTTTTGGGAATGGCCTTCAGGGCCATTTATAAGACATATAATCCATCAACAATCACTCATTAAGTTCCTACTATATGCCAGATGCTGTGGAAACTATTATCTCATTTGATCCTTCCAATAACTCTGATATATAGATGCTATTACTATTCTCGTTTTACACTTGGGGAAACTGAGGCAGACAGCAGTTAAGGGACTTACCCAGGATCACAAAGGGAGTACTATCTGAGGAAGTACAGAAATGGTAAAAGTTACAATTGTCAGTCTAAAAGTTCTAAATTCTGGCATTCTTGGTATCTTGGATGAATATCTCCATTCTAGAAATGAGAGCAATAAATCACAAGTTACATGAGATGGTATTGCTTTTGACCAAAACCACACTTACACTTGTGGCTTAACCTACTTTGTTTGAAAGAGACCAGTTAGAAATACCAATTTAAAGTGTCTCTGATGACTTCGGCTGAACAGGATGATGCTAGAAGGGAAAAGAAAACCTTTCTTCAGATTTTATACAGGTGAAAAGTGGAATGCCCAAGGTCCCATAAGAAATAAGACATATTTCAAAAATAAAGCTTGCCTTGATATGTAAGGAGCCAAAAGGGGATCTGAAAAAACAGTGGGGTAACTAGAGAATACTTGCATTAGAAGTTTAAAACTGAACCTGCCTCCAGATCTCTACACTGGCAGACTATACCTAGGGGCTGAATCAATTCAGTGCTTCACATCAAAACACCAGCATCTACAAGTTGAGACCAGAGGTTTCAGAAGTTCTTGAAAATCACAGGTAGCTTAAAAAGATGATTGCCCTCCTCTGGTTCCTCTCCCATAATGCGCATCCATTATCTGCCCCTTCATCCACTTGCCTCTGGACTGAGCTCTCCCAGTGCCTTTGTTGGGTAAACCAGGAGCTACTCCAGATTTCCATCACTATCCTGACTTTTCTAGGCCTGCTGCTCTGCTCCAGGAAACAGAGTCTTACAAAGATACAATCAAGGGACCTGGTCCAACCCCTTATTTTTTTCCAGCCCCTTATTCTAAAGATGCTTTCCAACCCCTTAATTGGTACTACACTGTGAATTCTAAATCCTTTAGAAGTCGTAGTAACTGACATTTCTACCATGTTTTAAAGTTTGCAAAGCATTTCATCTCATTTACTTCTCAAAGCAAACCCTTTGAGGTAGGTACTATTTTCTACTTCCTCATCTGTGAAATGGATCTCATAGAAGTGACCTGCCGAGGCTCACATAGCTGATTGAATGTGATGGAATTTAAACCAAATCTTTCTTACTCCAAGGCAACACCATGTCACCTTCCTTGCTGCTTTCACTGGGATCATGGATTCTGTGAGAATCCTGGCTTTCTCCCTCCAGCTTATCAGATCGAATCCTGAGACTCCAAAGGTTGGGGAAATGTTTGAAAGTCACACACCAGCTGTTTCCTCGACCAATGAGATTCCCTGTAAGAATCTTCCATTTGGGACTTCAAAGGTGATTTCCCAGGGTGCAAGCCAAAAACTATCTGTACATAGGAGAATTTTCAAAGCACCTTTATCAGTTTAGTTGATTAGTATGGCTAAGTCACAATCAATCAATAAACAATTATCAAGTGCCCAGTGTGATCCAGGCATTGTGCCTGCTGCCAAAGATACAAAGACAAAATCACTAACCCTAGAAGAGCTGACAATCTAACCACAGGAAACAATCTGTAAATATGCAAGAATATGCAAAATACATAGGAAATTGAAAGAAGATTATTGAGGAGATAAGAGAGTCATTGTCACCTGGAGAGCAAGCACCAAGAAAGCCTTTATGTAAAAACTTCCCTTGAAGGAAGGGATTCTAATATGTAGAAAGGAAGAGGGCATGCATTCCAGGCATGGTGGGCAGGCAAGACAAAGACACGGAGATGGAACATGACATGTATGAGCAAAAATTAAGATCCCTTGGGCTGGACCATAATATGCCTGAAGGGGAGTCATGTATAAGAAGGAGGATGGGGCTAGCTCCTGAAAAGCTAAATGTCAAGCAGAGGAATAGATCCTGGTGGTGATCAGATCTACAGGAGATTACTGAGTGGGGGACTGAAAAGTCTGATAACACAAGTTTTAGGAAAATTAATTGGGGAGGTTCTGAGTCTCAATCTCTAGATATGGAAAAGGAGACTAATAAAGGATTATTGAGGAGATGAAATGAGATCATGTGTGCAACGTATTTTTCAAGTACCATGCAAGTGGTGCCTGTCATTACATGAGCCATGCTAAGGGGAAGGCATTCATTCAGGTTGACTTATAGTACATTATTTAATTTCAAAATGGCTGACCTTCAATGAGATGAAAATAAAATCTAAACATCATAGTTATATCACATGTATAAATCTGTGAAGACCTAAGTCTGCTGAAGGGAGAGTGCCAGATCTTTTTCTTGCCATAAAGGGACCCCAACTCTGGATCAGGGGGTCTAATTTAAGTCCTGAGAAACAGGATTTCTAAATGAGGAAGAATTCAGCTTTTCCCAAACTCTCCAGCTCATTTATGACACCATTCCAATAATGTTGGGGAAAAAATATTTCAAATAAAGCTTCAGAATGGCTTGTGTCTATATTCTCTCCAAAAGGAACTAACAAGGTTCCTTCTAGAAATATTCTCAATGTACAAAGTACCTCAGATATAAGGCAACTCTTTGTTTTCCCCCACCATAAAACAGATGCTTAAAACACTAAGTACTTTGAAGTGGACAATGTCAAATGCTTAAAACATGAAATTGTAATCTGTCATTCCTATTAGATTTTTGGAGAGGTCAGCACACAACGTTGAAATATGAAAAACTTGATGAGACTGCCCAAGAGTCATTCCATTGTTGCCTTGGATCTCTGTTTTCTCACCTGTAAAATGAGGAGATTGCATTAGCCAACCTCTGAGGGCCCTTTGGACTCTAAACCTATGATTCTACGGTTTGTGTTGTCTAAAGGAGTCTCTCAAGGACCATATCTTCAGACAAGTTAGGGTATGACCTCGTGGTTGTTGTTCAGTCATTTCAGCTGTGTTCAACTCTTTGTGACCCCATTTTGGAGTTTTCTTAACAAAGATACTGGAATGGTTTGCCGTGTCCTTCTCCAACTCATTTAACAGATGAGGAAACTGAAAGTATCTGAGGCTGGATTTGAACTCAGAAAGTTCTAACTGCCCTTTGATCCATAGCATCTTCCTGGCAACCATCACCTTCTGCTCCAAAAAGTTGTTAATAAACATCACCTCCTACTTAGAAGCTCCTGATCTCTCAAATTCATGAGCAATCGCCAAAATTAAGAACATCCATCTCAGGATTACTATTGAGTCATTCGTGTTCAGTGATAGAAACACAAATTGGAAGAGGCAACTAGGGTCTTAAATTCCAGTAGGGCTCACCTAAATGAATATGTGATACTGCAGTCATTATAACTATCTTGGGGGAAGAGGAATGCAAAGGATCTCAACATGCTCCAGAGAAAAGATACAGAGACAGATAGAGAGGCAGAAAGGAGGAAGGGGAGAGGGAGAGCAACAGAATAGTCACGCCTCTTCTTGATTCAGTCATCAATCACCATTGGCACAGATCACTGTCACAGGGACCAAGCGCCCAACATATGGTCATGGTATCATTCCAAAGCTCATGTTTTCAGCACAAAGACAGAGCACACAACTGCCAGGAAATGGTTAGAGTTGATGCTCCACTCCATAAGGAAGAGCTCCAGCCAGAATACCTGTTTTGGTGGAAGTGGCAAGGACATATGGCAAGACATATGACATGACCTCCAATCCAACCACATGATACATAGTCACATAAGGTTTACAAAGTTTTCTCCTCACTACTTTCCTTTTGTGATCTCTATTTTACAGAACAAGAAACAGGTTCAGAGAAATGGAGTCCTTTGCCCACAGTCATGCAGCCAAGAAGTATTCCATGAAAATACCAAATGGTAGACCTAGAGCTAGCAGAGACTTTGGAGATCACCTGGCCCTTCTGAGTTATAGGCTCAAGATTCTTAGAGAATCCTCAGGGCAGCCTTCTGTTCAGCCCTCCCTTTCTTCTTCCAGCTGTCCCAGAAAGGCTCGATTTGGCTGCACTGTTGTAACCATGCTTGATTGCCGCTATTTCTATGAAGTGGTACCCAATTATGCCTAATGACCATAGAGGACACTAATGATTATGCATGCCATTAACCCTGGACCAGATTAACTTTGCTATGCATTTTGATTATGACATTTCATTTTGTCCCCATATACTTGCTCTTAATATTTAGTGGCTTAGAGAGAATGGTCCTTACTCTTAAAATTAGATGAACCATCAATCGCGTATGCAGGTAAAGGTTCTCATGGCTGCAGGTAACCTCCCCTGTGTTACCCCACCCAGGCTCCCACATCTGGGCCACGCTTGAGGATTGCCTTCCAGGCTCTTTTTGCCTTCAGCTATATAAGCAGATCTCTGTATTCAGATGCACTAACATAATTTAAGGATGAGTAAAAGGAATCAGAGGCAAGGAAATAATACTAGCGACTAATTCAAAGAGGAAAACACTGCACCAAACAAGACAGGAGTGAGTGGACAGTTCCTGTCCACAATAACAGCTGCGCAGTTGCCTAGCTGCCAGGGATCTTAAGTATCCCCCTCCATTCTTTCCTACTCCTTCAATCCAGTATTCCAACCCCAGTTACAATAATCCTACACACACACACACACACACACACACACACACACACACACACACTCCCCCCGCCCCCACACACACATACATTTTTAAAAAAATCTTGACCTGCTTCCTATTGCCTCCCAAACAAAATTAAAGCAGCATTCAGGTTTGAATCCCACCCTGTATACTACTATGCCTGGAATTCACACCCCATTTACCACTGGCACCACCCTAATCTTATGGCTATGTCTCATATTACCCCACTCTACACACACTAAGTTCCAGCCAAACAGATGTTCTTTGTGCCTCCCTCTTTCTCCCACAGACACACACACTGAACTCTCCTAGCGCCAGGTGTGGTTCAAGTTGCTCACAATTCCTGAAATGTCGTCTCTCTCTTCTTTCACTTGGTGATCTTATGTTGTTACTGTTGTCCAGTCACTTTTCAGGCATGTCTGGCTCTTTGGGATTCCATTTTTTTTAGAGTTTCTTGGCAAAAAATACTGAAGGAGTTGGCCATTTCCTTCTCCAGCTCATTTTACAGAAGAGGAAACTGAGGCAAACAGGATTAAGTGATTTGCTCAGGGTCACACAGCTACTAAATGTCTGAAGCCAGACTTGAACTCAGGAAAATGAGTCTTCCTAACTCTAGCTTTACGCTCTGCCCAATACACCACCTTCCTGCTCCTGGTGGTCTCCTATATATCCTTGAAAGTATAATTCAAATGCTACCTTCCCCAAAAAGACTTCCCTTATTCCCTCAAATGGTACTATTCCTCCTTTGTCAGCCTCACAATGTACTTTGCTTCTTACCCAGTTAATTAACTATATGCAAAGTTGTATATGATAGTTTCCTTTGTTAAGGCAAAGGACAGGGTGGCTAGGGGTCTGCCTCAGAGTGCCATGTTCAGGGGGCATCAAATAACTAAAAACGCTTCCCATCCTTACACCGTTCATAAAGAACAGAGCTTAGCATTACATTGGCAAATATGTTAGTTAGAACAACATACTCTCAGATGACCAGATGGGATGAGCTCTTCTGACACTTCTCCCTCTTCCAGACCTCAAATGAAGGTACACCCTGTGTCTCCTAACCCCAGATACTACTTATGGTATTTGACAAGGGTTCAAAACTTATGCCCTGCTCCAGACCAAAAGGTCCTTATCTCCAAGCATGTGGCACAGTGCTCTGTACATAGTAGGTACTTCATAAATGCTGTGATTTCATTACTTTCAGGATAAGCAAGAAAACTTGAAGAAAAAATGCTCTGCCTTTGTTCAAGTCAAGGAGACTTGGAGGTTGATCTCAAAGCTTACCTTGACTCTAGAAGCTCTCATCTCCATACCTCTGCACTGCTTGTCCCCCATGCTTAGAATTCAGTCCCTCCTCCTCTGAGCCTCTTAGAATCCCAGCTCAAGCTCCATCCCCCTACATAAAGCCTGTCCTGATGTCCCCAATCAAAATTTTCCCCCGGTATCTGTTATCTATCTTATACATGCTTATGTATTTATATGTCACCCCAGCTAGACTGTTGGAACTGTAAAGGCAAGGGTTGTTTTCATTTTGTCTTTGTCTCCCTGGTGCCTAGCACAGTACCTAGAATATAGTAGGTGCTTAATAAAAGCTTATAGATTGATTGATTGACTCTGCCTGCTATTAAGAATAATCCTTGCTTAAAAAGTTTGCCAGTCCCTGATTTTTGTCAACAGGGTGGCTTTTTCTTCCACCAGCATACTTCAAAACCTCCTCTGCCACTTAGTGCTTGGTCTTTGAGCGTTGTCATGGCAGCTAAATGGAGCAGTGGATAGAGAGCCAGACACCTGCCTCAGACACTTACTAGCTGTGTGACTTTGGGTAAGTTACTTAGCCCTTCACAACCTAAGTTTCTTTTCAAAAATGATGATACCAATGGTATCCATCTCCCAGGGTTGTTGAGAGGCTCTCATAAGATAACAAATTTAGAATGATGGGCTAGCACTAACTACTATTTACAAATTCATCCCCCAAGGTCAACCTGACACTAAGCTTCCCTGAATCTAGCCAGGCTGACTCTCCCACAGCAGGCACGCAGCTCATCCTCTCAAGATCTGTGCTTGAAGTCTCTCCACCTGGGTAAAACCTGCCCAAGTTTGGGTTCCTCCGACCCAGAGATTGTAGGGTTTCCCCCTCTGTACCACCTTAAGACCTCAGAGAAGGATGTTAGTGAAGGATTGGGCATAATACTTTAACCTTAGATAATGCTTTCCAGGTGTAGAGTATTTTCAAAATATCCCCTCATTTGAACCTCAAAAACCCCTGAGACAAAGACAAGAGGCAGCCTGATATGGTGGGGAGGGCATGAGACTTAGAGTCAGTACCATTCAGCTTTGAATCCCACCCCACGCATTTACTAGCTGGGTGATCCTACGACCCCATCTAGACCTCAATTTCCTCATTTGCAAAATAAGGGTTGTTGCACTCAATCAACTTTAAGGTCCCTTCCAGCTCTATGATCCTATGATGCCCCGCCCCCCACCTGATGATGTGAAATTAAGTTGATGGCTTCATTCTTGAATTCCTTTTTTTTATTTTTTACACTTTCCCGATGGTTGTGCTCAAACAATGCCCTGAGTTAGAATATACAGCAGAAGAATGGTTTTCCAGCACCCATATGTCATAAAAAGCAACATACACACACACACACACACACACACACACACACACACACACACACACACACTGATAATACCTTATATTGAAATAGCATTTTTCAAAGAATCCAAATATCTTCTTCAGTGGGCTAAGCCTTTGAGGTACCCTGTCTCTACAAAGTAGCCTTCCCAACAAGAAAGTGAAATTGAACCTAGTAGTAGCTTTATAAGACATTTTCACCCTTTTCTATCTATTACCAAAAATCAGGACAGGCACAGACTCTAATCCCACCATTGATGGCTAGTACCTATGAAACCACAAGAAAGTCATTTAATCTCTTAGTCTGTTTTTCCATTGATATTAGATGAACTCTAACATTTCATCCAATTCTCAATTTCTGAACCTATGATCTTATGATCCTTTTGTTATGTTCTCCTAAAAGTCAGAAGAGACCTATGCTTAAACCCCACCTTTGACATTTACTAGATGTGTGACTATGAAGTCACTTAACCCTTCCAAGACTCATTTTCTTTTGTTAATTATTTCCTACTTATTTGAAAGTGAGCAAAGAGGTAGGGTGGGAGAGACAAGAGGGAGTTGGAGAGACAGAAGAAAATGTCCTTTCTGTATATGGGCATGCTATCTCCTCCACCAGATTGTAAACTCCTTGAGGACAAGAACTGGTTTTTGGTCTTTTTTGTAACCCTGGCCTTTAGCATAGAGCAAGGTACAAAGTAGGCACTTTATAATTGATTACTGATTGATCGTTACAAAAATGATTGTCACCCCTGCCTCAGAGCATTGTTCTGCAGATTAAACCAGTATGCCAATCACTTTGCAAGCTTGAGAATCCTTGTAAATATCAACCATCATCCCCAATCATCATCATCATCTCCTTATCTTTTCACATTGCTTGGACCACATCAAGAGTATTCTGTTCAGCTCTGAGAACCACCTTTAAGGAAAGTCAACAATAAAACTGGAGTGTGTTCTTGAGAAATCAGACTGACTGGTGACAGACCTTGGTTTAATTCTCTGTGAGGATCAGTTGAAGGAAATGGGCATGTTTAGCCTGGAGAAGAGGACATTCAGGGGAGACCAGTTGACTGTGTTGCTGTCATGTAGAAGAGGGATTGGTCTTGCTTTGCTTGGTCCTAAAGTCCAGAACCAGAAACAACAGGGAAAAGTTGTAAAGAAATAGATTTAGATTTGGTACCCAAAAGAACTTTTTAACAATTAGAGCTGTCTTGGAGCAGAATGGACTGCCTCAGGAGATAGTGGAGCTCTTAGTCCTTAGAAGTCTTCCAGAAAAGGCAGGGTGATCTTTCATTGAGGATGGCAGAGAGGAAGCCCCAAGTTGGATTTGATGGCTTCTTGGGTTCCTTTCTATGGTGAGATTCCACAGTGTTCTTTCCCTTATGTAAAAGATTAAAAATTATGTCCTTAATGACTGCTGAATTCTCCAAAATGATGAGAGCCTTTCACATTCCAACAAATGACCTGTAGTAGTAGTTCCAAAGTTAAACATTGACCTACACAAAATGAAAGGATGGGATCTAGAATGCCACTTAGCTTTCAATAGGGCATGTTATTGTCAAGTGTCAATCAGGGTGACATAGGATCACAGGTCCTTTAGAAGAGATCTTATAGGCCATTTAATCCAGGCTTCCTTCACCTTTTTTGTTTCATGGACCCTTTGGCAGGCAATCTGGTAAAATCTATGAACCCCTCAGAATCATGTTCTGTGGCCTACATTAATAATTATAAGGAAAAATTAATTGAAGAAAATGTTCAATTTCAGTTAGAGATTAGTAAAAATAAAATTGTCCATTTTTTTCCATCCAGGTTCATGGATTCCCTAAAATCTACTCTCTTGGAAGTTCATGGACCCCAGATTAAAATCCTTGATCTGACCTGAATACCTTATTTTACATAGTAGAGACCATAATTTTACATATGTAAAACCATATTTTACATATTACTCACAGAGGTTAAGTGACTTGCATGTTCACAGAGCAAGTGCCACTGGTAGGTTTAACCTCGTCTTCCCATGTCAAGTCCAGTCCCTTAAGAGCTAGGACGGTCTTTGGATCCCCAGCACTTAGGGCAATGCTTGGCATATAAAAGGCACTTAATAAATGCTTGTTGACTTGACACTATACCTCACTTTCCTCACATCTAAGTCAGGAGTGTGTCTGGTATACCTGTGAGAGGTGGGAAAGAGTTAACTCATTCTGGCTCAGTATTTAGTTTCTAGGCAGGCACAATCAAAAAAAAGAGCAGCAGGTTGGAATTACAACGTGGATGAACTGAGAAGGATTGGTTAAAGTTTCTGAGGTCACATGACTTATTGACCTGGCACCAGCTGTGCCTGAAGTTTGTGTACTATGGAGTCCACTCTGCCCATGCATGTGCACGCATACTCCAAAAGGCAAGGGTTGGGTGAAATGTTTATATCCAGCCCTGGAGAAACTTCATGTACCATTCTTCTACCCAAACTCCTCTTCTCATGCATCTTCTTAACATCCCTAGACTGCAGGGGGTGACCTTTGGGATACATTGTCCAGAAGAATTGCCCAGATAACAGTCACGAATGCCCATTTCTATTCATTCATTGTCTGCTTGGAAGGGTGTTTCTACCATAGCATTGTCACTCAGCGTCAAAGGTCCCCAATATTTACCGACCAGAATAGATAGGTGCTGTTAGAGAGAAAGACTGGAGCAGAACCCTAGGCTGCTGGGGGAGTTCACACCCCTCACTACATTCAGACATATGCCTCTCACAGCAGAAACAATTTTTGAACTGAAAGTAGCAGTGGCAGCACCCTTCTGCTTCCTTTAATGGGACCCCAGGGTCCAAGATTCGAAAGAGGGATCAATTATTTACTCCATCGAGAGAATAAAGAGGTCTCCAACTACAAATTATGTCAAATTGCTTATCTTTAACCCTATTTTTAGAACAAAGGGAGAAATATATTGGGAAATCTGCTTTTAAAGGACATGCACAAACTATCCTGTTTTTCTGGTTGTGATTTATGCTGCCAGGAAGACTAACCACACCAATGCAATCATGTGTCCTTGAAAAAATGAATGCTGGCAATGATAACAGCTTGTAGTTGGCTAAATTGGTGGATTCATGATTTCACCCATATGAATACTCTTTATGCTGATGAAGAACCCAATAGTATCCATTCCTTCTCATCTTGAAGAGAATTTGTAAAGTTCCCAGGATGATTGGCACCGACCCAAATCAGCAACCTGTGTAAGATAGGAGTTTAAATTTTTTTCTTATTTAACCAAAACTCAAATAAGTGTTTAGACTGAAAACCAAAGTAGCAGCAGAGGAAAAGTATTTTAAAATACATGCAAGTGACTTCTCTAGCTAGCTACCTGAGTGAAACTGGCTAACATTTGAAACCACAAAAGCCACAAAATATCCATTGAGATTATGAACTAAAAAAGCTTAGGTACAGCAACACCACCATATCCTGAAGCTCCTGATTTATATCAATGGAGATATTTGACAAGAACAGTAGAGAGTAGCACAGTGGAAGCAGCGGCAGAGAATGACTCGGTAAAGAGAAGCATGGCAAAGAGAACAGAATAGTCAGAAACCCCACAGAAAAAGCAGTTTCTAATATGTCTAATAACACCATCAGAGGATATTCTCAGCTCTGTAACAGAATGAACAACTGTATTGAAGGCAAAGAAGGGTTACAGCAGAGAATCTTTAAAAGCCTGAGTTGTCTTGACTAAGCATGTTCCCTGACCAGGTTGCCTACCTGTGTGCTCCCTCCATACATGTTGCTTGGCCCTACATGTTCCCTGAATGTGTATGCCCTTTCCCATTCATGGTGTGGTAAGCTACAGAAAACTATAGCACTGTGTGTAAAGAAGGGAATCTTTCCTGTCATTTCTTTGTTTATGATGTTTCATTATATTATTTTTAATGTGTACCTTTGACGACCATTAGAAGAAACACAATGGTGGGGCCTGGGTATGCTGAACCACAATGTTCCTCAAATCTGGAATTCCTTTCATTAGACTCACCTGTGATGGAGATCCCAGGTACTACATATGCATATACATATACATATATATATATATTATATATATATAAATACATGAAAGTCCTTTGAAAATGAAAAGGTGCTATACAATTGAAGTTATCATTAGTGTTTCATTATTAGTATAATAAGAACCATGTTAGCAGTGATTACTTATAAGTACAAAGTGGCATAACTATAACTATAGAGGACATATATAACCAATAAAAAGGTAGGCTGATCAGGTACCAAGAATGGGAAACAATACAGACAATATAAAGGGGAAATTGCTATACTAGCATTATTCGGAAATCTAGAAAAAGACCTCCTTTGCACTGGATATATACTTTAAAGAAGACATATGAGAATATGTGGGAAAGAATCACCTAGAATGAGAAATAATAGACAAGGTTGTAATTTGCTCCAATGGAGAGAATGACCACATGAGTCAAAACATGTATCTACCAAAGTACCCTGAAAAAATCTGTTATGTTGTCATCATCCAATATATCAAAGACACATGATTTCATTGATATGACTATATACTCTAGTAGCACAAAGCACCCCCTTTATAATTTAGGATTTATGGTAGTCAATGTTTACTAAATTGAATTGAGTCAATGTTTACTAAATTGAGTTGAGTTGAAATGGCTTGACACAGTTTGCATGCTACAGGCATAGTCATTGAGAAGTCAAAGACACCTCCTATGCCATGTATCAGCAATGGGGGAGTGTTAGAGACTACCATTGTTATGAAGGGTAAAAACATATCTATGTTACAGCTAAGGGACAGTGTAGTAGTATGCTATAGTGGATAAGGACACCTCTTTGAAGCCAGGAAGACATCCTCTGACATAAATAAGCTGTGTAACTCTGGGCAAATCACTTAACTTCTCAGTGTTTTAGACAATTCTCTAAGACCATAAGTTACAGAGCAAACACTGACCTACCATTGGTAGAGGAGGTTTCCTCATCTAAAAGTGCCTTTATACCCTCCATACTTCACCACCATGATTTTCACCCTTCGCACTTCTCTCAGTGCTTAAGACCTTTTCACCCTGGAATATCTCTCTGCTAAAGCACCTCCCTCCTTCCTTCATTTTGGGGTCTCCACCTTGGGAATAGGGATAGGCCCAGGCTCAGTGAGACCATGCTTCATTCCCCTCCCAATTGTGCTTAGCCACCATTTCCCTGCGTAGATACTTTCTCCCTGTCATCTCCACCATCCTCCCAAACATATTTATTTTTCTACTCCCTTTTATGTATTGTCTTTTCCCATTAGGACATAAACACAGGGATTATATTTAGCACTGAATAAATGTTTTTTGCCTGCCTGCCTAAATTAGGTACACTCCTTATCACCCTTTAGCATCTTCCAGCTAAAGATCAAAGGCTACCTAATGTCAGATGCAAAGAACAAAAAGCAAATTCAGGAGCTGTCCTTCCACGAGTGCTGATCAACAAGGGAGTATTTAAATACCTAAAAGTGTCCAAGGCATGGAAGATACAAGAACAAAAAGTAAAATAATCCCTACTATCAAGAAATTTGCATTATAATGGGGAGATAGATAGATAGACAGACAGACCATAAATATCAAGTGAATAAATACAAGTATATGCAAAGTAGTTACACACAAAAAGGAAGGAAATAGCAAACCACTCCAGTATCTCTGCAATAAAACTCTGAATGGGGTCATAACGGTTTAGACATGACTGAAACAGCTAAACAACAACAACAAAAGCTAAATACAAGGAAGTTTGGGAGAAAAGGCATAAACTGTTGGGGGACCATTCTAATCCCAAAGGTTCAGTGTTTCAGCAACAAGGAAACCTCTAATCATTGATCCCTCCTATCTCACCTATTCCATTAGCCCACTTGGGGTTGCTCTTAATTTCCTGCCCAGTCTGGACTCATTCCACAGTCAGCCACTTCAATGCTGCCTTCAATTACACTCCTCAGTCAGACTACTACCACCATAATACAGGCTCTCATTACCAATTCAATTGACTTAAATATATATTAAATGCCTACCACCAGCAAGAATATTGCAATAGCCTTCTCACAAGTTTTTCTTACTCTATTCTTTTACCCCTCCAATTCTATCCCTTTGTAGGATCATAAATGTAGAAGGAATGTAGAAATCTGGGAGGGACATCAATGTTCCTCTGGTTCAACTCCCTCATTTTGGAGATAAGGAAACTGAAGCCCATGGAGGGAAAGGAACTTGTCTTGCCCAAATTTACAAGTGTCAGAGTCAGAACTCAAACCCAGGTCCTCTGACTCCAAATATGTTACTGTTTTCACTACATCATGATCTTTCCCCTTCATACCAATGACAGTAATTTTTGTTTCCATGGATTTAGTCATGCCATTGCTCTGATCAAAAATCATTAGTGGAGGAGCCAAGATGGTGGAGTAGAAAGATACACAGACACTTAGTTATTACCCTGTAGCCCATAAAATACCTGTAAAGAAGAACTCTCAACAAATTCTGGAGCGGTAGAAGCCATAGAACAATGGAGTAGAGGAGATTTCTGTTCCAGAGAGACCTGAAAAACTGACAGGAAAGGTCTGTTGCACACCAGACACAGAGCAGAGCCCAGCCCTGCCTTGGCCACAAGGCACCGAGGGGAGCAGATCCAAAACAGGCTTCAGGGATGGAATCTCCAGTGGCAGCACAGATCCCTCAACCCACAGGTGCCAAAGATCAGTGAGAGGGTATTTTTGGCTGGTGGAGAAAAGAGTGGTGTGTCCCCATAACTCAGCCCCCCTCAGGAGGCAGCAGCTGGAAGCAGAAGCAAATGGGGGCTCCCAAAGCAGGCAGGAGCCTAGATCCATTGTTGAAGGTCTCCTTGTAAACCCTCTGAGGGGACTGAACCCTGCGTGATGGCCCTGCCCCCATCTGAGCAGCTGAACTTAATCTGACACTGAATAGCAGCCCCACCCCTGCTGAAAGCCCCAGAGGCTTGGGAGAAGCTGCTTTGAATTTCAGCCCCCAACTGCTGGCTTGGCTAAACTGGAAGCAAGGTGGGTGTGGAAAGGAAACTCATAAGTCAAGAAAAAGCTGGGAAAATGCCCAAAAGAGGGGGAAAAAATAAGACCATAGAAGGTTACTTTCTTAGGGATAGGTGTCTCCCTCCATCCTTTTGGATGAGGAAGAACAAGGCATACTGTCAGAGGAAGTCAAGGCCTCTGCCTCCAAAGGGAACTTAAAATGGGCTCAGGCAATAGAAGACCTTAAAAAACAAGCTAGCAGCTTACTAAAGGAGAACCAAAAAAATGCTGGGGAAAATAACAACTTTAAAAAGAGGCTAACTCAATTGGAAAAAGAGTTCCAAAAAGTCAACGAAGAGAAGGATGTTTTAAAAAGTAGAATTAGTCAAATGGAGAAGGTTCAAAAGCTCACTGAACAAAATAATTCATTGAAAAAGAGAATTGAGTACAGGGAAATGAATGACTATGAGTTAAACCAAGAAGTTAGCAAACAAAACCAAAAATTTGAAAAAATAGAAGATAAGGTGAAACAATTCATTGGAAAAACAACTGACCTGGAAAAGAGATCCAGGAGAAATAATGTAAAAATTATTGGACTTCCTGAAAGTCATGATCAAAAAAAAAAAGCCCAGACACTTCTTCCATGAAATATCAAGGAAAACTGCCCTGATGTTATAAAATCAGAGGGCAAAATGGATATTGAAAGAATTCATCGATCACCTCCTGAAAGAAACCCTGAACAGAGAAACTCCTAGGAATATTGTGGCCAAATTTCAGAGTTCTCAGATCAAGGAGAAAATACTGCAAGCAGAAAGAGACAATTTAATTACTGTGGAAATACAATCAGGATAACACAGGATCTGGCAGCTTCAACATTAAGGGATCAAAGGGCTTGGAGTGGGATATTTCAGAAGTCAAAGGAACTGGGATTGAAACCAAGAATCACCTAACCAGTAAATCTGAATATAATACTTCAAGGGAAAAAATGGTAATTCAGTGATATAGACGACTTTCAAGATTTCGTGTTGAGGAAAAGACCAGATCTGTTTAAAAATTTGACTTTCCAAGACTAGAATCAAGAGAAGCATGAAAAGGTAAACAGAAAAGAAAAATCATAAAAGACTCTCTAAAGCTGAACTGTTTACATTACTACATGGAAAGAAAATACTTTTAACTCTTGAATCTTTTCTCAGTATTTGAGTAGTTAGAGAGATTGTACATACACACACACACACACACACACACACACACACACATACACATAGATAGAGTACAGGGTATGTTATATCAGAAGAGATGATATCCACACACACAAAAAAATAAAATAAAATAAAAATTAAGGGGTGAAGGAGGAAATTCCAGGAAGAGAAAGGGAGTAATGGAAAGGGGCAAGCTATAACTCATAAAAGAGATAAGAAAAATCTTATTCAATGGAGGAAATAAGGGAGAAGGGAAGAGGGGGAAAAATAAAGCTACTCTCCCTACATGTAGCTGAAGGAGGGAATAACATGCTCACTAAATTTGATATGAAAATTTATATACAGCACAGGAAAGTAAGAGAGGAGGCAACAAGTGGAGTAAGGGGAATGTTAGAAGGGAGGGCAAATGGGAGAAGGGAGTCACTAGAAATATACACTTTCAAGAAGGGACAAGGTCAATTGTAGCGGGGAAAATAAGAGGGGATAGGGTAGGTCAGAGGGCAATATAATTAGTATTACACAACATGATTACTATGGAAATCCTTTGCAAAACAACACATATTTAGTCTGTATTGAATTGCTTCCCTTCTCAGTGGGGCTGGGGAAGGAGGGGGAGGGAGAGAAGTTGGAATTCAAAGTATTAGAAATGAATGTTGAGAATTTTTATTGCGTGTAATCAGGAAATAAGAACTACAGGGATAGGGGTATGGAAATTTATCTTGCCCTGCAAGAAAAGAGAGAAGATGGGGATAGGAGAGGGGTGGGGTATGATGGAGGGAAGGGTACATTGAAGGAAGGAGTAATCAGAATGCAGGACATTAGGAAGCAGGGGGAGGGGAGTGATAGGGAGAAAAATTGGACATGTTACAAAGTGAGGTAAAAGAAATTAATATTAAAACAATAGACAATTAATTACTGAGACTAAATCAATGACATCTTTAGTTTGGAGAAAAGAATTTCAGTTTAAATTTCCTAGAGAAGGTAAACTCATAAAATTTGGCATTGATGGAAAAGTCAAGGTTTTAATGGTAAATTTGATTTTATGATTTCCATTTAATCAGGAATTAGAACATGTATAGAAAGGCGTGTAAACCACTTAAGACTTGCCTCAAAAGATGTTCCTTAGCCAAAGTGAAACAATAATCATATTTGAAACCTGGTTATTGGAACTTGTCATTTTTAGATGTTATGGGACTATTAAGTGACTGTTCTTTTGAGTCTAACTCGGTATGGGTAGCAAGAAAGGTGATCTGAGCCTCCAATACATGATGCCAGTAAGCTGATGAGATGCTGGTATGAAGTGCATAGGTGATCACAAGGGAAGGGTGGGAGAATGGCTATTCAGCAGGGGCTGAGGTAGGATTCTCCTGACTCAATTTCCCCACTGACACCTGGCAGACTTTAAGCCTGACTGAATACAAGTGAATAATCTAATCCTGCCTGGAATTGACATGAAGTTGGGGAGATATTGTATCCCTGCAATGTCCTTACTATTGGTGGCAACTTCCTATAGTCAAAAGGTTAATAAGCTTAATACCAGATCTATTCAATTATAGATTATT
>CM053771.1:517466500-517485489 GCA_028658325.1 Potorous gilbertii | reverse complement strand
ATCCTGCCTGGAATTGACATGAAGTTGGGGAGATATTGTATCCCTGCAATGTCCTTACTATTGGTGGCAACTTCCTATAGTCA
Organism: Potorous gilbertii; assembly: GCA_028658325.1. NCBI lineage: Eukaryota > Metazoa > Chordata > Mammalia > Diprotodontia > Potoroidae > Potorous > Potorous gilbertii. Next base: position 517,485,406 of record CM053771.1, on the reverse strand, counting down.
AAAGGTTAATAAGCTTAATACCAGATCTATTCAATTATAGATTATTGGTAGGGGAACATCTGAGGTTGTCTAAAATTAAGCTATTAGGCATAGGACTCTAGACCAACAACAATAAGTTAGGGTCCTTTAATTCTTAGTAATACTGTGGAGACAATTAGGTCAAGAGCTTAGCAACATAAATATTATTTGAATCTCAGTTGGTTAATGTTTAAAAAAATTCTTTTGTGGTCCATATTGTAAATGCTTTAAAAAGACGTATCACCTGACCAAAATTTGAATTGCTTTATCTGTTATAAACTGTGTTAAAAATAAATAATAATTTTAAAAAATCATTAGTGCCTCTCTATTATCTCCTGAGTAAAGTTTAAACTGCTTTCACCCAGAATTCAAGGCACTCCACAATATGGTACTTACTTACATTTCTAGCTTTGTGTCATATTGCTCCAAGTCCTGTGCTGCAGCCAGACTAGGTCTCTCTGGCCCCTAAACAATGCCTTGTGTTCTCACATCATAATCTCATATTATATCTTTGCTCAGACTGTTGCCTCTGCCTGGAATACCCTGCCTTCTAATTTTCAACTTTTGGACTTCCTGCAGGGAAGGAGTAAAATCCCTTGATTTGAACGAGTGAATAGGTTAAAGAGAAATTCTTTGATTTGTTGCACTGGAATAAGACACAAAGAAAAACTGGGCAAAATCTTTGTAGGATCCATGTTAACTCAATTAAACATGCTTCATAGAATCCCAGAGCTATCATGACCTCCTCATACTCTTCAGAATTTCCTCAGGTACAGTCATTCATTAATGAAACAGGAGATCAGTGATGTATAGGATAGCTGGAATGTTCTCTATGGCATAGTGACAACCTAGAGTTGGGGGGCAACTCTAACCTACACTAACAAAATGGTTCCTGCACTATTTGAAATGAATTTGAATTGAACCCCAGAATTACAGGGCTATACAGACTCTCTCAAATATATAACTGTCCCCAAGAAGCTCATCAATCAATCTAAGAAGTATTTATTAATTGCTTATGATACGTTAGGCAACATGCTAGGACAAGAAGAGACAGACAAACAAAAATAATCCCTACCCTCAAGGAGGGTTCATTCTAACATTCTAGCAGCAAAGATAATATACATATAAATATTAGATAATTAAATATAAGACAACTATGGAAGGACAGAGGCACCAGCAGCTAGGAAAAACATCCCCAAAAGTACTCTTAGCCATTGGGCTTATAAACTCTGAAAAATTTACAATTTACCCCAAATTTAAACTTTTACCTCCTCTCTTCAGACTGTCCCTGAGTTATTTGGTTCTCCCAGAACTAAGTGGGGAACAGGCCTTTGGGCTAGAGAAGAGAGGAAAGAAACAGGGAGATTCCCGGTGGAGCTTTTGCCTAGGTTATTTTCCTGCTCTCTGCAGCCCACATTCCATTATGCAACAGTCAATCTCTCTGCACCAACCAAAACATTATTAAACATAAGTGAAAACCACCCTGTGTACTATTTAACTTGGCCTTTACCCTTCTCAGAGATCTTTAATGAAGAGGAATGTTTCCATCAAGGCTGATCTGGTCCAATATCAACACTTTTTATTTTGTCCTAATGAAACAGAGCATGAGTTAGAATGGTTTAAATGAGGGGTGGGGAACCTGCGGCCTCAAGACTACATTTAGCCCTCTAGGTCCTCAAGTGCAGCCCTTTGACTGAATTCAAACTTCACAAAACAAGGGATTCAGTCAAGAGATGGCACTTGAGGACTTAGAGGATCATATGTGGTCTCAAGGCCACAGGTTCCCCACTCCTGGTCTAAACAAACAGATTTATTTCTCCTTTCAATGGAGACCATGTTTGAAAATATAATGTTTCACCCTTCCTATGCCTCTGAAAACTGAGAATCAAAGAGCTTCACTGCTTGGCAAGCACAAGATATGGTGCAGGGAAGGGAATGACTAGGATGGGAAAATGATGGGAAGAGGTGGTCAGGGAAATGTGGTTTGGAATACCAATCAGACACACTCCTTTGACTCATATGGTACCTTACACAAAGCACTTGATGGATTCGTTCTGTGGGTAACATCATTCAAAACACTTGAGATAGAGCTTACGGTCATAAAATTCTTGAAATAGCTCTATGGCTGAAGGCAGAATTCTTTCATTCGAGACTAACACACATTCCAGGTGAACTGTGAAGAGGAAAAACCCAGTCATGTCTCTTACAGAGTTTCCCCTGCAGTCATTTGAATGACATAAAATATTTAATGAAGTCTCAGGGAGAACCAATGCAGAAGGTCTAAATTCCACCAATGCAAACAAAGAAATTCTAAGATTATTTCTCAACTTGGTCTTTCCTCTATGCTGCTGACTCCATGATAGGGACAACCCTGTGATAAGGGAAAGATGATGGAGAAGAGAGGGAATGGAGAGAAGGAGTGAGTAGTGAAGAGAGGAGAAGGGAATGGGGAGGGGAGGGGAGAGGAGAAAGGTGAGGAGAAAAGAGGAGAGGAGGGAAGAAAGGAGGAAAGGAGAAGGGAGGAGATGAAAAGGAAAAAAGTAAAGAAGGAGAGGAAATGATGGAAGACAAAGATTGTGAAGGATTTTAAATGACAAATAGAAGAATGTTAGATTTATACCGGAGGCAATGGGGTGCCAATGAAGCTTTTCAAACATGAGAGTTGTATGGTAACACCTGGCATAAACAGAGAACCCAATATCACCTCCACACCATGATAATGAAACACTAGGCCTTCAGTGAAAGAGATACTCAGGAAAATATACTGGGAAGAACTAGTCAAAATAATTGTTCAGTATCCAAAAAGTTAAGTTGTTTTTCAGATGTGTCTGACTCTCCAAGAACCCATTTGGAGTTTTCTTGGCAGAGATACTGAAGTAGTCTGCCATTTCCTTATCCAGTTAATTTTACAGATAAGGAAACTGAGGCAGAGTTAAGTGACTTACCCAAGGTCACACAGCTAGTAAGTAACTGAGACCAAATTTGAACTCCATAAATATGAGTCTTCCTGACTCCAGGCCCATTACTCTACCCACTGTACTGCATAACTGCCCTTCAGCTATCCAAAACCCTGAACTTAAAATGGAATAAATAAAATGTAACTAAATTTGGTTCATTCTCCATCTCCAGAAGTAGTCTAAGACTGCAAAGATCTGAGTTAGTCATAATTCAATAATGCATCGCTCCCATCCAGACACTCACCCACATACAAACACCCAAAATAATGTAACTAGAGCTGAAGCCCTGTAAAAGACACATTGATATTGAAGGGAAGTCCAGTTTTATTCAATAAACATTTAGCATGATGTTACCTAGGGCTTTCTATAATTTATTATAATTTCCATTAGATTCTTAGATTACAGTCTTAGATTGTAAATTCCTTAAGAACTGACACTGTCTTTTGCCTCTCTCTGTATCCCTAGCACTTAACGCACAGACTGGTACATTGAAGGCATTGAATACATGTTTGTTGAGCAATTATTGATTGAGAATATGCAGAAAAATCCTCACCACATATTCTCTTCCTCAGTATGCCAGTGTCTCTGCTGTCCTGGTTTTCCCCTCTGGTGGGACATAGGGGGAAAATAAATCCTACTCATGCTTCAAGATCTGGTGAAAATGCTACTTACTCCATGAAGCATGCCCTGATTACCCTAGATGGAAGCATTTACAGCCTCTGTTGAATCCCCAGAGCATTCTATCCCACTCACAGAATAGAAACAGAGACTCAAAAAACTTTTAGACTTGGGAGAAACCTTGAAGACTAGTTATTCCTATGCCCAGGCTTCCCCTATTCATTCATGCCTAAGATGCTGAAGCAAGGTGGGACTACAGAAGCTGAGGTTGGCTGACTGCCACACCAATGTTCTTTCTACTACCCCACATTAACTTACATGGCACCACTCACATGAGGATAGTGACCAGTGGGATGGGGGAGTTCTAGATGCAAGATCTCCCTCTACCCATGCAGATCAGTACCTTCTCTGCAACATTTGGTGTGAAAGTTGCCTGAACACCAGAGACTATGAGTTGTCCAGGAGCACACAGCCAGCATATGTTAGTAAGTCTTCCTGGCTCTAAGGCCAGCCACACTACACTTGCCTTTTATCTGAGTCAGTATCACATACTGCCCTCCAGAGCAGTTATTTTGTACGTGTTTCCAATTTATGTTACTGCACTGGATTCTTCCTGAGGACAGGGACTGGATTCTCTACAGCTTTATATCTTTTATTGTGGCTGTCAGGGCACCTTAACTATGGCAGGCTGTTAGTAAATGTTAGATGAATGGATGGAATGGATGGATGGATGGATGGACAGATGGATGGTTGAATGAATGATGTTGGAGTCATGAATCATAGACTCTAGAATCTAGACCAGGTCTTGCCATCAGTTAGCTGTGCTACAAGCAAATCACTTTACTTCTGAGTTTTTTCATCTTGGGGAGGGGCGGTATTGTGAACTGGAATTTAGAACATGGTACAGCAGAAAGAGCATCGAACAAGGAGAAAAAAAACCCTGGATTCAAATTCAGGCTCTTCTGTTAACTAGTATGATCAAGTAAATTGCTTGTCCTCTCTAAGCCTCAGTTTCTTTAATTGGAAAATGAGTAGTTTGAACTCCAAGCTCATTTCTAGCTCTAACACTCTCTGACCAGAAGTTTCTCTGATGTGTGGTTCAACCCTGGTTGATTGGGGGAGGGGGAAGAGGGTGGAACGTTGCCTGGTCACCTTTGAGATGAGCCTATATTTGGATAGAGTCTTAAACTAACTTCCCATGCTGCAAGAAAGCATGGTAAAGAGGAAAGGATGTTCTACTGGCATCTGAATATCTGTATCATAATCTCTGCTCTATTTACTATCTGTGTGACTCTGGACAAGTGTCTTCACTTCACTTGGCTTCTGTGAGCTTGTCTGTAAAATAACAGGACTGGACCAGGTAAGCTATAAGATCCACCTGGTTCTAAATCAATGACCTTATGCCCTCTCTTCCAACTTTTCCATTAGATACATCACTGTCACTGACTCTGGAATTCCTACTCAATATCCTAAGAGGATTTGCACCTCATTAGTGGATAGCGTACTGGATTTGGAGACAGGATGATATTGACTCAAATCCTGCTCTGAACACCCACCACCAGCATGGTCCTGAGTCACCAATGTGACTGGGCAAGTCTCAGCCTCTCTGAACTTCAGTTTCTTCATCTGTGAAAAAAGGGATAGGATGTATTCTAGCACCAACTTCAGAGATTATTGTGAGGATCAAATGAAATAATGTACATAAAGCACTTTGAAAAACTTAAAGTGCTACATAAATGTGAGCATTATGTAAACTCTCCTAATAATAGCTAGCATTTTTATAGCATTCTGAGATTTGCAAAGTGTGTAATAGCTATCATCTCTTTTGGTCTTCATCACAACCCTGAAAGGTAGGTACTTTATAATTCTTCATTTGACAGATGAGGAAACTGAGGCTAAGAAAAGTTAAGCCACATTCCCAAGGTCACATAACAAATAAGTGTATGAAACAAGATCCAAATTCAGGTCTTCCTGTCTCTTAGTCCACTGTACCACCCAGCTATCAAAGAGCTTTCTCCCCTCAATAGGTACAACATACATACAAATGAGACATACAAACACAGAATCTCAGTGGTGGGAGAGACGTTAGAGGCCACTTCTTACAACCCACAAATGATAAAGAATGACCTTAACAACATTCCCAAAAAGTGCTCATCCAGCCTCTGATTGGAGACCTCCGATGAGAGAGAAGCCCCCCATTCTCTTTGGGGATCATGGCTAATTGCAAGCTTTTCACAACAGCAAGGCTAATCTTACCTCTCTGCAACTTTGCTTCTGCTTCGGCCCTCTAGAGAACAATCAAGTCTGTTCCCATTAACCAGAGAAAAAGCTCACCTATGGCTCGATCCAAAGACTAATACGCAATCACTTTTCATAAAATACTCAATGATCATAATGAGCATACAAAAAGCAAGCAAACCTCAGGACAACTTTTCTTTTTGCTAAGTGCTCACAAAGGATTAATGTAAAAGATGGATCTCTTGGAGAAAAAGAATATAAACATAGTTTAATATAAATTTCACACTCTTTGGTTGCTTGTTTCAGGACCATAATGTTCAACATAAGGAACAATCACTCTCTTTGGGTTATTGACTGTGATGGCATTAAGTCATTGAAAGACATAATGAAGATGGTAGAAAAGACACTGGAAGGGGGAATCAGGGGACCTGAATTTAAACCCCAGCCTTGACTCCCTCTGTAGCATCCAGACTTTGTATTCCTAATCTATGAAATGAAAGGGGCGATTAGATGGCCCTTTTCGGCTCTGAATCTATCATCAGAAAAAGATCTGTGGTTCCGGTGGGCCACAAGCTCAGCATAACTCAATACTGTGCTATGGCAGTCAAACAAGTATTATATCTTGGGCTGCACTGAGAGCCATAGCTTCCAGACAGATAGGCATGATAGTCCTGCATTATAGTACAACAGTATGAGTAATGGACTTGGCCTCAGAGGACCTTGTTCAAATTCTGTCACTACCTGTGAGACTTTGGGCAAATCACTTAACCTCCTTGGGACCCAGTTTCCCCTTCTGTAAAATAAGGACATTGGCCTAGGTGGACTCTGAGGTCCTCTTCAGTCTAAATATATATGACGATAATCTCTGATTCTCTGAACACCTCTGGAGTATGATTTTCATTTCTGGTCACAGCATTTAAGGAAGGATGATAACCAGCTGCAAAGTTTCTAGAAGAAGAAAGCTAGGATGGCCAAAGGCCTCGAGTTCATGTCATAGGAGGATGGTTTGAAGGTACTGACATGTTCTGGAGAAGAGAAGATTTGGGGTAAACATGATAGCTGTCATCCGGTATTAAAGGGCTATTGTGGGGGAAAATATAGATTTGCCCTGATTGGCCCCAAATGGAAGAACTAGAAACAATGGGTGGAAGATTTAGAGAGGTAGATTTAGGCTTAATGTAAAGAAATAGTTCTTAACGATAAGAGCTAATTAAAAAGGGCATAGGCGGCGGCCAGATGTGGCAAGTTCTTTTTCACTGGAGGTCTTTGAGCAAAGGTTGGAAGGCCATTTGTCAGGTATACTATAGTAAAGATGATTCAGGGGGTACAGCTTGAATAAAATGGCAACTTATGTTCCTTCAAACTCTGAAATTCTCTGATTTATTTTGGCAATTTTCTGTCTCAACTATAGTTTCTTTTTCATAGCATCATTAAATTCACTGATTGTCAGGTGAAGGAAAAATAACAAACTCCAAAATGCGTCTGCCAACATCTCTCAAAAAATGTGTAAGCCTTAAAAATAAAAGCAAGATATTCTGAAGCTGCTTTCCTCCTAAATTTGAGCCTGCCACACACACCTGGCAATGGGGGAAAAATTCTGTCATTGGGAATCAGTTTTTTGAAAAGTCAAAACATACTGTCAACCCCATATTTCAAAAACTGACAGCAAGAAATGAGCCAAGACAAAACACCCTGGACATGAGAGGTTCAGAAAGTCTTGGCATAGGTGAATACAAATACAGGCTGGCAGAATCCAAAATTAATTAGAAAAAATATATTTCCAGACTAAAAACCAGGTGGCTTGGTAATGCCTCATCTATCAAGTTTTGTGGGGGAAGGAGGTAGTGAATTTTCTAGATAGCTGAAATTTGTTCTTTTAAGAAGGATAGTATTTTCTGGCATTTATAGAGAACTTTAAGGTTTTCAGAACACGTTATCTCATTTGGTCTTCACAAAAACCTGTGATCTAGGCACTATTGCTCCCATTTTGCAGATGAGGAAACTGAGGCTGAGATATGTTACATGATTTACCCAGGACACACAGCTGGTAAGTATTTGGAACAGAATTCAAACTCACATATCCATGGTCCCAAATACTGTACTCCCTAGAAGCTCAAATGGGGATCTAGTTATTTTTTCCACTTTCACTACATGATAGAAATCTAAAGTATGTTATGTTTGACACATGTGTTCCCATATCAGAAGTGATAAACATCATTCAACCTTTTCCTAGTGAAAGGCAGAAGCATCAGGTAGAAGCCGAAGTTCCAACCCCACCTTTGGCACTTCGTAGCTATGTGACTCGGAGCAAATCCCTTCATTCCTCTGATTCTATTTTCCCAACTGTAAAACAGGGGTCATTCCCATAGAGCCGACCACACAGGATTGTTGCAAGGATGAAATGAGTGAAGGCAGAGCACTGTGCAAATCTTAAAGCTTTAAAGAAATATCAGCAATGCTGATGATGATAACCACAAAACAATGACAGTGGGAGGTCAATATTAAGAATATCAATTATTCCCCCAATTGATGAAAGGTCAAAGGATAGGAACAGGAAGTTTTCAGATGAAGAAATTAAAGCCATCTATAATCATGTGAAAAAATGCTCTAAATCACTATCGATTAGAGAAATGCAAATGAAAACTACTCTGAAATACTACATGACATCTATCAAATTGGTTGATATGAGGAAGCAGGAAAATCGAACATTGAAGACGATGTGGGGAAATTAGAACGCTAATGCATTGTTGGTAGAGTTGTGAACTGATCCAACCATTCTAGAGAGCAATTTGGAACTGTGTCCAAAGAGCTATACAACTATGCATACATTTTGACCCAGCAATACCCCTCTAGTCTGTATCCCAAAGAGATCACAAAAATGAGGGAAGGTCCTACATACACAAAAGTATTTTCAGCAGCTGTTTTTGTGGTGGCCAAGAATTGTACATTGAGGGGATGTCCCTCAGTTGGGAATGGCTGATCAAATTGTGGTATGTGATTATAATGCAATATTACTGTTCCATAAGAAATGATGAGCAGGTTGACTTCAGAAAAATCTGGGAAGATGTATATGAACTGATGCTGAGTGAAAGAACCAGGAAGATGTTGTACACAGTGATAGCCACATTGTGCAATCACTAACTTTGATAGTCTTAGCTTTTCTTAGCATTGCATGGATCTAAGACAACTCCAAAAGACTCATGATAGAAAATCCTATACAGATCCAAAGAAAGAAAGAACATACTACGTGCTCTCTTTTTTTGTTTATTTGCATCTTCTTTCTCCTAATTCCTCCCATTGGTTCTAATTCTTCTTTTCAACATGACTAATGTGAAAATATGTTTAACATAAATGTATATGTAGAGTCTATATCTGACTTCATGTTGTCTTGGGGTGTGGAGGAAGGTGGAGAAAAATTGGAACTCAAAATCTTATGGAAGTGAATGTTGAAAACTAAAACATAATTAATTAATATTTTTTTAAAAACACAAATCTATATTATGACATCTGTGACTTCATTGGAATAGACAGTTCCTGGGTGGGTAACTGCCACTACCAATGCAGAGCATCACTCTGTGATCTACAGTCTTATTGATCTGCCTGGTTAGGAAGGGAGAGAATAAGAATTTATATGGTACCTATTATTTGCCAGGTACTATACTAAACACTTTTTACAAATATTATCTCAGTGCCTGTGGCACTGAAAGGTTGTACCATGCCAAGGTTTCCACAGCTAATAAGTATGAGAGAAAGAACTTGAACCCACATTTCCCAACTCTGGCGGCCACTCTCTACTTACTAGGCCAGGCTGCAATATAAATCTCGAAGTCATTGTTGACTTTCCTGTCTCCTACATTCAGTGAATGATAAAATCCTGTATCAGCTTTTTTTCTGTAATGAGTTTCATCCATCTCTTTTCATTCCCACTACCCTTGGCATGACCCTAATCCATGACCTCATTACCTCATGGCCACAGCAATGGTCTTCTAACTGGGTCAGCTCCAGTCTCTCCAAACTCCAATTCACCCTCCACACCACTGTGCCAAACTAATCTTCTTAAGGTACTATTCTATACAGACTTTCCATGCCCAAAAACTGTCCTCAACTCCCTGGAAGAGTACAGAAGAAATTCAAAACTCATTAGGCAGATATTCAAGGCCCTCTATCCACAATCAGGCCCCCTCTGCAATCCCTTTGGCAATCACAACCACCCAAAGCACAGATTAGAACTTTGATGTATAAAAAGTCTTACTAGTGGTCAAAACCACTGCATCACAAAGCCCAAATGCTTTACTCCAAAGCTGAAGGAAAGCTCCCCAGGCTCTTTCCAAGGTCAGGTGACAGCCAGATTTGAATACTACCTCTTATCCAGGTTGGTCCACAAACAAGTTACTTAAATTCTCGAAGTCAAAATCCTCAATTATAAAATGAATAGAACACTACCTGCAGTATTACCTTCAAAGAAAATCAAATGAAATAAAGGACCTTGTAAACCTTCAGAAGCCATCTCCTACTTCATCAGCCATCCATCACTACACACATCCTCAAGTCCAGTTTAACTGCATTACTCCTTGTCCCCAAGTGGGTCATGTTGCCTTTCTTCATCTGAGGAGCCATTCAGATCATCCTCTTTCCTGGAAGGCCCCATCTCCTTTGCACGTATGGAAGTCCCAAACTTCCATCTCTTCTCACAGCTATCTGTGCCTTCTTCTATCAGCTGTTACCTGCCCTCAATTTGCTACTTCTAATCTGCTACTGAGTGAAAAACCAAATACTCTAGCATGTTAGTACTGTAAATCGACTTAGTCTGTGTGTGAACATCTGAAAGACTTCCCTTCAAGACATGTATGGTTTAAAATACCTGGCCTTTTTGGGTCATTCATGGGTCATTTTTTCTTGTTCCAAAGTTCAGATTACCTGGTGCAAGTGGAAAGAAGAATGGCTTTGCAGTCAAAAGATCTGGGTTTGTACCTGCATGACCTTGATCAATGCATATAATGTCTGTTCCTAACCCTTTATAATTACTATCTCATTTAACCTGCATAACAACCCTAATATCCCCATTTTGTGGATGAGAAAGCTGAGGCACACAGAAATTAAATGCCTCGCCCAGAATCACACACAGTTAATGTCTAAGGTCAGAATACAACTCGGATCTTTCCAAATTCAAGCCTATGCTCAGCCTTTTTAAACTGCCACAATCTCTTTCAATTCTAAATCAGTAAATTCTATGAGTCCAGTGCAGTAGTTTCTATGATAAGGCTGCCAAAATGACTACCCTCTAGACCCATTTATTTAATAACTATTTAGTGTCTGCTATGAGTAAGGTCCTGGGTTCTCGGTAAGTGAGATTGTAAATACAGAGCCAGAAGGTATTTACTTTGCTGACCATCCAATCTGACCTCCTCACGGAGGCCCAGAGTAGTGATTTCCTTTCCAAACACCCTACAATTAGTGACGAGAACTAGGGTCAGTATTCAGGTTTCTAGGCTCTCAGTTCTTTCCACTTCCCTCATTCTAAATCATCTTGGACACTTGACATCTGCTCAAGTTCAGAGATTCTCTCCCTCTTTTAACATCTTCATTAAAATTTAAACTACAAACAATACAATGTTCTTCTAGCTTTGTACTAGGTGGAAAACTCACTCTTCTTGTGCCAAGAAAGCACAAGCTCATGTTCTTTTCCCTCTAATTCATGGAAAGTGAAGTTTTGGATAGACTCACGGGGCTTGGTTATTCCTCTGTGTCCCTAGGAGTCAAGAAACTTGGTTGTGCTCATTTCAAAATGTGCATGCTAACGCTGAACACAAAGTTCTTTAGTCAAAATATACAAGAGAATGGCAGCCCAGGGGAGCAAAAATTAATTCAGGACTGGAAATCATAGAAGCATTAATATAGTTGATAATATTTGATCTGGCATATAGAATTTGACATGAATCTCATAAAGAAAGAAGCTCTCTAATGTTCTTAGAAATCGTTAAAGGAATTGATATGCATTTTTTTAACATCCCACTTTTTTACAAAGAAAGATATATCTGAATTTTATTTTTTTACTCCAAAATATTATGAAAGAACCCTATATGACATTAAGATTAAGTTCAAGGGCCACCTTCAAGAAGCGTTTTCTGAAACCCTTAGTTATTGGTTCTTCTGTCATTGTGTATTATACTGTAATACTGTATATATAACCAGTATTTGCTTATCTGTGAATGTGTTACATCCTCTCCAGTAAAATGTAAACTATTCTAGGGGAGGGTATTTATGACCACTTGGTCAGCACAGTGCCTAGCATGTAGTTGACACTTAAATGCTTACTGATTGAGTGCCATAGTCCTTGCCATAGTGCCATTTAGTTAGATGATTCAGTATTTAGCACAGTACCTGGCACATCATAGGTGCTTAATAAATGCTTGTTGTCTTTAAGGTCCTTCCTACTTCCTAAATTTTATTACACTTCAATAGTTCAAAGACCAATAATTTTACTGGAATAGGTCCTCCCTGCACTGTACCTCCATGACTTAGCAGCTGGTCTTCAAGAGTCACTGTGCTAACGGGGTACCCATCAAATCATAATATGTGAATGGAAAGAAATGCATTTGTATAATGATAAAGGAGTTGCATCAGAGAAACCTGGGAAAACTTGTATAAACTGATGCACAGTGAAATGAGTAGAAACTGAAGAGTAATTTATACATTTACAGCAACATTGTAAAGAAAAACAGCTTTAAACGATTTAAGAGATATGATAAAGGCAATGATCAACTGTTATTCTATAGGACCAATGATGACGTATGCTACTCATCTCCTCATAGAGAAGTAATAGACTCACAGTGCAGAATAAAACATAGATTTTTAGATATCATTAGTGTGTGGGTTTTGTTTTTCTCAGCTATCCATACTGGTTACAAGAGTTTTCTTTTTCTAGTGGGAGGAGGCATGTAGGAGAAAGAAAAAAATAAATGTTTTTTAATTTTAAAATATTTTAAATAAAATAAATTTTTAGGTATTGCTCACTGCGCGGCTGACCTAAGGGTGAGCATCTCTAAATTTAGATAGACTATTCATCAAATGGCAAACCCAGAGTCTCCTGCCAGCTCATACTCTAATTTTCCCACTTGGTAGGATGTTCCTGAGTTCATCCTCAAGAATTCAAGGTCATCTCCACTCCATGATGAGCCATCAGAGTAGGACTTTGGTGGAAAAAAGACTGTGATACTCTATAATAAATAAATCTGAACAGAGAAATCCTAAATATATTTCTAATCTAAAAAATTCACCTTTCATGTAATTTCTTTCAAGACATATCTTATTAATGATTCATATCCAAGGTGAGCTATCACTCAGTGAAAATTGACAATAATCATTTTTGTAAATTAGGAAAATCCCCAAAACGGGTCTATTTATTTTGAACAAAAGGAAGAGGGACCCTAGAAATGCAGCCTATGAATAGGATAAGATTCATTTGATGAGTCATTTCCTGTATGCTTCATCATAAGACCCAACAAGAAGAAATTAAATCATCCAAGTCTTGAAGTCCTGCAAGCTGGACCCTCTAAGATATGAGTGGCCCATTGTTCAGCATCCTCCTGTCCTCTCTGACCCCTAAATCCTACCCTAGCAAATCTACTCTCCTCTGGTTCCTTCTAACTTGTTCACATCTTCCTGATTTATTAGTTCCTGTGCTGGTTTCCTTCTCTTTCCATGGTTAGCAGACATGACATGAATGAAGAACTAGCAAAGGATACTAAAAAGGAGCAGTCAGAAAGCAGAGCCAGAAGAGAAGACTATACTGAAAACTCACAGAGGAGAAAGCGTTCAAGAGGAGATAAACAACAGTATCAAATGCTACAGAGAGAATAAGAAAAGTGAGGACTGAGTAAAGGGCAATGGATTTGGAAATTAAATAGATATCATTTATAACTCCAAAAAGTGTATTTTCCATTGAACGATAATACCAGAAATCAGATTGCAAAGGATTTAGAAAATAATGTTGTTCTTGTTCAGTCATTTTTCAGTCATGTTCAACTCTTTGTGACCCCATTTGGGGTTTTCTAGGCAAAGATGTTGGAGTGATTTCCTTCTCCAATTCATTTGACAGATGAGGAAACTGAGACAAACATAGTTAAGTGATTTATCCAGGGTCATACAGTTAGTGTCTGAGGTCAGATTTGAATTCAGAAGAATAAATCTTCCTTAATCCAGGTTCAGTATTCTATCCACTAAGCCTCCTAGTCATACCATAATACACCTAGCTGCCCAGAAAAGAATGACAGAAAAACAAATAGGGGTAGCCTAGGTAAGTGGTTATCTCAAGGAATTTGGTTTTATTGGGAAAGAGAGACATAGAATGACAGCTAGTGGGGATGGTTAGATCAATGAGAGTTTCTTTAAGAATATGGAAAACAAGGATATATTTGTAGGCACAAGGAAGCATCAGTAGACAGGCTGCTGAGAGAGTGAGATTGATAAAAGGGGCCATCTATTGGGGACAAAAGCATGGGATAGGATCCAGGATGCTTTGCTTTGGCAAGGAGGAGGATTCACCAGAGTAAAATCAAATAATTACATAACTATCAAATGATTTTTAAAAATTGCTCACACTACCCTGATGCTGCTGTCTGAGAAGACAGCAATAATGGTATATTTTAATTTGGGATGTAGCAGGGTTCCAAAATGAGGAGTTCCTAGGAGTTAACCTAGCATTGAACTTTGACCTATCAAGAATATAATGGTAACACCTTTCCACATCCCCCCTTTTCAATGTCCTCACTTGATATGTAGCTCAGAGCTTCCCTCTCTGTCTCTGCTTGTTGCCAAGGTTCTACTCACCATGCCTTCCTCTTTTCTTCCCTTTTTCCATTTTCATAGCTGCTCAGAAATACTCTGGGCCTCCCTTTTCCACTCTCCAACTCATCTCTTTTTCTTCCTTTTCCCAATTTGACATCATCCCCACATTCCACAAGTGCCACACCGTTTAAGAGGCCCAATATACTAAAGCAATAGCTTCCTACCTTATTGCTTTAGGCTCCTGAGGCTACCTTGGACAGTTCCTATTGGGAGACAGCTTTGCCTCATTACATCGGAAAGAATATCAGCATCTCTTTTTGCTCCCAAAGATACTTATTTGGAAAGGAACGAATAAGATCAGAGTTAGAAAGGATCTTGAAATATCATCACCTTCAGTTTAATGAACTTACATAAACCATACTGGACATAACCCTGGCTCACACAAAGCCAAGGGAAAGAAAACCTGGACACAATGAAGCTAATTTTGGACACCAAGAAAAGGTGCAGCACAGAAAAGTGTGAGGAAGAAAGAACACAGTGAGGGCACATCTGAAGAAATCCTGCTTTTTCTGAAGTTCTGTAAGTTCAAAGACCAAAAAAATGAATTACTATGCAAAATTCCAACACAGTAACAGTAGCTATTAAGCAGCTACAGGGTATGTTCATGAATTGAACATAGTTTGGGGCTAAAGAAGATTGTGATTTCTGAGGGTCAAACTACCCAACTGAAAACAAGTCTACTTGTGAATGTTAGAGTCTAATCATCAGAGCAGAAAATCATTTCCGGACCACTGGTTCCCAAATCCCTTCCCTCTAAATTGGTTCAACTCAAAAGCAATTATTAAGTATATACTATGTGCCAGGCTCCAGGCTAGATGCTGGAAATGCAAACACAAAATGTAAAACAGCCCTTGCCCTTGAGAAACTTACTTTTTACTGGGGGATGTTGGGAGTAGTGGCGTGCACGTTTCTCTGTGACTACACTAGCTGTAAGTCTCAACCTCTCTAAGTAGAGTTTAATCTTCATTGATTCATTGAATGAATGAGCTTCTCTGAGTATTTATAGATAAGCAAATTGTATAATCTGATGAAGAGAGAGTACTAACAAGTAGGACAGAGGGGAATCTAAGTCTTTGTAAACATAAAAAACAGAAAGTAGAAGGTGAACCTAAACTACCTTGTATGTCATTTACACTTATTCCAGAAATATTTATGTAGGAGTTTGACACTATACCCAAAGGGCTACAAAAAATATGAATACCCTTTGACCCAGCAATATTGCTTCTAGGACTCTATCCCCAAGAGATCATAAAAATAGGAAAGGGTCCCACATGTACAAAAATTTTTATAGCAGAACTCTTTGTGGTGGCCAAAAACTGGAAATCAAAGGGATGTCCATCAGTTGGGGAATGGCTGAATAAATTATGGTATATGAATGTAATAGAATACTATTGCGCTATAAGAAATGATGAACAGGAAAACTTCAGAGAGGGCTAGAAAGACTTAAATGATCTGATGCTGAGCAAAAGGAGCAGAACCAGGAGAACCTTGTGCACAGCAACGACCACGGTGTGCGAGAGCTTTTTCTGGTAGACTTCGATCTTCATAGAAATGCAAGGACTTAAAAAAAGTCCCAATAGTCTTTTAAGGCAAAATGCCTTCAACATCCAAAGAAAGAACTATGGAATTCAATCATAGAATACAGCACATCTTTTTTGGTATGTTATATTATTTCTCCCATTGATTATAATTCTTCTACACAGAATGACTACAGTGAAAATATATTTAATAGGAATGCACGTGTAGAACCTATATAAAATTGTATGCCATCTTGAGGAGGGAGAGGGGAGGTGGGGAAAAAGAATCTAATGGTACTGATTATATGGTAGTGATTGTGGAACAATGAAAATAAATAAAATTAATATTTTTTAAAATGTAGGAGTTCTAAAAGGGTCACACATCTGCAGGGCATCCTGAAAGTCTCAGTGTAGTTTTAAGCTGCACTAAGACTTTTAATCTATTAAAGTTTAATTAATGTATTAGAACATAAATAGGTCCTACAACTTTGGGGACACTCTCCCTTGAGAGTTCCTTGAGGGCAGAGTCAATTTCATTCTTGTATGTTTATCTCTGCTGTCTAGAAATAGTACCTGGCACATAGTAATGCCTAAAAAAGCTTGGTAATCAATTACTTCAATAGAAAGTAAAGGGAGATAATATTTGTTTTAAATGAAGACAAGATTAATCATTTAGTTTGGTGCCATGTCTGAGTCAGATACTAATTCATTTTTTAAATCAATGATTTTACATTTATCCCAGCAGCTCCTGAGTGGGTTTTCCATCTGACCTTGGCTTTATTGGCAGCAAGGTGGAATCAGACGACAGGTGCACTAATGATGCGTCATTGGTCTAGGCCACCTGGATAAGTTAACAATTGAAAAACATCTCATTATCTGTCAGGAAATATCCCTTGGAATTTCTGTGACTGAGTTAGGCTTGTACTAAGGAGAGCAATAGTATGTTTTTACTCAGGTTTATTTTTACATAATTCAACAAATGTTTTTGAGCACCTATCATTTGGCAAGCTCCATGCTAAGCTCTGATGTGATAGACATAAACAGCCTCTGCCCTCAAGGAATTTCCATACTATCATACATAATACATACCAAAAAAGTACAAAGAATATTATATTAAAAATGTATACATACTAACTTCAAGAGGAAGAGAATTTTAACAAGGTGGGGGCTGGGGTGCAGAAGTCTGGAAAGGCTCTGCATAGGCCATGGCACCTGAGCTATTCTCTGAAGGAAGGTGGGATTTCCATCAAGTAAAGGTAGGCATTCCAGTCATAGGAGATTAAACTACCAAGATCAGGAAGTGGAATGTACTGGAAGTCCTGAGAACAGCCAGGAGGCCAAGAGGGATGTGATGGAAAGTACACACTGCATAGGACTGTCTTTAACCTCTCATTTTCTAAGACTATAAACAGCAGAGTAGGTGGTGACCAATACTGGTAGAAAAGAGGAACAGGAAGAAGGGAAAGGAAATTGGGAGAGGAGGTAAAAAGGGTAGTGGAATGGAAGGGCTGTAAACCTGATCTAAATCCTTTTTGCTCTGATTAGACATCTGTGATTAGACATCTATTATCTTATTTATTTTAACTTTAAGCAAAGCATGCATCTTGACAACCTAGGGCATTCTCTTTCAGATTCAAACCACGCTGCTTGTAGCAACAAGGCTATTACTTGCAACTCAATGGCATTCAAAAAACATTTGTGTAATACATTTGGTGAGGTGACAGAGGTGTAAAGGCTAGAAAAACAGCCTCACAGCCCTGGGTTCAAGGCTGGCCTCTCACATAACTGGACCTGAGGCCTTACTTGTTCAACACCCTCAGGAAATCTTGAGGTAGCACCGAGAACAGCCTGTCCTGGTGTCAGCAAGATGTGACTTCCAGGGGGCGGAGCCAAGATGGTGGAGTAGAAAGACTCACATTTGCTAGCTCTGAACCCACAGCCCATGGATTTCCTCTAAAAAGAGCTCCTGACAAATTCTGGAGCAGTGGAAGCCACGTAGAAACACAGTGAAGGAGATTTCCGTTGCAGACAGCCCTGAAAAACCGACCCCAGGGGCCCATCCCGCCCCAGATGGGAGCAGAGCCCTCCCCTCCCCCTGCCCTGGCCATGCGGCACTGAGAGGAGCGAGCAGACCCAAGCAGGCTTCCGGGACCGTAATCTCCAGTGGCCACAAAGGTCCCACCACCCACAGACTCACAGGTCAGTGAAAGAGACGGGCTGAGAGGAGAGCGGGGTATCTCCGGGACTCGGACCCCCTGGGAAGCGGCCACTGCGGCAGAGGCAGTGCAGCCAGAGGCTCGCGGAGCAGGCAGGACCTCGGCAGCAGCTCCATTACAAAAGATCTCTGCATAAACCCCCTGAGGGAACTGAGCCTGGGAAGTGGCCCTGCCCCAACCTGAGCACCAGCAGATACGCACTGAAGAGCAGTCAGACCTGCCCCCAAAAGCCCTGAGGCTGGGGAGCAGCATTTGAATCTCAGACCCCAAGCGCTAGCTGGGCAGACCTAGGCTGGGTTGGAGAGGACTCTCAGAAGTCAAGTAACTGTCTGGGAGCATTTGAATCTCAGATCCCAAGCACTAGCTGGGCGGATCTAGGCCAGGGGGTGGAGAGGACTCTCAGAAGTCAAGTAACTGGCTGGGAAAATGCCCAGAAAAGGGAAAAAAACTAAGACCATAGAAGGTTATTTTCTTGAGAAGATGATTCCCCCATTC
>CM053771.1:517443819-517466000 GCA_028658325.1 Potorous gilbertii | reverse complement strand
ATATATAAATATAATATAAATATATTTATTATTATGACTATATTAATGTGGAGTTATAATATATATAAATATAATATAAATATATTTATTATTATGACTATATTAATGTGGAGTTATAATATATATAAATATAATATAAATATATTTATTATTTTGACTATATTAATATGGAGTTATAACACTAGTCAATTTCCATTCAACTAGACACCAGTTTCCTTGTACAAAGGACTAGGTAAACTCTGAAATAGACAAGTTTATCAACAGCAACCTTCAACTCTACTCTCTGTTTGACCTTGGGCAAGTCACTTAACTGCCCTGAGCCTCAATTTCCTCATTTGTAAAATGAGAAGGTTGAACTCAACCATCTCTAGAAGGATGAACAAACAATCCTGTGAACCTCTCATTTTGAGAGTCACACTTCATATTCATACTATGTGAGAATTTATGGAAGAAATGGAGGACGTTTAGCCTGGAAAAGAAAAACCAAACTGGCTCGAGATTGCAAGCTGTAAGTACAGGGTGTCCCAAACTTAGCATAGTTTTTGCATATTATATCAAGCTTGAGATTATACATTTTCACACAAATAAAGTCAGATCTAAACAAATGGAGAAATATTAATTGTGCATGCATAGGGCAAACCAATATAATAAAAATGACAATCCTGCATAAGTTAATTTACTTATTTGGTAGCTTAACAATCAAACTACCAAAAAAATTATTTTATGCACCTAAAGAAATAGTAGCAAAAATCACCTGGAAGCACAAAAAGTCGAGAATATCAAGGGAATCAATGAGGAGAAAATGTGAAGGCAAGTGGCAAAATAGTCCTAAATCTTACACAGTATTACAAAGCAGTAATCATCAAGGAGTGGATCTGCAGAATAGAGTAGGTATGCAGTACATAGTAGTAAATGACCACAGTAATACAGTGTATGACAAACCCAAAGATCCAAGATCTGGGGATAAAATTTCACTATATGACAAAAATTTCTAAGGAATACTGGAAAGTAATTTGGCAAAAGTTAGGTATAGACCAACATCTCACATCATATACCAAGATAAGATCAAAATGGGTACATGATTTAGACACAAAAAGTAATATCATAAGCAAATTATGGGAACATTCAATATTTTACCTGTCAGGTCTATAGTTTAGGAAAGACTTTATAACCAAACAAGAGAATGAGAGCATTATTGTGACGTAAAATAAAAATTTTCATTACGTTAAATTTTAAAGTTTTGTACAAACAAAATCAAAGCAGCCAAGATTAAAGGGAAAGCAGAAAACTGATGGGGGGGTAGGAGGGAATTATGCAGTAAATTTCTCTGATAAAAGCCTTATTTCTCAAACATATAGAGAACTGAGTCAAATTTAAAAGAATATGAGTCATTCCCTAGTAAATAAATGGTCAAAGGATATGAATAGACAGTTTTCAGAAGAAAAAAATCAAAGCTATCGATAGTCACACTAAAAAATGTTCTAAATCACACTTGATTAGAGAAAAGCAAATTAAAACAACTCTGTAATATCACCTCATACCTATCAAATTGGCTAATATGACAGAAAATAAAAATGATAAATGCTGGAGAAGATATGGGAAAACTGGGACACTAATGCACTGTTGGGGGAGTTGCGAACTGATCCAACCATTCTGGAGAGCTATTTGGAATTATACCCAAAGGGCTGTAAAATTGTGCATATCCTTTGATCCAGCAATATCACTACTAGATCTATATCCCAAAGAGATTATATAAAAAATGGAAAAGGATCACATGTACAAAAATATTTATAGAAGTTCTTTTTGTGGTGGCAAGAATTGGAAATTGAGGGGATATTCATCAATTGGGGAATGGCTAAACAAGTTGGGATATATAATTGTGATGGAATACTGTTGTGCTTTAAGAAAAGATTAGTACAATGATTGCAGAAAAGCCTGGGAACACTTATATGGACTGATACAAAGTAAAATGAGCAGAACCAGGAGAACATTGTACACGGTAACAGTAATATAATGTGATGACCAACTGTGAATGACTTAGCTACTCTCATCAATACAAAGATTTAAGACAATCCTGAAGGACTTATAAGGAAAAATTGCTATAGTTTGAGAGAAGGAATTGTTGGAATCTGAATGAAGATCAAAGCGTACTATCTTTTAACTTTATTCTTTCACAACATGACTAACATGGCTAATATATTTTGCATGATCATACATGTGTAATCCATATCAAAGTGTTTGGAGAAAGAGAATTTGGAACTCCATCTTTTAAAAAGTGTTGAAAATTGTTTTTACATGTAATGGAAAAAATAAATATAAAAAATTTTCCAAGAAATTTCGAGAGCTTATTGAGGGGAAGAAATGTCTTTTTATTAATTCTATCCCCAGAGTTTAGCACAGTACCTGGCACATCATAGATGCTTAATGAATGCTTATTTCATTGGATTGTTGCATTGGATTGTCTAAACTTAAGATGGTGATAGAGAAAATGTTGATAATGCAGATAAAACTTAAAAGTATTTCATGCATTTGGAAGGGACTGGTTCATAAACATTTACCAACATACCCCTGAATTTGCTACCTATTTTGCAAATGAGGAAACTATGATCCAGAGAAGTTGAACGGCTTGTCAAATCACACAAGCATCAAAGGCAAGATCCAAACCCAGATCTCTGGAATTGTTTCCAGGTGTGGAATTCCTTTACCTACACCATGTTGCCTCTCCCTAGATGACCTCTAGGACCCCTCCAAGCTCTATGACCCTATGAATTGTATTTCTCACTTGTGATCTGATCATGATTCCAGTGGCACACAGAACATATGCAAGGTTTCTCTCCCATGGCTCACAGTCTAAATTGTGCAGAGAAATGATGTAACAGCTGTAAAAACCTGCTGAGAAATTCCTCTCTTAAGCTTCCCAAGCTATTCCTCTGCTTAATAGGAAAAGTCCCCAAAAGAAAGAGGGAAAACAAACTCTACTTGAAAACATGATGGAGTGGGGAGAAAAACTGGATTTGGAGTCATCAAACTTGAGGTCAAAACCTAGCTCTACCCCTTCCCATCTGTGTTACCCTGAACAAGTCTTTTTCTCTCTTGGATCCTCCTTTTCTCCGTCTGTAAAATGAGGAGGGTTGAATTAGACAGCCTCTAAGGCAAGAGTTTTGTTACCTTTTTGTCATGGACCATTTTGACACTGGTGATGCTCAGACAGTCCTTCTAGGAAAATGTTTACTACCCACATTCATAACTGATGGAAATGCTAAGTTTCAGTTCACACTTAGTGAAACTAAAGAAGTCATTTTTCCATCTAAGCTCTTGAACCCCCTGAAATTAAGGAGGTATGGGACTCAGCTTGAGTATTCCTGCTTTTTGGCTCCAAATCTATGATCCTTGACCCTCTTTTGTTTTACTTTACCTTCTCCAAAAAAAGAACTTATAATAAGAAAACCTCAGGCTGGAGATATGAAAATATTGTCTTTCTGTAGATATAGGCAGATTAATCCACTTCCCACTAGCATCAGCAAAAAAAAAAAGGAGGAAGGAAAAGGGCAGCCCTTAATTAGGAAAATATGCAGACAGTGAAATGTGCTCTTGGGATCAAGACAGAGAGAACAGGGAATGGATGTCAGTGCCACAATTGACTTTTCCTGAATGAGATTTGTCAAATTAATCTCCTTATTTCTAACCTTACATCACCTGGGATTTTTTTAAATCTCTACTGTCCTTTATTATAAATCAATAGATATTGCTGTCAGAACATAGAGCTCTCATCATTTTAACCAAGGACTTGTGGCGTCCAGCTGGAACAAGATTTGCTTTAAAGTGGAAACTCCATTAAAACAGGCATCTGTGTTATCTAATGCACTGCCCATATCTCAGATCAAAATCCAGATGTGTGACCAGGTCAGCCAGCAAGAAAACTCAGAGCACTGCTGTCATCTATGTGTTGGTAAAACAAAATGATGATGTGACCTGTTAATCATAGCCCATGTTAAAATACCTTTGCTGCTTTCTCCATATCATCATTCATTTCCAGAAATGCTTTCCAAAGAAGAGGACAAAGTCAATCCAGCATGGCTTTCCACTAGATTGAAACTCATAAGTGCAGTCTCAGAGCCAGGAACAATCAGTCAGTCCCATGCAGCTCTATGAGCCATGGGTGGAAGCACAAGGAATTTTGGGTTTGATTCTAAGGGTTAGCAAGTGCTGGTTGGTGGTTCCTAGCTACAAGACATCAGGAGATTGAAAAAAAGGAAGAACAAGAAAATAATGTTAACTCTTAGGATATCTCCTTCAGTTTCTTAGTTTATATATAGTATGATGAATGGAAATCCTGACACTTCCTAACTTTGTGGCCATAGTCAAGTTACTTAATGCCTTTGATTCCCAGGTTCCTCATCTTTAAAATATGGATGATAATGAGACCCACCTGACAGGGTTACTATGAGGATTAAATGAGTTAATATCTATAAAATGTTCTGAAAAACTCAAAAGGCTATGCAATGTCTGGTGTTAATATCCTTATTGCAGAAAGAACCCTAAACTAAAGAATGGCTGGGTGGATGGATGGATGGTTGGTTGGATGGATGGATGGATGGATGGATTAATGAATGTAAAAACCTTTATCAAGTAGTAATCACTATGATAAGCACTGAGAACAAAACACAAAAATAAGCTGGTCTCCTCCCTAAAGGAGCTTACATTCTAATAGAGAAAGAACATGTAACAGTATGCAGTTGAAGGCCAGATGGAAAATTCTCAGATTCCTTAGGGTGCATCAGGACATCTTCTTCAGCACAGGATGAGATCCTTTGGATGCTTAAGCTCTGAGTGGCCTGAAATAGACTGAGACCCAAGAAGTTGGCTCTAACATTAGTTCTGCCACTGTCTTTGTGACTCTAGGGCAACTCATCTAACATCTCTAGGTTTCATTATCTTCATCTGAAGAATGGAAGGATTGTATTCCACCTCTAATATCCCATCCAGTTCTTTAATTCTCTGAATATATAAATATCACTGCCCCATTGAGATAAGCCTTCAAATACATATCAAAGATGTGATTTCATATCTCCATTACTAGTTTCACCAGTGAAAACTCAACACTAACTTATAGCCTAAAAGATGGACCCGAGGCTCATAGACTTCAAGTGACTTCTCCTTGGACATTTAGTTCATAAGAATTAGAGACACGATTTGAATCTAGATCTTCCTGACAGCAAGTCCAGGGCTCTGTCCACTATACCATTCAACTTAACCTTTTGTATTTAAATAATGCTGATGAAAATGCTCATTAGCTGAGCATCTGTGCTTATTAAACTATAGTCCAAATTGTGATCTGTGTTTGACCTCTGATGTCAAACATTTTAATCAAAGACTAGAATGAAAATATAGACAGCATACTATCAGATTTGCATATGGCCCAAAACTAAAAAGGAAAACTAATATAATGGAAGACAGTCAGAATCCAAAAAGATCAAAAGATTAAAAAACTGAATTGAAGCTAATAAAAAATTATATTTAACAGAAATAGATATATTCAGAGTTGGTTTTGAAAACTCAATTTCACAATAGTGGTGAAGCAGAAAGGACATTAGTCTTAAGGTCAGAAAATCTGAGTTTGAATTCTAGGTTTGGTCCTACCACAACAAAAAAGTGTATTTAATCTTGGACCAGTAACTTCACCTACTCAGATCTTGATTCCTGCATCTGTAAAATAAAAAGACTATATAAACCATTTGACCTCTAAGTTCCCTTCCTGTTATAATTCTATGATACTATGTTATTATACAAAATAAGGAAAGCATAATTAGAAAACAATTTGTCTGAAAAAGATCTGGAAGTCTCAATGGACTGCAAGCTTAACATGAGCTAGTAGTGTGATATGAAAGCAAAGGAAAAAAGGCTATTTATGATTTCTCCAAGAGAGGCACAGCTTCCAGGACTAAGAGAATGACAGTCCCAGTGTCCTCTGCCCTAGTTAGACCATATATTGAGGATTGGGTTCAGTTCTGGTATCACCACTTAATAAGGACATTATTAACTGATATGGCTGTCAATGCCAAGTATACTGAGTGTTCCAAAGAGGGCAACTAAAATGATCATGGAAGTCCAGAACTTAAAGACTTGAAGGGACTCAGGAATCATCTAGTTCAATCTATACCTGAAAGGAATTCTCACTACAACAAACCCAAGTCATCAGTCTCTGCTTGAAGATTTCCAGTAGTAGGAAATTCACTACCTCTCAAAGCAGTCCATTCCATTATTGGACAGCTCTAACTGTTAGAAGGTATTTCCTGAAAAAAACTTCATGAAAGCTCTAAACAGACCAGGAGATGGATTGGTTGTCACCAGTTCTCAAAGCAAACCAAAATGACATCACCATGCTAGAATCAAGTTACAGGGTGTCTAACTGTCTGATTAGACCAATATGAGCTCAAAATGTTCTACCAAAGATCGGGCACAAATGGTCCATGTGAATATTTGGGGTGGATTCTCTCAATTTGCGCATTTCAAGTTTCTTTTGAGCTACTTCAATTCTGCTTTGCTCATAGAACACAGCACCTTCTCTGAGTTGCAGAAGAAGACATCCATTTTTAAGCACAGCCAATACATGGCTCAGTTTTACTTGATCATGCTTATTTGTTAAGAGAGATGGGTTTTATTTTTAGGGGAAGTTATGGAGATGAGGAGGAGTCATGATCATGATGGAAAAGAAAATCTAAAACAGAAAGGAACTTCAATGAAACATTCTAAAAATACCAGAAGAGAGCAGAAGGAAGTTCAGAAAACAATACAAGCAAGTTGGTTGTGGAACCACCAAGTTAAATTTAATATATCCTTTAAAAAACCCAAACTATACATAACAGAGTTTAACAGCTAAATATGCAATCTTCCTTTTCTGTTCTTTTGTTTCTATGGAAATAATTGTAATTGTTTTTGTTTGCCAACTTCATAAAAAATAAGAAGAAAAAGATTTTAAACTTGGTGAGGGTTCTTGACTCCATACTACCTGGGGTTCATTGGAAGGAACTGGTTTATCCGGGAGCAGAGGGGGAGAACAGAATAGCTAACTTCAAGTAATTAAAAGTCTATCACATAGAAGCAAGATTAGACTTGGAATATCTGACCCCATGGATCAGAAGTACGAGCAAAGGGTGAAAGTTGCAAAAAGGAAAATGAGGCTTAGTATCAGGGGAAAATTTCTAATAGAGCTATTCAAAAGTGGAATGGGCTGCCTTCCCCACAAGACTCTGTCACTGGAAATCATCAAGCAAAAACTGAATGTCCATTAGCCAGGTATGTTAAATCAATGGGGACATGGGGCAGAATACAGAGCTGCTAAGGTCCCTTCTGACTCAAGTTTTGTGATACATATAAAGCATATTGATATGCTGTTGCTCGTTCTTCATTCCCAAAGGGGATCAATGTCATCCCAAGGGTGGTATCTTGACTTGCAGGTGAATTGGATTTAAGTGACACAGAGTCATTAACCTCACTCTCTCCTCCTGAGTCATCGAAGTCCAGTGGAAAGAAAAAAATCAAGACAACTGCTGATGGTTCAGGACCATCAAGGGTGACCTTGGCTCCATTGGTCTGAAGCAACACCCATTCACTGACTTAGGGCTGGGAAGATTGTTGTTGACAGGCAAAGGGAGGACCTGGAATCAGCAGACTCCACTTCAAACTCCACCTCTCACATATACTCACTGTGACACTGGGCAAACCAATTTACCTCTGTGACCCTGTTTCTTAATCTATAAAATGAAACAATGGTATCTACCTGGCTAGATTGTTATGAAGCTAAAAGGGGATCATGTTTGCAAAGTGTTTATGTAAATATCAGCTATTTTCATTACTGGCTAATTTCAGGTAGGAAGTCTGGGTCGGCAGTGCCAAGTCTTATCCCAGGGGAGGCAGGATGTGCTTCCTGTGAGTTTCAATATGAAGCAGGACAGAAGTAGAGCCTTTGAGAACTGAAGAAAATTGCACCTATTTACAGCAATAAAGACATTCATTGGCTTTAACAGGTAATATACTACACTGAATCTGGAGCCAGAGGATTAGGATCAAATCACAGCTCTGCCACTTACTACCTAAAGGACATCAGATAAGTTATTTCAACTTTTTGAGCCTCAGTTTTCACATCTGTAAAATAAGGAGTTTAGACATGGATTCAATTCAAAAATTATTAATAATAACAGCTAGCACTGACACAAAACTTTTTCTTACAAAGTCCTTTACCTGTGTTATCTCATTTGACTCTCATAACAACATTGAGAGGTGGGTAAAAATGATTATTTCCATTTTCAGAAGAGGAAACTGAGGCTGAGAAAGTTTAAGTGATTTACACAAGGTCACACAGCTAGTGTCTAAGGCAGAATTGGACTTAGGTCCTCCTGACTCCAGGCCTAGTGCTTGCACTTAGGAGCAGATCACTGAGGGTACAAAGCTGGAAAAGAAATTGTCTCTGCTCATAAAGAGCTTACATCCTACAGGGTAATTAATAACTCTTGTTGTCAAATGATGACTACTAAAAGAATTTATTAAGTGCTTACTTTGTGCCAGGAATGATTATCTATTATCAACTACCGCTTTACCCTACCCATCCTTCTGGACTCCCCTCCTCCCAAAAAGTCCCTGCCCTAAAGAAGCTTCCCTTCTACTAGAGAATAAATGACCATTAATGTCAATCCATCAATAAACATTTATTATGTGCCCAAGGCACTATGTTAAATGCTAGAGATACAAAGAAAGGCAAAAGTCCCATCCATGCCATCAAGGAGCTCCCAATCCAATGGGAAAGACAGCATGCAAACAACTATGTACAAAAGCTACAAGATAAATTGTAAATAATCAACTGTAGGCTGTTGGTTATCTATGACTGACTCCTTCTCACCTTCCTTACCCTCCCTAATTGACCCTCGACCCCTGCCATCCCAGCATAGAATGAAACAAATTTGCCAAAACCAAACACTCAACTCAAAAGCATTAATTAAAGAGCAACCATGTGCAAGGCACCAAAATAGTCCTTTGCTCAGAGATAACATGTAGGCAGCTAGGTGATGCAGTGGATAGAATACCAGTGCAGGAGTCAAGAGGACCTGAGTTCAAATCTCACCTAGACACTTGACACTCACTAGCTGTGTGACCTTGGGCAAGTCACTTAACCTCAATTTCCTCATCCTGGCTTATCTCCAGTCATCCTGATGAACATCTGGTCACTGGATTCAGATGACTCTGAAGGAGAAGGGAGGTTGGTGACCTGCACGGCCCTCCCTCACTCAAAACAAAGTCAAGTGAAAGTCATGTCATCATTTCTCCGATGGCATGGTCTTCTTCAACAACAAAGGACAAACACACGTCTCAACTCAATGACCAAGGCCTCAGCAATGGTTCTCAACAGTTCTCACCTAATCTTTGTTCCCAGCATGTTCAAAGATCCTGTGAACAGAAAGGGGGCGTCTTCACCTGATCCTATTTGCTGTTAACCCTCAAGGTTCAGTTTAAGGACTCCCTCCATGCGCAGTCTTTACTGATTCTCTAATTAGTAATACCCTCTTCTAATTTCTATACATTTATTTTGTATATAACCAATATTTGCTCATCTCTAAACCACCCAGTTCACAAAAAAACAATGCAAGTTCCTTGAAGTAAGGAATGGTTTTGGTTGTTTGTATATTCACAGCACTTTGCACAGGGCCTAGTCCAGAGCAAGCTTAATAAATGCTTTTTAATTTTCCATCAGCAGTTCTGCTTGGTTTCCACCCCACAGAACATCCTGCCTCCCCTAGGATAAGCTGATCACCTGAAATTTTATAGTCCTGTAGACTGACTCAGATTTTTATAGTCCAACACCTTCTCAATTCCTTCAGCTGCTTCTCCCCTCTGCCTATAGGATTGAAGGACCAGGCCATAAACTTTTCC
This sequence comes from Potorous gilbertii, assembly GCA_028658325.1. Lineage (NCBI taxonomy): Eukaryota > Metazoa > Chordata > Mammalia > Diprotodontia > Potoroidae > Potorous > Potorous gilbertii. The sequence continues at coordinate 517,456,076 of CM053771.1, read as the reverse complement.
CAAAGTCTTATTTAGAGAGGGCTCAGTCAGAGGCGGGGAACCTGGAGCCTCAAGGCCACAAGTGGCCTATGTCCACACTTGAGGACCTAGTGGATCCCTTGTGGCCATGAGATCACAGGTTCCCCACTCCTGGTTCAGAACATTCCAGTAACTCACTATTTTCCCTCAATGACTCTGCTTGGTATCTACTTTAAGGAAAATTGATCATATTCCCTGGTCTTCCCTTCTGTACTCCATCCCAGTTTTCAACTTTTTTTGTGTGTTGTCTTTTCCTCCGCCCATTAGATTATAAGATGTTTGAAGGCAGAGATTGTCTTTTTTGTGTTTGAATCCTCATCTCTTAGCATATTACCTGGCACACAGTAAGCATTTAATAAATATTTATTGAATTGAATTCTTGAACTCAGTTTGCTGGAAGTCAGTACCACATACTTGGGTTTTCCCTCCGATATCACTTAGGTCCTCTTGAAAGAAATGAAATTATTTCTACAACCCTAACTGCTACATCCCAATCTCTAAGGTCCTTTGTGCCTCTAACCCCAAGTTTGGATGTGATGATAGAGAGAAATAATCAATTATAGTAATGGAATATTGTGTGTATTTAGCAACTGGGTTCAAACACACACAGTGCCTGGAGAAGTTATTTTAGTTGGCTATCATTGCTGCTACTTTTTCAAAAGGTTAAGTGAGTTTAAGCTGCCAAGAAAAGCATATAGATTCACTCCCTCTAAGTATCCAGGAGGCTACAGTGATTGTGCATTGTGTGGATGGGAAGTACTTGTTAAATATTTTCAGTGCCTGAGGATGCAAAGCTGGGACCTGGGATTTGAACTCTAAAGATCCTGGGTCTGCCAGCTCCAGTATATCTACACAATTGGATTAGATACTATCTGAGGGCTCTTCCGGATCGAAAATTCTAGGAATCACACTTTCTCCTTTCTAGATAAAATTCAGAAAGAACAGTCCTGTCTTTTTTTTCTTTTATATCCTTAGTATCTAGCATAATGCATTATAATGTACTATATCATCTCATTTCCTGAGAAACAGATAGGAATTCATCCCTAAGGTACTGAATCAGCTAAAATCCTGCCACTGAAACCTATTGCTTATGAAACCTTGACTAAGTTATTTAACTTCCATGGGCCTCTGTTTCCTCACCTGTAACATGAGGATTAGATGGCCTTTGAAATCTCTTCTCTGTCATCTTATGAAGTTCCTAGTAAGTGTCAGGCATTGTGCTAGGCACTGGGCACTCAAAGGCAGTTGATCAGTTTATGAAGAGCTTACTATGTGCCAAGCACTGCGATAAGTGCTAGAAATAGAAACAGAAGCAGAAAGACAGATAGACAAATAGAGCCTCAAGGTTTATTTTCTAATGGGGGACGACAACACAAAAGAAAGTTGAGAAGAATGGAGGGAAGTGTGCTACACAGAGGCGTGCTAGAGAAAATCCTGTGGAAATGAATTAGCAGTGCATGGTGCAGAGAGATGAAGATGGCCAGACCTTTTCCTTAAATTGAAGGGTTTAGGAGAACCAGCCAATCAGAAGGTGAGATTTTAGGGTCAGAGAGTCCTTCCAATATGAGAAGTAGCTAGAGAGAGTTTCCAGACTGAAGCAGCTTCTGTGACTTGATAGAGAAAGACAAAACCAAAACAAGACCTGCTCCTAAGTTCACTCCTAAGCCCCGTCACCCCGCTCTAGTTGTAGCTCTGTTTTACAGACAAGATCCTCCATCTCTCAGCTCTGAGCATTTTCTCTAGCTGTCCTCCATGCCTGGAATACTCTCCCTCCTGATTGCTACATTCTGACCTTCCTGGTTTCCTTTAGGTCCCAACTAAAATGTTAACTTCTATGGAAGTCTTTCCCAGCTCCTTCTAAGTCTAGTGCCTTCTCTCTTACTTATCTCCCAAATATCCTGTATATACCTATCTGCTCTGTCTCCTTAGCCATCAAGTTGTTTATTTAGCAAGCACCTGCTCTGTGCAAGACAGTGTGCTGGATGCTGAAGATACAAATATAAACCGTAAAACCATCCCTGCTCTCAAGGAAATTACATTATATTCCAGGAGGATATCATACATGATTTGGTTTTCTTAATACTCCGTTATAAGAGAAAGTTAGAAAAGGATCTCATTGGGGAATTATTGCTTTAAAAATCAAATAACATCAGTAAGCCATTTTTAATATCAAATACCCCCAATGGATCTGTGATTTCATTAAGCAAGTAATCCTTTCAAGAGTATAGATCAAAACTCATCCATACATGCCCATTCCATTTGACTCCCACAAGTGTCCATAAGCATTCTACCCAACCTACTGGGAGCCTCCTTGAATTCTCTTGATGTCTCAAGAATACTAATGAAGAATGTCCATCTATTATCCTTTGCTTTGTACCAATTCATTTTTTGTTCAAACATTCATTTCTTTGATATCATCCTTTATGCTGTTGTCTTTCTTCATTTCATGTTATTTTTTAATAATCCGTATTATTTTTTAAGTGCTGATATTTCCCCATTGGCTGGCACTTTAAGAAATTGCTAAAGCTCCATCTGGTCCATGTGTACAAACACGTTGGTTTCAACTTAATTTCTGTTTAAGCAATTTTTTACATTATATTAAGTTGTAGTTCTCTTGTTATCATTGTTTCAAGCACTTGATGACTGTGAGAAGAGTAAAATCTTTACCATGTTAGAAATCAATGATAAAGAAAAGGCACAGTTATAAAACACCAGCTCACACTATCACCACATCTATTTCTGGAAAAAAACACTTGGAAGTCTTCATGTAAAAATGTGTAAGTTTCCTCACAGCTGTGGATAAGCAATCATGGCCCACTGTCAGACAGTCCTTTATTGCTTGTGACAGCTTTCACTCCTGAAGGGCGGATTTGTAAGGTACATATTGCTGGCACTGCTTTTTGCGATTCTGCCAAGACCCAAGTCCTACAACCTTCAATTTTTCTCCTTAATCCCAATTCCAGTTGCTATTAGATCTAGGTGAGAGCCTGGATTCAAATGGATGGTCTGGGTCATCTGTTTTTTTTTCTTTAATCTATTTTTTCCCCAACTTGTTTACTGTTGACACAAATGGCCATCTATTTGGGTAGAATGTGGTCAGGAGGGGAGAAGTAATGAATGGATTTACATGCATTTCATTCCTTTATAGTAACATGTGTCCTATATAAAACCTCCGAGAGGCTGAGAACTTTTTACCAGATTCTCTTTTTGTGTTGTGAGGGACAAGTACCTAAGTATTAAGTACCAGGTCCTTTACTAAGTGCTGGGGATACAAATAAGAAACTGAGGTTTGGAAAAGTTAAGTGATTTCTCCTCATTCACACTGTGAGTGAGTGAGTGCCTAATGCAGACTTTGAACCTGGAGGTCTCCATCCTCCAAAGCCAGTGCTCTATTCCCAAGGCTATACACTGTTAAAGGTGAGCTCTCTTCTGTTCCTTCAAATTTAGGCTCTTGATCCTCTCGCCTTCTTCTCTTTCCCTCTTTGTCCCAAAATAAGGCCTGCCCCATTTGACTAATCATTCTCACTGTGTTTCATAGCATTGAGTTGATCCCCTACATCTCCTCTCCCAGAATCTTCACCAAGCCCTGAATATGAATGTGTCTCAACTCTACTGCTATGCCTTTCCATCCAGCATGCTGCCACTCAGTAGCTTCTGTGCAAAGGATCATTGCTTTTATAAGCAGTTTAATTGGATTAAATAAGAGGGTAATAAAAATAAGCAATGAACACCTATCTATCAGAAATAGCAATGACATCAATTCCTCCCATTCCCATAGGGTGTACTGAACTCTCTCACTAACTCAAGTTTCAGGATGAAATAGCCTGAACATTAATGGGTTTAATGCAAACCCTACTACTCCTCAGACACCAGAGAGGTGGGTTGAGCCACTCATATAATCACCATTGACTGGAAGCTGGATTTCTTGGTTACACTCTAACAGCTGCTCAAAGCTTTGTATTTCACCACTATCCACAGTGCACCTCTCTCAACTCCACTGAGCAGGAACTCAATCTTGCTGTAGACAACCAATGTCATGCCAAGGTCAAGTCAAGCCAATTATCAAGATCTACTGTGGACCAAGCATGGTGCCAAACACTGGGGATGCAAAGAAAGGTGTGGACAAGTGAGAGAAGCCACAGAGGGAAAGTACTAGAATTAAGGGGGAGGAGGAAAGACTTCTTGTAAAAGAACTGATTTTAGCAGGGATATAAGGGAAGCAAAGAGAGAGATGAGGAGGAAGAGAATTTCTGGCATGAGGGGCAGTCAATGAAATGACCTGCAGCTGAGACAGAGGGTCCGGTTGTCACTGAATCAGAGGACATGGGAAGAGTAAGCCAAAAGTCTCCCAAAAGCTGCTCACCCCAAAGTTAACAGTCTGAGAGACTGTCCTTTACTGCTCAAGGAGAGTCCAGCACAGGAGTTGACAAAGGTGCAGCAGGAGTCTACTTGATGCTTCAGTGTCTCCATGTCTCTTTCTCCACCCTTCCTGAGTCTCTCACCTGTACAACCATGGTCAAGTCTCCAACCCTTCTGGGCTGCAGTTTCCTCATCTGTAAAATGGGGGCATTGGATTACTTGGCCTCTAAGGGCCCTTTTAACTCCTAATCAGTGATTAACCTCAGGGACTTGAGGTTAAATTTTCAGGGGGTCTAGGAACTTGGATGGGAAAAATAAATTACAACTCTTTTTCATTGACCTCTGGTTTCTTCTGTAATCCTATATACTTTATTTTATATATTTATAAACATTATTCTAAGAGGGGTCTATAGGCTTCATGCAATTGCCAAAGGAAACCTGGACACACAAAAAAGGTGAAGAATTCCTGCTCTGAATTCATAATAGTACAATCCTATTACTCCTGTGTCATCCAACAAGGGCCCTGGGAAATTACATTCACATATTCTCATACTGCAAAAGCTTCTGTAGTCCAAGAAATCCCTAGAAAGTACACATCTGCTACATATATTAAAATCAAATATGTATATATGACAAGAGTTGAGCTGGAGAAATAAATCAAGTTAGATTTCATTTAGGCAACTGTATGGTGTTTTCAATGACCTCAAACTGCTTTAGTGGGACAAAAAATAATCTGTAACACCAACGTTCTCCCAGTGATGCTATATATCTATGAATCATGTGACATAATAATCTCAGGAAAGTCAAAATTACAAGTAACTCAAAGGGCAGTGGACAGACAAAGGGTAGGTGTTAGGGAACTTCCAATACATCACCAATGATGATAAGAGTGGAAAATGGCACAAAATACAACAAGATGTGTTATTTTTCACTAAGACGATAGAATCAAAACACTAAAGGAGATTATCTCCATGGCTTGGATGGAGCAGCCATGCCATAATATGGATCCATGAGAAACAGCAAGAAAGACAGAAGACAAAGAAAAATCTCACTCGTCCATTCCACTCAACAGCAAGATCCTAGATTTAGAGCTGGAAGAGACTTCAGACACCATCTTGTCCAACCCCTCTCATTTTGCAAAATGAAGAAACTGACAACCAGAGACTTAGCTCTAAAACTGGAAAGACTTTTGAGGTCATCTAGCACAATCCCCCATTTTCTAGAAAAGTAAATCGAAGCTCATAGAGCTTAAGTGGTTTAGGATCAAAGGAGCATAGAGCTAGAGGGGACCTTGAAAGCCACCTAGTCCAACTCCCTAATTTTATATATTAAGAAATTGAGGCCCAAGGAAGTGAAGTGACCTAGGATCATAAGTCTCAAGGTGGAAGGGACCTGAGAGGCCATCTGAGCCAATCCCCACATTTTCCAGATGAGGAAACTGAGGCATTTCACACAATGATATACAATGTCACACAAGTATTAGATGGCAGTCAGGATCTGACTGCAAAACCAGTGATCTTGCCTTTGTACTCTCTGAGTGGCATAGAGCAAGAGAAGTAGATAGGACTCATGGAGAAGGCTATCTGTGAAAGAGCCATCATCTTCAGGACAAAAAATTATACTGGAGCTTCATAAATATCTGTGGACCTAGAGATGATTCGTTCAAAGATTTCTCTTTTGTTTTCCTGATCCTTTACCAATATTATGTCACCCTGATAATCTTTCTCAATGCACTACTTGTCCTATGTGTCCACAATTTTGTTTTGGACAGAAGAATTACATAGAGTTCTCCTTCATGCAAAGCCTCATCATCTGTGGCTTCTTGCCAAGACTTGCCCACCTCACACATTCACCATTCTGTCTTTGAAACACCTTCCAACCTGGATTGCACAAATATTCCTAGACTGAGTGAAGCAAGTTTCCAAAACTTCAGCAAAAATTCCCATTCATCTGTGGACCCTGCCCTACTCAATTCCACTAGCTAACTAATCGGAATTCTAAGAAATGAACTTCCTGCCAACACTTTCAATAAATAACAGCTAATCATTAGACTTTGTTGTGAACTATATAAAAAACAAGCTAACCAAAATAGGAAAGCCAATACTACTTCCCTGAAAAAATAATGGACACAGAGGACTGAAGAGTATTTCCCAGAAAGTTACTGCCCTACTCGTAATGCCAGACAAACACATTGATAAAGGACTTGCAAGGGATATGAAGTGATATGGAGGCTAGAAAGAAAATCTTCTTGAGTTACTCTAATTAAGACCCCATTTCCAACGACTGACATTTGATTATCCACAGTAATGAGGGCAGACTTCATCTAAATAATTGAAATCCACATGTAATCTGCTTTAGCCATTGGTTTTGACCTTTTCTGCTAAACCATTTGCCAGAGATGTTCTCATAACCCAGAGTTGTTATTACATCTAAATTACATTTTCACCTTATGGAAATAAAGGTTGTCCAGGTCTTTTCCTGAGACTTAGTTTGCGTATATAGGATCTTGGACTTTAAAGCTGAAAGGGAGATTAGGGATCAACTGGTTCAACTTCCTCTATTGGTTATCATTAGGCAGTGAGAAACTGGGAAGTTAAGGGATTTTTTCATCAAGTGCCATGGGGAAAAGAACTCTAAAATGTACATACAACCCTCCTCTCTCTCTCTCTCTCTCTCTCTCTCTCTCTGTCTCGAATTCTTGTGCCACATTGTATAATTGCCTGCTGAACAGCACCATTTGAATATCCAAACTGCAGTTCAAACTGTGTGTGAAAAACAGAATTTTTCATCTTCCTTCCAAATCCACCTGTATTCCAAACTTCCCTGTTTCTACTCTGGGCCCCACAATCTTCCCAGAATGTCAACTTACAATTTTGGAGTTTTTCTTCACTTCCTTCTCCATCAGCCTCCATCTCCAATCAGTTAACAAGTCCTGCCAATCTTGCCTTCCCAACATCTTGTGCACTTATCTCTTCTTTCCACTCACAAAGCCATCCTCCTAGTTCACCTTTTGCCTACACTATTATAATAGCCTCCTAATTGGTCTCCCTGTTTGCAGGATCTGCCTGCTCTAATCCATCATTCACAGAGATAGAACATGGTAGTTAAAATTAAAATGCAACTTCTATAAAAGTTTCCAAGTGGCTGCCAGAGTCTAGCTCTTCAGGAAGGGAATCTAAGATGAGGGCCAAGAATAAGTCCCTCCAACCACTTGAAAGAACATTTAAAAGCTTTATTTCTAAGTGAAAACAGGGTTTGGAGGATTGCCTATGAATCCCCATATACTTGGATTGAAAATTAGCCTCACCAAAGAAAATGAATAGACTAGGCCCAAAAGGATGCAGTTATTTTTAACAGAACAAAAAATATAATTTTTCAAGATTTCACTGTTACATGCCCAACTAAGAAGCAACCCCCTTAAATGAGGAGCTCTTCATCATTTTTATGTCACAAAATCCTTTGCAATTATGGTAAAACATATGGATCCCTTTAAATACAAAAAAAAATATATTGAATTACTAAAGAAATTAATTATATTAATAGTTGTCAAAGTATCAAAAAAATTCACAGATACCCTGAAATCTAGTCCATGGACTCCAGTTTCTGAACCTCATCTTAAATAGATTATATGGTCTATAAAATACTCTCTACAGGACTTTTCTATTATATTATCATACTTTCAATGGTTTTAGAGTCAGAAACAGCTTTAAAAATCATCCCATCTATTTTACTGATGGGCAAACTGAGGCCCACAGAGGTGCTAAGATTCACCCAAAATCACATTGATAGTAATTGGAAAACTCAGAATTTGAATCCAGGTCCCCTGACTACAAATCCAGGGCTTTTTTCCCACTGTTCAGGGTCTTTGGTGCGTCTTATAATCACATTCTATTCAATTTAATTCAACTAGAACTTATTAAGCATCAAATAACAGTAAGGCATACCAATTATGTGACCCTGGACAAGTCACATTGTCTCAGTGACCCAGGCAACTCTCTAACATTAGATATTACCAATGAGATGTTAATCTGCCTCAATGGAGGAAGTTCCCACACCTTGAGTTCTCTATATTAGTGAAATCAGAGTCCTATGATAATAAAGCATCCTCTCCCTCTCCTGACAGATGAACTCAGGATGCAAAAGGAGATATACACTGTGTGTGTATTTTTATTAACACAACCAATAGGGGAATTTATTTTGTTTAACATTTATTTCTTACAAGGGTTTTGCTTGATTTTCCAACAAGAATTGGGAGAGAAAGAGAAATCAGGTATTGTTCATTAAAAATAATAAAATTTAGTTTAAAAAAAAGAAATCACAGTTCTAGACCAACAAAATGAAAGGCACTGTCCTAATGCTTGAGACAGGAAATAATAATGAAATAATCCTTGCTACCAAGAAATTTACATTAAATATAAGACATGATAAAGAATACTTGGCACCATGGAAAGAAGGCAATTTTCTGGAAATATTTTAGGAGAAAAGAAGCGCTATCACCTGAGGAATTTGAATAAATGGAAGGAGTAGCATAGAAAGTAAGCCTTGAAAGAAGATAAGGATTCTGAGAGGCTAAGAGGAGGAAGGAGTGAATTCCAAGCATGAACAAGAGCCTGTGCTCATTCACGGAGGAAAAAGATGGTGGGGCAAGTTCAGGACCAGTTGGACTGGAATGTCAAGTGTTTGAAAGAGAAGAATATGAAATAAGACTTAAAAGACTAGTTGTCACCAGATAATAGACGGTCTTAAAGGCCAAGCTTCAGTCCAGAGACAATAGGGAGCTGCTGAAGGTTTTTGAGAAGAAAAGTAACAGGGTCAGACTTGTGCTTTTGGAAGATTATTTTGGCAGTAGAGTGAAGAGGGGTATAATCAGGGAAAGAAGACCCCTTGAAAAGCTATTATAACAATTCAGTCAAGCAGTGATGAGGGCGTGGGCTAATGTGGCCATGTGAGTGGGAAAGAGGGGACAGAGGTGAGAGACGCTTTGGAAATAAAATCTACACAGCAGTGGATATGAAAGTGAGGGAACTGGATATGGAAGAGAGGGGATAAGAGAAAGAAAAGAATCTCAGATTATAAACCTTGGTGACTGGAAGAATGGTACTCTGGAGCAACCTTCAAGACTACCTCATCTGATCTGTATCTGAACAAAATAAAACCCTCTGCAATAACCTCAATGAGTGGTCATGCAGCTCTTGCTTGATTTGCCCAGTAAGGAAGTTTATCTAGTTTAGTACAATGAAATCTATCAATTTATCAACAAGTATTTACAGTTGATTCTTGTCATTCACATTAGTTATGTTCTGTAAATACACTGAACACTGAATCTGTAAAAACTGAGCCATTGATCCTATAGGAAAGTCAACGTGAGGTTCCTACGAACCTCTGGTCACATTTTTATCAGCCAATCAATATATAACCTTTTATGTGTGTTTCTGTTTAAATGTACCTTAATTATTAAATTATTTAAATTAATTTAATTATTAAATTTATTAAATTATTAAATTACATTAAAAATTAAATATTTAATATTTATTTCTTACAAATAATTAATTATGAGAATTTTGTCTTTTCTGGATATAGCATATTGTTGATTCATTAACATTGAATTGTGGCCAAACACACAATAACTCATACCTACATGAGTTATCTAACACATATTTTCTCCATAAGTCACATCACAACCTTCTTGCTCTTAGGAACTAGACAGCACTTCAGCACTATTCATAGGGGCCATTTCAAACAGCAATCACAAACAGAAAGCACAAAAATGTAAAAACCATGGCAGTAAATAGGCCTCAAAAATACACTTCTTTACAGGGTGAGAGCTGAAGCAAGAAAGCATAGCATCATCTTGTTTGATCTCAACTGAGACCATGTCTGTCTGGTGACTTAAATTTTTCACCATTTCATGTGTCTGTAATTGATCCCAAAAACAGTAAGACTGTTGATTTGTGGGTTGGAATTAAATTTTCACAAGTAGGCAAATTCACAAACATAGAATCCATGAATAATGAGGATTGACTATATTTGATGCATACTATGCACCACTCCCATGTCTGGAATTCTCTCCCTCCTCATCTCTACCCTGTGACATCCCAGCTAAAATGATCCCTTCTATAAGAAGCTCTTCCTGATCCTCCTTAATGTTAGTGCCTTCCCTCTGAGATTATCTACAATTTATCCTGTGTAAGGGGTGGCATGTTGTAGAGCATTGTTGTGGTTTTGCTCATGGAGGTTATGGATGTTCACATGGGTTTGCCTAGAGGTGACTCACAGGAAGGTAAGAATAGTCATCTTTATTATCTTGTTCCCAGTATACTTCTCCAACCAGGAAAGGAAGCAAGAAGTTTGAGTCACGGGACAGAGCCAAGATGGCAGAGTAGAAAGACAGACCTGTAGAAGCTCCCCACACATAGCTCATAAAATACCTGTAAAAAATGACTCTTAAACAAATTCTAGAGCAGCAGAGCCACAAAACAACAGAGTGAAAGAGATTTCCAGCCAAAGGCAACCTGGAACATCTACAGGAAAGGTCTATCACACCAGGTACAGAACAGAGCACAGTTCAGCATGGGTCACATGGCAAGGCAGGGACAGGACCCAGAACAAGCCTCAGGGAGCCACCGTCAGCAGCAGCAGTTCCCAGATTGATCAACCCACAAATACCAAAGACAGCTTCAAATGTCAGTGAGAAACTTCTTTCACTTGGGTGAGAAGGGAACGTAGTCTGGACCTGCTAGCAGCAGCCATTGCAGTGGCAGTGTCCATTTTTGGAGCCCTCTGCCTAAAGACCCTGATGGAATTGAGTCACTGATATGGATCTCAGCTCTGAGTGGCTCTCCTGGGATGAGGAAGAGTGCTGGTGGTGGAGCTGGTAAAGGCTCCAGAGAGGGAACCCTGAAGGCAAATCCTGGGCAGAACAGAGTGCCTGTGGTTGCTCCCAGACCAGAGTGCAGGTCAGGAGAGGAGCAAATTCCTCTCCCTTGATTGTGCCACCTTGGAGAAACTGAGAATTTACAGGCCCCCAGTATTCCATCCTCTTGAAAAAGACTCAAAAGTCAAGTAACTAACTGGAAAAATGTCCCAAAAAAGGGGGGAAAAAATAAGACTATAGAAGGCTACTTTCTTGGTGAACAGGTATGTGCTTCCCTTCTTTCAGATGAGGAAGAACAATGCTTACCATCAGAGGAAGACATAAAAGTCAAGGCTTCTACATCCAAAACCTCCAAATAAATGTGCAATGGTCCCAGGTCATGGAAGAACTCAAAAAGGATTTTGAAAATCAAGTAAGAGAGATAGAGGAAAAATTGGGAAGAGAAATGAGAGCAATGCAAGAAAATCACGAAAAGCAAGTCAACAACTTGCTAAACAAGACCTGAAAAAAATGCTGAAGAAAATAACACTTTAAAAATAGGCTAACTCAACTGACAACAGAGCTCAAAAAAGCTAATGAGGAGAAGAATGCTTTAAAAAAGCAGAATTAACCAAATGGAAAAGGAGGTTCAAAAATTCACTGAGGAAAACAGTTCTTTAAAAATTAGAATGGGGGGGCGGAGCCAAGATGGCGGAGTAGAAAGACTCACCTATGCTAGGTCCGAACCCACAGCCCATAGATTTCCTGTAAAAAGAACTCCTGACAAAGTCTGGAACAGTGGAAGCCGCGCAGCAACACAGTGAAGGAGATTTCTGCTGCAGAGAGCCCTGAAAAACCGACTGCAAAGGTACCCTGCCCAGCTGAGCGCTCCCCCCCCCCCCCGCCCCGGCCACGCGGCACTGAGAGGAGCGAGCAGAGCCCAGCAGACAGCAGGGACCTGAATCTCCGGGCGGCCGCGAAGGTCCCACCACCCACAGACTCACAGGTCAGTGAGAGAGACGGGCTG
>CM053771.1:517415933-517443319 GCA_028658325.1 Potorous gilbertii | reverse complement strand
CAAAGGGGGAGAAAATTTTGGAACCCAAAATCTTGTGAAAATGAATGTAAAAAGTTAAATAAATTTATTTAATAAAAAAAAAATTAGAATGAAACAAATGGAAGCTAATGAATTTATGAGAAACCAAGAAATTACAAAACAAAGCCAAAAAAATGAAAAAATAGAAGATAATGTGAAATATCTCATTGGAAAAACAACTGACCTGGAAAATAGATCCAGGGAAGGCAATTTTAAAATGATGGGACTACCTGAAAGCCATGATCAAAAAAAGAGCCTAGACATCATCCTTCATGAAATTATCAAGGAAAGCTGCCTTGATATTCTAGAACCAGAGGGCAAAATAAAAGAATCCACAAAAAAGAAAGAATCCACCAATCACCTCCTGAAAGAGATCCAAAAAGAGAAACTTGTAGGAATATTGTAGCCAAATATCGGAGTTCCCAGGTCAAGGAGAAAATATTACAAGCAGCTAGAAAGAAACAATTCAAGTATTGTGGAAATACAATTAGGATAACACAAGATCAGCTTCTACATTAAGAGATCAAAGGGTGTGGAATATGATATTCGGAAGTCAAAAGAACTAGGATTAAAACTAAGAATCACCTATCAAGCAAAACTGAGTATAATATTTCAGGGAGGAAAATGGTCATTCAATGAAATAGAGGACTTTCAAGCATTCTTGATGAAAAGACCAGAACTGAATAGAAAATTTGACTTTCAAACACAAGAATCAAGAGAAGCATGAAAAGGTAAACAGTAAAGGGAAATCATAAGGGACTTTCTAAAGTTGAACTGTTTACATTTCTGCATGGAAAGACAATATTTGTAACTCTTGAAACTTTTCTCAGTATTTGGATAGTTGGAGGGATTATACACACACACACACGAGTTGAATAGGAAGGGATGATATCTAAAAAAATAAAGGGGTGAGAGGAATATATTGGGAGGATAAAGGGAGAAATGGAATGGGGCAAATTATCTCTCATAAAAAAGGTAAGAAAAAGCTTTTTCAATGGAGGAGGAAAGGAGGAAGTTAAGAGGGAAAAAATGAAGGTTAAGTCTCATCACATTTGACTTAAGGTGGGAATAACATGCTCACTCAATTTGTTATGAAAATCTATCTTACACTACAGGAAAGTAGGGGAGAAGGTAGAGGGGATGATAGAAGGGAGGGCAAATGGGAGGAGGGAGTAATTAGAATAAACACTTTTGGGGAGGGACAAAGCCAAAAGAGAGAACAGAATAAAAGGGGGGCAGGATAAAATGGAGGGAAATATAATTAGTCTTACACAACGTGACTATTATGGAAGTCTTTAGCAAAACTACACATATATAGCCTATATTGAATTGCTTGCCTTCTCAGTGGGGTGGGTGGGGAGGGAGGAAGGGAGAGAAGTTAGAACTCAAAGTTTTAGGAATGAATGTTGAGAATTGTTTTTGCATACAGTTGAAAATAAGAAACACAGGTACTGGGGCATAGAAACTATCTTACCCTACAAGAAAACAGAGATGATGAGGATAAGGGAAGGGAGAGGTGTGATAGAAGGGAGATCACTTTGGGGGAAGGGATAATCAGAATGTAGGGCATTTGGGGGTGGGGAGATAATTTAGAACTCAAAATTTTGTGGAAATGAATGTTGAAAACTAAAAATAAATAAATAAACATAAAAAAAGAAGTTGGAGTCAGAAGCTGGCCACTCCGTTCTCTTCAGAGAGATGAGTGGGGTGCCAAGCTAGAATAGATCTCTCTGTTCCCCTAAATGGACACCTAGGTGGTGCAGTGTATAAAGAATAGGCCCTGGAATCAGGAGACTCTACTTCAAATCTGGCCTACAAACTGTGTGACCCCGGGCAATTCACTTAACCCTATTTGCCTCAGTTTCCTTGTCTGTAAAATGAGCTAGAGAATAAATGGCAAACCACTCCAGTATCTTTGTTCAATAAAAACCCCAAAAGGGGTCATTAAGAGTCAGACATAACCAAAAAAACAAAAAGCTCTCATAAATATTATCAGTCCTGGGGAAGTAGATTTTAGATTTAAGCTAACCTCTTCATTGCTGTTCCTTAATAGGAAAGGAGTGTGCCAAGCTATACATCCTAAGCATGACTCCCTTCACTCCAGATGCCAATTCCACAATGAACACCATTAGCAAAAAAACCCCATTTACCTAAGGTGATAGCAAACAGAAATCATAGAAAATATGCAGGGGAAAATATATATCAGAAAATACAAAATGAATGAACTCTCCCACTGGGAGCAAGATAACTCAGCTGAACTCAGAAAAAATCTCAGATCTTACCCCAGGGGAAATTCCCCCAAAGTTTCTAGCATAGCAAAGTAGGAACAAGGACATGTAGAGATTACCAACTTCTCTACATGTTGCTTCTCCCCAAAATCTTTCTCTCCCTTCAGCAACATGAAGAGAGTTTGGAATCATGAGTTGTTTCAGCCTGGAAGCCAAAAGAACCTAGATCTCTCCTCTCTTACTTTCACCAATTTTTCTCTATCCTTCCATTGTTTTAGGGAATTGAGTAATCAGTCCCTACCAGTGAAAAGAGAATTTCATGCAATTGGTCCTTTGAACCAAATGTTGCACATATATATATGTCGTTTCCCATAGCTGCTTGCATATTATCTCCCCATTAGTACCTTGAAAGCAGGGTTTATCTTTTGCCTTTTTTTGTATCCCCAGCACTTGGCACAGTGCCTGCAACATAGTAGTGCTTAATAAATTGTTGTTGACTAATGGGCATTGGGTTAGGTGCTGGAGATTTAAAGGCAAAAATGGAAGGATGCCTGCCCCCAAGGAGCTTAACATATGAGAAAACACTGTATATGTTTGTGTGTACATATGCTTCTTCATGTTGCTGTATGCACACACACACACACAGTAATTTTAGAGAAATCTGGGCTTGTGACCACCCCAAAAAAAAAACATTAAAATTCTGTGACAATGCCAGGATGTTGGACCAATTTAACTCTAAGGAGAAGCAAGCATAAATCTCCCTCCAGTCACCAAAAGAAAATTCAATTTATACCTGAACTCCATTAATGGCTTGTTTGTCTCACCCCTGCAGCCTAAGTTATTAAAGATCCAAAGTTCAACATGTAACCATTTAAACATTGCCCAAGGATGTGATGAAGACTGTACATTTCATGTCCTGGAGTTGTTTACTCAACCCCTGTGCCAGAAAAAAGGCAATCATATTTGTTGCTCATTCCTCCTAAATTTATTTAATTAGTTTCCTGACATTCTCCAAAATCTCCAGTTGAGCAGCTTAGTGCACACCCTCATTGACAGGGTTAAAGGGAAAAGGCTTAAAAATGTATATACAAAAACCATTCTCCTGTCAGCCAGGTGATCTGAGGCTTTCAGAGAATGAGAGTGAGAAAGAGGGGACAGAGAGAGAGAGAGAGAGAGAGATAAAGAGAGAAAGAGAGAGAGAGAGAGAGAGAGAGGCAGACAGACAGACTTTGCTTTCCTATTGTTATGGAACCCTATTGACTGACTTTTAAAATATCCAGAAACCATTTTTATCCTGATATGTCTAAATCTATAAGCATTGATTAACTATTATATAAAGTCTCCAAGGCTTTCCTTTCTCTGAATGAGACTCTGAAGGGGGCAGCCAAATCCCAGGAGCCACTTCTATTTAGGGTACTCCTAGAGCAACTAGAGGTTAATCTGAAGAAGGCCATGTTATTGACTATTCAAGTAAAAGGTAATGATAACCTAGGACCCATGCTTTCTTACTCTTTAGGGTACCATACTATTCCAATATGCCCTGGTTTCTTTGCCTTAAAGCTTTATGAGTCTTTAGAAACCCAAAGATAGCAAGAACTTGAAAGTTGACCTTTCACCTCACGTTATTCATTTAAGTAGTAGTTACCCTTCCATTACCACCAAAGGCTAGGCAAAATGATGGATGAGGATGGCAACTGAGAGAAGTTGAAGATAGCAGACAATGGGCAAAGCCTGGATGGGGTGTAGTTGTGGCGGGGGGGAAGCAGTTGTAACCAGAAAGAGGATGAGAAAGCCTCTGTCATGTTTTTCCTCAGCTTCCACCTGAGAGATGGCACTCAGAGATTAATGAATTTTATCAACTCTCTCACTTGGCAAAAAGAAGTTAAGGAGGATTCGTAGCCATGCTAGGGAGCCATGAGGCGCAACAGAAATTAGGATCTGGTGGTGTAGGGAGAGAAAGGGAGACAGAGACAAAGAGAAAACTACAAACCATGCTTTCCTTCCTCCTACTATGAGCAGCAGGAGCCTTCCAGTCAGAACTTACAAAAAAAAGACTTTAACTTGAGTCAGAAATATTTGGGTTCAGATAGCTCTTTAGATATTTACTAGCTATATGTAATTCCGGGCAAGTCCCTTAACTTCCTCTAGACTCGGTTTGCTTATCTATAAAATGAAGGGATTGAACTTAATGGACCCCAAGTTACCTTCCAGCTCTAAGATATAAGATAATAGCTAGGGGAAATGTTAGGACCTGGTGAGGATTTCTTTAAACAATGGGGAGTTTTGGATGTGTCTATAGGCAGGACAGAAGAAACTAGTAGATGAGATTAATAGAGGATGAGGATGACAGCAAGGGCAATCTGTTAGAGAAAATGAAAAGGGACAGGGTCAAGGGGACATGGAGAGGAGCTTGTAACGGCAGAGAAAGACCATGTCATCATCACAGAATGATCATATCATAGAGGCCCCCTTGTACTAAACAACTAGGAGTGACTAGAAATCTATGTGCATGTAGGGGAATAATTGGTGCTCATTCAAAAGTTCCTGGCACGTTTTCCTCATTTAAATTAAAGTTACTTCTGTATGTGAATTTCATCCTTGCAAGGGACGAGTTAATCTCAGCATGGTGAAAGACATCATGTATACACTGAAGGGAGTTTTTGGTGTGTGAAGTGGAAGAAAGAAATCTATGAGCTAAAAGGGGAGAGCCCCCTGGGGTACCTGGGTACTTTGTGTCATAAAAGAGACACTAACATACATATTACAGAAACAATTCAAGATTGGATTGGAGAGGGAGTGGCAAGGGTTCAGATCTGTGCTTTCACTGGTGGAGAGAACTCCTGGGGAGAAAACTTCCTCCATCTATATCAATGTAGATGAATACATATTCTGCATCTTCTAGCCTTAGAGTGTTCCCTGGAGGTTCCCTGAGGGGTGAAGTGATTACCCAGAGTTACACAGCCAGCATGTACCACAGGCAAATCATATCCCTGATGTAAGTTCTGTAACTACCAGCACATGCTGCCTCCCAAAGGGGCATCAGAAACCATCTCAGGCCCATATACGATGTGACTATTGGCACTTTCTCTTCAGGACCAGGAAATATTCTAAATCTGCTACACCTGAAAATCTGTTTAGCAACCTTGTATTACATGAATATAGACAGCTAGCAGGTGTCTAGAACACAATAGGTGATCAATAAATGCTTGTTGGTTGATTGTTGTTTTGCATTAAAAAAAAAAACTAGCCACAGTGGAAACCTGCACAACCAAGTCTCTTTAAGAAGTAGAGGATGTAGGGCCCTTCAAATCATAACTGTGTGCACAGATTCCTGCTTAGAATTAATTGCCTTAAAGGAACTATTAGCTGGCCATCTGACCCACAGTTCATGTCCAGAACTATCTCATTTCTAGTTGCCCTCCTCACTTCTCTGTACTGGTCCCATTCCCCACTGAGCTCTCTGACTTCCCAGCTCCCCTTCTCAAGATACTGATCAGCATCCAGGCTCCAATCTTTGCTCATCTCTCTTAGCCCTCAATACTATCTTCTGCTTAAATGATAGTTTTCTCCAGAAGACTCTAGAGACTAGAACTAGCTTTCCTCAGTACCATTTCCTGTAAAGTTCTTACTGAGAGTCATTAGACAACATTGTTGAGTTCAGTTATTTTTCAGTAGAGTACAACTCTTCAGGACCCCTTTGGGAGTTGCTGGGATTTGGAGAATGGAGGTTGGCAAATGGAATGGTTTGCATTTCCTTCTCCAGCTTATTTTACAGATGAAGAAACCGAGGAAAACAGGATTAAGTGACTTGCTCAGGGTCACACAGCTAGTAAATATCAGAGGCTGGATTTGAACTCAGGTCTTCCTGACCCCAGGCCTGGCACTCAATCCACTATGCCACCTAGCTGCCCCAAACAATACTGTAATAACTTCCTAATTTCTGTCCTTTCCCCAGTCTCTCCCATCTCTAATCAATTTTCCACACATCTGACAAAATAATGTTCTTAAAGCATAGATCAAACCATATCATTTCACTGCTCAAGAAGCTCCAGTGACTTCCTATTACCTTTAGAACTGAATTAAAATTCATCTGGTTGGAATTTAAAACTCATTACCACTTTGCCTCATCTTACCTTTCCATATTTATTACACATTGTTATCTTACCACATTTTATAGTTTGGCTAAACGGGTCTTCATACAATTTCTCACACATGACATTCCATTTCCAGTGCCTAGTCATGTGACCTTCATCAAGTCCATAGAGTCATAGCACTTTAGAGTTAAAAACGGTTCTTAGCCAGCCAAAATCCAGTCTACCTCCTGGGTATCTCTCAGTTTCGGTATCCATAAAAATGAGAATTATAATACCACCTGGCTTAAAAGGCTGTTATGAGGATCAGAGAATATCATGTGGAGAGGATTACTGGGGGATCTCCAGATCCAGCCCTAGAGTTCTACCATTTTCTGGTACTGTGAAATAAGCCAATATGAGGTGAAAGGACATTTAAAAAACTGGATTCATCTCCCAGCTTTGTCATTGTCACCTCCCTATTGACTTTGGATGAGCCCTTCACATATCTGAGACCATTTCTTCATCTAAAAAATGGAGGCATAGAACTAGATAATCTTTCAGGTCCCTTTGAACTCCAAGTCACATGATCCTTTGAATTTCCCTAATTTTAACAAGAGTGCCCTCATCCATTTTATGAATAGGAGATGAGAGAGGCATGGTAGATGGCAGATTGTCTGAAAAAAATACCTGGGGGTGGGGGGGTTTAAAAAACTCCAAACTCAATGTGATACAACAGTGATACAGGAAGATGTCCAAAGCTAATATAACCTTAAATTTCACTAATAGAAGCATTACATACAAGGTTAGGATGGCGAAGGTTCAATATTCTCTGCACTAGTCAGAACAAATGTTCAATTCTGATCATCACATCTTAGAAAAGGCACCAATAAGGTGGGCAGTGTCCAAAACTAAGGTGGTGAGGGCCTCTAGACCATGTGATACTTGGGTCAGTTCAAGGAACTAAAGATGAAACAAACTTGGAGATTTGGTGTACAATAGGTGTCTTCAGATATTTGAATGACTGTTACCTGAAAGAAGGATCAGGCTCATTTTATTTGGTCTCTGTATAGGGAACTAAACAATGGATAGAAAATGTACAGCAGATTCTGAATTGATGCAAAGAAAAATTTCCTAACAATTAGAGCTGTCCAAAAGTGGGAGCAAGGTAAGGAGAAGGAAAAGTTGAGTGAGCTGCCTTAGGAAGCAATAGGTTGCCCCTCATTAGAAGTCTTGAAGGAAAGTCTGGATGACCCCTTTGAGAGGATGTTTTAGAAGGGATTTCTGATGGGTAGGTTGGGCTAATTAATCTCCTAAGAGCATTCTAACCCTTAAGATTTTTTGATTGAGGTCCTGGGATAGTCACAATTTGAGAAAGACAGGTTCAATTGTCTGAGGGAGTCTTAGCAATAAAAGAGGGGAGGGAAAATATAATGGGTAAATATGAGATATGATAAACCAAAAAGGCAATAATTAAAGTTTCACAAGGGCAAAAGCAGCTGCCAAATACTAAGGGAGTGAAGGTACTACACTATGGCACTACAGTAAAAAGTCCCAAGTTGGAATACCTAGTTAAATAGTATGGCGAATTGTCTTAATTTGTCCTGGATGTGTTTCTGAGAGTGATTCTTTTATTAAGCATTTATTAAGCAACTACTATGTTCCAAGCATGGTATTGGTACTAAAGATACAAAGATATCAATAAAATAGTCTTTACCCTATAAGAGTTTACATTTTCTTAAAAAAAAAAAAGTACATTTCAGGCCATTGGGACACATTCTACCTTGCCCAGCATTTAACCAGCTTCTTTCATAGCAGCACCTAATGGTTCCATACACATGAACATATGTAAAATAACTATAAATGAAATACAAGGAAATGCAGGTACTGTAGCTGCAGGAATGATTGGAAAAAGCCTCTTATGAGAGTAGAGATCTGAACGGAGTTTGAAGGCACCTAGATTTTTTAAAAATAAAAATGAAATTGTAAATGATGGGCAGAATATGAAAATGAGATTCTCACCCAGATCTCTTCCAAATCACTTTTTTGGGGGATCTTTTCCAAATGTTACATCTTTCTGTCCTCAGTTTCTCTATACGTAAAGTGAGGGGGTCAAATTAGATTGTCTCTAAGGACCCTTTCAGTTACGAATCTTAATGATGCAAGGTGGCATAGCTGATAGACCACCAGAGTTGGGAGCCAGAAAGGGTTGGATTCAAATCCTGCTTCAGTCACCTAGTATCAGTGAGACCTGAGCAAGTTTCATAGTTTTATGAACCTCATTTTCCTTATCTGTGAAATGGAAGAATAATAGTCCATATAGCATATGGTGGCTATGAGATTAAATGAAATAATATGCATAAAATATTTTGCTATATAAAGTGAACCACTCTTCCCCCTGAGGGGCAGAATGGTCTTAGAACCAAGAAAATCAGGGACTAAATGCCCCCTCTGACACATACTGGGCAAATCACTTGGTCTCTCGTGGCTCTAAGAAATTCACTAAGACTCTAAGTCACCGAGAAGGTGACAGCCTATCCTAGCAAAAAGAGTTCTCTTACCTGAAAATTTCCTATACCAATAAACTCACAGACCCTGTCCCTATCCCTATGATTCTTTCAAGGGCTCTCTACTCCCTAGAAAAACTGTTCTTTACATAAATCTGTAAACTTGGTTTGTCCAAGTTTGGTTTGGTTTTGACTTGTTAATAACCTAACAACTGGATTTTCCATTTAATTGATTTCCTTTGTAATCTTATACACTTTATGTATTTTTTAAAAATGATTCCAAGAAGGGGCCTTACCAGAGGCTTCACCAGATGGCCAAAGGGGTGCATGACAGACAAAAGGTTAAGAACTCCTACTCTTCAGGCTCTTAAAGAAATGCAGGGTGGAGGGGATCTGGTGACAGGTACCTTTCTCAAATAGATTGCTAAAATCATAGATTTAGGATCTATCATGGACCTTAGAGTTCAAATGGAGTTCAAATTTCTCATTTTTGTGGTTGAAACTAAAGCCTACAGAGATTGTCAGTTGCTGAATGCTGCCTTGACAATTAGGAGTAGAGCCAGAATTTAGAATCAGATCTTCTGACTCCAAGCTATGCGTTCTATCTGCAGCACCACACTGGACTCACTGGAAGAACAAATTTCCCATTTTAGGGAAGGATAACAACTTAACCAATCAATAAAAACAAGAAACATATGGAGAAGACATATAGCAGGAACCATGGATTAGATGGCTGAATTCCTGTAAGGCAATTCACTGTGACCAAGAATCTATGGGCACAGCTCGGGTTTGAAGGGCCTGTGCCCCATACTAGTTATTTAGATATATGTGGAACTCAGCTAAGACACTGATTGAAGCAGGCCTCTCTCCCAGGCCTCTCTTCCACCCAATTTTCATTAAATTCATTTTCTCTTATAGACAATGAGAATTCACTTTGTGCTGGCATATTAGACAGGTTGAGGAAGAAAGTTTCAAAAAAAAAGACAAGAAGACATAATAACCCTGCCTTCAAAAAACCTCTGTGTGTACACAAGATGACAATATGTTATCCAGTAAAATAGCTACAGGAGCTACATAAACAATTCAGATCTTGTCCATTCCCAAGGGAATGTGTATTTATTTATTGAATTTGTCTACTAAGTTTTTGTTGCACCAAACACTAATAAAAAGAATCAACCTTAGTTTGGAGAGTGGACACCTTTTCAATATGCAGGTACATTTTAGTTTCATTTTAATGGGATGTTTCATAATGTGACTTGAGTAGTATGATTCAGTTCTGCAATTCAATAAACATGCATTAATTATCTACTATGTGCGTTGAACTGTGGTTACTCCTACATCCCAACTCAACCTATTCATGCTGCTAGTCTGGAGAATAAAGGGCCAAGACAAATTAGAGATAAAGAAGACTTCCAGGGAAAGAGTGTTTTATCAAAGGGATTGGGGGTTTTGACAGTAGAGTGAAATGGGTCAAGGAGTGCCCTTAACACCTCAATTAGTTTCCAGGCCAGTACACAAAGAGACAAGTTTACCCATTTAGCACATCTACTGCTGTCTAAATGCACAATCTTATTAATTTAATTCCATTTTTTTAAAATACATGCAAAAAATGAAACCCATGAGGGCCTATCATCAGAACTCTCTAGAGTGTGGGATAGTAATGCAAATAGTAACTCTGGAAATTTTTGCCCATTCATTTACTTCCCCCGCCCAAAAAAATACTTTCATTTAGACAGCTGCAGTTTCCTTTTCATTCTGAAAACTTCTACACACAAGGCACAGAGATAGATGCCCTCTTCTGTTTCTATGAGGTTAATGCAGGGTTTAGGTCTATTTTTTTTTTTTACCTAGAATTTAGGGGCACTTTCCTATCAAACCAAGTTTTGAAAATGCCAGAGTACCTCTCCTGACACAGAGATGCATGGATATGCACCAATATGAATGATGTTCCTCTTGCTAATTAAATTTTTCCCTCTTTTTCTTTGTGTAGGGACACAACCTATCCCTTTCTTAAACTAGAACAGGATTAATGTGGTACTGGCCGTGGTACTGGCCATGGTCCTGATTTTACTAGACAGTTGAGTGAACTCAACCCATGTATGAGTAGTCATTTGCAAATAGGGTCAGTTTTTGAATACTCATTGCCTGGAAACCCCAAAAAGGAATCCAGGCTGTTAATGTATTTAATAGAATCATTTGAGATTGATTCAGATTTGTTGAATATCTTCAAGACTGCTGCTACCTCCAATAAATTTAAATGCCCTTTTCTTTTGCAGCACAAACTTGGTGTTCAACTTACGTGAACTAGCCAAAAGAAAAAAAAAATTAAAGGACTGAATATCCCAGTCAACTTAATAGCACCCAATTTCTATATGATAATTTATTGTAACCACAATTATATTGGCACTAGGCACATATGGTTAGGAAGGAAACACAAATTAAAAAGAGAAATTAGCCACTTTATAATAAAGCAAATTTTCAGCAAAGCCCTTAATGCTAACATAGAAGAAGGAAGGAGAGATTATTTGGCTGTAAATTGGAATGACTAATTTTTTCACCTCACTTACTTCAAACTGGCTCTTCATTCTTTTCCTCTGAGTCACTGAGGTATTTTGATAACACACCTTTATTTCTATGGCCTCAGTGCTGATCTCTGTCATTTCACACAATCTCAATCCATCTTGTCTGCCCTCAGAAAGGAATTTTGACCTCCTGTAAGACTTATTAACTTTTCAAGAACTAAAATGGCTGTAACTTATAAAGAAGTTGAAATAAAAAGAAGTCCATACAATTCACCTTCAAAGCAAAAGAACTTGACTCTAACACAAAAACATTTTTAATAATTGAAACAAAAATCAATCAAATGTCTGAAAAAATATTAAGGCAATAAAAATCCACACCTTTCACTCTGTAGAAGACTAGAATATAAAAGCCTAAGGGAAGATCAATCTATTGATTGAGAGTCTTCTTGAATAAAAATGATAACAGTAAGTTGATATTCAAAGGAAGGTCTCCATCTGGGCTGTGGTCAGATCTCAATAATCTGTCCTAATTGGAGAATACAATTAGGGCACAGAATTGAACTCAGTAAATGAGTTCATTTAAAAGGTGAATAGTTATTATGTGAGGTCTTATGTGATGAATTTATTTCTAGAATGAATTCTTGAAATTCATTGCAAGCCTTCAAGAGATGGTTTGAGACTGTGTGAAGTAACAGACAACAAAATTGAGGCCACAGAAATAAGGATCTATTGTCAATTTCCTAGCCTTGTCTTCCTCCTTTGAGGAGAAGAAAAGGGACCATGATACTTGTAGGAGCCTCCAAGGTGACTAAGTGTTATGGTCCTGACCCTGGTGGGCAGCAGGGGCACCAAATAGGAGGTCCCATTGCCCAGAAGACAGAAACAGCTCCCAGACTCTGTACAGTTAATCAGAAATGCTGCTTTCCATCCTATGTTGGACCTCCTAAATCAGTAAGCAATCTACGCAGTAGGAGACAAAAACACAAGTTAGGCATACTTGAATCTTTCCATGGTTCTATGTTCTCATTAACAGATGCATCCTCTCCATAGGTACATATTGCAGCAGACAACAGAGAGCAATGAAAAACATTGAAAAATTATGGGAGATGATGCTGGTGGGGACTATAATTATGACTATAACTAAAACTATACAGATCTTTGGGGAAAGGGTTGCCCATTGGAGGTTGTCTTTATTTTGTACAAACTCAGCTATGAGTTCTATTTCATTTTCTAAGCTCCATTCACTCACTATTGTCTCTAGGATTAAATATAAACTTTTCTGTTTAGAATGTAAAATCCTTTACAGCCTGATTCCAAGCCATCTTTCTAAGTTCATTATGTATTACTAGCCTTCACATACTATAGTCAAATCGAATTAATCTTCTTGCTAATTCTGATCAACACAACATTCCTAACATACAACATTCCCATCTCTGTGTCTTTGCACAGGCTGTGCCCCATACCTGGAATGTACACCCTCCTTATCAGAACTATAGCTTCATTCAAAGCTAGACCCAGATACCATTTCCTCCATTGCATCTTTCCTGCCCACACCCTAAGTTGTTGGTATCTCATCCTCTCTCCAAAATTACCTTCCCATTGGTTCTTTCACTTATTTTATATGTATTTATATGAGTCTATGTTTCATCCAATAGAATGTAATGCCCTCAAGGGCAGATATTGTTAAATTTTGATTTCTGCATCCCCAGTGCCTAGCTTAGTGCCCATATAGGAGGTGTTTAATAAATGCATTTTTGCAGATTAATTTTTTTTCTTTAACTTGTCAATAAAACTTGCAAGGGGAGTTGGTGTCAATACCTTGGATTGTGTCAGATGATGAGGCTCCAGAGCTTTTGAATAAGGACTACAAGTCACAGAGGTAAGAAATCTTTAATGTCTTCTTATGTGCCTTAGTGTTCCATGAAAGCTTCTAACACAGGTGTGGTTCAGTGAAAAAAGAATTGGATTTAAAACCACTGAACCAATGTTCAAATTCTGGCTTAACTGGATGACTTCAGGAAAAAAACCTTCTGTTCTGTTGACCTTCCTCATAGCTAGAAGGCCTCTTCTAGCTCCAAATCATATGATAGTAACTTTAAACTTGCTCACTCCCACCTCATGACTGGGGGACTTATCATCAAAAAGTGACTCCTAGCTACTTTTTCTCTTTTGTAAATGGAAATGCTTATTTTTGTTTGGTGTTTGTTAAAGGCAGAATAAAAAATAAAATAAAATAATTTACCTATTCATAAAACTACACTATCAAAAACTCCTTGGTCTATTTCCTTTAGTCTTCCAAACTATATAATGAATAAGAGTATCAGAGGATCCTAGAATTTGTGAGTTGGAGGAGGCCTCAGAAGTCATCAAATCCAGCCCATTCACAAAAGAAATCCCCAATATAATGTAAGTAACAAGTGGTCATTCAACCTCTACTTAAAGGCCTCCAAGGAAAGGAAATCCACTACTTCTTGAAGGCACCCATTGCAGACAGCTCTAACTGCATCCAAGTTTTTTACAAGTGGAGTGCCAAGTCTACATTTTCCTATTTGCAACTTCTACCCATGGCTTCTGGTCCTGCACTCCAAGGCCAAGTAGAGCAAGTCTCACCCTTAATGGAAGAATCCAACTCTAATGAGGCCATCTTGGTTCCAAACACTCCTCAGTAGAGTCACCTACCCTTCCACAATGATCTTTCTTTGAAGAGCCATAATTCCTTGGTATAATTTGCTAACTTCATTCATTATGGTTTCAAAACATCCTTATGAGAGGAAACAACTAGAAAATAAAAAATTATCTCAATGGATAAGAAGTTTTTATAAAAAGTCTTTGGGGCAGTTATAAGAGGCACAATTAATGGGCTATGTCCCATTTTCAAAACCCATTTGCCATGGTGGGGGTCAAAGGGTGGGACAGAAGATGTTGCTTTTTACGAGCCAAATTCTAGTTAGGACGTAAAAATCAATAAAGACAAGATGGGCCAATTTCTCCACAAATAATAGAGTATACAGATTTTGGGGGGCAGGGGGAGTGAAAGCAATGGAGAATATTTAAAATAAAAGCCAACAAGCTTACACCCAATTAGCAACCACCAATGCTTAAGCAAAGGAGAAGGCACTAAATTAGTAGGCTAGAAGCAATGTAACACACAATTAAATCCAAAGTTTATCAGCAGATTAGATAAAGCTAAACTGGAAAATGAAAAGGCTATGTGCCTACCAAAGAAACTAACGGATTACAAATGCTAACACATGAAAGGAAGGAATAATTCAATTCCCACTCTTTGAATAGCTATCCTTGGGGGTGGAAATATTCAAATAGCTCCTGTCCTTCAAGGGGCTAAGGTGGGGGGTGGGGGATTCAGAGAGAAAAAGAGAAGGAGGGAGGAAGGAAGAGAGAAAGAGAGAGACAGACAGACAGACAGACAGACAGAAGAGGGCACTTTAAGAGAACCAGAAAAGAAGGTACCATTAGAGTGGAGCACTATTTACAGGTTTTAAAATGATTAGGAGTCCTTTCGGGAAATCCTCGTTGGAGGCCCAGAGAGAGTTTTAACAGCTTATGGATATATTAAGCCCTCTTCAAACTACCTGTTATCTCCTTGTTAGAAATTAGTTACATGTCAGCCCAGGGCAACATAACCAGTACGTATCAGAACAGCACTGGAACCCTAATCCACCTGACTTATGCCAGCTCTCTTGAGCAAAGAGACAAGGTTTTTGCCTTTCCTTGCATTCCCATCATTTAGCCAATGGCCAGTGAGCATATCACTGCCATCCAGTCATTTCAAACTCTTTGTGGCCCCATGGACCAATACTGTTCATGGGGTTTTCTTGGCAAATATGTTAGAATGGTTTACCATTTCCTTCTCTAGTGGATTACAGCTGAGGTTAAGTGACTTGCCCAGGGTCACACAGTTATCTGATTATCTGAGGCCTGATTTGAACTCAGGTCCTTCTGACTCCAAGTCCAGCATTCTATCCACTGAGCCATCTAGCTGTCTATCTTGGTACATAGTAAGCACTAGATAAGGCTCATCTTCTCCATCACCCAAGCAAACACTGCTAACCAACTACCACAGATAGGTAGTTAAGCACAAGAACACTGGAAATGGCAGCACTCTACCCTAAACCTCTGGTCCTGTTTCCAGCCCAACCCTTTCAGCTATCATCCAGGAAAATAGCCCCTGTGGAGAAGAGTCCAGCCAACCCCACCAACTGCCATCTACAGAGCAGGCAAACTGGCCTAACTGAAGAAGCGAGGTACCCAGAAGGAGAAAAAGGCATGCTCCTGGCAAGTTACCACCATCTTGGCCATCATTTACCCTTACATGCTGAAAGAGACAGCCCATGACCTTGAACCCAAGAAGTGAGAATTGCAATGCTTCTAGCCCAGCTCCTGCAGTCACCATCCTGGGAAGCAGCCTCAGTACAAACGTGGCCTGGCAACTGCTCCTGCAAGTGCTTCTGAAGACCCTCTGAAATCCTCAGCACAGTCCAGTCATTTAGCATCAGAAACTGATGTCATTTTTTATCAACATCAATGACATTTGAGAAGAAGCATCACCAACTGTTTTGCCACTGCTTGCAAGAGAACTAAAAATTGATAAATTCTCTCCTCTCCACCATTCGAAAGAAAACTCCTTGAGAGCAAAGAGTAAACTCCTTGGCTTTTCTAACTGTATCCCTTGAGCTTAGCACAGTGCATTGTATTTAATAAATGCTTTTATCATTCTTTCTATAAATGCTTGTTGACTAACTGTATCTCCAGGGGGATGAAGGAAGTTTAGATTGCTTTGAGAAAATGGAAAGCCTCCTTTATTGACATCAAACTTTGATCTGAATGAACAAGTCTTAAAGCAACTATAATGTGCCAGGCACTGAAGATACAAGTACAAAGAATGAAACATCCCTACTCTCATGAAACTTGCCCTCTGGGAGAGCCAACAAGGACATATCTGAGTATAAAAAGAATAAACATAAAGAGAATATGCACAAAGTAATCAAATATAAGGTAGCCAGAGAGAGAGGACACTACCATGAAGGGTTTCATATGGAAGGTGTGGATTAAGATGTGTCTTAAAGGAAAAAAAGAGATACTAGATTTTATTTTTATGTGCCAGAGCTATGACTTCACTAGAATAGGGAACTCACAGTGAGGAAACTTCTATCCATGAAGCCAGGCACTCTGAGCTTAAGAGCTCAGACTTGCCTGGAGCACTGGAAAGTTAAATGACTTGCTCAAGGTCATGCAATGAGTTGGTGTCAGAAGCAGGACTGGAACCCAGGGCTTCCTGATTCCAAGGTTAATTCTTAATCTACCAAACTATGCTGTTTCTACTATAGAAATACGGCCTATTTTGTCTGCTTTTATTAGGAGCAGCCCACTTTCTCCCCTTTTCACAAAGAATCTGTACCACCATAGGTCCTTTAGCTCTATCCTGTGAACTTTTACTCTTTCCTTTCACAAGCAAACCCCGGGGTTTATTCATTGTCAGTCCTTACTGGTTTCTGACTGCTATTGCCTCTTTTCACTGGACCAGATGCTACTTGTCATTCAGGAGAGGACATCAACAGCAGACTGCTCTTCCTTGGGTTGCCATGATGGAAACCTGCTGGACTTAGAGTCCAGAAAACCTAGATTCAAATACCACCTCTGATTTATTGGTTCATCCTTCATTTTCAAAGGGGGCCAAGAACATCATGAGACTGATGCCTTGACTCATGTGTGAATTGTATAAAAGTGAGACAGAGTTGCACCAAGCCATCAGCTCCATTCTCATCCGTAGTCATCAAAGTCCAGTGAGAGGATAAAAGTCAAGAGGACTGGCAGTCCACTGTCTGGAAGGCAGTGGGTGATGGTGGCCCTTCTAAAGTAAGGTCTTACCCAGACACTTGGTAGCTGACATCATCCTCAGCAAGTCACTTCTGAACTTCAGTTTTCTCACCTGTAAATCAGAGAGCCATAATACCAGTGGTCCCCGACTTCCCAGGGCTGTTCTAGGGTTAAAATGAGATAACAGAAATATGCACTTTGCAAACTTCCAAGTGTTACATAAGAGTCAGGTATTATGCTGATCTGCATTGCTATGGGGAGTCTGTCAACCAGGGGTCCCCCAAATCAATGAAATCACTCATCTACTCCTTATCCCAGTTGCAAGTCACATCCCCTGAGAAAGGTGCATGAGATCATGGGGATACTCAGCTGCAGATGCATTCCCATGTTGTATACCAGCCCCTTCCAAAAACAGGTGGCAGAAACAGATGGAAGAATTAGAACTTGGGCCACAGAAGGGGGACAATGCCAAATCCCTGACATCTTGAAAACATAACCCTACACAACTGATCCTATGGGAGCTTAATCAAATGAAGAGATTGAAACCAACTGTCTCTTCTTCCTGAGTATGGTCTTTCCCTATCCCACCCCCAGCCAATCAAATTCAAGTAGGAGAAAGTGGTGCAGTAAGATTAATATTTATTCACAGTCAGTCATTCAATTAATATTTAAGCATTCTCGGTATGCCAGGCATCATGCTAAGTACTAGCGATACAAAAAAAGGCAAAAACAGTTCCTTGTGCTCGAGAGGCTCACATGAAGGACAGGATATTCAAATAAATGTGTGTGTATATATATATGTAAATACATATATAATTATATTTTATACATGTAAGCATACATAAATTTATAATAAATGTATGTATGAATATAAAAATTTTATGTTTTATAAATGTAAACATATATGTGAAATTATACTTTATATAAATATATAATGGTACATAGATATTTTCATGTCCTTTTCCTCATTGGAATGTTTAGATAGATAGAAAAATAGATAGATAGATAGATAGATAGATAGATAGGTTAGATAGGCATAGATGATATTTTATAGAGAGAGCTATAATATGTGTGTGAAATTTCATGATGTGTGTATAAAGTCATACACACATGCACATACACACACATAGCAAAGATGAAAGCTCTCAGGATCATAGATTTAAAAATGAAAGGAAATATTGAATCCAAGCCCCACATCTCACAGGTGAAAAAATTATAGGCAGAGTTAATCATCTTTCTACCTGGTAGATGGCAGTGAGGGAGGAGAGAATGGCTCATCTGAAGCTCAGCCACCAGGTAGAGGGCAGTATGCCTCAAATGACTTGGTGGGCAGGGGAGAAGTACACTTTGGGGCAATGGTATCAGCATCTTCTAAACTTCTTGCCCTGGGAGCAAAGCCAACGTGCCAGTTACTGCCCTGAGAATGCCCTGAGGAGGGCTCAGAAAGAACTGGAGAAGTCTTTGATGTTAGGCTTGTCCTTAAAAGAAGGGATAAGCCAAGTAAACACAAACAAGAGGAACAATGAATGAATTCTCTAGTGCAGTCCCTGAAACCAAAGGAATTCTGCCCAGCCCTGTATTTATCCTTGCACTTGATATGCTCCGAGATGCTGCTCATTCTATTTGTAAAAAGATTCCATTTCCTTTGTCCACCACAATATAAAACCACTCAGACCCCACCCACCTTGGGCCACTCAGAAGCTAATTCTGGAAAGGGCCAATTAACTGGGCCAGAACCAGAACTAGGTCCTAGAGGCAGCAGAAAAATGAAGAAAAGTCACATCTTTCCTTGTATTCATTTTCTGTGTGAGTGAACATTTCAGCAGTGGTTCGACTACTATTCATCATTGAAACTAACACAGTCTTCCTCTTTTATATGAGATTATACATCTAGGGCTGGAAACAATCTCAGGAAATTGAGGCCCAGAGACATCAAGTAATTTGTCCAAAATCATGCTGGCAAATCACGGGATTTGAACCCAGGGCCTCTGATTCCAAATCTTCATTTTGGCTAATCTTGAGCTCCTCTAGCTAGGTGGCACAATAGACAGAGATTGGGGCCTGGAGTCAGAAAGACTTGAGTTCAAATCTGCTCTCAGATATTTAATAGATATGTGACCTTTGGCAAGTCACCGAACTGCTGTTTGCCTCAGTTTCCACATCTGAAAATGGGGAAAATAATAGCACCTATGTCCCAGGACTGTTGTGAGGAAATGACCATTGTGAGGAAATAATCATTGTAAAGCACTTAGCATGGCTCCTGGGACATCTTCCTCATCATTTAGTCCATCACAATAATTATAGATGGCACTTATTTCTATACCACTTTAAGGTTTGTATTTCTGTCCTTACCACCTACTAACACATAGTAGGCATTTAAGAAACATTTCCTGATGGATTGACTGATTGACAAAGGATTATACTCAAAAACAGCCGGTGAGGCAGGAAATAGAAACCCTATCATGCCCATTTTAGAGATTTAAAAAAAAATAAACTAAGTCCCAGGCAGACAGATTGAACAATTTCACCAAGGCAACCCAGCTAATGCGTGTCAACACAAGGATTCCAAACCAGGTGTCCTGGCTCCACATCCTGTCCTGCTCCCAGACACTGAACTGCTATACTAGCCCAGGAGTCTCAGTCTGAGGCACCTGAAACAAATCAGTAATAAAAGAGCAGACTTTCTGCCAAAGAGCCCCAGGAACTCAGATTCAACAAAGACAAAAGAACAGGACCTGCTTCAAAGAACAGGAGATGACTTTGTGAAGTCCTTGAGCCTAAAGGTAAATTCTAGCTCTCCTCCCTGGCAGCCAAGTTAAAACAATGGCATCCACGTGTAAAGCGACATTTAAGTTCTCATTCTCACTTTCCCTGGTCCACTGAAAAGGATTCTGCTGGAGTAGCAAGCGGAGATGCCTACTGGTGTCTGCTCAGGGGAGTTTTAATAGACCCCATCTGTTATCCACATGGCTGCTGAACAGAATGAGCATTCCTTAAATACTTTTATTTCCTTTTTCTTTTTACAGAAGGAACCCTTCAACCATGGACTCTCCCGCCAACTCTCCAACAGAAATCCTACTGAACTGAAAATGTTGCCTCTCCTACAGAGGCCAGGAACAAACTCCTGACACACAGCACAGAATAGCACCAGGTGACAGCAAGCTGAAAGCCTGTGAGGCCATTGACACAACAAACCATTCATACTATTGTTTCTCATCCTTCAATTTCAAAGAGGACCAGTGATATCACAGGGTCATATCTTCACTTGTACATGACTTGAATTTGAGTCAGGCAGATTTGCACAAAGTTATCAGCCTCATTCTCTCTTTCAGGGTCATCAAAGTAGAGTGACAAGATGAAAGTCAGGATGACTAGTGATGGCCTAAGATACAGAAGATGACCTCGGTTTCTTGACCAAGTTCTTAGTGCTCCCCAGCATCTACTTTACCCATTTTCAAGGCTATTGGAGCAAGTTGTTTTCATCTGCCCATTCCACTGGGGGATGGGGGAAAGTCTTCACATGCTTGGGGTAGACGTCCTCCTAACTCATCCACAAATCTGAGGCCTGTGGGTTACTCTCCATATGGTTTAGCCCACCTGCCAAATGGTTTTAGTAGGGTTTAGCTGCTGCACATCCTACAGTTTCTTAGAGACATAGGTGAGAGTTGAGTGAATGTAGACATCAAAGGGGGACAAGCAGCCCTGAAAAGGGCTTGATAAGTCTTCACAGCAGAGGTGCTAGTCCTCCCTGAACATCCCATACTATAGGGAAAGGGAATAGAAATGGGAAAATATAGCCATATTCTTAGCTCTCCCTAGAAGTTCTTTAAGCTTACACTTTGAACTCTCCATCACTGGAGATGCATCACTCAAATGTTATAATTGGAGTTTAAATTTTATCTAATAACAAAAAAATTCTAATTTATGACACTTTATGGTAAACCCTCTAAAACAAGGGTTCCTAATCTGGATTGATCCATGGTCCAGATTTCAGGGGGTCTGTGAATTTGGTCATTTTTTAATATTTTGATAATTGTATTTCAATATGATTGACTCCTATTGTAATTCTATGTATTTTATTTGATGCATTCAAAACCATAATTCTGGGAAGGGATCCCCAGGTTTTACCAGACTGCCCAATGGATCCATGTCACCCAGAAAGTTAAGAACCTCTGTTCTATAATCTAAATTGAGGGTGGCTGGGGGAGAATACCTGTAGTTTTGGCAATAAACCCAAAACTGCAACCAGAAATAATGCAACAAAAAAAAAAATCTATGATTACTTCATTATATAGATCACAAGTCATTCCTGCCTTAAGAGATAAATCCTAGCAAGTGGCCTAATGATCACAAAAGATCAAATAAATGATTTCAAATACATGAATTTGAAAAGCTTTTACACTAACAAAAGCAATGCCATTAGGGAAGCTATTGATCAGAGCAGGGATCATTATCAAATGTTCTCTGATAACTAAGCTAAATAGGAAATTAATATGAAGACCAAGAGCCATTTTTGATCAGATAAATAAGTAGTCACATGAAATGAACAAACAATTGTCCAAAAATGTTGTGGCTGAGGCTATGAGTTTAAATAATTTGCCAAGGCTTATCAGAAGTAAGATACTGACCCAGGTCTTTCTGACTCCAAGGCTCCAAATTCTATCCACTCTACCATGTTGCTTCTGGTGAAGCCATGTAAATAGGAAAGGTATTTTGAAATAGCAAAATGTGGTTAGAATTTTAAAGTCATCTCTTCTACAGGATATCCCCAAAGATGAAGAGTGAGAGGATGGGTGAATGATCTAATGAATCAGACTCAAGATATGTTTGAGGTACATGATCTCCATCTAAAGATATACATTTAAATCCCACCTGTGATTCAAAAGTTATTGCTGGCTTACTCAACGGACAAGAATGCTAAAAGAGCATCATAAGCTCTCTCCCAAGAGAGCTTGAGAGTTTGGTACATTTGATGCACAGATTTACCAACTTTCAGTCTTCAATGATCAACCTTATACACATACTTGGCAATAATAAATGCTAGTGCAACATTGCTTAATCATAGAGAATAGTTATGATATAGGAAAAAATAAGTTGAGATACCTGGAAGTTTTCTGGAGACAAAATTCAGTAGTAAAACCCAGGGACCCAAATGTCCCTAAACAGATACACAAAGGTTAAGCAGCAAGAGAGATTAAGGTCCCAATGCTAAGAAGTAAGTTTGACTTCATAATTCTCTCTAAGCCCTCATAACTCAAATATAGATCTGTAAGCATATACCTTATTCAGAAAAAAAAATGGGTTAGGTAAGT
This sequence comes from Potorous gilbertii, assembly GCA_028658325.1. Taxonomy (NCBI): domain Eukaryota; kingdom Metazoa; phylum Chordata; class Mammalia; order Diprotodontia; family Potoroidae; genus Potorous; species Potorous gilbertii. The sequence goes on along the minus strand of CM053771.1, from coordinate 517,420,827 downwards.
GGGGAATGGGCAGCATGATATATTAAAAAAATATGAAAAATACAGGAAACTGAGGAAAAAGGCATGATAGACAACACTTGGGTAAAAAGCAATAGGAGAAAATAGATGATAATGACTGACATTTGTATCACACTTTAAGGATTACAAAGCATTTTAGAAATATTTCATTTGACTTTAAGGTTGACACTGTGAAGTATGTGTTATTATTAATATCCCCAGTTTACAGATGAGGAAAATGAGGCAAAAATGGTTTAAGTGACTTGCCCAGGGTCACACAGCTAGCAAATACTTGGGGCAGTATTCAAAATCAATTCTTCTTGACTCCAATTCTGATACTGTCCACTACATCACCAAAATGACTCACTTCAGTGATTTTGTCTTTGGTATAACACAAATGACCTGAATAGAAAGAGGAACTAAGTGAAGAGTTCTAAAAATAGATCACAATTCTTGCTCAGAAGGCAGGATATGGCAAAGAAGGAGAAATAGAGGACTTCAACTATTTGCACATCTATTGTATCTCCCCCCACCCCTTTTGATCAATCTCTTTCCTTCTCCAAAAATAGAACAAAAGAGTTTACAATTTCTTCACTTATTTTAATGAAAAATCTCATCCCTCGAAAGACAGAGTAAGCAACAAGGGAAAATATTATTTTATATCTGATTCTCATTAACCAAGGGAAGAACTTCTTACAAGGGTAGAAATGAAGAAAGCCTTGGAATGACCACCCCCTCTCCGAATTTGTGATAGAGGAGGAAAGGAACATTGAGCACAGTCTGAAATGCATTCTATATTCTTGGAAAGCAAAGGGGTTCAGAGGAAGGGTAGATAGAATCCCTTAGATTTCTGTAAGTAGAAACAGTCCAAGAAGGATAGGAAGCTCTCAATAACAGGATTCTGAAGAAACAGAGAAACAATTCCAAAAAGAAGGAAAGGGGGAAGTTGTCTAGCAAGATTGACATAGATGCCTAAAAGCCCCACTAACCAACTTGGATTTTTTTAAAGATGTATAAAGAGGATAGCTGTAAGGACAAGTGGCAGAGGTTATCACATAAACTCAGCACAGTCCTATGAGAATGGTATCTGGGATTTCATTCAGAATGAAAAAAATAGGATAGACTAGAAAAGAAGGCTAAGGGCAACAACAAGGGCTGGTTTGTTTTTTAAACTATACTGAATAAATGAGGAGTCTTGGATTAGACCATTCCTTGGAGTGCGTGAGACGATGATAACGTACAATAGAGAAAATATATAGCTGTTCAATGTTTATTTTGCTTCTATTTTCTCTACCAAGAATGATGTCTGAACTGCAGAACAGAATGAAAATCACTAGTAGGACATCAATACTCAAGACAATTACTAAGATCCAAAGGGAGAACCTGGTAGTCATTGATTAGTTCAAATCTCAGAATGAACTATTTCCTCTGATACTGAAGGAAAAAAAAATGGCAGATGTGATGGCTGAGTCAGCCAGGGAGAGTTGAAAGATCAAAGAGAATATACCATAGAAATTAAAAGTGTTGTCCCAATGTTCAAAAAAAAAAGGAAAAGAATGGAATCTGCAAACTGTAGGCCAGTAAGCTTGACCTTAACTCCTGGGGAAAAATCTAGAATTGTTGATGAACATCTAGTGATCATCTAGTGAAGGCAATCACAAAGGACCCACAAGGCTTTGACAAAAACAGGTCATGCCAGACTTTTCCAGTGTGGTCACAAAAGTAGTATATTAGAAGAATGCTACAGCTATAATTCACATAGATTTAAGCAAAGGAGCTGATAAAGATTTTCATACTGTTCTGTAGATGGGAAACAGAGATGTGATCTAGAGAACTGTACAGTTAGTTGGTTTCATGCTAGTTGAATGGCTAGACATCCAGGGAACAAGAATGAGAAAGGAATGAGCATTTATATAGCACCTACTATGTGCGATGCACTGTGCTAAGTGCTTTACAAATATTGGATCAATTTGATCCTTGCAACAACCCTATGAGATAGGGTTTTTAAGTTGAGGAAACTGAGGCAAAGGAAGGTTAGATGACTTACCCAGGGTCATACAACTAATAAGTGTCTGAAGCTGAATTTGAACTCAGATCTTCCCCACTCCAGGAAGCATATTCACTGCACTATCTAGCTGCCAAGGGAACAATCATGAATGGTTTAACAATAACTTAGATGGAGATCTCCAGCAGAACTGCCATAAGGACTTGTGTTTGGCCCTGTGTTATTATTTAACATATTTATCAACAACTTGGAAAGAGGCTCCGTACCATCCTGAACACAGTTGGAGATAACAGAAAGTTGGAGTAGCCAACACACTAGAGAACAGAGAGCAGACTCAAAAAAATCTGTACAAAACACTTAGCTGAATCTGCTGAGATCAAATCTAATGAAGACAAGTACACAGTTTTATACTACCTTTTTTTAAAAACTGACTTCCTTAAATTAAAGCTAAATGCAATATGAGGAAGTATAGTTAACAATCTGTCTGAAAAAAATATCTGGGAGTTTTAGTGGACTTTAATTAAAAGTGTTGTCTTTGATATGGCTACCAAAGAAAAAAGAAGCTTAACATATTCAGGCTGCATTAAAAGAGACATAACTTCCATGGAGTAAGAGATGAGACCCAGTAATACCACTTCTAGCTATCTCAAAGAAATCATAAAAAGGAGAAAAGGACCAACATGTACAAAAATATTCATACCAACTCTTTTTGTGGTGGTCAGGAACTGGAAATTGAGGGGAATTGAGGCCATCAATTGGGGAATGGCTAACAAGTTATGTCATATGAATGTAATGGAATACTGTTGTGCTATATAAGAAATGACGAACAGTCAGCTGGAAAGACCTTATATGAACTGATGCTGAGTGAAATGAGAACCAAGAGAACATCATACACAGTAACAGTCACAGTGTGCTAGGACGATTTCTGATAGACTTAGCCCTTCACAGCAATACAAGGACCTAAAATATTTCCAAAGGACTCTTGAGGCAAAATGCCATTCACATCCCAAGAAAGAACTATGGAATTGGAACACAGAATGAAGCAGACTATTTTTCTCTTGTGTTATGTTCTGTTTTGTTTTTATTTTTCTCATAGTTTCTCCCATTCTTTTTAATTCTTCTATGCAACATGACTAATGTGAAAATGTGTTTAATAATAATGTGTGTGTAGAAGCCATCTAAGAGTGCATGACATCTTAGGGAGGGAAGGGAAGAAAATTTGAAACTTATGGCAGTAACTGTTGAAAACTGAAAACAAATAAATTAATTTTTGAAATTAACACAAAAAATAAATAAAGGAACTCAGGATATTTATACTGGAAAAAGATCACCAGCAAGTATGTGAAATGCTGAAAGATGGAAGAGGGATTCAGCTTGGTCTGTTTGACTCCAAGGGGCAGAACTAAAAACAATGTGTAGAGGTTACAAAAGGGATAAAATTCTACTTTACGTAAGGAATTCCTTATAATTAGAGCTGAAAAGTGAATAGGGCCACTGCAGGAGGTGGCAGTTCCCATTCATTAAGGATTTTAAGCAAAAGTTGAGTGCCCCTTGTCAGGTATGTTAGAGAAGAGTACATTCTTCAGGCATGGGTTGGACTAGATAGTCACTAAGGTCTCTTCCAGCTCTAAAACTCAGTGATATGTATTTCATGACTAAAATATTTTAAATTCTTCCTTTGAATAACTTTTAAAGTGGCTTCAAATGCCCTCTGCCCTGTCCCTGGAGCCCCTCTCAGAACTTCCATGTTAAGGAGGATGCTCTGGTCAGCCATGTCTTCATTTTTATCAAGGTTTCACTTCTCACTAATCTCTGGGAGTTTCTTTATAGTGCCTAGGTTTTAACCACCACCTATCTAACCCCCACCCCCACACACTTCCTTTATGTGTCATCTTCTATCAGAATATAAGCTCCTTGCCAAGATGACAGAGTAGAAAGATACACATATGCTAGCTCCTAACCCATAGTCCATAAAATACCTGTAAAGAAGAACTCCCAACAAATTCTGGAGCAGCAGAAGCCACAGAACAATGGAGTGAGGGAGATATCTGTTCCAGAGAGACCTGAAAAACTGACATGAAAGGTCACACACCAGACCAGAGCAGAGCCCAGCCCTGCCTTGGCCACGCGGCACCAAGAGGAACAAATCCAAGCAGGCTCCAAGGGCAGAATCTCCAGTGGCAGGGAAGTTCCCTCCACCCACAGGTGCCAAAGGTCAATGAGAGAGTCTTTCTGGCTGGCCGAGGAATGGGGTGTCCACATAACTCGGGCCCTCTTGGGAGGCACCAGTGGAGGCAGCAGCAGACAGGGGCTCCCAAAGCAGGCAGGAGCTTAGATCCAATGTTGAAGGTCTTCACATAAACCCCCTGAGGGATCTGAGCCCCATGTGGTGGCTCTGCCTGAGCACCTGAATTTAATCTCACACTGAATAGCAGCCCTGCCCCCACTGAAAGCCCTGAGGCTGGGAAGCAGCATTTGAATCTCAGACCCCAAGCACTAGCTGGGTGGATCTGGAGGCGAGGTCGGTGTGAAGAGGAAACTCAGAAGTCAAGTAACTGGCTGGGAAAATGCCCAGAAAAGGGAAAAAAAATAAGACCATAGAAAGTTACTCTCTTGGTGAACAGATATCTCCTCCCATCCTTTCAGATGAGGAAGAACACTGCTTACCATCAGGGAAAGACATAAAAGTCAAGGCTTCTGTATCCCAAACATCCAAAATAAATATTCAATGGGCTCAGGCCATGGAAGAGTTCATAAAGGATTTTGAAAATAAAGTTAGAGAGGTGGAGGAAAAACTGGGAAGAGAAATGAGAGAGATGCAAGAAAAGCATGAAAAGCAGGTCAACACCTTGCTAAGGGAGACCCCAAAAAATGCTGAAGAAAATAACACCT
>CM053771.1:517304702-517415433 GCA_028658325.1 Potorous gilbertii | reverse complement strand
GGGAGGGATGATAGAAGAGAGGGCAGATTGGTGATAGGGGCAATTAGAATGCTCAGTGTACTGGGGTGGGGGGAGGGGATAAATGGGGAGAAAATTTGGAACCCAAATTTTGTGAAAATGAATGTTAAAAGTTAAATAAATTTTAAAAAAATAAAATAAAACATTTTCCAAACCTTAAAAAAAAAAGAATATAAGCTCCTTGAGGGGTGTGTGGGGTGTTTGGAGAGGACTAGCACCTTTGGTGTCACTGCTTAGTCAGCCCTTTTTAGGACTGCTCATCCACCTCTGACGTCCACCAACTGCCACCCAACTCTCACCTGTGGCTCCAAGAAGCCATAGAATGTAGAGCAGCAACAACCCAGTAAAACTAATGCTTAGGGTAACCAACAACCTGAAACCCATCATTGAGTTAAGGGAATATCTACCCAAGCATGTGAAGATTTCTTCCAGCAGAATGAGAAGATGAGAACTATTTGCTCCAACAGCCTTTGAAGGCAGTGAAGCAGACACTGTCTAGTGCTTAGAGACTGGCTAGACATCCAAGATGCCAACGTCATCCACAGCAAACCAGGCAATCACCAGTCTTCTAGACTTTTTCTTGCCACTGTACTGTGATGACGCTCGTAGAGAGTGAGGTTGATGACATTATACAGCTCTGCTTCACTTGAATCCAATCTATACACACAATGATAATGTTAATTTATGGTTTTCCAAGTTTATATGTGGCCAACAGTGGTCAATTTCTATTGAAGTTTGACATTACTGGATGAATTCAACCACATCTAATTAATGCATTTTCCTACAGAACATCACTAACTAATCTCTTCATAGGTTGGGGGCAGGGGGAGTTAAGGAGTTCTATTGAGTTGACCCAAAAGAATCAGAAGCTATAAGATTTCATTTCTGCTCCCCACTGATTTTCTGCAAAACCTTGGCAAAATCTCAGGTTTCCTCCTCTGTTAAAAGAAAATTGCTAAGTCCTTCCTTACCAAGCCAGGCAACAGACTTGGGAAATTGGAAATTAACAATGGTGTCTAGAAATACCAACAATAGAAAACTTTCACTTTCCAAAGCACAGCATCTCTCTCTTCTGATGGCTGGGGGTGGGGCTAATGGGAGGAGAAGCATCTCCTTCGGGTTTACTTGATAACTGTGGAAAAGAGCTAGTTAATTAGAATTCACTGCTTGATTAGCCATAATGTCAATAAGAGCAAAACTGTCTCTTACATAATTTCATTCATTCATTTAAAAAGCATTTACTCTCTACCAGGCATTAGTGATACAAAGACAGAAACAAACAGTCCCTGCCCTCATGGTGCCTACTCTGTTCGTCCTTCTTTTTCAAAGAGGACCACGACATCAGAGAAATGATGACATGACTTGCACTTGACTTTGTTTTGAGTGAGGGAAGTCTGTACAAGGTCACCAATCTCACTTTCTCCTCCTTAGCCATCTGAATCCAGTAACCAGATGTTCATCAGGATGACTGGAGAAGGCCCAGGATACAGTGGGAGACCTTTGGCCTATTCAGGTACTCACTTAGAGTGAGATAGTGTCTATTCAATGAAAAGTAATCAGGGGGATGGCCCTTTTAATAGAAAAGAAAAATATATAGATAAATTATGCTGGGAGGGGCAGGAGCCTCAGGGTTGTTGTTTGGAAGAGAAACTCTTACTATTGGCATTCACTCTAAGCCAGGAGGGCCCAAAAACAGTCATTGGGCAGAGGTTGAGCAGGGGCCCTTCGTTGTTCAATACATGGGCTTCAGAGTGAATGAGTCTAAGGTTTTAGGGGAAAGAAAGGGAGGAAGGGAGGAAGGGAGGGAGGGAGGGAGGGAGAAAGAAAGAGAGAAAGAAGAAAGAGAGAGAAAGGGAGAGAAAGAAGGAAGGAGGAAAGAAGAGGAAAAGAAAGGAGAAGAGAAGGGAGGGGAGAGAAGAGGACATGATGCCTATAGTCTGCTGGGGAAAGGACGGCACTCAGGTATTTCTGTGATTTCATCAACTGAGACATTTCCTTTGGAAGTTTTCAGATCATAACCCACCCACACCTGCCTATCTTGTGCAATTCTCTACACATACTTCCACAAGATCACCACAACAACCTCCAGTATGGACCCACACACATAAAAGTAAATACAGTCCCTTCCTGGGGGAAAGGAAGTGGTGGCTAGAGGAATAAGGAGATGCCACATAAAATGCAAAGGTGAGGCTATACTATGCAGAAAGGACAAGTGGTGCATTGGAGCATGGCCTGTGCAAATACAGAAAGAAAAGAAATGCAATGTTGAATACAGAACAGCCAGAAGGTCAGTCTGACTGGAAGAAGGAGTAATGTCCAAAAAAAGAAAAATGGAAAGATTAGGTGGGAGACAGCAAAGAACCTTTGAAGTCAAGCAGAAGAGTTTACCTTTTTCCTAGAGGCAAGAAAGAGCTACTATAGCTTCCTAAGTAGAGAGGTGTCATGGACAGACATTAAAATTCACCAGGCAAAGTGAAATCAAAGGCAGATTGGGTAGAATGGCCAACTATTTCTAGTTAATGAAGAACAGGGGTGAAGAATGTTAATTAAAACCCCAACCAGTCTCTAAATCCAATTTTAACTAATTGTCTTAATCTCCTATGGTACTGCATAGAATTCAGGTGCATAGTTGTTTGTCATTTATGTTGTCACTTAAGTAGAAAGTCATTCAAGGGTTTGGTGGCAACTCATCAGGCAATACCAAACCTGAGTGGGGCCCAGATGGCACCCTCCTGGGCTTTGCCACCTGGTCTGGGGAAAGGGCAGCCCTCTTCTAAGGAATATTCAATACCCCTCTCTAGTTCCTAGAGGGTGATCAAAATCTGAGCAAGTCCCCCAGCCTGACCAAGCCTGAATGACCTTTACCTCCCCATTCCATTCCAATGTCCAAGGGCTTGTGACTTTCCCTTTTAGCATAAAGTCAGAATTTTTATTCTTTGTCAAAACTAATAGTTCTTGAATCTAGAAGATGAAATCAACTAATAAAATTTGGAAATCATTAAAATTATTTGGCTCTGGTCCACATTTTTTAGTGGCAATTCACTTACAACATATGAGTAAATATGGTATTAGTATACAAAGAATTAGAATAAAAGGAAAGTAGGCAGACTGTTCTCCATCTGATAAACATCATATCTCTCCCTTCAGTTCCCCTCTCCTTCCCAAAGCTTCCATGCAACAGGGAACATCTCTGCATGTGCCCATAAGCGACTCATATGTAAGGTGGGAATAGGAAGACCATTCATTTTATCTCTGATTCCCTAAGTTTGCTTATAAAAAGGACTCAGACTGACTCATAGTCCATTACAGTCCCTGGGTAGTAGATGATCATGATGTAGCATTTTCTTCCCATGTGCTTAGAACTGACCCTGGCTGCTCCAGCATTTTGGCTGCTCCCTCAATGCTTCAGATGAATTCTCTTCTCCAAGCCCCAATGAGAGAGAACACAAAACATAGTCAGAGTCCCTCTTCTGCTATCCTTTGTTACAAAAGGAATGCAGGCTTTCATTGCATATAGAAGGGTCTCAGAATCTGCTCTATCTAGCCCACTCTGAATCATCCCAAGTCCAGAGAAAACTCAGAGAGAAAAATGAAGCAATGTTTCACAGAATATACTCCTCTAAAAAAAAAGGTAAACTTACAGCTTGGATTTTCACTCTTCTAGAACCAAGGATTAAAGAGAGACCTTACAGTATACCTAAACATAGCTGCTTGTTTTGCAGTGTGTAAGCCAGGTAGGTTGTGAATTGCCCAAGGACACACATAGAAAGTCATTGGCCCACCATCTGTTAGAGATGATACTAATGATCCAGGAGAAGATTATGTAGAAGGAAAAAAGAGAAAGAGAAGGAAATGTGATCTGAAGAACATAAAACATAGAGAAGAGACTTCTGAAAATTTGAGAGAGAACAGAATTAGCATCTCCCCTTTAAACCAGAGGATCTCAGAATCATGCCTCCTTCCGTTCAGTCACATCTGACCCTTCGTGAAACGATTTGTGTTTTTCCTGGCAAAGATACTGGAGAGATTTGCCATTATCTTCTCCAGCTCATTTTACTTATGAGGAAACTGAGGTAAACAGGGTGAAGTGACCTGGCCACTAGTGAGTCTCTGAGGCCAGATTTGAACTCGGAAAGATTGGTCTTCCTGACTCCAAGCCCATCGTTCTATCCTGGCACTACCTACTACTCAACAACAATAACGATGGACTGAGCATGCTCAGAACTGAGCTTACATTCACACACACACACACACACACACACACACACACACACACACACACACACACACTAGCTGTGTGACCCAGAGCCATTTATTTTTCCCTCTGAACTTCAGTCTTCTCGTCTAGGAAAGGGACATCGTAACCGCTGGAGCTAACCACACAGGGCTATTGTCACGATAAAGTAAAAGAACTCTTGCAAAGTGCTTTGGAACTCTTAAATTTATAGGTTGTCAGGATCATTAGGAGGCAAACGGGCTGACTGTGCCAGATCTTCTTTGTTGCTTACATTTCTGTAACTTTTCTACCCATTCTTTTGGCAAAGAGGTGACTTCATATCAGAAGTTTCAGTTCAGCTGCTTTTCTACACAGTAAATTGGTTTCAAAATGGCTCTGAAGAGTTAATCGGATACCCCTTCTAGGCTAAATATGAGGGCAGCTAGGTGGCACAGAGGATAGAATGCTGGGCCTGGAGTCAGGAAGACCTGAATTAAAATCTGACCTCAGATACTTAGGAACTGTATGACAAGTCACTTAACCCTATTTGCCTCAGTTTCCTTATCCATAAAATGGATGGCAAACCAGTCCAGCGTTTTTGACAAGAAAACCCCAAACGGGGTCACAAAGAATCAGACACAACTAAACAACATGCCGTTATGAAGCTTACTTTTCGTGAGTCTTGAGAGTATATAAAAGCATATACTTGAGAGTATGTTGTCACTATTTTACAAAAGAAGAAACTGCTTCAGAGAGACTGCACACTGGGTAAAGAACATGTGGCCTTCTAGGTCCTTGGTGCAGCCTTTTGACTGAGTCTAAGTCTTACAGAACAGGTCATTTTATTAAGAGGATTTGTCCTGGGAAGTTTGGATTCAAGGGCCACACCTGAGGCCCTAGAGGGTCCCACATGACCTCAAGGCCACATGTTCCCCACCCCTGGACTACAGGAGGCAAGTTTCTTGAGGGTCAGGACTGATTCAGTTTTTCTCCTTGTATCCCCTGCACCTAGCATGATGCCAAACATGTAACAGGTACTGAATAAATACTCACTGAATTGGAATGAATCAAGTGGCTTACCCAAAAGCAAACAGCTGTGTTACCACTGACAACACACGTGTAGACAAAACCAGGTCTCCTGGCTAGTCCAGCGCTCATTTCACTGTATCATGCCATAGCCTCCTGACTGACCGAGGAGATGGAGGAGAATGTCTTAGCAGGCACTGAGTACCAGAATCAGAGGGTGCCCATGCTCATTGTCTTTAAAATAGATGCACCTTGTCATGGAATTAAGCCAAAAAGAGGCTACATCTTGCCAAAAATCACACAGCTGGTCAATATCAGAGGTGGGGTTTCAACCCAAAAGACCCACTCTACAATGAATGAAGATACACAAAGATGTCCAAGTTTCACAATGAAATGTCAGATGTACAACAAACCAACCAGATGAAGGAAGGAAAACAAAATCTGGCCTCTACTGTTAGGTCCAGGGAGGCCACAGGGTGGCACCAGAGATCTTTGGTCAAAGTGCATAACCTGGTAAATATGAGAGACAGAAAGACAGAGGGACAGAGAGACAAAAGAAGACAGAGACAGAGAGACAAGACAGAGACAGACAAACAGAGAACAACACACACAGAGACAGACAGAGACAGACAAAGACAGAGAAACAGAGGCAAGACAGAGACAGAGAGGGAAGAAAATCCTCTGGCATCCAGGAAGATTCCAAATTGAACCTCATACAAAAACTCTTTGTCCTTGCCCAGAGCGGGCTACTGCCAGGAAGAACACAGGATGAGCTGTACTCGGAGATTTCTCCAGCTCTAACTGTATCCTCCTATGATCCCTAATGCCAACCATGAGTGATGGCTTGTGTGTGTGACAAAGCCTAGTTCCTCCTCATCTCTAAACTCACCTTTAGATGTACCTGGATTATTCTACTTGTGCCAATTTGTGGCTTTGCCTAGACTCCTGAAATATAATAACAAGAAGATTATAAATATGAAGCACTATGTATATGATAGATGATGGATGGATGGATGGATAGATAAGTGGGTGGATAGACAGATAGATAGATGGATGTTAGTTCTGCTGAAGCTTTTATTTTCATTTATTTCAAAAGATGGTTCTCTGGGAAGGCTATGATGGGAAATGTAGGAGAAATAAAACCAAAGGATACCAATAATTTTTAAAGACATATAAAAAAATAATAGTGGAAGGACATATCATCCCAGACCATGCCCTCTCTGTTCCTAAAGTTGTCCCACGGTGCTTGCCGTGAATCTACAGAAGATGGGTTTACATCAAGTGATTCATCAATAAGCATTTGTGAAACTACTACTAAGGGCTAAGAATATAAATAGAGGCAGAAAGAAAAATAGCTCCTACCCTCAAAGAGCTTACAATCTACCGGGGGAAAATAACATACAAAAGAAAGCTAAAAATGGGCAACACCAAGGTACCTGCTACAGGGGCACGATGGGGAGTCCAACCGAGTACTTCCCGGTGGGAAATGAAAAGACTGCTGACCCAGAGCATTCCTTAAGTGGAGTTCATAATTGTTATTGATAACAATTGGTAATAATGTAGTTTACATGAGAATTTATGGTTTGAAGAGCAATATACACATATATATACATATATATACATATATATATATATATATATATATATATATATATATATATATATAATTATAACCCAGAACTCTTAATGCAGTTTTAACCTATTAACACTTTAAACTGAACTAAGACTTTTGGGACATCACGTATTATTTCACTGAGTATTCAACAACTCTGTTACGTAGGTCTCATTCCCATTATTCGCATTTTAGAGACGAGAAACTGAGATTCAGAAATTTTTAATGTCTTTCTCAGGATCACACAGCTAGTGTGTGTGAGGCAAATTTCAAACTTGGATCTTCTTGACTCTAAGTGGATGATGATGATGATGGTGATGATGAAGATGATATTAACATTTAGATTGGCAAAGCACTGCGTGTATGTGTATGTTTGTGTATGTGTATGTGTATAATTCCATTTGATCTTCACAAAAAACCTGGGAGGTAGAAACTAAGGCGAAGAGAAGTTAAGGAACTGTCCAAGGTCCAACAACTGGAAGCAAAGATGGGAATTAAAACCAGGTCTTTCTGATTCCAAACCCCTTCTCCTCTACCAACAACTTTCCTCTCTCCAAAATGTATAACCAGGAAATTTGAATTTCTTTTTTAAGTGATTTTATAGATGCTCCCTGTCTCCATTAAGTAACACATTGCAGCACCCATTGTGGGGTAAATAGTGTGCCAATTTTCAACGGTTCTATGAATTCTCACCACCCACCCTGCTGCCAAGAGAATCTGTTCTTGCATGAAAATTGGTGCAGTAAATTTTAACTCTGAAAACAAAATCTTCAAAGTGAAACTCAAAAAAAAAACCATCATTCTTATCAGTCCTTACTAAAAGGCCATAAGAATCAACCCTTAGTTTTGTATGCATGGCTAATTTTAAAGGACAGAGGACAAGAAAACTGAAAACCAACATCTATGATGGGAAAACTACAGTATATGAATGTCATGAATATCATTACATTGTCCAGAATGAGTACAAGGAATTCAGAGAAATTTAGAAAAATGGGTGGGGTACAGAAGAGGCATGGGAGGAACTCTTCACTCCACCCTCCTATCAGAGGGACAAAGGTCATGATTAAGGTGTGAGTATCAGGGCTGCTTTGATCTTGAAGGATGAAGGGTTTCCTGGAGGTAGGATGGGGAAATCCAAAGGAGCCCTGCTAGGTGGCAAATGAAGAGAGAGCTGACCTCAGCACCCTCCTGGATTTGGAGGTTCTGGGAGAAGCATATGTAACACATGGACTCAATATATTCTCTGAGGAATTTCATCTGACGTTTACCACCTGTGATCTTACACATCATTTAATCTTTCTGTGGCTTAATTTCCTCATCTGTAAAATAGGGGATAGGGGGGAGACTAGATACTCTGAGATCCTGTCCAGTTCTAAATCTATGATTGTACGAAGTAAGCAGAATATGGACAACACAATAACTTCATTAAACCACTCCACTAACTCTGCCAAGAAAGTTTCCAACAGGGTCACAAGGAGTCAGCAACCGCTGAAATGACTGAACAGCAACCAAGCAGATGCACAATATGGTACACCCTGTTAGAAACGATAACTTTGGTTAGTTTTGTTAACAACTGCCTTTCTTTATTACAAGGGAGGGTTTGTTGTGTCTGTGTCTGTGTGTTGGGGCAGTGGGGACGCTACAGTGTAAGAAGCTAGCATGCAACATGGTTATATGCAGATATGGCTCAAGGCAGGATGGCACAGTAGAGAGAACACTGGATTAGGAGTTCAAAAACCCAGGTTTACACCCCAGTTCTAGTACTTACTACCTACGTGACCTTGGACAAGTCAACCATTCTATTCTTTAGTTTCACCAGCTGTAAAAATGAGGGTGGACTAGACGATCTCCAAATGATTATGAGGGTCCCTTCCAGACTTAAATCCATGCGCTTACAACTATGGTATAAAAACAAAAGCCACCAGGAAAATGTATTTTTACAAAAGGTTATTATTATGAAGCCAAAATAAGCCCTAGAAATACTGAAAAGACAACTCAGAAGCTACAAGGCCTTAAGAAGGAATGTGTTGCCCATTAATGGGGCTTTCTTTTCAGCTGAAAATCTCTAGATGATTGAAATCAGACATAATGGAACCCAAACAAATTCAGCCTGGCCAACACACTCCATTCAAAAATATTTTCTAGGCAGACAGACTGGCTTCAAAGGAAACAACATAAGAATGTTTCCCACACAGTCAGGGCACGAGCCCTGCATCCAAATGAAGATGCAACACTACCTTTGTAGCCTATAATCTGCTTCCTTGAAATGAGTATGCAAGGGCGTACTCCATGCAGGACGCTGAGGCGTGTAAACAACCCCAGGCTGGCAATCGATGGCAAAAAGAAGTCAACTCTCCCAGAAAGTATTTTTTTATGGAAAATGCCTCAAAGATTAATTGCTGCAGCATTATGCCGTTAAAGAGATACACATAGAACTTACCAAGACATGCATCTGTGGTCTTTTTTTCTCAGCACTTGGAAGTATATGTGAATGGAAGCAATATGATAGATATGGTGGAATGAGCATCAAAATTTGAAAGGTAATTGGGAACCAAGCTGGAGACCTTGTCAGGAAATAGTTGTTTCAGTCATGTCTGACTCTTCATGGACAACCCCACCCCTCCCCATCCCTGTTTGGCATTTTCTTGCAAAAATACTGGAGTGGTTTGCCATTTCCTTCTCTAACTCATTTTACAGATATGGAAAGTGAGGCAAACAGGGTGAAGTGACTTGCCCAGGGTCACACAACAAATAAGTATCTGAGGTCAGATTTGAACTCAGTTCTGGTTGACTGAGATATGAAGAGATATTTGAACCCAGGACTTCCTAACTCTAGGCCCTGTGCTTTATCCACTGTGCCACCTTAGTTCAAATCTTACCTCAGTCAGCAGCTTGACTTCGGTCACTTAACCCTCCCCTTCCAATGTTTTCTTACCTGTGAAACTAGAATGATAAGAGCAGCCACCATACAGTATTGTGAGACTCAGATGAGATGGAAATGATGATCTCTTCTAAGAATCCAAAGACCAAGGATCAAACTCTGGCTCTGCTACTCACTCATCTGTATTTCCTTGAGCAAATCATTTCTTCTCTCTGGTCCCTTTCCTCATTTCCCAGCCTGTACTGGCCAAACTGCCACTAGTTGGACCATCACTCCCACCACCTCCAAGGAGCCCGGATTCTGCCCAGCCCTGATGGCTAATCTTGTGCCTTATGTTGCCAAGACCTAAGCTTTCACTGTCCTACCTCCCACCACTGCACACCACTGCACACTGTACAGGATTCCTCCATTCCAGCTCTCCTTTTTGTGCTATCTTTCCCAATAAGTGTCTAACCTCCTTAAGGACAGGGACTGTCTTGCTTGTTTTTACAAGCCCAGTATTTAGCATGGTACCTAGCAATAGGAAGCACTTAATAAGTGCTTTATCTGTTTTTCAACTTGTAGAAATAAGAGCATTAGATGACTTCTCATGTCCTTTCCCACTCTCAGCTCTATATATGACTTGGTTTTGAATTTGAATTCTACCATTTACTACTTTGAATAAGCCACTTCACTTTGAGACTCAGTTTTCCCATTTGTAGAATGAACATGTTGGACTAGGTCAGTGGTATCAAACTCAAATAGAAATGAAAGCTGCTAAGCCATACATAATATCCCTACAGGCTTTATCTTGATTTAGAAAGCCACACGTTTATATATTCCCTTTTTTATTAATATATCAATACATTAAAATCAAATAGAAATTACACTTTAATCTGGTCACACTTAGGAATGTTGCAAGCCATGTGATTGATACCCCTGGACCAGATGATTGCCAATGTCCCAGTACTCAAATCTAGGAGTTCCAAAAGAAAGAAAATAAATTAATACCATATGCAGGTATACCTCATTTTATTGCATTTCACTTTCTTCACAGATATTGCATTTTTTTTTTACAAATTAAAGGTTTGTGACAATCCTGCACTAAGCAAGCCTATGAGCATCATTTTTCCAACAGCATGTGCTCACATTATGTCTGTGTCACATCTGAGCCATTCTTGCAATATTAACAACTTTTTCATTATTATTATGTCTGTTAAGATGATCTGTGATCAATGATCTTTGATATTAGCATTCAACTCTTTTGGGGCACCATGAACGACATCCACATAACACAGCAAACAATCAATAAATGTGTGTATCCTGACTGCCTCAATATCCAGCTCCTCCTCCATTTCTATTCCCTGAGACAGAACAATATTGAAATTAGGCCAGTTAATACCCCTACAATGGTATTTAAGTGTTCAAGTGAAAGGAAAAGTCAATCAATGAGGCAAACTTCATTATTGTCTTATTTTAAGAAACTGTCACAGCCAACCCAGGCTTCAGCCACCACTTCCCTGATCAGTCAGCAGCCATCAACCCCAAGGCAAAATCCTCCACCAGCAAAAAAGGTTATGATTTAATGAAGGCTCAGGTGATGGTTAGCTTTTTTTGATAATAAAGTACTTTTAATTAAGGTATGTAGTTTTTTAATATGTGTTGAACGCTTATTGCAATGTACTGCAAGCATAATTTTTATATGTACTCGGAAACCAAAAAATTCAGGTAACTCGCTTTACTGCAATATTTGCTTTATTGAGATACTCTGGAACCAAATCCACCATGTCTCCAAGGTATGCCTGTAACTGGAAATGTTAAGGTATCTATAGGTTAAATTCTGAGGTAAAAACAACTCAAACCCACTATTTGACATGTTCTATTTTCAGTCTTAAATCTTTAAGAACGAAGGACCAGTACACATTAAAATGGAGACCTTTGGGATTTTGGAAGCTTAGATAAATGTCAAAATGATAGGACATACCAGGATAAATGCCAGAATAGCAACTGCTCAGTCAGATGAATAAATAAATGAAAAAGCATTTATTAAGTGCTTGTTGTATTCTAAGTTCTGGGGATATAAATATAGATGATAATTGTGTGCCTCATGATTCAAGTTGCAGAGGACCAACTATGTGCCAAAGCTTATGAGTACCATGACAACAGCAAAATGGTCCTTGACCATCAGACTATTTGGATACGTTGATTCACTTTGTTGGACAATCATTTCCCCATTTTAATTCTTTACTAAACGGAATGTTTCTCTAAAAGCGGTGTGGGGGTGGGGGGGGGGGGGAGATGACATTGGAAGACAAAGGGGATGTGAAAACAAAAGATTAAAAAAAAACAATCCTTGCCCTCAAGAAGTTTACATGGTACCTAGACAGGGGAGGAATACTGATAACACACCGTATATACAAAAACATTTTTCAAGAGTACAAGTAACAAGGACCAGAAAAGGCCTAGTATCGGAAGCAGCATCTGAACTGTATGTTGAAAGAAGCTAAGGATTCTTCTCAGAGGAGGAGGAGTGCATTTCAGGAAGAATTTCTTATGGAAATGTATGGAAGTGGGAGATGTAATAGATACAGGGACTAGCTAATAGACCAATTGAACTGGAATGGAAAGGAACAATAGGAAATAGGAATGAAATGTAGGCAAGAATCATATGGAGGCACCATGAAGAGATCGCAATCTTAGAGTTTTAGAAGAGCCAGTCTTGGACTAGCCCTAAGATTAGGAAGATTCCTGGATAAATAGATGAGTTCCACGGCTACCTCTGGTTTCTCATTTGCTCTGAACAAAAACATCTTAGACATATTAGTGGAGTCCCACCAAGAATGACAGGTGGAAGGAAGAAGGGGAATTATGTAATAGATGATTAATTAGTCACCTATTTTATTCCAATCACTATTAATCAGTCTGATATGATTCCACAGGGCTAGTGATTATAAGTTCTGTTTAATAGGCTCCAAAGCTGTCAACTGTGGTTTGTAAGTTCACTTGCTTAATCCTATGAAGCTAATTAGAGGGCCTCCACACTTGTTTTTCCTTGTTATGGTGACAAGCCCAGCATGGCAGAGGTGACTCAATTACATGGAAAGTCCCCCAGCTATTTTTGGTGTCCCTCCATCCCTCACCATCCCTCTATTGCGCAACATAGGGAGATGACCACGAGCATTTGACCAACATGTGGCCCTGTTTGCTGGCCTGTGGCCTGCAGCCTGCCTGTCTACTAGCCCATCCGTCCATGTAGAGGTTTTGACATCTATTTATCAGCCCAGCCCATAGATCTGCTCATCAGCTTGGCAGGGCCTCCTGAAAAATCAAGACAGTTCTGTCAAGATCTGTTCATTAACCCATTCATCCACAAACAAGATTTTGTATTTGGTGTAGATATTCCCGGAGGATCATGGGCCAGGTCTATCAAACAATGAGATTCTGCATTTTTAGTCTGCTTCATTTGTATTGTTTCAGTATCAAGTACTATAAAATCAAGGCCCTAGAGGAAGGGGACATCTCAGATCATGAGGAAGATCTGAGGTTCACTTCATTAGAGAGGGCCATAGACCCTTGAATAAAGTGCCCCTGGCTCAGAGCTCTACCTCAGTTTTATTGAAGGTTGAACAATTTTGGACCCACAATGAGCATTTATAAGGGCTTACTTATGTGCCCCAGCACTGTGTTAAGTGATTTACAAACATTCTATCATTTGATCCTCAGAACCATTTTGGGAGGTAAGCGCTACTACTATCTCAATTTTACAGTCAAAGAAACTGAAGCAGACAGCAGGTTAAGTGACTTGTCCAGAGTCAAACAACTAGTATCTGAGGCCAGATTTGAACTTGGGTCTTTCTGACTCCAGGACCAGAACTCTATCCACTGCACCATCCAAGCTATGTTGTAGATTTGCAGAATATCATAAGATCATTGATATCATTAAAAGGAATCTTAGAGATCTAATCCAAACCCCTCACTTTGCAAATGAAGAAAGACCCAAGTAAATCAAAATCCCCATAGTCACAGAGGTAGTAAGTAAGATTGGAACTCAGGTCCCCTCTCGAATTGGCACTCTCTCCACCGCATCACACCATCATATCATTAACCAATATTAACCACTTCTTTTGCCCTTCAGTCTCCAAATCATGACCCAAAAGTGCAGGTGAGGCTGAAATTAGTTTTATTAAAGAGTGACACAAAACACCTGTTATAACTTCAAGCCTTTATACTAAAATGAGGACAGAAATGAGGCCAGAGCACTAAGTGAAAAGGAGCCAATAATGAGCAGTTACATCTTAAACATGTCCCAAGTTGTATATTAAGCAGTGATAAAAGGAAACAAAACAACCATTCCCCACCCCCAAAAATATATTAAAGAACTATGTTAATTTCACAATTCACATTTGGTTGATATTAATCCTGACACCTGTCATTTGTGCAGTCCCCAAACACAAGAGAGATTTCTCAAATGGGGAATAAGCATTGCACCCCTAAGTCTCTGTACAACATTTATGGCAAAGTTTAGGGGACAAGATCTACCTTCCTGCTGTTTCAACTGAACTCTTCATATCAGATCTTGTACCACTGATGTAGCACTAGAGAAAGCACAAAGGAACCCAATAATACCACCACATATCAATGGCTTCTTTAAAATTCCCCCTAAAATCTCACCAGAATTCTGTTCTCCAACTCAAAAGCACCTCTGTGCTAGAGTCAGAGATTAGCACTAGAAGCAACATCAGGAATGCTTCAGTATCTAGGGCATACATTCACTGATACTGTGTTCAGGTCATAGCAAAACTAGGAGCATGTGGTATGCTGTCTATCATACTCTGACCTAGTATGAATAAGGCATTACTAAGCAGATGTAGCGTACACAAATCCAACTGCTACCATGCAATGGGAGGTACCCCTCTTTTCACAAAGGTAAACATCAGCAGATACAGAATTATCATTTAATTCCTGCAAAATGGCACCCTGAGTCACAGAAACAGAAATGACTCGTGTGTGTTTTTAAAGCAAAAAGACAATAAATGACCTCCCATTTTAAAACAGGATTTCTGTCCAAAGGAGAACCTAGAATAAATAAGGTGTTTCCCATCCAGATTCACAGTCGAGACCCATAAACTGGGCTCCAGATGGGATTTGTTCTCAGATAGTACCATCCATCATGACACTTGAGGCTCTATGATTTTGTTTTCTATAAAAATACATCATATAAAGAATAAATATACACTCAGTGAGATAACATTGATTTTCACTAGTGAGGGGGTCACTAACACACACTTACAGAGAAAGAGGAAGGAGTGGATAAAGAGGATTATTTGGAATGCAAAATAAGATTTTTTAAAAGGCAACTGTCAACACTATGGCTTCTAGCACTTAGAGAAAGGAGGAGTGAATGTAGTGGCCAGTGGTTTCTTCCCTTACACCAGGCTCCAAGTACCTTTTTTGGTCCAAACCTGTGATTTCACCAGTGTAGCCTAGGATTACACAGTCAATTATGTTTCTGAGATTGACTCGAACCTAGGCTTTCCTGACTCTGGGTGAATCTCTGGGTATCATCTAAAATAACAAGTCGCCAGTCTGAATTAGTTATATTAATCCTTCAGGACTTAAAAAAAGTTTTCAAAAACAAATTTACAATAAATAATAAAATTCCACTAAGTAAAATACATTTTCTTATCATCCTTTTGTGGGCCCAGCGGCAGCGTTCAGTGCCTTTGAAACTGAGTCACATTGTCTGAGGCAAGGAGTACATATTAGGAATTTCTAAGATTTAATTCTGGCTCAGTGTTTCTCCCTTACTCACTAGGCCCCAGGTCAAATCAGTCAGGCTTTGCCCACCAAGCAGACATAAATAATAAAATATGAGGATATGCAATGGAACTCATTAATGTCTTAGAACAGCACTAGAGAAACGCTCTATGTATCATTAATAAGGCTTGTGACTTGGAATACAGTGCAATCAACATTCAATTATCCACCCTAACCTCTGCCAAAGGAGCTGGGACAGTTATAAGTCCTTGGTCAATCCAAACACTCCATTGAAGTCAATGGTTTCAATCTTCCAATCTCACAGACATTTTTGCTCCAGCAGTTGAAACCTGTTTAACTTAAAGGGTCAGTTTCACCTCATCTCTCTACTCTCTTTTGTTCTCAGGCAATCAAATACCTTAAAGAAAGGTAACAAATGGGAGGTAGAAAAGCAGCTTGGATAAAACTCAGAGTAATAATCAACCCAAAATCATCAAAGGTTGACAGAACCATTGGTTAATTCCCAAAGATCAATTTTTTAAATCTCATAATAAGGGGAATAAATTATTACTTTTAATTTTTAAAAGTTGTAGGAAACTTTAAGAAGGAATTCTTAAAATAAGCACAACCAAGGAGCTTCCTAATCTGGTGGGAATTTGCCTCCACATATTCCACAGACATAAAGCAGAAGCTTGGAAAAGTGTGGTCCAAAAGAGGATATATTAACCGAACTTGCTCATCGCACCTCACCAAGACATGGTGCCTTTAATATTAATGTCTCAAAGGTAGAAGTAGATTCACAATATGGACTTAGACCTGAAAGTGGGCAGGCAATGAAGAACCAAAAGTGAAATGGAGCAGGGAAACAAAGTCCTCAGCTCTATAAAAAAACAAGCAAGTTCAATTCACAACAACAGAAGATACCCTTTCGGATATATCTCATTGGCAGACATATAACCAGGTGAGGAAATTCTCTCTGCCAATGTCATCTCTGGAACAGACAGGTTAATGAAAAGAATGTGGAAATTAAGAATATTGCAAGCATTAAACTTAATTCCCCCATTTCAAATTACATTTAAAGATAAGTGAAAAATATGTATCATAAAGGGGGAGGAGGAGCTGGGGGGAGCGATCATTAGGAAAACCGGGTTAATTTTCAGAAGCTACTTTATAGTGGTCTGGAGTCTGCTCAATATGGAGTCATGGTCCATTTAGTATTGGTTACATGCAATAATAATGTTGGCATAAAGGATTGCACAAACCTACTTAGCTCCAGATTGTCAATCTCTGGATCAAAATTCAAACCACCCCAGGACGGCTTCATCAATTTCTTCTCTCTTGGAGTTTGTGAGCACTTGCTAAAAGGCACTTGTAGTCTGGGCTTTAAGCAAACATGTCTGCAGGTTCTCAAATGCACTACTATTGTGGGAGGCAAGTGGTTATGTGGGTGAAGGCACACACAGAGCAGTAGAGGGAGAGCTGGCTAGGAAGATAGCAGGGTTTGGGTTAAAGCACTTCCTTCGATATTGCATTTCTCTGTGACCTTCATCAAGTCATTTAACTTCTAAGACTATAAAGTTGAAGAGAAGGGTCAACTTCATTGGCAGAGAGAATTTCCTCACCTGGCTACTCTCTAGACCAATGAAATCACAGATTTGCTCCTTATCCCTATACTACATGGGAGAAGAGACTCCCCAATGAGCCTCCCCCTCAAAATGAGGAGAAATTGTCAATCTGTGGGTCATCAGCAGTTTTTTGAGAAAACATGCAACCATATGTCTAGGAACTGGTGAAGAAATTCAACATCAAAATGAATGTCTAGAACAATTTGAGGGGGGCAGGAGCCCCCAAACCTTTGTTTTCATCTTATATGGAACTTTGTCTATGGAAACTAACTCTATTGATTCAGACCGACAATTTATAATCTTAAGATCTGTTTAGGGTAAAAAGACCCCTAACTCTCTAGTCTAACTTCACAAAATCAGAAGTCGGACCTGAATTCAGTTTCTTTTGACACTAAGGCCACAACTCTATAAACCATGCCATGCTACCTTTCAATGATATTTTTCTTAAAAGTAGATACTTTCATTATCTGTGAACTTCAGGAAAAAAGATCAGACTATTTTTAAAATAATAATCTTAAGCTTATGGGTTAGTCATTTTTATTATTTCTACCTGCAAGTTTTCTTTAAACTTCTTATACTAATCTGTGTAACTAATAATATTAGTCAGTTTATGTCAATGAAACCAGTAATATTGAGTTATAGTGTCTTGGCCAAGATACCTCCAATCTGGTCTCTCAAATGTTACTTTCAGAGAAGTCCACACTGAAGATCTGAGGGAGCAAATGGCTCCAAAATTCCCTGGCTGCTCATCCTTATGTTCACTTAAGCAGGTCTTAAGCCCTTGTTCTAGAATATAAGCTCCTCGGGGGCAAAGATCGTTTCTGCCTTTGTTTGTATCCCAAGGGTTTAGCACAGTGCTTTGCACCTACCAAGCACACATCTGCAAGAAGGTTCCATGGACTACAGAGACCTGTAAACTGTAGCCTTTTCATTTGCTCAGTGCAGGAATGAACTGCAGCACCTATAATTCTTCACTATGGCCACTTTCTTTCCAAAAATCTTATACAGCTTTACAGTTATAAGGAAAAACCAAAACAAACAAAAATGGTTTTCCTAAGTAAATGACATAAAATTCAGAAAAGCTCCCTTGGCACCTCACAAAATTCACTAAAGCCAGGAAGGACAAGGGAACAACGCAACATAGATACATGAAATATCTGCTGGATAAAGCATATGATATCCAAAAGAAGAATATAATCTTAAGTTGCTTCCTGTTTTAGATAGAAAAGATCGCATTACATAATATATGTTGTTTTCTTTCCATTTAAAAAATGTCAATGATCTAGCCTTTTAAATGGGCCAGTTCATGTGACGACTGGTAGGCCTTGAACACCATAGCGATGAACAAAAGCTGAGGTGCTAAAACATTATGTCCTAATGTCACTTTCTGAACACAAAATCTCTGTGTTCAAAATGGTTTTCCATTCTTTCAAATGACCCTTGAAATCCACTGATTTTCTTTTTTCTAAACCAAGAGTCCTTAATCATTTTTTTTTTAGATGGATGCCTTTGGCTGTCTGGAGAAACCTATGGACCCCTTCTCAAAATAATTTTTAAATGTATAATATAAAATACATAGGATTGCAAAGGAAACAAAATATATTGGAATATATTAAAATATAAAAAAAATTCACAGACCCAAGATTAAGGATCAAACTAAACATGTCCAGGACTTTAGATCAACAACCTTTCACACACAGAGAATATGTGTGAGGATGTGCACACACCACACACACATACCAAAAATATTCATACAAATCTGGGGAACAATAGGACTGAAACCCTAAATCATTTTATAGTAAAGCAGGGCTCAATTTAAAAAGAAAGAAAGAAAACTCAGCAACTCTCTCATCCCATTGCTCTAAGTACCAATAGGAGGCTACATAACCTGAGAGAATGTAGTCCCTAGAAAGGAAGGGCACAAGCGTGAGAATTTACAATTCTTGTACAGACTTGTATTAATTCCAAGATACGCTACCAAGTAATTTTTGTCATTCGCCTTTTAAAATATCATGCATGTGTAATGCATTGCAAAAACAGAGTCCAAACTCAAATCTACCTTTGGGATTCTTCCAGTGGGAAAGGAATGGAACCAGCGTGAATGACAACGAGCAGTACTCGGCAGACTCTGGAGTCTCAAACAGTAAGACTGAATGGTTACAGGCAATTGTTCCATGCCCAAACTGCTGGCTCGTTTTTAGTGCAAAGAAATTATAGCTGGGAAGAAATTACAGCTAGCAAGTGCTAAGGTCTTTCATCCAACTTCCTTTAAAAAAATTTTTAAAACAAGGCAGAAGAGGGACAAACGTAGGCTCTACTGGGAACCTACATTCCTAAGCCATCTAGGCTCATCCTTTGATTTACAAAGGACAAAAACAGGTCCCAAGAGCAAGCTGCTTATTTTAAGTCACACAAGTAGAAAGAAAATTATAAGTAAATAATGAATAAGTAATTTCCAGTACATGGAGCAGTTGGAAGGTTAGAGACTAAAACTCAATTCTACTTCATTCATAAATGCACAACTAAAGAAGAGTGCAATCCAACTTCTAAAAAATAAAATCAGTATCCAGCACTTTTTTTAAATAAGGTTTTGAAATAAGAAGCCAGGCAAGTTCTTTAGGAGACTTCAAACAAAAAACTAAGGAGATAGAACTTTCAGATTCACAGAATTCAATCACCGGCACAAGAACATTACATATATAGACAGACTTTCAGCAGCAAAGGAAAGAACTTACTGGTCAATGGGAAAGACCCAAAATAACCCTCAATTTCTCATTGAAGCAGATCTATAATGCTGGTTTTTCTTACAACAAAGAAGATAGAGACCTCTAAAGAGATCACAAAGTTGGTCATCCTTCTCTCTCTAGAAAGAATATCTATCCCTGAATCCCTCTACCATTTTTTGTAGAAAGCAGGTCCCTTAGCTATTATCCAATGTGTACCCAAGTTCAAGTATTAACGAAGAAACTACAGTACTGTGAAATTGATCTCAAATTCCACGTGAAGGAAAATAGAAAAGGATGAGAACAACTGTAAGAGAAGCTGAGGGGCGTGTTTAATTGGATAAGCAACAAAAAGGGAGAAGTGGACAAATACTGCAACCTATTATCAGTTTTACAGAGACATTGTCTTTTAAGGAAGTTATATTTAGCCTTGGCTCTTTTTATTTTAAAAGGAGCAAAAGGTTAGGGGAAAAGCATTGAAGGTATGGTTTTTCTGAGATAGGAAGTAAACAATTTCACCCAACACTAGAAAGCACTACAGTAGTTACCCAAGCACCTATAGAAGAGAAGAAGGTGGGAGCAGTCAAATGGGGAAGAGGAGGGGCAGGGAGATGTCTAATTCAATGATCAGATATGCACAATATTCTAGAATGATTGGTAGTCATTACAGAGAAAATAAAGTATAAAAGGAAAGGTGACCAAACACTGCATTTAAATGCAGAAATGGTGAAAATTAAAATACATTTTTTTATCCTGCTTTATTTACAGAACAAAACATAATGGGTATCCCATAGAACACTGAATAGGTCCAGCCTAGCAAATATAGAGGGTGAGCATGAAATTATTCACAATATCCATGAAATAGCCCAAATCTTATGTTCAGGAACTCCCAAATAAGTGCATATTATTTCACAATATAATACAATCCTGGGATTGAAAACTGATCAACATTTTGCCTATTTCCTGAAACAATCATTCATATACACACTTTGCCATTTTTAATCAGAGTTGTTTCAACCTCAAAACACCCACAGCACAGCTGAGAACTACATAAAAATAAGTTGATTAAAGTTGAAAAATATGTATCTATGAAGCAGAAGGTAGTGGTAGAGAGGTGGAAGGCAGGCAGAAATCAAAAACTGGAAACAAAACCTGACCACAAGGAGGGTGGATTAGATGTGTTGGAGTGCAATGAAATTCATACAGTGGGCAGACCCTTATAGTTCTATAAAGAGATCACATTATAACAGGAATTAAAGTATCAGGAAAGATTCTCAAACCATTTATACCAATCATCCTAGTCATACTGCACCAAGATGGTAGCCTACATAAAGGCATGAAAGAACTGAAACCTACACTTCCCTGCATCTAGTCAATTTCCAAAGCTAATTCCCATAAAGTAAGGCCACACACCTTCTGAAGATTAGCTAAATAAAACTAACCTGAAAACTCATTATGACCCAAAAAGCTCATTCTTTTTAAATCAGATTTTAACGCCTCACGGTACCATTAGGTTTATAGATATCTACATGGAAGCAGAGGCATGTATTCATGTCAAAAATGGCCACAGAGCAGGACAGGTTGACAGAAGGTAAAAGAAGCAGGCAAGATAAACTGCTTTATCTGAAACCACAATGAGCAACAGGTTTCACTATAAGTATCCCAGATTCTCCATCTCATTCCTGTACCGCTGCTCAGACACCTTGCTCTTGTGCTGTTTACTTTCTAAATGCTGCCGGAATTCCATTTCTTCACCAGCCCCAGCATTACACATGGAGCAGTAAAACTGGCCACTGGGGGTGACACACATGGCGAGGTCACGAGGAATCCACTGTCGAGATCGAGGATTGAAGTAAGGCCCTATTCAAAAAGACACAAAAGGATAGAGAGGAACACATGTGAGATGGCTGGGCAAGGTTTCAGAAGTACAGGGTCAACAAACACAGACATAAACCATATGTTTGTAAATTCAACTTTAAACTAGGCAAAATGTGCAGGGAATTATAATAGCTAGCATTTATATAGTGTGAAAGAAGACCATTTAATACATATTATTTCCTTTGAGCTTCACAACAACCTTGGGAAGTTTTACAGATAAAGAAACTGAGTTTAGTAGAGGTGAAATGTCTTGCTCAGGGTCACTTAACCAGTAAGTGTCTTAGGTAGGATTTGAACTCAGACATCTTGTGGACTTCAGGTACACCACTTTATCTACTATATCACCTAGTTCATCCAAAACAAAAAAAATCTAGTAAGTAGATGCTATATGGTCACTCAGTGCCTCATTGTTGCATGATGATGCCAGTCTACTAAAGGCTTTGCCAGTGAAACACAAGTTCCTTTTGGTTCTATGAAGCTGGTAAAGCTTCCACTGTAGTCTTAGTTAAAACCCACGTCTCCTGCCCATAAGCCAACCTAGCCACCAAATGATAACACTTTTGGCTTTGGTGACCCAGGAAGCAAAAAGACTACATTTTAACAGCTCATGTTTAAAGTGCTCTACCATTTGCAAAATACCTTCCTGACAATAACTCCTGAGTTATGGCTTCACAGTATGTAGTGCAAGTATTAATATTCCTTTTCTACAGCTGAGCAAACAAAATTAGAGATGTTACAGTTACACAGTTATTAAATCGGAAGAATTAGGCCTCCAAGTCTGGAGCTCACATCAAGACACCAAATTCACTTCTTGTACAGAACAGAATTGTCCAACCTCTTCCTTTAAAGGATACATTTCATCCAATCCTCAAATGTCTTAAATGTTTTATTATACTAAACAAACAAAGGAAAACAGAAGATGACTAGAGGTCTAAGCAAGGACTCTTCTCGAGATCACAAAACGTTTCTTTTAATTCCTGTAAGATTTGTTCCCTCTATCTCCCCGTCCCCCCCCCCAAAAAAATGCTCCACATTAATAAGGAAATGCCTAATGGCTTGATTTTTTTTGAACAGATGGATTCTAGGGGGTCATGGAATTCTTCTTCATGATTAAGCAAACCCACAAGCAAGATAAGATGATGAACTGTAAGACAGAAGATAGAGTCTCCCATCAAGAAAATGGATAGTAGCAAAGAGTCTTCCAGATGGTAAAAATGCCTCTGCAAGGCAGGGAGCTGGCAGCCACCCATATGAAAGGGCAGGTCAAAGAAGGAAAGGAGCAAAACTCTCAGACTCACTAGCTGCTTACCATGGTACTTTCCTGTTAACAACAGAAACAGCAAGTAGCCAAGCCAAACCCATCACCTGGTCCCTATGGAAGGAGTTGAAGCCTACCCAGATATCTGCCCTTCTCCAGACTCCTAAAGGGGGTCAAACCTTGAAAGAGTGCAAATATAACATCATCAAGCTTTAACCAACAAGCCACTGGACCCAAGATTTTCTTAACTCATCTTTTTTTCCAACATATCATCTGCCTACACCCTGTCTTCTTGATAAGAATTGAGGATAAGGACTAGATTGGTGATTTCATTGGTTAGAGATGCTGATAGCATTGAGAATGTGACTTGCCCAGGGTCACATAGCCAATATGTGTCACAGGCAAGACATACAGGATCATTTTACAGCTAAAGAAACTGAAACCAAGATAGGTTAAGAGATTTACAAAGAGTCACAAAATTAATATGTATCAGGCAAGACTTATAGGATTGTAGATTTAGAGCCGAAAGAGATCTTAAAAGGCCACCAAGTCTTCATTTTATAGATCAAGAAACTGAGGCTGAGATATTAAATGACTTGCCCAGAGTCACACAGCTAGTAAAGGCCTGAGGAATATTTAAGCTCAGATCTTCCCAACTCCATATCCAGTACTCTATCCCCTGAACCACCTTGAACACAAGTCTTCCTGGCATCCAGACTAGATCTCTATGCGCTGAACAACACTGACTCTTTTTCCTTCTTCATCCCTTAATTTTTTTTCTATATCCTTCCCACTCACTCACTATCGTCACTGTCCCCACAAAGACACTATCATTAGAAATTGAGAGCACTGGGAAATGACAATAAAGCAAAGGATCTGCATTCTAAGACAACTAATCAATACTTAAGTATACCTCCTGGTGTCTTCTTCAAAGGAGCTATTTGTGAGACTATTTCCTTATGCTGACAACAGTGTCATTGCCGAATACATTTGGGGTGACTTCTCTGCAAGAACTGCCTTCAGTGCCTCTAACCCAGTCAAACGTTCTTCAATATTTCAGGTACGGGTTCCATTAGCTGGCCATGGAAGTTTCTTCCATGTCTCCAATTCTGTCATTTATTTCTTGAGAATAGTTATGACTTAGGGAAATGGTCAAAGGTCTTTTGTGGCCAAATCTGATGACTCAAGTTGATTTAATATCCTTGAGAAGTCTCAAGAATGAGGCATGAACTCAAAGTCTGACGCCTAAACAGACTTTAAAAGAAATACCCAAATAAGCATTCTCTAGAACAGTTTGGAGCAATGGTAGAGGCATCTTTGGAAGAAAGGCAGAAGTAATTTGAAACATTCATTAGGGTACATTGGAATCTGGGGGTTGGAGTCAGGTGGGACCTTGGAGGGACCAACCTTCAGAGTTCACCTAGACCCAACTCTTCATTTTACAGATGAGGAAACTGAGACCCTGAGAAGAAAGATGAATGATTCCTATTCTCATTACCTCTACTTCCTCACCTCCCATTCACTTCTCAAACCAGCACAATCAAAACAGCTCTCTCCTGCATTACTCATGATTTCCTTAAATATCTAATCCAGTTCTATTTTTCTACATCATACACTGTCTGGAATTATACCTCTAATCTACACATCCATTTTCTATAAGATTTTCTAACCATGTCTCTAACCCTAATCCTATATATCCAACTCATGCCTAAACCACCTTCCATTTAATCTGTAAATACCATATATATATATATATATGTATATATATATATGTATATATATATACATATATATATATATATATATATATATATATTCATTTGTGGGTTGTCTCCCCTCCCCCATCAGAATGTGAGCTCCATGAGGGCACAGACTGTATTTCTGCCTTTCTTTGAAATCTCAGCACTTAAGATAGAGCCTGGTAGATAGTAAGGACTTCATAAATGCTTGTACACTGCTTGCCTTATCTCTGAGCTACTAAACCACTGGCTTTTCCTCAGTTCCCATCCTTCTTGGCCTCTCTACGGTAGTTGATAATGTTAAACATTCCCTCCTCCTGAATATTCCCATCTCACTAAGCTTTCATGGCATTATTACCTCTCATCTCTTCTCAGGCTCCTTTGTAGGATCATCCTCCACATCCAACCTCCCAGGGGCAGATACAACCCCATTCAGGGCTCTGTCTTCTATCTCTTCACCACCTCTCAATGAATAATCTTACTGGCTCCCATGGGTTCTTGTTCATTACTTTGCAGACTTCTAGGTCTATATATCCAGCGTTCACATCCATATCTATGTCTATCTGTCTGTTTCTTCTAGTCACACATCACCAGTTGCCTGTCATCTCTATATGTATATCTGCTGTGGGCATCTCAAATTTGACATGGCAAAATAGACTTCCCCTAAACAGACCTTTGGGTCCTAACTTTCATATTTTTGCCAAGGGAACCTTTTCAGTCATGAAGGTTGGCCAACTCAAAGTCATCTTCAACTTGCTTCTCTCCCTCATCCCACATGTTCGGTGAGCTGCCACATCACTTTGATGCTTGCTTTCATTTCTCTTGCATTTATCCCCTTGACTTTATTCACACATTCTCATCTTCTCTTACCTAGACTACTACAATAGCATAGCAATTGGCCTCTTTGCCTCCACTTCCCCTCCACCATCCATCCCCAACCCAGCTGCCATGTTATTATTCCCAAAGCATTCCCAAATGCACTCTCCCCAAAGGTCTGATCACGTTACTTCCCTCTTTCAATGACCCTATTTTCTGCAGGGTAAAACACAAACTCCTCTGTTGCCCATGCAACCACCATTTATCATTTACAGTCTACTGTGTATGCTACCCATACTAAGTGCCGAGGATCTACAGATATGACTTGCTCTCTCATTTGGAAAGAAGAGTATTCAAAATAAAAGTGGAAAGGAAGGGAAAGACATGAGAGAAGGAAATCCTTCTAGCCCTAAGCTATGGCAGAGGTAGAACTAATACAACTTTGCAACTGACTGAATGCATGAGGTAAATGAATGGGAAGAGTCAACGATGACTCAGACTGTGAGTCTGGATCATTGGGAGGATAGTGGGACCCTCAATAGCAACAAGGAAAATGTGAAAGGAAGAAGTAAACTTCAGAAGGACATTTTAAGTTCAGGCTGCATCGTGTTGGGACATCCAGGTAAAGAGATCTAGCAAGTAACTGAAAAATAAATGAATTGGGACAGGAGCTCCAGGAAAAAGTGGGGGTGGGAGTGAGAACACCAGAAGGGAGGTAGAAAATAGAAGGGGTTCTAGAGAGGGACCTTTAGAGGTGTTAGAAGCCACAAAGATAAGGCAACTTGGACAGTCTCACATTCTCCTGAGTCTCTTACTTCCCTTTGACACTTAGCTAGTCTTCCATCCCTCCTAGTCAGTCAGGAAAACAGAAAATCCAACTGTCAATGGTTCTCTCCCCTTTCTCTCCAGGTCCATTAATATACACATATAGGGGAATTGGTATGTACCAGAGATTTCAATGGCATATATGGCTACATGGAAAAATCTCTCAAACAATGCAGATGATCAAATTGTATGCAATTTATAGGCTTACAGAGTTGCCTAAGGCAACTGAGAAGTTAAGTGACTTGCCCAGGGCCACACAACCAATAGGTATCAAAGACAGGACTTAACACTCTGTCTTCTAGACTTCAAAGCCAATTATCTATCCAGTGCACAAGGCTGCCTCCCCATAAGCATATGCATATATAAATGCACTGAACATAAAACTAGACTCAAAAAATTAACAAATGCAAGAGTTATCTTTGCTCTGGAGGACCCCAACTGGTTTTTAATGACTCTCTCTGCTTCTACTGGGAGCCACTGATCTTATTTCCCTATCGAAAAGTTGAGGAAGGACTTGTATTTAAAGAGGTGAGAGTCTGAGAAATAAAAGGCAATACTGAATAAGTATCGAAACACGCATCTCTCTTTTCTGCGAAAGGCAGGAGAAGATGGGTAAAGATTGCTGTGTGCACCCAGTGACAGCCACACTGTGAGAAGGCTGACCTTGACAGACTTAGTCCTTCCCAGGAATGCAAGGATCTAAGACAACTCTGAGAGACTAATGATGGAAAATACCATTAAACCCAGAGAAAGAACTTTGGAGTCTGAATGCCAATAAAAGCATAATATTTGCTCTCCTTTTCTTTCACTCTTCTGTTTCTTCTTTCTTGTGGTTCCTATTAGTTTTAACTCTTCTTTACATCATGACTATGATTAATATGAATACATATGTATATATATGTATATATGTGTACATGTGTGTGTGTATGTAGCATATTGCACACCATCTTGGGGAGGGGAGAAAATTAAAAACTCAAAATCTTATGGAAGTGAATGTTAAAAGATAAAAAATAAACAAATTAATTATTTTAAAAGAGTGTTATGTACACCCAGACTTAGCTGCTTTGTTGGTCAATTTTGCTTAATTGTTTTTCTGTGTTAAAGAGTACATGCTATTAGGGAAAGAATATGCCTATGAAAGTTAAAAAGAAAATCCTGAAATAAGCTGATCTAGCTTTGTTTAGCCAAGCTCAAATCATTCAGTTGGCAAATATTAGAGGAAATAGATAAGGAAATTGATAAGGAAACCATGATGTGAATGGTTAAAATGAAGGCAATAGAATTCTAGAAAAGAAAAAAGCAAAGCGCATTCTACTTCTTACCTATCTAAGTCTGTGAGTCAAATTTTCCAACTTTCTTCAGCAACTTTTCGGTCCCAAAGCAATTTCATTTGCATAAGAAGTATGAGTTCCTTGAGAGCAGGGCCTTATTTTTGAAGGGATGAGATATTTCTAAACTTTAAAGCGCCATATAAATGCTAGCTCTTGCGATACACAACAGTATTTAATAGGAAGGTCATTCTTACAGTAATCATTAGTTCACCTTTCTTTTCATTGCCAGTGTTTAGCATAGGACCTAACACATAGTAGGTTTTAAATAAATGCTTATTGACAGAATTTCCAGCTACAGGTGTAGAAGAACCCTTTGTAACTTAGCCTTAGAAAGCTGCCAGATACTGAAAAATTAACTGACAGGCCAACAGTAAGATACACACACACACACACACACACACACACACACACACACACAGCCAGCATCACGATTGGACTTGAACCCTGGTCTTTCTGACTTCAGGGCTACCACTCTACCCACAACACAACACAACACTGCCAAAGGAATTACCACTCCAAAAATTATCAGAGTATATGATGAGAAACAAAAAAAAAAAATTTCAGACAATTTCTCTACCCTGGCAATAGGCAAATTAGAAGAAGACAGTAAGGTACCTGTATTATTTTGAAGAGCATATGCGTTCCTTCTATTTTGCATCATTTTATATTCATTCCCTTCTTTCCGGGTCCTCCGTTGATTCACCTCCAATGAATCCCTGCAGAATAAAAATGGGAAAAGGGGGTGTTGGGGAAAGGGCAAGAGACAGAGATGTGACTAGAAGACCATTCAAAGAAGCATGTCTTGTCCACAAGCTTTACACACTAGGTCGGCAGTCTTAGACACCAGTGGGTGATACCTACAAGGACAGGCTGTTCTGGGCCTCTACCAGTCGAGTCCTCTTGGCATGATTCTTCCCTTTGTAGTGAGCCTGGGCCACAGCAAGGGAGCTGAAGGAAGCATCACAGAGCTTACAGTAATCATTCTCAGTGGCCCTGATCACTCTGCTGCCGGGCTTGGAGATGTCCACCTGACAAGAGAGAAGCAACGGGGAGAACTGGCATCATCTGACAGAGAACTCACAAGGAAGCTGGGTTCTTTGGCCCCTCTCAAAGGTCCTCTGAATAACCACCTCGGGGATTATAGCATCATGGATTGAAAGCTAAAAGAGGCATCCAACCCCTTTACTTTATAGATGAGGATTTTGAGGCCAAGACGGCTAGTGACCTTAAGGTTACCTAGGTAAAGAATCCCCTGGGCAAGTCATATAATGTCTCCAGGCCTCAGCTGATGAGAGGAGGCTCTCTAATGAATGGCCAAAGCTAGATGGTGTCTGATGCCCCTTCCAGTTCTAAATCTATGATTTTAGGGTCCTAAGTATCAGTCAAGATTCGAACCCAGATCCTTTAACTCCAACTATAGTACTCTTCCCATGCTCCCTAAGAATGAGATCTTTAATATCCCTCTATGCTCCCATGGAGTCACCCAGCATTCTCAGCTCCCTTCCTGGAAACTTTGCAGAAGTGTGACAATTTAGCATAAGCCACTTTCAAGACAAAACTAATAAGACTCTTTTATTCTCACTGGGAGGAGGGTCTTGGCTCTTTAAAGAAAGAAGATAATTTTCAAACTGTGATTTTGTGTTACAACAATCTTTCTCCTCTACTTAAATATGTAAATGGCTGATTATCCACCATGGGAAAAAGAATTGAAATTATGGTGGAGTAAGGACTGAGATCAGATATCAGCCAAAGCTTTGAAAATAAGGCCTAAGAAACCTCACCAGGAAACAATTAAATAAATCTCATCCCAGAATTAACTGGGGCCTGGTGGGCAGGGGCAGCTAGGTGGGGCAGTGGAAAAGAAAGTGGATCCAAAACAAAGTGGATGCCCACCAGGGAAGATCTACACAAATCAGGCTACATGAACATCACAAAATCTTACTGTGTTGCAAGAAACAATGACACTGATGAACACAGAGAAGTCTGAAAAGACACATGAACTGATGCAAAGTGAAATTAAGT
This sequence comes from Potorous gilbertii, assembly GCA_028658325.1. NCBI lineage: Eukaryota > Metazoa > Chordata > Mammalia > Diprotodontia > Potoroidae > Potorous > Potorous gilbertii. The sequence continues at coordinate 517,385,727 of CM053771.1, read as the reverse complement.
GGAAAATGAGGAAAACAACACACATATGATTACATAAAATATAAGTGAAAATATAAAGTGAAACAAGTAAAAAGAACAATCATGAAGCCATGCTGATGAGTCCACTACAAATGTTAGATAATTTCAACTGGGCTCTCACAATCCTTTTTTCACCTATCTAAGCAATTCACTATCACACTCACCATGCTGGCTCTTTCAAACCTTTTCATCCCTCTTCAAACCTCCCTCGGTTCTGCCGTTTCCCACCAATTCAAATGAGCACATTGACTCTGCATTTCACTGAAAAAATTGAGGTCATTTACTGAGAGCTTTCTCTTCTGCCCTTCTCTTCATCTCACATCACTCAGATGTCTTCTACCCCTGTCTCCCATGAAGTTATTCCATTCCGGCCTCCACCATTAGTAGCTATGATATCTTAGCCAAGTGATTTAGACATTTCAGCCTCAGTTTCCTCCTCTGTAAAATGGAAACACTTGCTAAGCTAACCTCCGGGCTTCCTAAGGATCAAAAAGAGGTGTAAAAGAACAATCCAAGAGTGAGATATTTTTTTTTCCTTTCCAAGGCAAATTCATCTATAGACACAAGGGATCCCATTCCATCCTGTTTTCTCCAGTAAATCGTCTCCTCTATCATCCCCACTCTCATTTATCATCAATCTCTCTCTCTCTAAGGGACACTTCTCCATTGCCGACAAACATGCTCATGTCTCTTGCATTCTCCAAAAACCCTAACTATTGTCCTACTTCTCTCCTCTACTTTGTAGCTAAACTCTTTGAGAAGGTCATGAGTAACTCTACTTCTTTTCCTCTCACTTTCACATTGCTTAAGTCTGGCTTCTGTTCTCATCATTCAGTTGAAACTGCTCTCTCCAGAGTTACTAATGATCTCTTATTTGCCAAATCTAATGGGCTTTTCTCAGTTCTCATCCTTTTTAATCTCTCTCTGTAGCCTTTGACATTTTTGATCTATTGGAGATTCTCTTTCCTGTAGTTTATTAGGACACTACTCTCTCCTGGTTCTCCTTCTCTGAATGCTCCTCTTTAGTCTCCTTTGCTGATTCTTCATCAAGGTCATGCCCACTAACCATGGGGGTGCCACAGGGCTCTATTTTGGGCATGCTTCTCTTCTCCTACCATACTATTTCACATGGTGATATCATCAGCCCCCATGGTTTCAATCTTCATCTCCATGCAAATATTCTCATAAACATATATTTATCCAGCTTTACCCTCTCTCCTGACTTCTAGTCTTACATCACTAACTGCCTATTAGACAACTCAAACTGAATATCCCATACATATCTTAAACTCAACAAATCCAAAACTGAACTCATAACTTCTCCATTCAACGCCCCTCTCTTCCTACTCTTCTATTACTGTCTAAAGTACTACCATTCTACCAAGACTCACAATCCAGGTATCATTCTTGACTCTGGAGTAATAACAGTCTACTATTTAAATAAATATATGGGAATCTCCTTGTTCAAAAAGACCTGGGATGAATTCTCAGCTTTGCCAATGATGTCAGTGATACTCATCTATAAAATGAGGAGACTGGACAAGATGACCTCTAGGATTCCTTTCCGCTTCAAATCCATTAATTATGTATAAGGAGATAAAGGAAGTGAGTCAGAGAGCTAGAATAAAAATTCACCATTGTACATTCTGAGTGTTACATTGGTACCCTCAAGGAGGAGAGAGGGATATAGATTGGGGGAGAAAAAAGAGAGGAGTAGAGAGGAGGAAAAAAGATGACCTCTAGACATGAACAAGAAATCCACAACATCCAAAGGCATAGGGGGGAGTTAACTAGCCCTGTTGAATGGAGTATCCAAGTCAGTGGTAACCTGGATCCATCATAATGCTTCTGTCTAATAGGATAGATATGGGGAGGGGAATCTAGATGGAGAGAGTGGCTGTAATGAGCAGAGAAGAGCAAAGAAAGTCCTAGAGGTGGGAGTCAGAAGAGTTCCTCCAGTCCTGCCACCATCACTCAGTAGTTGTGGGATCTTGACCAAAGGACTTGAACATTCCAGCCTCACTTTCCTCCCTCTGTAAAATGGAAACTCCTGCCAAACTGACCTCAGGACCAAAAGAGGTGTAAACTCTAAAAGGACAATCCAAATGTGGGGGACTGTAGCTTACTCAGCATGTAGCACCATACCATATCTTGAATTCAGGAAGTGCTTAACCCTTCTCATACATCCAGAATGAATGGGCTAGGCAAAAGGAACTGAGGCCCAAACTCAGGATGTGGCAGTAGGAACAGGAAAGCAGGGGCTGTTGATATGTTTCTGGAAAACTTACAAGACTTGATAGTGGCTGTTCAGATAAGACAAATATGGTCCCATGGATTCAAATCTAGGTGACTTGGAGACCAAAAGTCAGGAAGAATGGTTTGTGGTTAGAGGACAATAGGGGTGATGAAATTAATAAGGAGAAGCCCAAAAACTCTACCAAGCTTCTTCTGTACCTCAGTCATTTCCTTAGTGTTTGAGGAAAGCTATACTAAAGCCTAAGCTGCTCCATTCATACCTGCCCAATGTCTTCTGCCATGGTGGATGAATGTCAAATAATTGTCACTTAGTACAGAGATATGTTCTTCCCAGAATGATGGAATCAGAGAGTTAAAGGATATATCAATGGCCACTAGTCAACCCATCCCCCCCATACCAACTGACAAGTGGAGAAATCCGTATCCTGTGTCAGCTGAACAATATGCAAGTAGCAGCAGCACCTGCTCTGACATTCCGGATGAACCCACAGTTTACCTGGAAGATCCCCAAAGTAAAAACCATTCAACTCAACCAGTCAACTTCTAAAGGTCCCATCTTAACTCAAAGTCCTCTCTTGACTTGTGATTCTGCATTGAATTTCTCATATTTCTTACAATTCATGAAATTTAGCAATTCAGTTTTATAACAACTCATGAGGTTGCTTGATTTGGGGATGTCATTTCATTTTAGGGACTGGAAAATAGTGTGGTGGCTAGTAAGTATTATTATTCCTACTTTATAGCCTGCAAATTGAGGTAGAAAGAAACAGAATTTCCCAATCTCCCCCAAAGAATAAAGCAGAAGCTGCCTGAAGGTAGGAGCTATTTCACTCTGTCTGGTAGTCTTCCTCCCCGCCCAGTTCTGACACAAAGGAGGTACTGAAGAAATGACTGGTGACTGATTGACTGATAGACATTTTACTCAATAGTCTATATAATGAATCCAAGGCAGACAAAGGAACAGACTCTTTCTGTCTTGTCCAATTCTCACATTTACACCCCTTGGGCTATTCTTCAAAGACCTCTGAATTTTGGCTCACAGACAAATTTGGATTTTTGTTCAATTTTTTCACTTGATACTGGAGTCCAGAAGGAGCTTAAATCAGGCTTCCCTTTAGGTAGTCAGGAAAAAGGATTATTTGTGATGAAATGAGGTCCTCCGATTGCAAATGCAGGAGCAGCCTAGAAATCACTCCTTCCTCTCAGTCTGGCAGACCAGATTCACTTAACCTAGAAGTGGAAGATTACAGAGAGGCAGACTCCCATTAACTATATTGTCATCACATCTGAGTCACACTCAATGTAAAACTCCACTACTAAGGCTAGCAAAACTTTGCATCCATCAAACTCAGGCCCCAGAATGAGGAGGGAGAGACAGAACCACATTTCACAAACATTTGGCCACCTGTCTGATAATGAATCTGTAGAAAAAAATTAAATAGCCCTCATTCTTGACTATCCATTAATCTTTCAGATCCCATCTGCCATAAAACATCTGCCAGGACTGTTCCTCATTGGGTAAGACAAGAAGATTTTGTTTCTAAGAAAGGGGAGAACTTTCTGACCAACATCTCTTCCCACCTTACCTGTGGGGAAGCTGGCACAACAGGAGCAGGTACAGGCTCCACTATATTGCTCATTCTGGTAGAGGGTGGACAGCTACTCGCCGCATAGTAATTCCGGAGCTTCTTACTGTGATTTTTACCCTAGAAACAGAGTGGCATAAGTCATTGTCATCAGAAAAGTTTCAATCAGGTGAATCTATTTTTTTTAAAACAATACTCATTCATTCATTCATTCACCTAGCATAGATTAAGCACCTACTATATGCCAGCACTGAATACAAAGGACAAAAGTCACTCCTCAAACCCAAATTTTTTTTTAATCTAGGAAGATATACAGTTTATACCAAGGTAAGTGGAATATAATATACACAAAAAATAAATACAAAGTAATTTCACATAGGGGAATTATGTAGGGAGCAACTTTAGATACCATCTGATCCCATAGTTCTTCACCTTTATGCATCAGAGACCCCTCTGGCAGAGTCAGTTTGGTGAGGTTGTGGGCCACTCCTCAGAATAACAGTTTTATATGCATAAAATAAAATACATAGAAATGAATGACCACAAAAAAACCATACAAGTCAATGTTTCAAAATTAAGAAGAATAAGTAGCTCAAAGGAACACATATGAGAAGATGCCTCCTCCCCATTCCTCCACCAAAGCGTTATATGTTGCACATATTTTCAGTCTTTTTCAACGTATTGACCCAGTTATGCTGATTTTTCCCCCTCTTATTTTCTCTTTAAAAAATGTACTATTTGCAATATAGGATGGCTCTCTGGGAGAGGAGAGATACTGGAGAAAATTATGATGATATGAAAAAACAAATGATATTTTTAAATAGAAATAAAATACATAAGATTGCAAAGGATAGCAATTATATTGATATCAAAATTATCTTTTATAATATTGAGTTATCAAAAAAAAATTTTAAGTTCATAGACCCCCAGGTTAACAGTCCCTGATCTGAACCAATACCCTCATTTCACAGAAGAGGAAACTTTGTCTCAGAGAAAGATGTACTCAGTGAATCCAGCCCTACTACACATATTTCATACTTTCAGCACTATCCAAAAAAATCACCTCTCTGAAGTCCACACAGAGTCTAGCACGAGAATTGGTTAATTTCAGACCTAAAAGTAGTCAATTACTTTCCTTATTGTTGCTTAGTCATTTCAGTTATGCCCAACTCTTTGCATCTTGGCATTTGGAGTTTTCTTCACAAAAAATAATGGAGGGGTTTGCCACTTCCTTCTCCAGTTCATGGTCAGATGAGGAAACTGAGATTGAATTAAGTAACTTGCCCAAGGTCACACAGTAAGTGTCTGAAGCCAGAGTTTAACTCAAGTATTCCTAACTTCAGATCCAGCACTCTATCCACTGCACCATCAATAAAACAGAAAAGGTGCCAAAGAGGAGATGTTACACCAAAAGCATGAAAAATTAAATTTTTAAAATTCTGAAAATACATTGAGTTTTTCCCAAGATCCCTGTACTTTCTCTAACTTAACAACCAACACACATTACTGCCTGGATAGGAGCTAAATGCCACTCTCTCAGTTCTCTCTGATGGTTTCAGAGGATCTCAGAGTAAATTTGAAAGACTCCCAGAGGCCATCTGATCTAACCACCTCTCTCATTTTACAGAGGAGGAAACTGAGGCCCAGAGATAAGAGGTAACTTGCCCGTGGTCACTAATGGGTGGGATTATAGGCTCTCCAACTGCTCTAGACGTTGTACCATCCTCTTATTGGGCCAGATAATCCAAAGTAATTGATATTTGGCCAGAGAATAAAGCCATCTGACTTCCAGACTATTTTGCTTATGCTCTCATCCCAATTTGTCAGTGTTCCTCTAACACATGCACCAACAGTTAGTGTAAGAAAGGATACAAAGCAATGCAGAGGAGGAGGCAGAAGCCTGAGATTTTTTACTTGTTTCAGACAATACAGAGTAACAAAACAAGAGGCATATAGGATTCCCTCAAATGTGTGTATTTAAATTATCAAAAGAATGACTAAGAGGATTATGTGTAAAACTTCAGTCTGGATTGATCGTCTGGAGAGCAAGATTAAGGAGTTCACCATTATCAGGACTTCAGTCGTACTAACTTCTTATTTTTGAGGAGCACTTCAATTAGCTATTTCATATTATTTGTTATTTGTTTGTTTACTCAACAGTGTGTATAATGAAGAGTGCTAGATTTGAGAGTTAGGAGAAACCTAGGTTCAAATCCCACCACTGACACTTTCATTTATCCATGCCACAAGCATTTAATAAACTCTTACGGTATACCAGGAACTGTGCTACATGCTAGAAATACAAAGGCATAAGAAAAAATCTGCACCCTCAAGAAACTAACTCTCCTTGGATTGAACTGGCTTCGTGACTGAACAAATAAATCACTTAACATCTCTGAGCTGTTTTCCTCACCTGCAAAACAGGGGTGATAATCTCCAAAATATCTGGTTCCTAGGAGGCAGCACAGGAATGATAATCCCTAAACATCTACGCCTTAAAAGGATCGAGGGCTGGCCTTAGAGTAAGAACACATACTGATTGTGTTTGTGCCTTCTCCAATCCTAGCAGACATCCCTCTAGGACTGAGTTACAGATACATCACAGTTTTTCCCTGACAGAGGGAATTTCCACACCTAAAGTTCTCTACTATCAATGAAATGGCTGGGAGAGATTTTTTTTTCAAGGATCCAATGGAATGATACCTCTCAAGTGAGTGGTAAACCTTCCTGCTATTAGCATCAGCAGCAAGGGAGGTTGTTAACCCAGTCTACAGAATATTTTTAGAGCTTGATTTAGCCTCCAAATCTTTGCACTTCAGTAATATGATCTTTCCACTGTACAATTATTATATATTATCTTACATTTCTAGAGTGTTTTAAGGTTTATAAGGAACTTTTCCTACAACCACTTAGGAAAGGATGGAATAAACCTGCATAAATCTTCCGCATTTCTATATAGTAGTAACAAAGCCCAACAGCAAAAGATAGAAAGAGATATCCCATTTAAAGCTATGGTAGACACTATAAAAATATCTGGGAGTCTACCTGCCAAAACAAATCCAAGGACTATATGAACACAATTACAAGACACTTTTGGCATATATAAAGTCAGATCTAAGTAAGTGTAAAAACATCAGTTGCTCGTGGGTAGGCTGAGCCAATATAATAAAAATGACAATTCTACCTAAATTAATTTACTTATTTAGTACCCTACCAATCCACTATCAGATAATTATTTTCTAGAGCTGGAAAAAATAATATCAAAATTCATCTGGAAGAACAAAAGGTCCAGCATATCAATGGGACAAATGAAAAGAAATGCTAGGGAAGGTGGCCTAGCACTACCAGATCTCAAATTGTATCATAAAGCAGCAATTATCAAAACCACTTAGTACTGGCTACGAAACAGAAGGGTAGACAAGTGGAATAGGCTAGGTACTCAAGACACAGTAAACCCAAGGACCCCAGCTGCTGGGATAAGAACTCACTGTTCGACAAAAATTGCTGGGAAAACTGGATAACAGTGTGGTGGAAACTAGGCACAGACCAATGCCTGACACCATTCACAAGAACAGAGTTCACATGGGTACACGATCTAGGTATAAAGATTGATACTATGGACAAATTGGTGGAGCAAGGAATAGTGCATATATCAGATTTATGGAGAAGGGAAGAATTTTTAACTAAAGAAGAGATAGAAAGCACTATAAAATACAAGATGGATAATTTTAATTACATTAAACTGAAAAGTTTTTGCACAACCAAACCCAATGCAACCAAGATTAGGAGGGATGAAGAAAACTGGAAAAGAATTTTTGCAGCTAGTGTTTGTGATAAAGGCCTCATTTCTAAAATATATAGAGAACTGAGTCAAATGTACAAAAATACAAGTCATTCCCCAATTGATGAATGGTCAAAGGATATGAACAGGCAGTGTTCAGAGGAAGAAATTAAAGATATCTATAGTCATAAGAAAAAATACTATTAAATCACTGTTGATTAGAGAGATGCAAATCAAAACAACTCTGAGATACCACATCACACCTATCAGACTGGCAAACATGACAGAACAGGAAGATGATAAATGTTGGAGAGGATGTGGGAGAGTTGGAACACTAATTCAATGGTGGTAGAGCTGTGAGCTGATTCAACCATTCTGGAAAGCAATTTGAAATTATGCCCAAAGGGCTACAAGAATGTATATGCCCACTTTGACCCACAATATCGCTTCTAGGACTGTATGCCCAAGAGATCATAAAAATGGGAAACGGTCCCACATGTACAAAATTATGTATAGCAGCACTCTTTGTGGTGGCCAAAAACTGGAAATCAAGGGGATGTCCATCAATGGGGGAATGACTGAATAAATCATGGTATATGAATGTAATGAAATACTATTGTGCTATAAGAAATGATGAACAGGAAGACTTCAGAGAGGCCTGGAAAGACTTATATGATCTGATGCTAAGTGAAAGGAGTAGAACCAAGAGAACTTTGTGCACAGCAACAACCACCGTGTGCAAGTTTTTTCTGGTAGACTTGAAACTTCACTGCAATGCAAGGCCTTAAAAAAATTCCCCAATGGGCTTTTAAGGCAAAATGCCTTCCACATCCAGAGAAACAACTATGGAGTTCAATCACAGAATGTAGTATTACATTTTATTTTGTTGTATGATTTCTCCCATTCATTTTAATTCTTCTACACAGCATGACTATAGTGAAAATGTATTTAATAGGAATGTACGTGTAGAATCTATATAAAATTGTATGCCATCTCAGGGAGGAAGGGGGAGAGAGAGAAGAGGGAAGGGAAAAAAACCTAAGTCATATGGTAGGAATTGTAGAACACAGAAAATAAATAAAATTAATAATAAAAAAATTTTTAAATTTTAAATTTTTAAAAAAAGGAAAGGATGGAATATAAGCATTTTCTCCCTTTCCACCACCCTTCCTTTTTTGCCCCTAAATCAATCTACCAACAAACATGAACATACACCTGTTAAGGATCACTGTGTTAGACTCTAAGAATATAAAGACAAGGGGGAAACAGACCTTGCCTTCAAGGAATTCACATTCTTTTGAATCTAGAAACTTAGACACAGCTACAGTGATCAGCCAAGGTTCACATAAGTGTCTGAGCTGGGATTCAAACTCATGGTCCCCCCAGAGGCCAGCACTAGCACTCTGTGATGATAACTGATTTTATCCATTCAATGACTCAGATAAAAAGCATAATCAGTACTAAATATGAACTTTGGCCTCTCTCCACCGCAGGACTATGATAGCTTTTTTTTTTCTTTAAGGACTGGTTTATTTTTTTCATAGCATTTCTGGACACCTCCTCCCATCTTATGTTGTTCCCACCACTGATGGTGGTAGGTGAATTCTGGGTACACCAGAGATGGCCCACCTCAGATGACCTAGGAGAAGTCTGGTGGAGAGACCCATGCTTTCCAAACTTTGGTTGGTATTAAAAAGCAAAGGTCAAGTATGATCTTATGTCTGAGCAGGATTTTTAACCTAGTGACAATACTTAGCTTCCTTCTCTGACAGACACTGCATAAAATAAGCTTGCTACATTAAACATCATTCTTTCTAAAGATGTCTATTTTTACCTCCTGGACACTGGTTTTTCTTTTCATCCTTCCTTTGAATATCAGATAACAGAACTGAAGGTAACAGAAGTGACCGGTTCTTACCTAATTACTAAACATTATAAATATTAATATATGGTGCAGAGGAGAATGTCAGGCCTAGAGTCAGGACCTGAGTTCAATTCCATCTTCAGACATTTACTAGCTATGTGACCCTGGGCAAATCACTTAACCCTGTTTATCTCAGTTTCCTCACCTGTAAAATGAGACAGAGAAGGAAATGGCAAACCACTCTAGGATCTCTGTCAAGAAAACTCTAAATGGGGTTACTAAGAGCCAGACACAATTAAAATGACTGAACATAAATCCTAATCCACATTTAATAAAGCAGAGATGAGACTTTAAAAGGGATTGTGTCCTCTCTGGCTTACTATAATAGCATGATATCAGTATGTCAACTTGCTCTTGACAGCAACAAATTCGACATGAATACTGGCCTTGGAGTCACAAAACCTGAATTCAGATCAAAACTTTAAACAAGTCACTTTACCTTCTTTGGACCTGTTTCACTGTCTATAAAATTAGGAGGCTGCTCTCAGTGACCCCTCAGATCCCTTTGCGACTCTAAATCTATGATCAGTATAGCATGGTTGATAGACCTGAGTTCAAATCCTGACATTGCTGTGTGACAATGACACCACTTCACATCTCTGAGCCTCTGTCCAAAAAAAGGGAGAAAGCACAAAACTGAGATGGTTTGAGCCATTCCAGTTCTAAACCTATGATCCCGTATCAGAAATGTGAGGCTCATAACAGACTACTTGCCATCTTGGGGAGAGAAAAGAGGAAGCAAGGAGGGATAAAAAAATTTGGAACTCAGAACCTTATAAAAGTGAATGTTGAAAACCATATTTACATGTAATTGGGAAAAATAAAATACTATTAAGTGGGAGGACAAAGAAATGTAAGGTTCTCAACATGTTTCTTAGGGTTTTCTCCCAATTTGGATTCATAAATTTCCTCCTCCGAGCATCTTCTCTCTACCCTGGACATTCTTGCTGATAAGACAGGCTTATTGTACAGCACACCACACTTGCCCCTAAGGAGCAGCAGCCTGCAGGCAGATGCTAATAAAAACGAAGGCGTGCTTCGTCTCCAGTGATTTGATTTTTAAATTAAGTTACAACCAAAGCCATGATTTTGTAGCTATAAATATAAATGACCTCATTTAAAAATAAAATAGCCTGAAAGCATTTGGGGACTGGTTGACCAGCATAAGAATCCCTAAAACAAGGCAAAAGCTGCTCCTAACTTTATGAGAAGAGCAGTGAACAGATCTGGTCCATCCAAGGAAGCAAGAAAATGTTCCAAAAGTGTTCATTAAATGCTCCGCATTGTGGAAATATGATGTGTTAAAATATAAAAGCAAGACACTTCTCAGACTGGACAAATGGCTTTCCCTTGTCAGTGAGGCAAACAAGCATTTCAATTAAACAACCAATAAACATCAGTTAAGTACCTATATGCATTTATTAATCACCTATTGTTTGTGCACATTAGAATTGATGAGCTAAGATTTCTGAGGGAAAGGGTATTATCATGGGAATTATGAGCACAACTTAAAACTAATCTATATGATGCCAGTGAAAATTCCTATAAACTACAGCCCAGTGTGGCAGCTGGAGGTGAAAAGAACGAGGGGTCAAGGCAGCCTCTGATCCATAATGACTGTGTGACCCTATGAAGGGTCACCCATACTCCATGCAGCTCTCTTGGGCCCTGATTTCCTCCTTTGTAAAATCAAAGTGTGGAACACAATGGCCTCTGGGGTCCCTTCCAACTCAAGATCTGTGAACCTAAAATGACAAGTTACAGAAAGGATGCTATTCTATACAAATAGAAGGAGCTTCCTAGGACAATTAAAATCATAGGTCTAGACCCCTTCAAAAGAAAAATTCTATAACAAGTCACAGAAAGTAAGCTCTTCTGGAAAAAAAGATAAAGGACAGATTTTTAATAGCATCCTATAAAGAAGGGTGCTGGGTTTGGAGTCAAGAAAACCTGAGGTCACAGCCTGCTTCTTACACTGCCTCAGACAATTCCATAGGACTTAACTACTATGTCACAGAGGGATGACAATTTAAAATGGTGGAAAGAATTCCCACACTGGGAGATCCCTCAAGCCAATAAAATCCCCAGTCCTTCCACCTATCTTGCATATGACAAAAGAATGAAATCAGATGGCCTGTCCCATAGAAAACAGGTAAATAAAAAATTGGCTTTTCAGAAATTCTGAAATTTCTATTTAAATAATAGGAGGTTAGGGGATCCACTTGCCAAAAACAAACCCAGAAACTATATGAACACAATTAAAAAACACTTTTCACACCAATCTAAATAATTAGAAAAACATCAGTTGCTCATAAGCGGCTGAGCTAGTATAATGAAAACAACAATTCTACCTAAATTAATTCACTGATTCGGTGCCATACCAACCAAACTACCATACTATTTATAGAGCTAGAAAAAAAAAAACAAAATTCATCCAGAAGAACAAAAGGTCCAGAATAGCAAGGGCATTAATGAAAAGAAATGCTAGGGAAGGTGGCCTAGCCATACCACATCTTAAATTGTATTATAAAGCAGTAATCATCAAAACTATTTGAAACTGGCTAAGAAATAGGGCAGTGGATCAATGCAATAGGTTAGGTATACAAGATACAGTGGTCAATGATTATAGTAATGGAGAGTATAGTAATTTACTGTTTGATAAACCCAAAGACTAACTTCTAGGATAAGAACTCACTATTTGACAAAACTTCTGGGAAAACTGGAAAATAGTATGGCAGAAACTATAAAGTCAAAATAGATATATAATTTGGATATTAAAAACTGATACTATAAAAGCAAACTAAGAGAGCAAAGAATAGTTTATCTGTCAGGTTTATGAAAAATGGAAGAATTTATAATCCATTGGGATACAGAACATTTTTATGAAATGCTTTTCTGGATAATTTTGATTACATTAAATTAAAAAGGTTTTGCACAAAGCCAATGCAACCAAGATTAGGAAGAAAGCAGAAAACTGGGAAAGAATTTTTTATAACCAGTGTCTCTGATAAAGGCCTTATTTCTAGAATATGTAGAGAACTGAGTCAAATTTATGAGACTACAAGTCATTCCCCAATTGATAAAGGGTCAAATGATATGAACAAGCAGTTTTCAAATGAAGAAATTAAAGCTTTCTACAATTATACAAAAAATGCGCTAAATCACTACTGATTAGAGAAATGCAAATCAAAACAGCTTAGGTATCACTTTACACCTATCAGATTTACTAACATGGCAAAACAGGAAAATGATAAATCCTGGAGACGACGTGGGAAAACTGAAACACTCATGCATTGTTGGTGAAGTTTTAAACTGATTCAATCATTCTGAAGAGCAATTTGAAACTACGCTCAAAAGTCTATAAAAATGTGCATACCCTTTGACCCAGAAATACCACTACTAGGTCTGTATCTCAAAGACATCATAAAAATGTGAAAAAGACCCCTTTTTGTCCTAGTAGCTCTTTTTGTGATGGCAAAGAATTGGAAATTGAGGAGGTGCTCAAAACAAGTTGTGGTATATGAGTAACAGAATACTATTATGCTATAAGAAATGATGAGCAGGAAGACTTAAAAAAAAATCTTTTAGAGACTTGAATGAACTGATGCTAAGTGAAGTGAGCAGAACCAGGAGAATGTTGTACACAGTGACAGTCACCTTGGGTGATGACTAACTTTGATAGACATCTCTTCTTAGCCATGCAAGGATCCAAAAGACAACTCTAAAGGACTCATGATGGAAAATGCTGTCCACGTCCAGAAAAAGAACTACAGAGTCTGAAAGCAGATTTGTTCCAGTTTCAAGATGTGTTGGTGTGGAACTGTCTCACTGAATTCAGAGTCAGACCACCTCTAACTCAAGAATAGGCATTTACTGAGATTGCACCTCTCATGAAGTGGACTAAATTCTAAGAGGAATCAGCAACTCAGAAAAAAGCAAGATAGATTTTTATAGTTGATTGGTTTGTTGTTGTCTTGTGTTCTCAAAGAGGACCAAAATGACATCACCATGCCAGTCAAGTTTCAATATGTCCAGCTGTGACTGATCAAAAAAATATGAGCTCAGAATGCTCTATCACAGGTCAGGCACAAATAATCCATATGAACATTTGAGATGGAGGGTAAAGATGTAATTACATAACAGAAATTATGAATCTTAAAAAGGAAGGAGGGGTTACTTAAGGGATTAGGTAATAGGGGAGGAGTCCCAGCCACAGTGAAACTGCACATGTGATTACCCACAATGCATACAGAAAAAAATCATTGGGGGGGTATGTATGATAATGATATTATAATAAGCCTTTCTGTGTCACAAGTTCAACTAAAGAACAGCTTTTGCTATAACTACGCAGGTGCCTACTTAGGGAAAGTCCCTTCTATGGTTCTGGAGTTCACATTCTGCTTGGGCAACCTGGTGGAGCTACTTTCTGATTGGCTGATATTGTGGTCCTGCGACTAGATGAACGTGGTTGTGGTTGAGCACATGGACATATCTGCTGTTTCTGGGGGAAATATAACGAATGGGTCTGGGGGCTGTGGCTAGGTAGAGACAGTGGCTGGGATCCCATTACATGGACACATCTGCTGTTTCTGGGAGAAATATGAGTTCATGGACACACCTGTTGTTCTAGAGAGCAGTGGGGCATATATGAGGAAGTTAGTGGGGGAGGGAGGATGATTGGCTAGGTAGGGGAAGTGGACCTGCTGTTCAGTGGGGTCTATAAGGAAGTTAGAATATTGGGGCTGGGGCAGCTTTATTAGGATTCCCTCAGATTGAAGTATATGATTTGCTCTCTCTTTTTTTGTTTGTTTTTTCTTTCTTGTGATTTCTTCCATTGGTTCTAATTCTTCTTTACAACATGATTAACATGAAAATAGATTCAATATGAATGTATATGTAGAACCTATATAAGATTACATGCCATCTTGGAGTGAGGGGAGAGGCAAAATGGGGTGAAATTTTAGAACTCAAAATCTTATGGAAGTGAATGTTGAAAACTAAAAACAAATAAATTTAAAAAAAAAAAGAAGAGGAGGCAACAAGGAATCAATAGTAGATTAGAGTACTTAACTTAGAAAACTCAAATCTGGTTTCAAACACTTTCCACATTGATACAGACAGGTCACCTAATACTCTGAGACTCAGTTTCTTCCTTTATAAAATGAGAATAACAGCACCTATTTCACAGCATTGTTCAGAGGATCAAATGAGACAATGGAAAACAACTTTTCCAAATGCAAAGCATCACATAAATGTGAGCTATTACCTGTACAGCTGTTCCAGATGTTCTCTGTACCTTGGTTCTCTTTATTAACCTACAGCTCTATTTTCTTCACATTTCTTACTCCAGTAACTCCAACGCAGTCTTATCCTTTTCCTCAACCCTCTCATCATTCTGCCCATGGTGAGATGGTCAGCAGACTTTGAACCATATCCAGAGGCCACACAAAAGCCTTTATCTCCCTGACCCTGTTTCATCATCTGTAAAATCAAGATGGCACCTGTAATGCCTACCTTGCAGCGTTGTCGTGGAGATCAAATGCAGCAAAACATGTCAAGTGTTTGGCAAGGCTTTGGGTCATGTTTTGTGTTTAACATGTTTTTGTGTTATGGACCCTTTGGCAACTTGGGGAAGCCAAAGCTTCTCAGAAAACATTTTTGTTGCCTACATTCCTAATTGAAGCAAGTACTCAGTTTCAGCTAGAAGTTAATGTAAATAAAGATGTAGTCCTTTTTCCTATCCAACCCCAAAGACCCCTTGAAATCTACCCACAGACCTTCTAGAGGCCCAAGAACCCTAAGAACTCCTACTCTATATGAATATCAACAATTACTATTAATATTGTTGCTAATTGGTCTCCCTGTGCCTACAACTCCGACAACAAGGGTAATATTACAGAGATACAGCTGGAAGGGCCTTCGGAGGTCACCTAAGCCAATCCCCTTATTTTACAAATGAGCCAACTGACTTCCCCAAGGTCAAACCTAGAGACAAGGACTATAAATCTAGGGCTCTGTCCATGCTACCACTCTTTCCATTGCCTCCCTAGAACATGTTGCCCTACTCCTGTCACTTTCTAATTTAGAAATACTAAAGAACACCCTGATTATTGAGACATTTACCCAATAATTTGCTTCCTGTTTTCTCCCCTCCAAATTGAATTAACTAATTATATCAGACCTGAAGTAGCTAGGGACCAGTGCTATTATCATTAATCTGATCACCAGCCAATTTTAGTGCTCATCGAACGGCAGACATACAATCAAAATGCTAGAGCACAATAAATCAAGGGGAAAATCTGAACTAGGGCCCATTTTCATTGCTGTCTGTTTCAGGCTCACTGCTCAACACCACGGTGTAGGAGGTAGACTGAATTCCCCTATACGTTACCAGCAGCTTCCATTATTGTCTGTCCAAACTACTATGAAAAACTAAATCTACAGCTACATAAAAGCATCTTGGCAAGTAAAGATAGCTGGAAAGAGTTGGGACTTGGAATCAGAAAGCCCAGAATTTAAATTCTACATCCAATACCTATTAGCGATATTACTCAGGGCACATCACTCTCTAAGCCTCACTTCTCACTGGTAAAATGAGGATGATGATATCTGTAGTAGCCATCTACACTAGATGAGATATCAATTGTTACTATTAAAACACGTGTAAAGCAACCCAAGTTTTCTCTGATAAAAGCAAATTACTTCCTTAAAAGGCAGACAAAAAAAAATTACGGAATTTTAGAGTTAGAAGGTACCTCAATGGCCATCTAGTTCAACTTATACCATGTAAACAAAGTCTAACTATAACATACCCAATGGATCATCCCGCCTCTTCTGAAAGACCTCCAACGAAAGTCATATGTACCATGTGTGTACATGCAAATGTCCCTGCATTCCTGTTTGATTTTTAAGAGACCAGAGACTCCCAGCAATTCATTTAGGCCCCTTAATGCCTCTCATTTGGACCATTCCAATAGTTGCCTACCTGGTGATCTTGCCTTTAATCATTTCCACTTCAAATTATACTATGCCCCCAATAACATTAGTCTTCTTGTTGCAGATATAAAGTGTAAACTCTTTGAAAACAGGGACTGTTTGATTTTTGGTTTTGTATCCCCAGCACCTATGATAGGGACTGATATTTAGGAAGTGCCTAATCAGTAGTTTTTAACTGACTGAGAGGCACGATGTCTTTCCCCTACCCAAAACCATCAGTGGCTCCCCATTGCCACAGAAGGGATTCAGCCTCCGTTCCTACCCTGACCTACTTCTGCCCTCTTTCATGTACTCCTCACCAAAGGGGTTGAGCACAAGGCTTGTGAGTCATATGTGGCACACAACATTCCCAAGTATGGCCTGAACCAGAATAAAAAGAAACATTTAACAAAATAAAAATAAATAAATAAAACACAATAAAACATAGACATCAATGTGTTTTTCTCTAAGTCAACATGTAGTGCACAGGGACCCTTATGTATAATTTGGTGACCTTTGTAACTATTTGAAAGTGGCATAGGACACCACTGCCTGACCCTACACCCAAGAGGCTGAGTAATTTAGTCATTAAAGGACAAGCTTGGCAGACTGGAACCCCTGGGTTCAAGTCCTTCCTCTAATGCATATTAGCTAGGTAACCATGAGCAAGTTATTGAGTAATTCTATAAAGCTACAAATTAGACATGTTGTAGGACTGCATCCATAGAGGTCACTGCCCTATGCAGGTCACATAAGTGGTAAGTGACCAGCCAGGATTCAAATTCAGGTCCCCAAAGGCCAACATCAGTGTTCTGCCCATCTCGCCACACTCCTCTATATATCCAGTAGTGAATACATTCATTCCTGGGATCTCCCTCCCTGAAGGCCAAAACTCTGATTTTATCCACTCAATAATCTGGATAGAAAGTATACTAGCTACAAAATATATAATAAGCAGGCTTCTGACTTCTCCCAATTCTACTGTAAGGTTATCTGGTTTTTAAAAAAATGATTAGTATAAGAAAAGTATCTACTTTGCTTAGTGTTTATTAAATTCAGAATTTTTTAAAAGCCTAAATGTTCAAAGATTAAAAAGAAAAATTGGCTTATTTTCCTTACACTTGGAAAATTATAACTCAACTACCACGATCACCACCCACCAAAGAATAAAACCACAAAGCTATGCACAGATTTGCCTATTCCCTATTTCTACACATGGTCCTGAGCTTCCTCCTCCTGGTCTTTTACTCATAACATTCTTTATACCGTTTGCTAGCTCTTAGCTTTTAAAAAACCAAATTATCTAAAGCCAGCACTGGCCCAAATATCTTTCACTGTGTTTAGCTATTTCAAGGCAGTTGCTAAGAGCAGTGAGTAAGGCTATAAGAGATGCTACGGCTCCTTCATTTGGCTCCTGTGGACTCCTGAGAGAGGAAGCCTTGGGTTTTACCAGTGTCATCTTAAAGCACACTGAGCTGGAATGGGAAACCATTCCAATGACTTGTCATTGCTTCCCAAATCTCCCTCCTAAAGATTTCACTTTTAACTTCCTCTGATAAACAACAAATAAGAGACATCTGACCTGTTTTTTGAATGTTAAAAAAAATTGTTCATGCATTTCTTGAACACCTCTTATGTACTAAGCCCTAGGGTCAATACTGAGTGAAGCCCCTGACCCTCAAGGGTCAGAAGATTATGGAAGCATTAGAACTTATGCGAATTCAAAGGTAATCTAGTCCAACCTTCTCACTTTATACACACACACACACACACACACACACACACACACACACACACACATATATATATGAGGAAACTCAAACCCTTGCCCAAGGTCACACAGGCAGTAAATGACAGAGCTAGGATTTGAACCCAGAAACACTGGGTCCAAATCTAATCTGCTTCCTGGTATACCCCACTGCCTTCTGGCTTGAGGGTGATATGACCCATACATATAATACCCAGTGCATGAAATAAGCAGGAGAGAGTCAGAGAATTAGAGCTAGAAAGGATTTTAGGGGTCATCTAATCCAACCTTATTTTTAAAATGGGGAAACTGAGGCTCAGAGAAAGGAGGTAATTGCCCAACATTAATTCAAACTCAGGGCCTCTACCTCCAAAGACAGTGTATTTTCCAAGCCACAATAACACCTGCATAAGGGAGATACAAATATTATGCTATGAGATTCCAAAGAAATGAGAGATCATTTCAACTTCAGGCAGGGAGAAAGGATAGGAAATAGAAACAATAAAAAGTGCACCCAGGGGTAGCCTTATTTGAGCTGAATTTTAAAGGATGGATAAGATTTCAATAAGTGGAGATGGAGGCAAGGGAGGCATCTTATGTATAAATTCCATTCATCCAACATTTATTAAGCTAACTATGGGCAAGGCACCAGGAAAGCAAAGACAAAAATAGTCCTTGCTCTGACCCCAAAGAGCTCTCCTTCTATCGGAGGAGAAAATACCCACATGGAGAAATAAATACAAACTAATTTCAAAAGGACTGCTAGCACTAACAATTGGAGAAATCAGAAAAGGCTTCTTAGAGGAAGCGACATTTAAGGCAAGCCTTAAAAGGCTCTAAGAACTCCAGGAGAAGGAAGGAAAAGGGATAGAATTCCAGAGATGTGGGGAGAGACTGTGGAAAGGCAGAGGGAGAGAGACAGATGGTCATGGACTAGGGACAGCAAGTGGACCACTTCAACAGCAGCATGCACAAGGGGATATAATGTACAATCTACATGGGAAGACAAGTTGAAGTCAAATAGTGAAGGATTTTAAATGCCCAATAGAAGAGTTTGCATTTTATCCTAAAGTGATAGGAAGCTACTGAAATTTCTTGAGCAAAGGAATGACATGCTCAGTACCATGCTTTAGAAATATTAGTTTGGCAGCTACGCTTTTGGCAAATTTGAGGGGATGGCCAGACATAGAGAATCAATTACAAGGCTATCCCAGTGGTGTTGGTTGGAGGTGATGAGAGCCTGACTTAGGGTGGCTGAGGTGTTCCTGGAAAGAAGGGGATGGATGCTAGAGAAGTGGACCTCAGTAGTATCTTGGGTGGGGAGGTAGAGGGAAAAGTCAACAATGAATTTTAGGTTAGAGACACTAAGTGGCTAGGAGAATGGCAGTGCCCTGGCTAGGAAAAAGGAAGTCAGAATGAAAGGGTGAAAGAGAAAGAGAAAAAATTCTGGCTTGGATATGACTTTAAGATGCCTATTAGACTTCCAGGTAGAGCTGTACAGCAGGCAATTAGAGATGGGGGATTTGACATGAAGATTTGGAAGCAATATCCAGGGATAGCTGGACAGAACTTTGTGAGTCTTAAAAACAAACTGTAAATTCTCCATCCCCTAACCTCTTAGAGCATGTTGTCTGTAATTCTCTTCTGGAAACAGCAGGTTACCTAGGAAAGAGCGCAAGCTCTGGATCAAATAACCTGGGTTTGAATCCTGGCTCTGTTACTTAAGTCTGGCCAACTCAATTCCCTTCTCAGAGCCTCAGATGCCAATCAAAGTCCCTTCCATCTCTAATCCCCCAGATTGTATCAATCTGGCTAGAAAATGATAAATTATGATTCTTACCATGGAAAACCTTAAACATCAGGGGGAAGATTTACAGTTGCTTCAGGAGCAGTATATAGCCACCAAAGACTGAAATAGGAGGGTACCATGATCACAATATCAGTGGTCCAAAGAGATTAATCTGGTTGGTGTGTAGGCTAGCCTAAGGAGAAAAGATGGAAGCTAGGAGACCAGTTGGGCAGATGTTGAAATAGTTTAGACAAGAAGCCATAATGACTGACATGATCATGAAGGGGTTGAAAAGCAGATGACAGATTTGAGAGACCTTCCAGAAGTCAAAAGCTATAGGACACAGCAATGAACACTTGTCAAGAGAGAAGATAAAGGAGTAAAAGGGGCAAAGGTCCCCAACGTTTTGAGCCTGGGAAAATGGGGTTAACAGAATTGGTCGAATCAAGAATAGTTTTAAGGGAGAGGTCATGTGTGAAATGTTGGTGGCACATCCTGGTGAAGATATCCAGCAGACAGAAATTCAGGCTAAGGGCCCGGAAGAGAACTTAGAACTAGAGGTACAGATTTGAGAATCATGCAACCTCAAAATTAGAAGGAACCTCAAAGGTCTAGAGATACAGTGTGGTAAAAGTGCGCTCAGACTGAGGATGACCTGGGCTTAAATCGTTCCTCAAGATACTTATGCATGGTGGGACTCAGGGCAAGTCGCTCAAGTGATTCATGAGCGTAATCTCTGTACATGAGATACCTCATCTGGAAAATGAAGAGGTTAGACTCAAGGATCTCCAAGGCTCTTCCAGCTCTATGATCCATCTAATCCAAGTCACCCTTGACCAAGAATCCCCTTGACTACATTTCTAAGAAGTCATCATTCAGCCTGGGTCTTAAACTCTGCAGGGAGTGGGAAACCACTACCTCCCAAAGCAACTCATTTCAAGCGCAAAGGAAAGTTATTCCTTAAAATAAAGTCCAAAGTTACAAGTCTGAAACTTGTAACCACTGTTCCAAGTTCTCTCCTCAAGCACAGAACAGGGCTGATTCCTCCATTACAGGACAGTCCTTTAAGGGCTGGAGGTACTTGCACAAAGGTGATCATTTAAGGTCTGGGAGTCAATGAGATCATCAAGAAATATATGTAGGGAGCAATAAAGGTCAAGGTCAGCAATCTGGAGAATGCTTGGCTGGTAGGAAATGGCTAAGCATTCAGTTCTTAGAAGCAGGAGAGAAGAAAAGTGAGAGAAATCAAGGGAATTCTGGGAACCCAGTATTGTGGAGGCCAAGGAAACAAAGAGAGAAGATCAAGGAGGAAAGGAATCATCCCAGCACAGTAGAGGCACACTTCAATGGACTAAGAAGTGAGGGAAAAGCAAGAGAAAGCCAGGATGGCAGATTCTTCTTCCAGACATTTGGCTACAGAAGAAAGCAGAGGAAGAAAATGGTAGCTTGGAGGGAGAAGTTTTTCACTTATTGGCTTTTCTTTTTTAAAGAATAGGGGGAAAATTCAATTTGAAGGAGCATTTGTAGGAGCCAGTAGAGTCAAAGCAATGGAAGTGTGGCACAGGGGGAGAAGGATTGGGGTTTAAAACCTGATTCGATCACTCATTACCTGGGTGACTTTAATATAGACATTTCACTTTGCCAGACCTCAGTTTCCTCATTCTTCAAATTAGAAAGTATGGATTGGATAATCTTGAAGGTCCCTTCAAGTTATGAAGATTAAAGATACAAAGGGGGGTAACTGTGAAACTCAAAAGCCTGAGAATAAGAGTTGGGCTTGCGATTTTACCAAAGGAAGAAACTTCTCCCCATGTGAGTTCCCTGGAACATGTTGATTGACTTAAGTCACACAGTGAATATGTCAGAGGCAGGACTAGAGTCCTAGCTTCCTTAGCTGCAAAGTTGGCTCTCTATCCACTACAACAACTGTGTCTTAAGTAAGTATAAAATTGGGTTTTCTGATACTTGGAAAGGCCTTTGGTATCAATATAGGAGGCAGAAGGGAATAGATAGAGTGCTTGACTTGGAATCACAAAGACCTAAGTCCAAATCCTGACCAACCCTGGGCAAGTCACTCTCTAGGCCTAAGTTTCTTTATCTGTAAAATTAGTTTGTTGGTCTAGAGAAACTTCCAACTCTAAATCTATGATCCTATGGCCTTCATTTTTATTAATGAGGAAACTGAGGGTCAGAGTAGTGATAGGATCAACAGGATAGTCACAAGCTAATTAAGTGTCTGAGGTGAGATGTAAATCCAAGTCTATCTTGGTCCAAGTCCAGTTATCTACCCCCTATACCACACTGCCTCTCAAATATCCCACCCTATACACCTCAGAAAGTGCCCTTTCCACTTGCTACTCTAAATAGATGGAAAAGACTGGATATATCTTCTACATTCAGAGTTTTTTACATGTTGCCCCCCCGTGAGAATGGGACTTCCTTGAAGATGGGAGCCATGTTTTGCTTTTTCTTGTATCCCCAATGTTGAGCACAGTACCCGTCACAAAGCAAGTTTACTTTTTGAAAAATCAGGAGTGGCTGATGAACAACGTGAAAAATGAAATCAGGACAGCCCTAATGAAAGTTCCAGTGCTCTGTTCTCGCTTCCTCCCTGTAGTCCTTAAATATTACTTAGGGCTTGCAAATTTGCATCAGCAACCATCAGCTGTTGTCTTACTCTTCCCTTATTCCAACCCTACTCCTATCACTAGATAAAGACAACGTCTATAGGTTCCTGCAACTTTCCCTTTAAAAGAAAAAAGATACCGATTTTGAAAGCTGCCAGACTGGGTCAAACTCTGCACATCAAATATGAGATGTCAGATCCCTGCATGAGAGACTCAGAGCAGCCTACAACAAAGACGGGACTTACTTATGCTAACAAAAGGAAGAGTGGGGTGGAAAGCATCCTATAAAACAGGTATAAGGTATCTCTTTAGGAAAAGAAAAAAGAAAACAAAAGAAATTTAAACCCTAGAACCTCATTGTTCGCCATATTCTGGATTATGGTCTTTCGTGTTGTTCTTGTGCCATGGCCCCCTCTGGCAGGCTGGGGAAGCCTATGGAGGGAGCCATTCTCAGAACAATGTTTTAAATGCATAAAATAAAATATAGAGGAATACAAAGAAAACCAATTCTACTCAAATACAGTTATCAAAAGTTTTTAAACAAGTACTCATGGATCAGATGCTGCCTGTTGAGAGGCCCAAGTATCTTAAAATGTCTTTGCCTCCAAAGCACCCTCTGCCCTAAAAGAGTTATTAATAAAACTCATCTTGAGGTTTTTGTGCCATACTTACCTGATAATGAGCTTGAGCCTGCTGGGCCGAGTTCAAGGTGACATTACAGAGTTTACAGTACAGGGGCCTACATAGTTCCTCCAATGCAAAATCCTGCTCCACGGCCCCAGCTCTAGTGAGCTCCTGTGCTCTAGCTAGGGGCAAAGTAGCCTCCAGACCCAGAGGTCTCTGTGGGGACAGCAGAAAGGTGGTTCTTGACCTGGTAGCCACTGACATAGGAAGAGGGGGTGAGAGCTGCTCAGGGGGAGGAAGTCCGGTGTGCTGCAAGAGGATCATCAGGCAGGACTGTGGGCATGCTCCAGGGGCCGGTAGCAAGCCTGATCTTCAGATCTGAATCAACAAGAAAGAGATATTCAGATGGTAGCATTTAGCAACATAGATATACTTAAACTCACTGTTTATGAACTACCTATTACTGTGCTGGGCACTTAAAACAAATACTTTGTTTATATAAAGACAAGAACAAAACAGTTTCTGCCATCAAGAAGCCTACAGTCTAATGAAGGAAAACAATAGCACAGCCACACATAAGTAAATACAAAAGATACAAAGTCATTTTGGAGAAGCCAAGCCTCACCGCCTAGGTGGCACCATAGTGCATAGAGTGCTGGACCTAAAGTCAGAAAAACTCATCTTCATGAGTTCAAATCTGGGCCTCAGACACTTATTAGCTATGTGAGTTTGGGCAAGTCACATAATCCTATTTGCTTCAGTTTCCTCATCTGTAAAATGAGGTGGAGAAGAAAATGGCAGACCACTCCAGGATCTTTGCAAAAAAAAACAACCAAATAGGGTCATAAGGCGTCAGACTGAACAATTGAACAACAAAGCCTCGCTAAGAATTCAGGTGAGGGGAATTAGGAAAGGCTTTTTAGAGCAGGTGATACTTGAGCAGGGCATTAAATAGGACTAGTAAACAAAGGAGAGGAGGGGGAGCATTCTATCATTTCACAGAAAATGAACCGATCAGAATGACCATGAGGGCTGAAGAACCACCAAAGAAAAGTCAGCCTGCTGTGGTATAAAAGTTACCAACTCTGAAGTCAGAGGACCACGGTTAAAATCCCACCTTTGCCACTTAATACCTCCATTTCCTCATCTGTAAAATGAGGGGCTTAAACTGACTATTGAGATCCCTTTTCAGCTCTGGGGCCCCAGGCCTATTATACCAGTTTGTGACTCTGGAAAGATTATTTTATGTGTTTGGGCATCAGTTTCCTCATTTGTAGAAATGAGGGCTAGAACTGATGTCCTCTGATGTCCTCCTTTCAGCTCATTATGATCCTATGACTTCATATGACAACCCAGCATTTCTATATTGTTATTTTTCCTCTGATTTGATAAACCATTATCTGGGCCAGCTCTTTGCTCTTGCATGTGTCCAGGAAACAACCCTATTTCTTTACTTCCTAATAAAAATCCTCAAGGTTCAGCCCTTTGTAGAACTTTCCACTTTACCAGAGACTAAGCTATGACTTCCCTTCAACTCTTAACCCACTTGACCATAAATGAGATTTGATTTCAGTCCACTCAGTTCCATCAGCTGGCCTACTGGCCCTCCCACATACTAATGGTGCTTCATGCATGGCTAATTAAATCTACAAATCACAGAGATGAAAGGTCAATAGAGGTCACCTTCACTAGACCCCCTTCCCCCAGGCACAAAACACAAAATAAACTCTAATCATCATCCTAAAGACCACAAAGACAAAGAATCTCTGGTAGATGACCTCATTGACCTCTAGGTTAACTTAACGTCAAAATGGTTGGAATTAACTTGTCAAATAGGTTAATATGGAAAACAAAGAGAGGAAGCCATTCTCATGCCCTCCATAGTGCAGAGTATTCAAAGCTGGGTGGCCAGTAGGTCTTTCCTATGGGGAAATAAATGACCTTGCCTGGAGTCAGTCTGTGGCAAGACAAAATTAAACATACTCTATTTAATAAACCAATGGTTCCTGGTTACTTTAGTCAGTTATACCTTCTTGCTTATGAATATATTTTATAGAATCTTTTTCCATCAAAGAACCTCCATTTTTTTTTTCTTTGGGGTAAACAACCTGTACAGAACAGGCTGGGCAAGTTCTCAGATACACAGCACTTACAAATTGAAGGGGACTTCAGAGGTCATCAGTTAATCAGGCAACTAACATTTATTAAAGTGCTTAGAGTCTGCCCAGCAGTATGCTAAGCTCTGGGGCAATAAAAGAAGAACGACAGAAAACAATCCCTGCCTCTTTTCATTTACCTGCTCTGTGCTCAATTTCCTCACTGGTAAAATGCGGATAAGAATATTTGTACTGCCTGCCTCATGAGACTGTTGGAAGGGTCAGATGAGATAATGTACGTATTGCGCTTTGAGAAAGCCATATCAATATCCCCGATGCTCATTATGTTCTCCCAGCCCTTTCATCCTTATCTATGCCATGATCACTACTATATTTCCATAGTGAACTATAGGTTTTCTTTTGGAACTTCAAGTTTCCCCAAATCAGAATCTTGGGACCCTCTGTTCATCACTCCACTCCACTCTTCAACCACCCTTAAAACCGCCTTCCTCAGTCACCAGAGTATGGATATTTTAAGCATCTGAAACATAAAGTTGAAATTTTCCATCTGTCTTGCAACGTGGGCATGTTTCAATTCAGAAAGACTTATTAAATGAAGCACAATTTTGAAACATCAAAAGCCCATCACCTCACTTGATAAAGCTATGTAAGACTAAGATGTTCTCAAAGCTAGCGTGTGACCTTAGACAATTATATAACTTTTCTGGGCCTCAGTTTCTTCACCTGTAAAATTAGGGAGTAAGACTACATGACCTATGAGGTTCTTCCAGATCTAAATCTATGATTCTATAAAAACTTTCAAACAAAATTATAAGGAAAAAGTTAATAAAATGGAAAATCATGGAACTGGGGTAAGAAGAAGGAAAGTATAACTACAAGCTGAGAGATTAACATTACCTACATTACCTGTGATAATTTTTTTTTAGTTATGAATTACAGCTCTACTTGACCTTTGTGACCAAAAATAAGTCTCATCCCCTTCTTGGGTCTCACTTTCTACACCTTCAGAATGAGGTGTTTGGATCATATGGTTTCTAGGATTCCCTCCAGGTCTCAGTCCTACTATTTATAACAATACTTGTTTCAATGGCAAGAAGTGTGGGTGTGATATATGTGTGTGTGTGTATGAATATATTTATATACATACACACATATATGCTGCATATTATCTATACCATACATACACATACATATATTACACAAACATTAGTATATATGTATGTATGTATATACCCAAACTTATGCTTATGCCTTTATATACATATATCTAAGCACTCCAGACACAGAGATTTAAAATAATAGCATGTCAGATGATTCCATCAAATTAATCTCAACTAAATCAGGCAGAAACCTAATTGAGCAGATGGAGGACAGTCAATTCGAAGGCAGAAGCAGATGAGGGCTTTTTTTTAATGGTAGTAGAACTAAAAAGATTGGCTAAGAAGGTGGGGGGGAAGTTTAACATTTCAGTAACAGAGAAAGTGGCAACATATGATACTGAGAAGTCAAGTTCAAAGTGAATGTCAAAATACAAAAAACGTCATCAGGAATGCTGTCTCAATGCTAGCCAGTGACAACTATAACACAAAGCCAGGCTACAAACAGAAAGAGCAGGGTCAGTCTGTGGGAAATTTCCAAAAAAGAAACTGAATTGCTAAAGAGAAAGTTCAGCACAAGCCTTTATTTTTGTTTCCTTTGGGACTTTTTTTTAAACTCATTCCTTTTGGGGGAGAACTAGGGGAAATTCTAAAATGTATTGTCTCCCAACGTGGCCAGCTTCTCTTGGGGGGTGGGGGAGAGGGGCTCCTCTCAGCCCACAGAATGTGGCTTTCGTGCCTCAGGAAGAGCCAGTCAACCTAATCCAAAGCAGCCTTGCCAAAATAAGGATTTACCCATTGCCAGATTTATTTTTAACACTTGCTATGAGTTGGATTTAAAAAAAAAAAAAAAGGATTTCATCTGGCATATTGGCAATGTCACTTCTAAAAATATACACAGAGAGAACAACTATATCCAAGGTTGGAGAGTTTAATATTAAAACATAAACTACCTGAGTGTTAAAAAAACGCATGGGAAAAGAAAAACTGGGAGTCATTCAGCTCATAGCACACCTTAGTACAAATACTCTATCGGGGGCAAAGGGCATGGCATGGTAACTTAGTTTTCATCAGCTCTTAAGGACTATCGAATCTGGTTACTGAGGGAGAAAAGATTCAGAGATCGCGCTGGAAGGAAACTTAGCGTTCATCCTGCCCCATCCTCCCTCTTCGCCTCCCCCACCCCCTTACTCCATTTTAGTAAAAGGAAAGAACCGAGGCCCGGAGAAGTTAATTCAGTCCTAGGTGGGAAAATCGCTACTGTCCAGGAGAAATGGAAGTGCCTAACGGTCACCACCCTCCTAGCTTCCAAAACCCAGGGCCTTGACTTCGGACCGAGGCCAATAGTTTCTTTTTCTCCCGATCCGAGGAATTCACACAGGGTGGGTGAAAACAAAATGCTGGTCCCCGCCTCAAGGAGTCCTGGTATGATTTATTAATCTGTCGGGGAGCCTGGAGCTAAGAAGGGAAGAAAGGGGAGAGATGGGCAGCGTTACCCAGAGGTCACCACAGGCATCCAAAAGTAGCCTAAGCAGTCCAGACCAAGGCGAGGAATGGGGAAGCCAGTCCCAGGTCCTCGCACGGACAGCTTTTTGGGAAAACAGGGGTCCAGGTTTAGCAATAGTGGCTCCCACCCACAAGCAAAGGGACTGTTGACTTCTGGCACCCCGGTAGCATCAAAGCCCGATGGGGCTCAGGGTCAGAGCGCGGCTTAAACTCCCAGGATGTCCTAGGACTCTGCAAACACACCTGAAGCGGGTGAAGCAGCCCACCCCGCGAACTGGAAGCGGGAAGCCCGGCACCACCACCTCACCTGCGGGAAAGGGCAAGCAAACAGCACGCGCAAGCCGCCCGAGACAAAACAAAGTCACGTGGAGCGCCCCACAAAAGCTCCTGCCCCCCGGCAGCGGCTGCCCTCACGGTCCGGCTTCTCGGCAGAGCGGCGCCGAGCCCCGAGCCCAACGAGCCCCGTCCGCATCGCACTTACTGGGGCGCCGAGGGCCGGCTGCGGCTCAGGCACCGAGGCACAGCTGGGGACCTCCCCGCGCATCCCGGCCCAGGGGAGGCGATGAGTTCCGGTCGCCTTCGCGCCCTCCCCGGCCGCCCGGGGCTCCGGCTCCGACCGCGCTCGGCAGAGCCAGCGCCACCGGACACGGATGGAAACAGCTGCAGGAAGTGACTGCGGAGGAGCCGAGAAGGAGGAGACTGAGAGCGGCCGCCTGGGGAGGGGGCGAGCAGCGTGGCGGCGCCCAGTACGAGGAGGGAGGGAGGCAGAGGAGGCCGGCTGCCGCGTCAGAACCGGGAGGCAGGGAGGGAGAGAGAGGAGGAGGAGAAAAAGGAAAGGGAGGAAGGAAGGAGGAGAGGAGGGGAAAATGGGAAGGGGGAAGAAAAGGGAAAGGAGGAGCCAGAGCCGGAGTGGGTGGAGAAAGCCGCCTGCCCGTGCCTGGGACCCTGATCCTGACCCCAGAGCAGTCCGGGCTGCCCGGACTCTGGGGCTGCGCTTCTGCAGCTATTTTGGGACTCTAGAACGTAAGCTCCTAGGGGGCAGGAACTGCTTCTTTTTTTGTCATTCTCTGCCCAAAATCTCGCATAGTGCCCGCCACAAGGTGGCAGGGAAGAACGCTCCCCTTGGTGCCAGGCTGGGAGTGAAAAGTAACAGTCAGCTTTTATATAGTACTTTAGAGCGAAGTTTGCAAAGCATTTTGCAAGCATGTTTTTCATTTTATCCTCACAACAACACTGGGAGGTAGGTGCTTTTAATATCCTCATTTTATAAATAGGGTAAAGGAGACAGTCAAGGTTAAGTGACTTGCCCAGGATCACACAGCTAGTAAGTGTCTTCGGGTCTCATTTGAACTCAGATCCTTCTGACTCCAGGTCCAGTGCTGTAAAAAATAAAATGTTATTTCTAGAATTCCCTGAAGTTTGGAAAAGCTTTATGTGACTGCATCCCAGATTATGGATCTTTGTAGGGCTATCCCCAGCACCATGCAACATGCCTGACACATATTTTGAATTTGTGACTAGGCTTGTCATTTCATTAGTGTCAGGAACTCCTGCTGTGGAAAATTCCTCTACCAATAAAGAATGTCAACTATCCTACAATATTACCACTATTTATTATATCTTCATTTTGTAAGTAAGAAGACTGAGGCTACTCAAAGAGATGGAATGATTCATCCCTAATCACACGAGTTAAAGCTGAGATTTGAACCCAGTTTTCTGCGGACTCCAGATCTAACAATTTTCTACTTTTCTTCATCTCTTATGTGCCCAACATATTGTCATAGACCTTAAAGATGTTCAATATGTGTACCTTCATGATAACATTTTGGAGTGGTATTTTTACCTGATAATAAAGGGTTGACTTTTACATGATTGCAGCAGATGCTTAAGAAGTTACCTGCTGTGATAGAGGCATCTCTGGGCTTAAGTGCAAGGATGAAATTTCTGTTAGAGTGGAACAAAACCACCCTGATCCTTCCTGGTATTCCCTAAGTAGTTCCTTTGTGTCTTAATCTACAGAAAGGGTCACTAACCATAAGTACATAAATGCCTCTAAGTTGTTTGATTATACTTTAAGAGGATAAGTGTAGAGAACATATTTCTTACAAAGAATACATAGGTACATATCCTTGGAGTGGAAGGGAACTAAGGTATTTAATACATGTCATGGCATAGTATATAAAATTAATATCTTATATGAAATATTTCATGGATTTATAGCCTTTACAACAACTCTGTGTTCCATTCCATACCATGAGAGGCACTGCAGAAGGTAAAAATGAGATAGTCCCTTTCTTTGAGGACCTTACATTCTGCTTCTAATTTGTGACAAGAATAGTCAGTTTTAAGTGTTACAAACAAAAATTATTTATGTGCTCAATAAGAAAAGGGATAGATGCAATAGGCAAACTGAATTGCATTAGGTTTATTTAGTCAAGAAGCTCATGTGATTATCACAGTCCAGATAACTCATTACTAAAAGGGTGTGTGTGTGTGTGTGTGTGTGTGTGTGTGTGTGTGTGTGTGTGTGTGTGTGTGATCTCATGTGGATCCTTCTTCCAGCACTACCAATCACAAACCATCTATCCTAGCCTGTGGGTTGTTTTCAATCAAGTACTCATTCTCCCATTTTCCTTTTCTCCCTCTTAAACAGATGGAAGAGGTTAAAGACAGATTTGGGTCAAAGACAAGAGAGGTAAATCCCTCTTAATAGAATTTGATCTTCAGCATTCTGCTGTGCCGCCCCAAATTTATTCAATAAACTGGAGAAGTCTCTTTCCTGGTAAGTTTTGTCTCACTTTCTCAAATCTCCTAATCTCCAAAGTTTAGATAAGTATCAATGTTACTGGCTATAAAAATGTGATGTAACAAATAACACTCATGCACGGTTTAGTCATTTCAACAATGTATCACAATGAGAGACCACAGCCAAATTCACTTCTAACTGTCAACTTTAACTGCTGACTCCTGCCCAACTCTAGAAACCCAATCCTACCATTCAACTCTCAGGATGGTAGTCAGTCCGTCAACAATTCCTCAAAAGGTACCCTAACCTTCTCTGCAGCATGAAGTAATAAGTTCTACCTGGAAATGTCTTTCTCAAAGACAACAGTTAACTCCCTCCATCTCTCAGGAAAGTTTTCTTAGCCTTCCTCTCTATAACTCACATAGTCTCTCTTGGGCTGCTTAACTAGCACATCAGAAGCAGAACTTGAACCCAGATCTTCTTGTTTCCAAGGCTCAACTTCTACACTACCTTGTTTCTCAAATCTTATTCTTATTAGACTTAATTCCAAAATCTTTCATTGTTTTTAGTTGATTCCTCTAGGTCCTGTCCAAGTCAGAATGCTTCATTGTCAGTTTTGATACACCTGCAAAAGGTGTATTGGAGTAATATTTCAGGATTTTATTCTGGCATCTAGAACTCCCTTTTGCTTAGGCCATCAGTACCTTCCTAAGAGTTCTACCTATTGTTCCGTGTATTTTCAATAGGGTCATCTTTTCATTGTCCTGCTTCATTTTGAAAGAGGAAGATTTCTTTTCTATCTAGCAAGTGAAGCTCTTCTAATTCTTGTGAATGTTAGGCATGGCACCCAGCACTGGAGGATGCTCTGAGTCATCTAACTCTCTGTTATGTGCCCCTGAGACTTGCAGAGCAGCTGACTGCCCCCTTCATAGCTGGCACTTATGTCTTGATGTTAGTCTAGGGTTTGTATCTGTATCATCTTGTCAAATGTCAAGCATACCAACTCTACATACCACTCGAATATACTCATGTCCTACAGGTCCATATTGTGATAAAATGTAGCTCTGTCTCCATGACTTGGTACTACTGATGTTCATACATCATATTGCTGTAAATTCTAGTCCCAAGAGTCTTTAAAAAGAAATGCTGTCCATTCTTCTATTTTTCAGTAGCCATGATACAATGGGAAAAACCCTGGCTCTAGAAGCCCTGGGTTCAAATCTTGTCTCTGTTAATTACTATATACGTGACTTGAACAAGTAATTTAGCCTCTCTGGGCCTCAGCTTCCTCATCTATATAATGAAGTTATTGGACTAGATGACTTCCTTCCCCTCCAGTTCTAAATATATGGTCCTATAAAAATGAGCACTGGCCTTCACGTCTATGAATCTAAGGTAGGGAAGGGGTGTCCTCAACTTGTTTTCCTAACCCATTCTTAAGAGGTTTAGGAGGGCATTTTCCTCTGCCTCAAACTGCTCTATACACAATAGAGTTCTTCCTGAAACAATTTTACTGTCTTCAGAAAGAACTACAGATGTACCTGATGTGTAGATTAGACAGTCCCTGGCGTGTAGATTAGACCCGAGAAGGCTCCTTGGCATCTAGCAACTCAAAACAACAATTACAATGATCCTCCAGCATTTACTTAGCTTTAAGGTTACATAACCTCATTTGATCTTTACAGCATCTCTGGGAGGCAGGGACTATCTTTATGCCCACTTTACAGATGAGGAAACTGAAGACGCAAAAGATAAATGACTTCAGGGTCATAGAGCAAGTGTTAGGCCACATTTGAACTCGGGTCTTCTTGACGGCAAGTCCAGCACTCTCTCTAGAAGGGACCAGCTAACTAGTTCTTAACAGCCCCCCAGCACCTACTTTTCTGACTTCATTGTTCAGTCTACTCCTAGCCTCTGGAGCAGTCTGTCCTTCATGACAGAAGGTGAAGAGGAACTGAATAGAGTTAAGTTCACTGCAGACTCTACATTGCCAAATGGCATTCCCAGCCTATCCAGGACATCAAGGTCTTCTGATTTTGGACCACATATGAGACCAAAATTTAGTCTCTAAAGATTTTCTGTTAGTCTCAATTCTCCACATCATTGGTATGCCACTGCTGTTATTTTTTTTAGTGGCATGCCAGATCTAGGTCTTGAATGTTTCCACTCTAAATGGGACTGGCAGCAATCCTGAGAAGTTGTATAACATGGCTTCTGGTTTGTATTCGATCTCCTCTCCCCAGATATCAAGTTACCTCCCCCACTGCCTGCATACAGGCATCTCCCAATGTCTTCAGACAAGTCATTCCTCTGCAGGAGGCTTTGAGCTTAATTCTTCATCTTCCTTGTTTATAAACGATCTGGTGACCAATTTCTTGGTACTTTCCCCAACTTTTACCTCTCCACAGAAGATAAAACACTGTTCCAGCTAAGTTCTAGACCATACATGTGGCTTTGTCTCTCCTTGTTGGGTTCATTAAGTACTTTGCATCTCCCCCAAATCATTCACTGCACCACAAATTTACCATCAAGTTTCTTGTTCTCTGTACCATGTGGTATCAGAAATTCCATATGGTGATTCAGTTCAAAAGCTTCACACCAATGCTCCAAAGACTTATCAGCTACTCCATTGAGGGAGGGGAGTTGTTTTGGTTTTTGTTATTGTTTTAGTTAAAATAACAATATAGACAAGCAATAGATATCGGTACTTGATATAAAACTATACAAGAGATAAGCAAAACAATGCAATACCAGGTTCATAAAAGTAATGGTACAATGAAAAAATGGGTTTGATCAGAAGGGAGTCCCAACAGAAAGGACACAATAATAATTATTCCTTAAAATAAAATTTCAGTTAAAGGAAATTTCCCAAGCAGTCCCTTATAAAAAAACTAACAAAAATATTTACCTCCAAGTCCTGCATGTAGTACACACTTCCCTGCAGCAGAGGGTGCTCTGGCACATCGGCCACACTCCCTGTGCTTCTCTTGGGTTCACTTCACAGGTGGTATCTTATGTCAGTCTAAGGACTGTATTAGCATCATCATCCAATCAAATAGCATGGCTTAAACCCCTATTTCATTAACTCCTCCAATTTCTCCTTTACCTGCTGAATTTCACTGAAAATCACTTACAAAGATATCCTAGAAAAAGGGCTTTAATCAGAATAGTAGAAATAAATTGAGTTGAAAGCAAAACACCTGCCAGATGCCTATAAGCCTTTAGGTTCTCTCTATCAACCTACCAAAAGATGAGCAAAGAAAGTCTTGAAACACTTCCCCATCATTCCAACCCAGGTCTGGGCCAGGCTTTACTTAGAACTTTTCACTCACAACCACACCCCATGCACAGTAATCAATTTTTGTCGATGCAATGTAGGAACTCAGGAAGGCTTTGTTGGCCCCTTCCCAGGCAGGTACCAGAGGTTGAGCAAGCAGTGGTTTCACTTTCAGACTCTGATGCTTCTCCTCCCCAATCTCCAGCTGACATTCTCTGTGGCTAGTAGGGTTATGGAAGCCTGCTAGTCCTGGCCAGTAATCTGAACTCCCAGGGAGATTGAGGCTGGTGATCTCTTGAATTGGGGACTTCAAGCCTGCAGTGGACTAGGTTGATCAGGTAGGTATCTGAACTAAGTCTGGTACCAAGAAGGTGAACACCCAGAACCCGGAACCTGATCTCCCTGGGAAAAGGAAAATAAGTCTCAAAAACATACAAACAAACAAACACCAGGAAAGTCTGAAGCAATTTCCTGAAAGGATGTATAAACTGTTTAGGCATCAGAGTCTCACCAAGTCAGATGAAGAAGAGGCATACACAAGCTGTTATGAGCAGGGCACCAGTTCCCCCCAGTTCCCCAACCTTGGTCATTATGTTCAAAATCAGTATCCCTTAAAAAAGTTCTCTCTGCTCCAGTGCAACCCTGTCACTCACACAAACATGCTTCCAACCATGAGATTCATGCCTAGAGCTCTATGGGAGGGGCAACAGTTATTACATTCAAATAAGATTAAAATTTAAGCATTTTGCAGACTTTAAAATGCTATATAAGTGCTACCTGTTGTTGTGGAGGTTACTGTCATTGCATTCATAGGCTACCAACCCTGCTGTCATTGTCCTCTAAGGTAAAACTGGAACTTATTGATGAATGCCAGTGATCACATAAGGATACATAGGGCTGCATAAAACTGAAATGACAACTTGTGACCCTACCAGAGCTGGTTTTAATATTAGTTTCTTTTATTCCCCCCAAAAAATATTACTATGTATAGATAAAATAAATACATATATATTTTATCCTTCCCCCAAGATTACCTTGTATATATTTCATACAAACATATAAATATAATGTGTTATTTCATAGACCTACAAAAGATTTGGGTTTTAAAGAAGGAACAATGATTTAGTGACTAAAGCTAGCCAAAAGGAGACTGGACTACCTCAGGAAAAAAGAAGAGTATTCCCCTCCACTAGAGGAAGTCAAGCAAAAGATGGGTGACCACTTGTGGAGAATTATAGAGGGCATTTCATGTTTAAGGTGTGGCTAGGATTAGATACCTCTAATGTCCCCCCATTAGTGAGACACCATGATTATACAACCTTATCTTACCTTGTAGGGTTTCTGGTGGCCACCAGCAATAACAGATTTCCTCTTCCCTTTTTTTAATGCAATTTCTTATCCACTTTCTAAAATAAAATTCTTTCTCTTCTTGACTATCATAGGAATTTAGTCAGTCAATCTCCTCTCAAGTCTATAAGATGTGGCTAACAAAGTAACTAGGCTGGTTTCAGTAAGTCACACTTAAAAAACTGAAGTCAACTAATAATACCCAGTGCTCGTTTTCCCAGCCAATGTAAGTGAGCCCTTCCAGTTGGTCAGCAGTCCAACTCCTCAGGGACAAAGCAGAACATTCTTTATCCATTATGATTTCACATTTCTATGGTGCTTCAAACCTTACAAAGTGCTTTCCTAATAATGCCAATAGTATTATCTCCATTGTGCAGAAAATGAGGGAGAGTTTCCCTATAAATGGCAAGAACTTTTGGATGCCATTAATTATGGATGGCGTGATAGTCACTGTATTAAGCTCTATAATATAGCAGAGCTTCCTAAATGAGATCGTAATTATTCTAAAGGAGGGGCTCTTAACCTGGCATCCATGAACCAGTGTTTGTTTGGGTTTTTTTTTTTAACATATTTTGGTAACTATATCCCATTTGATTCTTTGTAATCCCACATATTTAATTTTATGCATTTAAAAATACTATTTGGAGAAGGGGTCCATAGGCTTCATCAGACTGACTACCAAAGGGGTCCAACACACAAAAAAGTTAAGAACTCTTGCTCTAAAAAGTTTGACCTATCTGCCCAAATGAAGTCAAGTGGATAAAGAATTATTGTTCTCTGGGCTTTGATAGGAAACTCAATGGATATATTATAAAGCTTGCCCATTAATGTGTGTGCATGCATACTTGTATGTTGTTCAGTCAGTACAACTGTATTAAGTGCCTACTATGTGCCAGGCATTGTGCCAAGTGATTGGAATACAACAAATGGTAAAAAAGCAGACCCAGAACTCAAGAAGCCCACAACCTAATGGGAAAGACTATATGCAAGCAGCTAAGTACAAACAAGCTACAGACAGGATAAATTGGAAATAGTCAATGGAGGGAAGGTACTAGAATTAAAGAAGTTTTAATTAAATTAGAGATCAATCAATGTGTCCCTGATAGAGATATTTACATGCTTACATACACATATATCACATAGACACTGCAAACGAACAATGAGATTAATCTAGAGTTGATCGGAAAAGGGTGACAGGATTAACTTTAGGAAATTGCAAAGTGTTTCTGATGAACCCAATCTTCTTGAAGCAGAGACCCATTTTTTTAATACCAATATGCTTTTGATAATGTTGAATACCTATGAGTCATAAAGTATTACAGGTCCCAGAGAATTTAAATTGAAGCTTGTCTGCTCAAAAGGAAATGGCAAACAAGCATGGTAATCTTCAGTAGACTGCAAGAATTAGAAAGTAAACAAGGATGTCATCAGGTAAAGGTATAAGTGAAAAAGAAGATGATTTGGTGATATGGGAAGAATGCCAGATAACTTGTTGATGGCCCTAGAACTCCACCAGTATCCTGATGCTGTTAAGAAAAGCAAAGAAGGACCTAAGGATAGGAATTTATGGGGAAAAATGGTCAAGAAAAGGATGGATGGGCAAGCCTGCTTGGGCTACTAGCTACCTCTCTAGCAGAAATACCCACATCATTTTTCATTTGATAATTCACATATTTGTCAATGAAGACACTGAGGCCTAGCAATCAGCAATAAGGTTAAGCAATTTGCCTCAGGCCACAGGAAGATCAGAGGTAGAATATGAAACCAAGTCTCCTGGTTTGAACTCTATCACACAACAGTTGAGGGGTGGGGAGTTTGAGGTGGGGTGACAAGGAGAGAAAGATAGTTCATGCTTCCATGATTCCATGTTGATTAACCTTTAAATTCCCCTGCCATTATCCCTTCCACATCTTGTGGGTTAGGGGCACAATGCCCCCATAACCTGAAAATCAGCATAAGAGTTTTTGGTCCTCCTATCATACCAGAGAAGAAGTCTGATTTCTTTCTTTTTCTTTTATGAGGTGTTTGCAGTAACTTATTGTAAAATTTGAGTTGATAGTACACAATACTATGCATGTATTTTATGCATTTGAATTTCTAAACTTTTTTCTGTGTGGTATGCTGGCCTCCATGTGTCATTTGCAGCTTCCACAAAAATTCCCCCAAAATTCCCTTTTTAATATCTTATCTCAACCCACAATATATAGAAACTGCAATGGGGAATGTTGCCATGTGGAAGGGATAACTGCATTCAAACTTTGGGGATAGTTATATACTTTTTTTCTGGTAGGATTTATCATATTCATTCTGCCTGACACAGTGGTCAAAGTCCCAGACCCAAGGAAAAAAAAACCAAGTTCAAATTCTGACATTTATTGACTGTGTTGCTAAACTTCTCCAAGGCTCAGTCCCTTCATCTGTAAAAATGGAGGTGACAATACCAGTAGTACCTACCTCACAGGGATACTGTGAATCTTAAATGAAGGCATGCATAATAATGTACTTTTTAGAACTTATAGAATTATATCAATATCAGCTATTGTTATTCATTACAAAAGTACACATTTAAGTTTAGCTCTAACCTATAATTGACTGGTGGGAGGATGAGATAGGAGGTCAGAAACTCTCCAGTTACTTTTGTCTACTGTGCCTAAAAGGACACTGCCTTTGTTCAAACTATGCCACTCCTTTATTTCCCCAAATGAAATAAGTCATCCCCATTTCCATTTTTCTTCCATTTCAAGCAATGACATTTCCTGCTCTGATCTGCAGGAAGAAATGACCTTCGACAAAGCAATCACTGATATCCTTTGGTCAAAACTTGTTTGTGGGCACTGGAGACTTGGTGTGGAGGGGGAAGTCACAAGAATGAACTTTGTAATGGAGTTGAAGCATGGCCTCTGTCAGAGGAAGCTCTGAGGGGCCTCAAGGCCTGGATGGGCAGGAAGCCCTTCTTCCTGAGTCTCTTCCGCCACTGTGAGTTCTAGCTTTAAAAACAACTGACTCTTACATTTGTCTTGAAAGTCTCAGAATGAGGTCAGCACTGCCCTACCCAGCTAGCATTTCCTTCAGTACCAATCTAAGAATTCTAAAAGTACCCTGAAGTGCAGCTCCATGGTGTCCTATTCCCAGGAGAAGCAAGACTCGGAATCATAGATTTACAACTAGAAGTGACCTGAGAGTGACCTAATCTAATCCCTTCATTTTAGAAATGAGAATACAAAGACCCAGCAAAGGTTTATTGTGTCATGGATAGAAGTGACATCTCTGTCACACAGATAGTAAGTGGTATGGCTAGAATGCAATCCCAGATGCTCCACCTCTAAGACAACTGCTCTTCTCCTGTTTCAAGGGGCTACTGTTATTTTATGCTAAATGATATTAATCATGTTTCCCTGACAGATCACCCACCCAAAATTACATGAGCCTCTTCCATTAACACATAGGTCCTAATGAAATGCCCCACTGAAATCCTTACCTTCTATTGCTCAGTATATCATGGCACATCTACATAATATTCTCCCAGTTTTGACTCTGATTTTTACTTTTTGTTCTAGTTATCCAGTTATCTAATAAGGTTTTCAGAGATAGTATGGTATAGTACAAGGATGAGGAATCTGTGACCTCAAAGACATATGTGGCCTCAAGGCTGAAGGTTCCCCACCCCTGGTAGTATATAGTCAGTTTTGTTAATCAAAACTTGGGTTCAAACCTTCATCTGCTAGATAGTGGCTATGTAATTTTGCACAAGTCTTTAAACATCTTAGTTCCCCAAGCAATTCACTGAGACGATACATTATAGAGGATGTGCCAATCAGGATTGTAGAAAAAATTCCTGATTAGGAACTCTCTACTCCAATAAGATCATACATAGATCTAGTTAAAGGGGGTAGGGGAGTGACGTACTACTACAATACCAAAAATCTACTTATTAAAATGAACATCACATAAAATTAGCATAATTGTACTATATGGCAGAAAATCATTAAAAGGCTAAATGGACATCCTTGTGGCCTTAGGAGTTTCTTGGTCATATCTGAGAATTTCATATGCTCACAAAGGGAATTAGAGGCAAGGCATAATAAAAGATATCACTCACATCTTCTTGCAAGTCTTGTTTATGAATTATCAAATTTAGTGAGCTTGAAGATGCAAAGAGCTCTGATGTTAGGAAATTGACTGCAAAGTCCAACGACCCATTCCCTGTTCTGTACATGCTTATTGATGTACATACCCTTGGATTGATTTCAGTCCTAGTCATCCTGACTTCTAATAAGAGGGCTTTTCATACTTTTCTGTTCAACAAATCCCTACCCCATGCTCTGGGGAAAAAAATTCGTTAAACCCTAGGTTACAGCTCATGTCACATGTATCTCATATATATTTCCCCAAAAGGAAGAGGGTCTCATGCCTGATTCATAATGCCCCATGTGAGTCAGGCATGAAACAGGTATTTATTCCTATGTAATCTGTTTAGAAATGCTAAATGTGAAAAAAAAAGAAAAGCAAACCTCCCAGTAAGCATTAACAGAATGACTTAAAATAAGACTCAGTGTCTACTGCCAGAATCTGCTAGAGATTAATACTTGAACGTCATCAGAACATCCAGTAAATTGGGGGATTGATTAGGCTTTTTGCATTTCACCTTGGCACTGCACTGTCCAAACAACATTCAACTCATGTCGACAGATAGGCAACAACACCAATCAGAAGACTATGACAATAATGGAGACAAGAGGAGATGAGGTCCTTGAACCAAGGTGCTGGTTATAGGAGTGTAGAAAAGGGATTTGATGCAAGGGATGTGGAAGAAATAGAAAGGAAAAGATTTAGCAACTAACTGAATATTTGCAGTAGGGGAGAGTGAGGAGGATAAGAAGAAAAGGGATGGTCGCGCCTTCAACAGAAATGAGGAAGAGTTTTCAGGAGAAAATTGCTGTTTGGTTTTGGATAAATCAATCTCTCTGAACTTCCCTTTTCCATTTACAGTGAAATAATAATGAGTTCACAACTACCTCATGGGTTAGTTACTAGGCTTTTGTGAAGCTTGAGTA
The DNA here is from genome assembly GCA_028658325.1 of Potorous gilbertii. Classification (NCBI taxonomy): domain Eukaryota; kingdom Metazoa; phylum Chordata; class Mammalia; order Diprotodontia; family Potoroidae; genus Potorous; species Potorous gilbertii. The sequence goes on along the minus strand of CM053771.1, from coordinate 517,345,256 downwards.
ACTACGAAAACATCGGCAATTATAATGGTGATGATGGTGACTGTTGAGGTTTCTACAAAGACTGGCAGAGCTCTTCATAAACATTGCTTCATTCCTTACTCAGAAAGCTCTTGGAAGTAGTTGATACCATTTTATAGAGGAGGATACTGAGAGAGATCAAGTGACTTGTCTACAGCCACGCAGCTATAAAATACCACGAATAAGATCTGAACGAACCCAGGGCAAGTGCACAAAGACATCTTCAAATATATGGACACTTTTTCCATCACTTGAAGTCAAGACAATCAACTAAACAATAGATCAAGCACTGGTTTGTAGCATTCACCCATTTCGGAGGTGCAAGTGCTCACTTTAGCAACTGGCTCCATGAGATGAATCCAGAACAACCTCAAAAACCTCACTACATCTAGTCTGCCCCCACAAACAGACCCCGCAATCTTCCTGCCAAGGTACTGGGCATGTCCTCCTCCTCTTTCCTTTCTACCTTTAGCTCCCAGAGCAATCTCAACCCAGTCCAGTTTTTCTAGAAAGGACACATCATGTGATTGCATTTAGGTTCTCTATTCCCCAACCCTTTGACTTCCCCTTTCCTTGGCTACCATTGCCCTACATGTTTTTTTGCCCCCTACTATAATTCAGGACAGCTAGGTGGTACTGTGGATAAAACACTGGCCCTTGAGTCAGGAGGACTTGAGTTCCTATCCAACCTCAGACACTTAACTAGCTGTGTAATCCTGACTTAACCCTATTTGCCTCAGTTCCTCATCTGTAAAATGAGCTGGAGAAGGAAATGGCAAACCACTCCAGTATCTTTGCCAAATGGTGTCACAAAGAGTTGGATGTGACTGAAACAACTAAATACCAACTATAATGCAAGCTGTAGCTTTTCTTTATTTGGCTCCCCCCAGTGCTTAGTACAGTGCCCAAAAAATAGTAAACTCTGAATAACTGCTCTGTCATTCATCCATTCATTATATATGGGCAGTCAATAGCGTGTGGAGCCTGTAACCAGGACGACGGGAGTTCAAATTCAGCCTTTGATGCTTACTAGCTGTGTGACCTTGGGCAAGTCACTTAGTCTCAGCAGTCTCTCAGGTATATAAATGTTATATACCGCACTATATAAATGTTAAGTATTATTGTTGTTGTTGTATACGTAGAGTTCTAAGAGACTTTTGAGATTATTTAATGTGCCTCCTTTCAGTCATCCGTGGCAGCGGTGACACTTGGCCTCTTGGACCACCATTCTGCCAACATTTAGCTGGGTAAGGTATTTGTTCTCTGATTATCTCCAATTCTTCCAATATTTATCTTATTTGGACATGCAAAATTTACATTTTGTCTCCTCCAATAGACTGTGAATACTTTGAAGGCAGGTACTGTCTTTTGCCTTTCTTTGTAAACCCTTTAGCATAGTGCCTGGCACATAGTAGGTACTTAATAAATACTTACTGACTGTGCTAAGGGATGGCAAAACAAGCACAAAGACTGAAGAAATGGTCCTTTCTCTCAGAGAACTTACCCTTACACTTGGAGAGGAATGATAAATTTAATGTCCTCATGACATCAGATCATCTCACAAGGTGGTATTTTGAGGAATTTGTTAATAGATCATGGCTTGAAGTAGGATAGACTAAGGTGGAATAGTAATATTCCAGTTGGATTTTTGAAGGTTTTAACTAATTTCTTCCCCATTTGATAGGTTACAGTCTACTTCAGGTCACATTCTACAATACCCCCACTAAGCAGTTTCCTTTATGGGATAGAGAGTAGAACCTGGAGTTGGGAAGACTTCACCTCAGACACTTTCAGGCTGTATGACTTTGGGTAAATCATTTGATTTCTCTGGACCTCACCATTCTTTTTTGTAATATGAGGATGACCTCTAATGTCCTTCTAGCTCAAAATCTATTATCCCCTTTTAGGTCCTTCTTGACCCACGTTCTCACATCACTGACTTGGTCCGTACACCCTAACTTTCTTTAGTCTTAGCATCATACCACCTGTCATAAATGCCATTTAGCGTCATCTATGTGTCATAGATTCATTCACATACATGCATATTCCTTTTTTCTCTATTTATTATAAGCAGCTCTAGAAACTTAGTTATTTTCATCAAAACAATTTGATGTCAAAGGCTTATAAGAGCTCGCAATTGGATAGTCATCCTGATCACAATACTTGAAATTTGTACAAAATGCTAGAGTTTGCAGAACTCTTTCACAAACATTATTTCAAAAAATGGAACCTTAGAATTTCAGTTATTTAACTTTTCACTTTGGGAATTAAAGATAATTTACCACAAAATTCCTTACTGCTGGTTTTCTTTTGTAGGAACTTCCTATCAAACTATATAACCAGGAATACATCATTTCTAGTAATGGCAAGAGCTAGTACGGGGTCATGTAATGCTCAGTTAGCAGCTATGAAAGCCAATGTTTTCAGATAACAGAGTGAAATAGTGCCCATTTTTCCTTCTTGTTCTATCCTCTCTCAGCTCCATGCCTTTGCTCATATCCTTCATCTCTATCTGTTGAAAGCCTTCCCTACTTCATTCCCCAATTCAGATGCCAGTTTCTGTATGAAACCTCCTATGGTGCCCCCAGATGAAATTTGTTTCTTCCTCCTTAAATTTCTCATGGCATATTGTCTGGACCTCTTCTCTGTTTTTATCACATTCTGCTTTAAACTGTAGTAATTGGCATATATATCCTTTCTGCATGTTAGACTGGAAGCTACATGAAGTTGGGAACCACATACACATACACACACTTTGTATTTTTAGTGACTAAGACATCCTATAAATTATTAAGTATGCATTGGATCAAATTATATTTTTGAACAGTGAGATAAATGGTATGCCAAGGTTTCCATCTTAGATTGGTTTTTTAAAAATGTCTTCCTTTCATTTAAAAGGCCAAAGCTTTTGAGTGTGATTATGAGTTGGTATTTGGCACACTTACTGAGTAAGAGGACATTACTACTATAGTTTTATAATTTAAAAATTCAATCCTTGTTTTCAGAGGCTGTCACATAACAAGGACTTGGATATACTATGTGGAATCTTGCACTTCTCAAGGGCAAGTGGAGATTCATGCCTCCACCCAAATATCTGGGACACACCCTATGTGACACTACCTAGTTTGTTGTCACTGAAACGCCCATTGAAAGCATTCAGTTTGTGAAACCAAAACAGAAAATGTTTATGTGTTTCTCTGGGGCCCCATCTCAGTTGTGACACTTTGCCACCTACCCCCCAGGTTCTTGGTTTAGGGGTAGTAATTTATAAACCTATTAGTCATGAGCCCCCACTGATCTTCCTCTTAATAAACCAAACCACATGCCTGCAAATTCAAAGCAACTGGAATTAGATCATGGCAGTCATTGCCAAATGTCCCATCCTAATACACCTACCTTTAGAAGAGTGCTAATCTCACTTTCACTTAATACCTTGGTATCTCCAACACAGTATGAGCACATTAGTCATTCATAGCTGGTGCAACAGCCTTTTTGGAGTTCTAGATCCTCACTAACTCACCTGTTTGCCAGCTCTCTCTCTCTCTCTCTCTCTCACACACACACACACACACACACACCTCCAATTTCTCTTTCTGCTCTTTCTCCAGTTATATTGTTATTGGATGGTCATTCACTCCTTGCCTAGTTTCCTACAGCATTGCTCCTGACCACAAGTTGCTTGCTTTTAGGCAACTTCTTTCATGAGACTTTCCTCCTTTCTCCCTCCCCAGCAAAATTTCACCATCCTTTTTAATTGGGTATATTTAAAGCTGTTGACTTCTGCAAAGGCTTCTGGGAGACATAATTACCAAAAGTAAACATGGTGTCCCATTCCTTGAACTTTATCCTGTTACATAAAGGTTCAAGAAAACAAAATTCACTGAAGAGCTCATGGAAAATGACAACTGGCAATAAGCAACCCTTACTTGGAACACATGGCTCCTCTTGTATTTTATCATGGTTCCCAGAAGGAAGCATATGGCCTGCTAACTCTTCTCCAAAGACAACACTTCTCTGTCATGAGCCTTGTCCATATACAAAGAGAATATTCCAGAGTTTTCCTATCCTGACAAGACACATAGATCTAGCATTATAGCTCAAGCATAGAGGAGAAGGGAACTTCCATCTAAAGTCTCATCCTTGAGGTGCAGCTCCTGCTGTCCTCTGGCTTCCTGAAAATTGATCACCTGTCCAGGGGTTTGCTGATGGTACTTTAAAAAAAAAATAGTCAAGACAAAAGTTTAATCTGAATTATTAACATTTTCTTCATCATTTTCTTATGTCTAAACAATCAAGAAAATACATTCTGATTTGTAGCCTTTGCTAATTGGCAAGGTATAAATGGTTTCACTGAAAATTTAAAGAAAACTGGCACCAGAACCCATCCTTGATCCAGCTGTGTATTTGAAGAATTTCAATGAAGGATAATGAACTCATTGCTCTTGCTATAATCCATTCCATTCTTGGCACAGTTCTCAATTGTTAGGAAATTGTTTCTTCTATAGAGTACAAATACATCTGTCTGCAACTTTGATCCATTTTTTCTAGCTCTGTCCTCTGGGGTCTACCATGCTTACATGGCATGGTAGAGTGGAAATAAGATTGAATTTGAAGGCTAAGATCCTGTGTTCAAATCCTACCTGTTATACTTATGACCTTGTAATTAACTTCTCTGTGTCTCCATTTCTTTATCTGTAAAAAAAAAATGGGGGGGAAGGGAAAAGCAGTTGAACTATACATACATATATATATGTGTATGTATGTATGTATGTATGTATAACCTTTAAGAGCTCTACCAGATCAAGAGGGGAGGGAAAGGGAGAAAAAATTTGAAGTCAAAATCTTGTAAAAATCAATAATAAAAAAAATTGTCTTTTCACAAAATTAGAAAAAATAAAGTAGTATTAAAAATATTTTTAAAAGATTCCTTCCAGATCTAAATCTATAATTCCATTGTTCACATGAACTCTTCAACTTAAAGAAAATTATCAAGTCCCCATTATATTTTCTCTTCCCTAACCCTTATAAGTCTTGGTTTTCTATCCTATCTTGTCCTGGTGCCCTTCTTTTTGATCTGCTCCAGCCTCAGTGTCCTCCCTAAAATGAACTAAAACCAACAATCCAGACTTGCTCTGACCAGAGCAGAGTACAACAGAATCAAGTCAACAAGTCAAAAAGCATTTATTAAATACCTGCCAAGCACCATACTGAGGTCTGGGGATACAAAGGCAAAAGATAGTCCCTGCCCTCAAGGAACTCATCATCTAAAAAATGTTGTATTTTCTCCCTCTCTCTGGACACTATACCTCTCTAATTGTCCTAATATAGCATTATATTGGGGAGGCTTTTGTGTTGTACTGTTAACTCATGTTGGACTTGCTATCTACTAAAATATAAAGATCTTTTTCAGGTTAACTGTTATATACCTGTGCTCTTCAGAGGGCCACTAGATGGTGCTGTGGACAGAGTCACAGGCCTGGAATCAGGAAAACTCGTCTTCCTGAGTTCAAATCTGACCTCAGACGCTTACTAACTGTCTAACCCTGGGTAAGTCATTTAACCCTATTTACCTCAGTTTCCTCATTAGTAAAATGAGTTGGAGAAGAAAATGACAAACCACTCTGGTATCTCTGCAAAGAAAACCCGAAATGAGGTCATGAACGGTCAGATACAACTGAACAACAAAACCTATGTTCTGTTTGTGAATTACTTTTTTAATCCAGCTGTAAACATTTTATATTTATTCATATTCAGTTTCATCAGAGTAGATTTGGCTGATCATTTTTTGCCTATCAAGAAAATCTTGGAAACCTAATTCTGTCATGCAACATATTAGCTGTTCCTCACAGCTTTGGGTCATCTGCAAAATTAATTTGTTTCAGTCACATAACACTACAGTCTCTTTTCTACTCCCCTCCTCAGACCAGGAGTGCATTGCCAAATAGGAGTTTTCGGAAACCAAGGTGTTTTCAAATAGTGTTGCTGCCGCCTCAGAAACAAAATAACCAAAGTCTTGGGTGCAGTTTCATTGAATATAGCACATCTAGGTAACTGATTCAGTCTTTCCAGAGATAGTCACTATCAATATACCTTAAGTCAATAGCACATTCAATTGAATTCAGAAAACATTTATTAAATGTCTACCATCTGGCCAAGCACTGGGCTAGGACCTGACAATACTAACAGCTTTATATAGCACTTTAAGTTTTGCAAATAATTTTGTATTTTTTATTATCTCTTTTGATACTTGTAACCCCTTAGTGAGATAAGCAGTACTATTTTCCTCCATTTTGCAGATTAGGAAACTGAGGCTGGGTGGGGTTTAAGTGGCTTGTCCAGAGACACATAGTTAGTATCAGGCATAATTTAAACTCAAATCCTTCTTACTCCAAGTTCAGTATTCTATCTACTATATCACCACCTACCGCTACTGCAAAGACCAAAATTAAAGAGTCTTACATTCAACTGAGGGGAGAAAATTCTTAAATTAGTAAAGACCACCTAAACACAGTTATTCAAGGATATGGGGGCACTCTAACATCTCAGAGATCTGGAAAGACTTCTTTTAGGAAGTATTTGAGCTTATTCTTGAAGGGAAGTAGGAACTGCAGGAGGCTGAGATGAAGAAAAGGATTCCTGCAAGGAGAGCCAGATTAGGCAAACGCTTAGAGGCCGGAGATGGAATGTTGTCAGCAGAAAATTGTGAGAGAGCCAGTTTGACCAGAACTTAAATTTAGGCGTGGGAGTAATGCATAATAAGCCCGGAGGAAAGGGTGGAGCTAGATTATGTTAGCGTTAAATGCCAAATGGAGTAATGTATGTAGAAGGCTGGCCAAGTTTGGGATCCTTCTGACTACTAGAAAGTTGTTATTGCCATTGTTATAGGAGTTGCTATTATCTCCGTTTTATTAGATGAGGAAACTGAGGCAGACAAAGGTTAAATGATTTGTCCCAGGACCACGCAGCTACTGAGTATGAGACAGAATTCAAACTCAGATCTTCCTGACTCTATCCATTTAGGGCACTCTATCCACTTCCTGAAACAGAACCTGATATCCTCCTTTTCATAAGACCATTGCATTATATATTTTGAGCTAAAGGGCACCTCTAAGGCTATCCAGTTCAACTCCCTCATTTTAAAGTTGAAAAAATGGAGGCCCAAGAGGTCACTCAGGCAATAAGCATCAGAAGTAGAATTTGAATAATAAACTCCAGTGATTCTCTGTTGCTTCCAGGATCAAATACAAAATCCTCTTTTTGATATCCAGTGCCCTTCATCACCTGCTCCTACCTCTTTTCCACTCTTCTTACACATTACTATCCACTGTGAACTCTTCAATCCAGTTGAAAGTTCCACAAACAAGACATTCTACCTCTTGGTATCCCAGCATTTTCTCTAGCTATCCCTCATGCTTGGAATGCTCTCATTTCTCATCTCTACCTCATGGCTTCCCTGGATTCCTTCAAGTCCCAGCTAAATCCTATCTTCCACAGGAAACCTTTACCAACCTCTCCTAATTCGAGGGCCTTCCTTCTTTTAATTATTTCCTATATCTTCTATATATCTTGATTACACATAATTGTTTGCTTATTGTATCTCCCATTAGAATGTGGGCTCCTTGAGGGCAGGGACTATCTTTTGATTCTTTTTGTATCCCTCTTCAATCCCAGTGCTTAGCACATTTTAAGTGCTTAGTAAATGCTTGTTAACTGACTGATTGAACCCAGGATCCTTCTGACCCCAAAGTCAATACTCTTTTCAGTGCACAGTTGTAGAAAATGCAGTCAAATATTCATTAAATTATTCTTTCAAAGAAAAAAAGTTTGTCTGATTGGCACCCCTCCAATCCTTCAAGGAGCTATAATTTTATCAGTGTGAATCTCAAAGGTCATGTTGCCTGGGTATTAATCAAAAGTTATTTAGTTAAGTTGGGCCATCCCTGGGGCCATACTTGAAGCTTTTCTAGCATGCTAGGAGTAGTTAGGCCCTATACTTCATTGTGTAGAGAAAGGACACTTACACAATTGGCACTGCCTTTGAGAACCCAGGGTTACATTCACACAAAGATTAAGCTTTGGAAGGTAGAGGATGACAGTTACCTTGTTAACCACCTTCCTCTTGATCTATCTAGCAGTGGGGTTGCTAGACATATTTCTTTCAAATATTCTTTCATAAATATGTTTGCCATTTTCTAGGTGACAGAATTGTCCTGGTTTTGAAAAAGGAATCATGGAAACTGGAGAGGCAACTCTCTATTGCAAATTTTGAACAAAATTCTGCATGGTCTACTACATTTCACAACAACCTTTGAGCACCTGTATTCAGAAGATGGTGACCAGCTGTTTTCTATGTCCAGTAAAGAGAGAATCCCATGGAAGCCTTTGAAAGACTGACTCTGGGCATGATTGTTCATACTTAGAATAAATAGGATACTGGATGTGTTAAGATTGGTGGATGGCTTGAGTTCAGGAATTCTGAATTACAATAAATCTAAACTCCAGTGGATGTCTTCACTAAATCTGAGACCAATATAGTGAATGAGGGTCACCAAACTGCCTAAGAAGAATGAACCAGCCTCCATTTTGAAGGGAGCAAGTCAAGGCTTCTGTGGGGATCAGCACGGGTCCCTGATTCTATGCTCCACTTCCAGTCTGGGCAAGAAAGGGAGACTTAGGCTCAAAAATAAAATGGAACAAAAAAAACCCCTCTCATTTGTGTGTTTGTAGAATCTTGGCCAAAGATACAAGGATGGATTCTATGACCTATGACACTGTACTTTAACAGACCCCATGCCAATGATTCACAAGTACAGGAAGCAAGACAATATAGTTTTTTGGGGAAAATGTCTGTTTGTTTTAGTAAACTCCAGGGTCAACATTAGTTAATAGTGTTATATGAAAGTTTTAAAAGACCCATAATATTAGGTTCCTGAATAGAAATAAAGTAGCTTAAACAATTAGATTATATAAAAGTAAAGAAAAATTTAAAAAACATACTATTATTTTAGACTACTGAATAGAAATATAGTATCCTAAACAAAGAGGTTATAACTCCCTGGATTTTTCCCTGGTTAGACCATACTAGTGCACTGGGTTAATCTCAGACTGTCATGCTCTCAGAAGGATATTGACAAGCTAGAACCAGTTCAGAAGATGACCTGGACATTGAGGGAGTTGGAAATCATAGTGTACAAGGATTTGGTTGAAGAAAATAGAAATACTACAGAGAAGTAAAATGGTCCACTAGAGAAAGCAGGACTAGAAAGTGATAGAGTTAAGTGTAATATAGTGGAAAGAGCATTGACTCTGGAGCCAGAGATCCTTGTTTCAAATCCTGACTCTTATACGTATTGCCTGTGCAATCTTGGGCAAGTCACTGATTAACAGTTTCCACTTCCATAATGTCTTAAGGTTTGCATACTATCTCATCTGATCCTCACAACAACACTGAGGAAGGAAGGGAGGTGTTATTTTTGCCCCCATTTTTACTAATGAGGAAACTGAAGCAAAGAGAAGTTAAGTGCCTTGCCTAGAGTCATACAGCTGGTAGTCTCTTAGATCAGATTTGAAATCAGATCTTCCTTGAATCCCAGTCTAGAACTCTGTATTCTGCCACTGAACTACCCCGATTTAACCTTGAGTCTTATTTTCTTCCACTGAGATGAGTTACACTAGATTTCTTAAGTCCTCTTCAGTTCTACTCTATGACAAGGTCTAAGTTCAAATCGTGCTTAGATATTTATGAGCAAGGCTTTAACTTCTCTGATCCTCAGTTTCTTCATCCTCGTTCTCTCCCTTCCCTCCCAGTTTTGTTGTGAGGAACCAATGTAGTAGTTGTTGTTCAGTCCTTTAGCGACCCTGAGGACCACAGCACACCAAGCCCTTCTATCCTTTACTGTCTCTCAAAGTCTGTCCAAGTTCCTGTTTGTTGTTCCTATGATACCATCTATCCATCTCATCCTCTGCTGACCCCCCTTCCTTTTGCCTTCAATCATTCCCAACAACAGGGTCTTTTCCAATGAGTCTCATCTTTTCATTAAGTGACCACAGTATTTAAACTTTTTCAGTATTTGACCTTTCAGAGAGTAGCCTGAATTAATGTCTTTAAGCATTGATTGGTTTGATCTCCTTACTGTACAAGGGCACTCTCAAAAGTCTTCCCCAGCACCACAATTCAAAAGCATTGATTCTGCAGTGCTCAGTTTTCCCTTATAATTCAACTCTCACAGTCATGTATCATTCCTGGAAAAACCATAGCTTTGACTTTATGGAACTTGTCAGCAAGATGATATCTCTGCTTTTTAGTATGCTGTCCAGATTTCCATAGCTTTCCTTCCAAGAAACAATCATCTTTTCATTTCATGGCTGCAGTTGCTGTCTACAGTGATCTGTGAGCCCAAGAATATAAAATCTGACACTGCTTCCATTTCTCCTTCCTCTTATTTGCTAGGAAGAGATGGGACCAGTTGCCAAGCTTTAAGTTTGGTGGTGTTATTTTTTATGTTACCCTTCAAGCTAGCTTTTATGCTCTCACATTCAAGAGGCTTCTTAATTCCTCTTCACTTTCTGCCATCAGAGTAGTATCATCTACATATCTAAGATTATTGATATTTCTCCCAGTAACCTTAATTCTGGCTTTTGATTCATCCAGTCTGGCATTTAGCATGATGTTAGTACTGTCAATGGGGTTTTCTTGGCAAAAATACTAGAGTGGTTTGCCATTTCTTTCTCCAGTGGATGACTTTTTGTCAGAACTCTCCACCATGACATATTCATCTTGGGTAACCCTACATGGCATAGTTCATAGTTTCATTGAGCCCCTCCATCATGACAAGGCAGTGATGGAGGGTAGGAGGAGGGAATCCAATGTACGTAAAGCCTTGCAACATTAAATAGCAATCAGCTATTATTATATAGAAGATATTTCTGCTTTGGGTTGGACTAAGTAACCACCACTGAAACAGGTATTCAAGCAAAGGCTGTCAGGGATGCAAAAAAAGAGATCCCTATAATGGGTTGTAAGTTTAATTCGAAGCAATTAGAACTGTATGGGACATCTTGGAGTTCTTAGTTTATGCAGTTTATCTTGCAAATGAATCCACAGAATTTATGTGATATGCCCAAGCACACCTCTGAAGTTCAGAGCCAGGGTTTCTGATTCTCCACTATAATCATGCTGCTGCAACAGATGACTTTTGAAGTCTTTTTCAGTTCTAAGAGTCTACAAATTTATGAGGTGCATATACATAGGGATGTCATTCCTTGGCTCACTGTTACAGGATTAGTTTGCTAAGCTTAAAAAAAGGGGGGGTGGGGCCCCTAGGGGGAGAAAACCCTGGAGACTAGGCTTCCCTTCACACTAATCTGCTCCAAGGAAGCTGGTAAGATCATGTCCATCCATTTGGCAGCACTTAAAAACAGGAGCCATCCCATATCACCTTGTGGTACTAAAAGAAAACATTTACTAACCACAGCCAAAGTCCCCCAATTTAATCTTTCACTAACAAATAGGCTCATGTGCCTCTCAAGTGAAGGACTGAAAGAAAACATTAGAGATCTACATTTTACAGATGAGGAAACTAATGAAACTGACTCCCAGGGAGGTGATAAAGCCCAAGTTTATGTGATGCTTTGAAGTTTACAAAACACCTAAGGAGATCATAGGATCATAAATAGAGAGCTAGAAGGGACTTTAGAGGTCATCCAGTCCACTCTCTTCATTTTCTCCTGGCCCAGGGAAGGTCACACTAGTGAACTCTGGTAGAAGAGTCAGGATGAAACTCCAGGTCTTGATTCATAATCTGGTGCTTTTTCTCCTCTCTAGAGAAGCTTGGGAGAGGGAGGAGATTATGAATTATGAGATGATTAGATCATAGATCTAGAGCTGGAAAATACTTCAGCAACCATTTGGTCCACACACATCAGCCCCTTATCATGTTACATATGAGGAAACTGAAGACCAGAATAGCTAACTATTTTGCCCAAAGTCCACAGAGGTAAAATCGGAGGCAATATTTGAACCCAGGATCTCTGACTCCAGAATCAGTATTTCTTCCACCTTACACTGATTCCCATCTTAGATTTAGAGCTGTAAGGCACCAACTTTCGCATCTTACAGAGCAGGAAACAGATACCTTGGAAAACTTAAATGACTTGTCCAAACGTATGCAGATGTAGTACAGCTACAAAAAGACGATTTGAAGCCAGGCCTTTGGCTCTAGATCAAGTGTTCTTTCCATGATGCCAGGCTGTAGTAAAGTGATTCCTCTAAGATCACTAGTCAGCAAAGGGGCAGAAGGGAGGAGCAAATTCTTCCACCCAACAAGGATAGAAAGAATGTGTAAAGGTTAATTATTGAGCCTCCTAACTTTAGACAGGACAGTATCTTAGACCAAACTGGTTTTAAAAATCTAAGGCACACAGCAGGTTGTGGTTAGTATAGATGATGAGTCTGAGTCATAGAGCTCACCCAGAGTTTACTCAATCAACAAGTATTTACTAAATGCCTACCACGGTTGCCAGGCTCTGTGCTAAGCCCTGAGAATACAAACAATAACAGTTAACATGTATATAGTGTCTTGATGTTTGCAAAGTCCTTTTACAAAATCTCTCTTTCCATCCTCACAACAACCCTGAGAAATAGGTACTACTATTATCCACAATTTACCATTAAGGAAACTGACTAAAATATAAATTAACTGACTTGGCTAGAGTCATATAGCCAGAAGTATCTGAAGCAAGATTTGAACCTGGTTTTCCTGACTCCCAAGTCCAGTAAGCTCTCCACTGTGCTACCTATGAAAATGAGATTCACCAGGATGCAATACACTCCACAACCTTTTACAAAGACAGCCCTAAAACTGTAAGAGAACCCAGCCATATACACACCGCCTAACCCTGCATACTCCTCTTGAACAAATTTTACTCTCTCAAACCTCCCTTGATGTTTGGGCTTTAGGTTGGTGGGTTGTTGAGCTATTCTAATTTCCTGATCAGGGTCACCGAGTGCTACAATGTCTTTGTTGGGGATCATACCCTTTCCCAGACAGTGAGGTCCAAGTGGCTAGAGGCCAAGTTTGATAAAACTTTGTTTCTCTTAGCGCACAAAGCTGTGCAGCTGGAGATTAAAGTCCGTTGGGTTTCAATCAGGGGAAAGGGGAAGGAGAGAGAAAAGAGAAACAGAGAGACAGAGGGTGTGAGGGGGAGAGACAGGCAGACACAGAGAGAATGGGGAGAGAGGAAAACCCATTGAGAGAATGTGAAAGAGAGAAGACAGGAGAGAGGGAGAGAATGAGAGATACACAAAGAGAATATGAGAAAGAAGAGGGAGAGAGAAAGGGAGATAAAGAAACAGAAAAAGAGAGGCAGAGGGAGACACAGAGACAGAGAGAGGCAGAGGAGATAGGGGGAAACAGAGAGAAAGACAGCTAGAGAAGCAGAGGGGCAAAGAGAATGTGAGACAGAAAGGGAAACAGAAGCACAGAGGGACAGGCACGGAGAGACAGACTGAAAAAGGGAGACAGGGACACAGAAACGCAGACAAGAGAGGCATAAAGACAGAGGGAGACAGAGAGAGGCAAAGAGGCGGAGACAGAAACAAATTCAGAGAAAGATAAAGGGGCGACAGAGACGAGAGAGCGAAGAGAGGAGGAGGGAGCGGAGACGAGGTGGAAGCGCGCGCAGGCGCACTGAGACACCGCAGCTCCCTCTCCTCTCGGGCTCCCTCCTCGCGCCCCTTCTCCTCTCCCCCCACCCCCACCCCCCCGCGCTCGGCGCCTCGGCTTCACTTCCGCCCCGCTGGGCCTGTGCTTCCGGGGCATGGCAGGCTCAGCCCCTGGGAGGCTGCTGGCTCGCTCGCTCTTCCCCTCCCGGAGCCCGCGGGGGGCGGGGGCGAGGAGCTCGTTGTTTGTTTACATGATGTGAGCGGAAAAAGAGACCAATAAAGTTTATTCTGGAGACAAAAGGGAAAAAAAAGCGGGGTGGGGGGGGAGCCGGAGACCGAGGGAGAAGCCGGGGCGGGGGCGCCGCGACAGAGACGCGGGCGCGAGGGAGAGGCGCGCCCGGAGCGGAGCCGAGCGGGGAGCCGAGCGGGCCGGGCCGGGGCCGGGGCGCGGGGCAGCCAGCGGGCCTCGGGAGCCGGGCCCGATGCGGGCGGGCGGGCGGAGCCGCCGAGCCTGGAGCAGCCCGAGCCCGAGCGGAGCGTGAGTAACGAGGGCTGCGGGACGGGACGGGCTGGGCTGGGGCCGGAGCCCCGCGAGCCTGGAGGGGAGCGCAGCGGGTGACAGGGCCCGGGCTGGGGGGAGTGTCTGCGAGGGCCCCCTCCCTCCCCTGGGTCCTCCTGCTCCCCCGCCCCCTCCCCTTCTCTCCCCGCTCCTCTTGACCCTCTGCTCCATGTTTTCGCCTCCCTTCCCTCTCCCCCCCTTCTTCCTCGCCTCCTCCCTTCCCTTTTCCTTGTTTTTCCCTCCCTTCTCCTCTTCCTCCCAGGGCTCCCTGCTGTGTGTGCCCCTCACACACACCCACCCAGGCCTGGCCTCGGGGCTGGAGGGTCGCTTGGGGCCGAGGTGAAGGGCCAGCGAGTTCGTTCCTCCCCCCGGGGCTGTGATGCTGGAAGGGTCCTCAGCCCCCTCCTCCCTCGGTGCTGTGTCATTTTCTCGCGGGGTGGGTGGAGGGGTGCGCTTGGAGGGGTAGTCAGATTGCCCAGCAAGCTGGTAATAGCAAAACTATCTCGTCCTCACACTCCCTGGAGCTTTCTTTTCTTTAACCAAAACAGTAAATCATCGTTCTGCTCGGAGAAACTCAGAGAAACATTGTCTCGTTCGGCATGTGTTTGGATACTTAGTATCATGCCTGTGTCATAGTGTAGCTCCAAAGTGACCGAGGCATAGGAAGGTTAAGTGGTGCCCTGTGCTGGCCTATGTAAAGGGTAAGCATTTAGGAAATGTGATTTGATCGTAGCCAAAGGATTGTCTTAGGATGACACGGATACTTAATGATAGAGGTAGGCACTAAGGCTTCCAGGCTTGTGAAACTGATTCTGTCTCTCTGGTTTCAAGAATTTGGAACTGTTTGTGTAGTTCCGGTAAAAGGGGTGGGGTGGGTGGTTGAGAGGATGCTTTTTAAAGTTGCCTGGTCATTTAAAAAAAAAAATACATAAACTGCAATGATTAATTCTTTCAGCTGAGGCTTCCTCATTCCAGCAATTTTTTTTTGTATATGCAGGAAATCAATGTGAGGGGTGATGGCTGGAATATTATAGGTTCTATGAAAAAGAAACAAATCATTGTTGATTCATTGTAACTCGTACCAGTTGCTACATTTGAAGCAGCTAGGAGTGATAGTAGACCACTTTCACTGCTTGGAAGTACCGTAAGATGTTTTATTTATTTGCTGGTTTCCAAGCCATGGGAATAAAGCTTTAAAGAAATGTGGGTAATCACTACCTTAAATAAGAAACCAAAAGCTGTTACATATTTGTTAGAGTGACTATTGATCCATCAAAGAATTCAATCGGATCAACAAGCATTTATTAAGAGCTAACTATGTGCAAAACAGAGTGCTAAGACCATAATAATTCATATTGTGAAATTTTGGGAGTTTTTGATTAGGTGGAGCATTTTATGGGAGATTTCATATTGGTGGAGTACTTCACATGTATATGTATGCTTACATATATAAATATATATTTACACACATATATACGCATAAGTACATGCACAGTATGTGTGTAGGCAGTATATCAATCAATCAACAAACACTCTTTAAATATTTACTATGTACCAAGGACTGTCTTGGGGCAGACAGGTAGATAGAGTGTTGAACCTAGAGTCAGAAAGACTCATCTTCATGAGTTCAAATCCCTCCTTAGATACTTTAAGAACTCTGTGACCCTGGACAAATCATTTAATCCTGTTTGCCTCAGTTTCCTCATCTGTAAAATGAGCTGGAGAAGAAAACGGCAAACTACTCCAGCATCTTTACCAAGAAAACTCCAAATGGGGTTGCAACTGAACATCAACAAGGACTGTCTTAAGCCTTGAGAAAACAAAGTAAAAAGGTAAAACCATTCCCTGCTCTCAGGGAGCTTACATTCTAATGAGGAAATAACATCTACCTAAATAGGCATGTATGGAATATATACATGGAAAGTAAAGGAGGAGGGTACTAACAACTGAAGGGACTGGGAAAGCCTATAAAAGTTGAACTAGATCATGAAGAAAAGCAGGGATTTGAGGATATGTCAGTCAAGAAGCATTTATTAAGTGTCTCCAATGTGCCATGCATTGTGCTAGTCATGGAGGATCCAAAAAGAAAAGACAGGCCATACCCTGAAGAAGTTCATATTCCATTAGGAAGTTACAGTAGGTTCACAAGTAAACACAAGGGGTATACAAGGCTTAGTGTATAGAGAACTGACCTCAGAGCTAGAAAGACCTGGTTACAAGGCCCATCTCCGACACATATTCATGGTGTGACTTTGGACATGTCATTTTATTTCTCAGTACTCCAGGTAATGCACTAAGAATATAAACTGCACAAAATATCTATCACTGTATCAATTATATTATAACAGTCCCTGTTCTTGTAAATAAATGCACAATGATTAGGGAAAGGAGAGTTACCAGTAACAAATAGGGCGTGGATTTTTAACTGTTTTTTTATCCTATAAACTACCCTTTTTGATAGTCTTCTAAAGTTCATGAATCCCTTCTCAGGATAATGTTTTTAAATGCATAACATAAAATACATAGGAGACCAATCATATTAGAATACAGTTATCAAAATAAAAAAAAAACAAGTTCATAAATGCTTGCTTAAGAGCCCCTGAAGCATGAGAATCAGGAAAGGCATCTTGAAGAAAAGGGGTCTTTCATTAGGTCTTGAATGGAACTAAAGGTTCTCAAAGATAGAGATGAGGAAGGGCAGCCTAAACATGAGGAAGAGCCCGAGCAAAGGTATGGAGGCAGGAGATGAAATGGGAACAGCAAATAGCCCAACCTCACTGCCTGCACTGAGGGGTGTGTGGGGTGGGGAGGGTGATGTGAATAGAGAGATTAGAGGTGGGAAGTGGATAAGATTTAGCGATTGATTGACTGTAAGGTGAGAGAGGCTGAAGAGTCAAGGCTGACTCCTAGAAAGCTAGTGAAGCCCAGATTGAAATAGGAAAGTTGGGGGTAGAAATAGCACACTCTGATTTGGACATGTTGAGTTTGAAATGTCTGTAAGACACCAGGGGTCTTGTGAGAAAGCTTTTATTTAAAAAAAAAAGTTGTTTATTATTTTAACCTGGGTTTTTTTTCATCACGGTTCTGTAGAGCACTTTGATATCAAAGTCATTAATGAGATATTAGAGTGTAGACTCTAATCATTAGGAAGACTTTCCTTTTATCAAGTCTAAATCTGCCTTGTAATCTCAACCTATGTGTGGTTGTCAAAGAATTTAGAGCTAGGTGTAACTTAGAGATCATTTAGTCTACTTCCTTCATTTCTTTTTTTTTTAGGGATTGGAGGGGAGATAGAATGTGTTCTGCATCTGTGATTTCATCCGTCTAGGAAACTCCTTAGCAAGTATTCTGTAGCTTATAGTCAGTCATCTGGGCTCATCAAGAGGTTAGGCAAATTGGCCACAGTTACATATCCAATTTGTGCAGTGCTTACACATATTTTCTTCTGGCTCAAGGAACCTAGAAAACTTTGTGCCTTATCAGTAATTAGCAAGCATTTTATTAAGCACATTTTATTATGTTCCAGTCCTTGTGCTAAGTCCTGGGGATACAAGGCAAAAATTTTTCAGTTCCTGCCCTCAGGGAGCTTCTATTCTAATGGAAGAGACAAGACATACATATATAAGTAAATATAGGATGCATAAAGATGAACATAAGTTATTTTGGAGGGGATGACACTAGCAGCTGGGGGAAATCAAGATTTCTTGTAGAAAATGGCATTGAACTGAGTCTGAAGGAAATGAGGTTTTTCAAGGAGTAGAGGAGTGAATAGATACAGTGCAAAGGTATGGAAATGAAGCTGTTACATTGCATCTATAGAACAGCAATTGACCTGTCTGAATGGATCTCAGAGAGCATGAAGAGAAGTGGAGTGTAAGAAACCTGGGAAAGTAGCAAGGGTCCAGGTAGTAGATTGAGGAATTTTTGGTTTGCTTGGACTTTAAGTAACGCCTGTAGAGCAGAGTGGGACAGAGCCACTTCATCTCCTTTCCCCAAGATACGATTATCCCTGTGGCCAGTAAATGTTCTCAGTTCCCTCTCCAAACTTAGAAGCCAATACTGGGAGCATATACTAGAACCCAGTTGTCCTAAAGACAGTTGTTCTTTGTAGGACTTATTATTTCTACTGGTATCACTTTAACAATCTTTTAATAATTGTAACTGATATTTATATATTTGTTATATATTTTATATTTATATATATGTTATATATATTATGTTTTTTTATAAAGCACTTCATCTACATTATCTCACCTGATTCTCTCAATAGCCCTTTGAAGTAGGTGTACTTATTATCACCGTCTTATAGACAGGAGCCTGATGTTTAGGGAGGTGGTGACTTGCCCAGGGTCATATAGCTAGTGAGTGTCTGCGGCAGTTACCATCTTGAAAGGTCTGTGTTCTCATTACCCGTTTATTTGAAAGGGGCCAGTTTCATTGGATTGTTGTTTTGAAATAATCTAGTCCTCATTTTACAGCTGAGGAAACTAGCCTAGACACATTAAGTGATGTACTCAGGCTCATTCAGCCAATGAGTGGCAGAGGGAGGATATCAGTGCAGGTCTTATTTTGCATGCTCTAGAGTAACATCTTAAGGATCTTTTCCCCTATTGTCTCTGTAAATGAGTTCCTGTGTGGTTGTTAAGTGACATTAAAGATGTCAGCAGGCAGCTAGGTAGTACAATGGCTAGAGTATCAGCACTGAAGTCAGAAAGGTTCATCTTCCTGAGCTCAAATCTGGCTTCAGGAACCTACTAGGGCAAATCATTTAACTCTTTTTGCCTCAGTTTCCTCATCTGTAGAAGAAGCTGGAGAAGAAAATAGCAAATTAATTCAGTATCTCTTCCAATAAAACCCAAATGGTTTTGAGTCAGACATCACTGAAAACAACTGAACAAATTATATCATCTCCAGGGGTGCTAAGAAGAGTTCTCTTTTGCAGTAGCAGCTGCCTCCGTTCCTTCTTTTCCACTCCCTTGACTCAGAGACATCTTCATTTCACCTCATTCTGATAGCTTTCTGACCTTTCTCTTTGCCTTTGAATGGGTGTGTGGGAAAGGACTCAGACCATCAACTAATCCAAACCCTTTACTTTTGAGATGATGTCACTGAGACCAGAAAAAATGGATTTGACAAAGGCCATCCATCTTTTTTTATACTTCTAGTGAGAAATTGTTCATAAATGTTGATTGTATTTTGGATTAGAATTACTAGAATGATTTATTCATTTCACAAAAGATAGTCACTCTGGCCATTGCTCCTCATGTGAACTTCAGTCCGAAGTTAAAAAAATGTTAGAAATAAGATCAGTTTGCCCTCGTTCCCTCTGCAAACAATCAGCAAACATATATTAAGTGCTTACTAGGCCCCAAGCTCTGGGTTAAGTGCTAAAGAAAAAAGTAAAAAGTTCTCTTACCTCAAGAAGCTAGATATACCAGAAGTACATATAGATTACATACAAAACTAATAGGATGCCCTTTGGTGAGGGACTCAGTAGGAGCTAGGGAGATCAGGAAAGGCTTCCTTCCTGAGGAAAACTCTTGAGCTTGAAGAAAAAGAGGGATTCTAAGAGGCAAAAGTATGGCTGGAATGCAATCTGGGTATGAGAGACAAGAGGTGGAATGTCCTATGTACAGAATAGAGAGTGATTAGAATGACTAAACCACAGACTGCAAGAACTAGAGTAAATTCTAAGGACACTGGAAATGTGAGAAGAGGCCAGGTTGGGAAGACATTTCAATGTCAGAGGAGTACATATTAGAGCTTTTCTAGGCAATACTGATGGTAAGGGGTTAATATACCTGGACCTGCTTTCTAGGAAAGGCAGTACAGTGTAAGTTTGGAAGGTGGATTGGAGAGGGGAGACTCCAGCCAGGGAAGTGCTGGAAGATGATCTTCACAAGGCAATGAGGCCAAACTCCTCCTTTTACAGTGAGGTATAGAGAAGTAAAATGGAGGTCACATGGCTCAGAAATGGCCAAGGCATGATTTGAACACGTATGTTCCTGGCACCAAGTCCAGTGCCATATCTACTACAACATACCTTTTCGAGTAAGCTATTATTTGGTCCAGGTAAGAGGTGATGAGGCCTGAGCTAAGGTAGTAGCTCTCTTGTCATCTCTTTCTAAGTAGTGTGGAGATAGAGACAAGTTATGGCCAATGACTGGCTATATGGAGTGAGTATGAGTGAAGAGCTGAGGGTGACGTCAGAATTGTGAGCCTTGGTGAGTAGAAGCACGGTGGTGCCCTCAACAGTAAAAGGCAAGTTTAGAAAAGGGATGGGCTTTAGGGAGAGAAAATAGAATTCTGTTTAGACATGCCTATACCTATTTCATCCAGTTAGAAATGCACAATGGGCATTTAGTAGAACTCAGGAGAGAGACTAGGCCTGGATATATAAGTTGGAATTATCTTCATAATGAAGCTAATGCTTTCACCAAGAGAGAATCTAGACAAAAAAGAACATCCAGGACAGAACTAGGGTACACTTATGGTTAGTGAACATGACATGGATGAGAACCAGCAGAGGATACTGAGATGGTCAGACAGGTAGGAGGAGAAACAGGAAAGAACACTGAGGCAAAATTCCAGAGAGGAGAGAGTGGCCTAGATGAGAAGATACTTAGTAGCTACGGTCAAGTGTTGAAGAGAAATTAAGGAGCATGATGATGGAGATTATTGGAAATGTTGGTGAAAACAGTTTTCACTTGAGTGAGAGGGATTGAAAAACCAAATTTGAGGAGATTAAGAAAAGAGTGAGAGGAGAAGAAATGAAAGCTAAGAGTACAAATAGCTTTTTTCAAATAATTTTTCAAGATAAGGGAGGAGAGATATTGGAGGATAGCTTAGGGGAAGAGGAATGGTCAGATCAAAAGAGAATTTTTAACGACAGGACTTAGGAAAGTCCTGTCTGGGAAGAAACTAGTACATAGATATTGGAGATAAAAGAGGGAGGGGATAATCATAGAGCTAATCTGCTAGAGAGATGAAAGGAGGTTAGGATGTAGAATGATTGACCCTGGAAAGGAGAAGAGATGCCTCCTCATCAAAGACTTGAATAAAGGAAGAACTGGGGGAGGGGGAGGTTGTGAAATGAGATGAAGATGGAAGAAGAGAGAGTACTTGTAAGAGAGCCTTAATTTTTTATTATGTGTATAAGTGTAATATGAAGCAAGGACCTCTGCTGAGTGAGTGGAGATAGAGGGTACAATAGGAGATTTGAACAGAGATAGCAAGGTTTAGAACAGCTCTCTGGAGAGTGGGATGGAGAATTAGGAAGGGGTAAAAGGAATGCTGCTGATGCAGTTTGATCATATGAATTCATAGTCAGCATGATTTCATTACTGCCTCCAGCTCTGTACAGCAACATGTAGGTAGTGGCATTGGTAGGAGCAGAGGCAGCAGATGGTTGGGATTTGGTGAAGTCTGAGTGGTTATAGGACTAGGGATCAGGGGAATGAATGTATAGATGCAAACTGGCTTAATAAGGAGTGAATGAAGGATGGGCATGAAGGTGAATGTAGCTAGAGCCAGGGTGATGGCCTGGCAAAATACTGGAAGGTGGAGAGATTACAAATGCAGATGAAGAACAGATTTTGTAAGAGTAAAGCACTGGGAAGACAAGATGGCATGCTTGAATATAGTGAAAGGATAAAAGTATTTCATACTTCTTAGGCGTATCAGTGATGTATTGGCAAGAGCAAGAGCATTCCCATCTCTGAGTGTAGTTGACATAAGGATGTAGAAGGATGAAGAGGCCGTGGAAGTAGAACAGATTGAAGAACAGGGAAGTGAGGGTATTGGAGGAAAAAGCCATATACATGCTGAAGTCCCTTGGCATGAGCACAGGTATTGGAATTGAGGGGGCGCTGTGAGCCAGGTACTGACCTCATTGAAAAAAGAATGAAAGTGCCTTGAGGAGTGTTAGATAATAGGCATGAGGATCTGTATGGATCTGGATAACATGAAAATTCAGGTAGGAAATCTTGCTAGAGTGATGGCGGTAGTGGGGGTCAAGGAGAATTCTGAGCCCCACCAAGGCTTGGGGTTGGAAATATAAGAGAAGGGGTGACCAATTTTCCAGGGCTAGAAAGAAGTGCTAGTGCTAGACCTGGGATGAAGTATCTTCAGGGAGATTTCAGTGAAGGCCAAAGAATAGAAAGAGCTTGAGAGGAAGAGTTGCATTGTAGAGTGGGAGTTTCAGAAGGCACAATGGAAAGGGTACTCAGACACGAAATTAGTCATTGGAGTAGTAATGTTGTTGTTCATAGAGAAGAGAGAGCACCCAGCCAGGGTTTAGAAGGGTACTCCGAAACCACAGATTTGTCAAGAATGAAAATAGCAAGGGATGAGGCTTTGCTTACTTGGAAATGAGTCCCAACAGAGAAGGAACTCTGTTGATGGAACTAGGAGAATAGGTTATTATTTCTGTAGTCTCACCTCACAATCTCCCCCATACTGATGACCCATCTAAACCTTTTCAAACCTCTTCAAACCTGCCATGGCTCTCCCTTCCCCTCCTCTCAATTGGGAACCTTACCTGATGTTTCACTTAAAAAAAAAAAATATTCACCAAGAGTTCCTTCTTCCGTCCTCATTTCCCATCACCCAGTAGTCTTCTGCCACTTGGTCCTCCTTCCCCCGTCTCATATAAGTAAGATAACCCTTCTCTTTATTAAGATAACTTCATCTGCATGTGTAAGTGATCCCATTCCATCCTGTGTTCTCAGCAGATTGTTCCATCATCCCCATTCTTGATTATCTTCAGTTTTTTGTTGCCTGCTATGGGCTTCCCTGCTGTCTACAAACAAGTCCAAACATTTGGTCATTTCCCATTCTCAAAAAACCCTTACTTGATTCATCCCTACTAATTATCATCTCATAGTTCTTCCTTTTTTTTGTGATGAAACTCCTTGAGAAAGTCACTAATAATCAGTGCCCCCATTTCCTTTGCTCTCATTCTCTCTTTAACTCTCTACAGTCTGGATTTCAACCTCACCAATCAAATGAAACTTCTCTCTCCAAATTTACATCTCTTATTTACCCAAGTTCAAAGGCTTTTTCTCAGCCCTCATCCTTCTTGAACTCTCTTCAGCCTTTAACATTGTCAATCACCCTTTTTTCCTTGATGTCCTTTTCTCTTTAGGTTTTTGTGGCACTAAATCCTAGCTCCCTTCCTGTCTGATTGCTCCTTCAGAGTCTTTGCTGGATTTTTATCCAGGTCAAACCTGCTAAAGTTGGATTACCCACACACCCAGGGCTCTGTCCTGGACCCTCCTCTCTTCTCTCTCTATACTCTCATCAGCTTCCATAGTTTTCATTATCATCTCTATGCTAATGATTCCTCGATCTACTTTTCCAGCCTTCTCAATCCCTGTCACATCTCCAGTTGCCTCTTAGACATCTCAAACTCTGTAGAAATCAAATTCAATATTATATCCAAAATTGAACTCATTATCTTTCTCCTTAAACCCTTTTCTCTCTTCACAACTTCTCTGTCACTTTTGGAGGGCACCACCATCTGGTCACATAGACTCACAACCTAGGTATAATCCTGGACTCCTCACTCTCACCCCCCACTCCATATCTAGTCTGTTGGAAGTCCTGTTAGTTTTACCATCCTAACATCTCTTATTTATGTCCCTTTCTCTCCTCCAACATTGCCACTATCCTGGTGCAAGTCATTATTTCATATTTGAACTGCTGTCATAACTTGCTCACTGGTCTCTCTACCTCAAGTCTCTCCCTGCTTCATACCTTCCTCAACACAGTTATCAAATTAATCTTCCTAAAGCACAGTTCTAACCATGCCAATTCCTCCTTCCCTCTATTCAGTAAATTCCTGTGCCTACTTGTCACCTCTAAGATCCAATATAATATCCTCTCTTTGGCATTCAAAACCCTTTATAGCCTAGACACTTCCTACCTTTCGAGTCTTATACTTTACTCCCACCTGACATCTCCAAATTCCAGACATTTTCACTGACTGTTCCCCTGCCCAGACTATTCTCCTTCCCTAGCTCCACCTCCTGGCTTTCTTTGCTTCCTTCCAGTCCCCATTAAATCCCATCTTCTATGAGAAGCCTTTCTTCAACCCCTTTAATCTTAGGGCCTTCCTTCTATTGATTATCTTCAAGTTATTCCATTTATGCCTTGTTTGAACATAGTTATTTGCATGTTGTTTCTCCTATTAGATTGTGAGCTCCCTGAGAACAGGTTGTGGCTTTTGGCTTTCTTTTATCTCCAGTGCTTTGCACAGGTCCTGGGATACAGCAGACACTTAGCAAAAGCTTATTGACTGAACATAAATCATATCACTGGAGCAAATTTCAAAGCATCAGCACTGTCACTTTTCTTCCTCTATAGGTTCAGAAATGGAGAGGTGATTATGTATTATTAGATTATGTAGGTTTTTCAGTGGGCTCCCCAAATTAGTGAAATCATACTTGTCGACCAGAAGAATAGGAAAATTCAGAATTGAGGATTCTTTATTACAAGAGACAGACTTAGAGCAGTTGATGGAGAGCTGCCTGAAAAAGTCTGGCTTCTAATATGTAACCCTAGCTAGACAAGTCCCTTAGCCTTTCAGTACTGTAGGGAAGACTCAAACATGGCTCACATGCAGAGAAACCAGATTAAAATGTAATTGAGAGATACTTAACAAAATGAATACAAAATAGATAATGTCAGTATGTAGTTTTCTAAGTCAATATGCAGCCCAGAGCAATCCTTGTATACAGTTTAGTGGCTCTGTTTCTATTTCAATTTGACATCACAACTCTGGGCAACTCTCTAAGCCTATATATATTGCAGAAAAAGTGCTAACTTGCAGTGGTAGGAGTTTTCTCACATGAGAATTCCACATATCAATGAAATAACAAGTCTAGTTCTTATCCCTTTTCTTAATTTGAAGACTACATGCATAGTCACCAAAATAAAAAATTGGTGAACCAGAAGACTGATTTAGAGCACAGACCAGAAGAATAGCTAGAACTAGAGAAGGCATATACTAAGGATGAATTATCTGTATTAGATCAGCCTTGTGCCAGGGCTTTATCAGAGGGAAAGTGTTGATATTATTCTACCTCTAGAAGAGTATGCCATGGTTTTGTGCAATAACAGCTGCTTCAAGAAAACTTAATTTTTCATAGTACTATTAGCAATAGTTTTATTTTAATGAGAAATGTATTATTTTATTGAAATAGGTTGAAGGTTATCTATGTTCTTTGATCAATGAAGAATTCTGTGAGAATTATATTTTGAAGCACACATACGTTTCTGTAGAAGTACTATAGTAATGACCAAGAAGTTTGAGCAGAAAGTATGTGCCTTCCCTCTGAGATTACCTCTGATATACCCAGTATGTAAACATTTTGTATTGACAGTTACTTGCATGTTCTCTCCCCCATTAAATGTGAGCTTCTTGTGGGCTGAGCTGGAATTTGCCTTTCTGTTTGCAGTTCTTGGCACAGTGCCTGGCATATAATAAGTGCTTAATAAATGCTTGTTGACTGACAGAGGAAAGTGAGGTGTGAAAGGCTACATAGACAAGTCCTGGAGTGTCCCCAGTTTGAATGCCTGAAATTTTAATTACCTACAACCTCAGACTTAACTGTTGTACTCCTTTGGTTTTATTTTCTCAAATTGTCTGTTATTTGGTTGTGGTATTGTAGGTACATCCCTTTTTCACCTTGGACCTCTGTTTTGAGATATGAAGCATTTAATCCTAGTTAAGGAAATGCATTGTTTGAATTCTTAGGTTTATATGCTATTTAAAGAGTATTTCATTTCCTGAACTTCTTGTACTTTTTACAACTTTATGTTTATTTCATATATGCAGTAATTAAGTGTAGCCCAAATCTATAGATTCATGAAATTTCTTATTTTTTGTTTTTATCTTAATGGTGTCTCTCCTTTCACTTCATGTAAATCATGCTACACCTGATAAAGCACTTCATTTTGGAATTGGCAAAAATATGAGCTTAGAGCTATCTTCCTGTGAATGTTTTGACAAAATTATTTAATGTAGCTTTGAATATGTTGTTATGCTTGTAAAATAACATAATGAGTGTAAGACTGTAGCATGTTATAAACAATAGTATATTCACAAGCAATGCAGTAGTAAAAATAGCATTTACACAAGACTAAGGTTTTCAAAGCACTTTACATGTATTTACATATATTTACATACATAATTCTCACAACAATTCTGTGAGCTGGGTGCTCTTATTATTCCCATTTTATAGATGATGAAAACAAGACAGAGAGAGGCTAAGTGACCGGCTGAGGGTCACATAGCTAGAAAGTGCCTGAAGTGGGCTATGAGCACAGGTCTGCTTGGCTTCATGTCTCATGTTATATAGTGTTCCACACAGCTTTCCAAAATATAAGAAGATGTTATTGATGTGACTAGCCTTTAATCAGGAATGAAAGACACCTTGGTTCTTTGTAGGTACTTTTAAAAAATTTTATTTTTATTAATACTTTTTAAAAATCACTTTAATTTCTAGATATATCCTTCTCTCTTCCTCTACCACCAAGCCATCCCTTTTAAAAACGACCAAAAAGGGGGAGGGGGGAAGTATTTCAGCAAAATCAACCAACTGTCCCTAACAGTTTATACAATACGCTGTGCCCGTAGCCCTTGGCCTCCACAAAAATGGGAGGGCAGTGAATTTTTAGATTGGTTGTTATAATTATATAGTGTTCTGTTTTGTTCACTTTTTGTTCTTTCTATTTATATTGTTGCACATAATATCTAATGACTACTTCATGTGTATTATTTTCCTGTTTCAATTTTCTTCACACTGCATCAGTTCTCCCTATGCTTCTTTGAATTCTTCATATTCATCATGTCTTATAGTACAATAATATTCCATTACATTAGTTTATCACAATTTGTTTAGCCACTCCTCTGTATAAATGGTAGTTCTTTGCTACCACAAAGGGTACAGCTATAAATATTTTGGTGTATACAGATGGGATCTTTCTGGTTTTGACCTGACCAAGTTGTTATTTTTTTTTTTCTAATGAGAAGATTTCCTTTGCATTGGGTCAAGCTTTTATAATTATTATTAGGTTTCTTATTACAACTTACATAAAAATTTCCAAGCATATATACATGCATATATGGTGTGTGTAGAGATATTTACATGTGTATTGGGGGGAATATCTGTATCTATATATGATCTCTATATATTTATATCCTCTCTCTCTCACTTGGGATTTATAACAATCTTGTGAGGCAGATACTATATGGATTGTTATCCCCACTTACAAATGTGGTTCACTGAGGTTTAGAAGATACTAAGTGATTTTCCCATGGGTACATAGCTAGTAAGTAATAGAAGTGGAATTGGAATCTAGAACTTTTTTATGTCAGGTCCAACCCCCTGCCAGCAATTTGTTGAAGAACATTGACAAGAATAACACTGGATGCTCAGAGGGTTTTGAGGGTTTATAATTAGTATAGAAATATGTTCTGGCCCCGTTGCTAACATACCTCTTTTGAGTTGAACTACATCTGCCTCTCTCTTCATTAGTAAAATAGGAATTATTGCCAACCAACATAAAGTTATATAATTCAGATATTCCACATTGGCTTAAAACTCCTCACAAGAAAGGTACAAACACTATTTTCTAAAGAAATGCAGAAAGGACATGATAGATGCTTGGCTTAACTATAAAATACTTAACTGTTTCTGTTGGCCATGAAAAACAGTGTTGAATATTTCTTGTAAATAGTTGTAGTTCTAAATAATTTTAACCATATGCTTTTACTACAGAGAGAAGCAATGTTGATAAGAGTTGGAGTAAAAAATTATCTCTGTTCAAGCCCCACCTCTGAAATTTTTTAGCTGTATGCCCCTGAGCAGTTACTTACTGCTAGGAGCCTCAATTTCCTAGTATTTATCTCCTAAGTCAGAAGAGGTTTTGGTGTCTGGTGGTTAGTGTTCTGCAAGTGGAGGGGGTTTCCTAAGCTAACAAAAGCACAAATTCTTATGTATTCTGTGTTTTCAGGATATAGCTGATTCAGATTTCACAGAGGCAATTACTTGAATAATTTGAAATAATTATGGACTAAAATAAAAAATTCCAATAAGAATAATTTTTATGAAACTTCTGAGATCCACAGCTAAATGGAACTATAGTATTTAGGAGAAGGAAAAGAGATATGTTACAGATGGAAAAGAGTATCCTCTTTGAAAAGGACCCTTCCCACTTATCCAGCTCCCCTTCCCATTAAAAAAATCTCCCCCTTGTAATAAATAAACATAGTTCATCAAACAAATCTATGTCAGAAAATGATGTGTATCTTATTCTGAAGCTAGAGTCCATCATCACTCTGTTGTGAGATGGGTAACATATTTCATCAGTCTTCTGATATTGTGCTTTCAAAGTTCTTTTTCTTCTCAGTATTACCATTATAGAAATTATTCTCCTGATTATATGTAATTATAATTTTGTACATTGTAAAAAAAGTGTTTTCAAAAACTGGAAAATGTACTTTAATTGATTTTTTACCATCCTACTATTGTTAGGCTATTGGATTATAGCTTTAAAATATAGCTGGTTTTTTCTTCTTTGTTAATTGGCATGTTTTACTAATATTTGGAGTTTTTTTTTTTAAATAGACTTATAGACCACAGAAAGGCATTGTGCTAGAATGATGGGTCTGAAGGCCTAGTACCAGCCCTTCCACTAACTAACAATATAACATTGGGCAGCTGAGCCACTCTGGGACTCAGTTTCCTCATCTATAAAATGGCAGTTAATTTCTAAGATTTCTTCAAGCATTTGTAATATAATAATATGATACGATGCAATACAGTAAAAATTGAGTGTGTACCATGTGCCAGATACTATGCTTAGTGCTGAGGATACAAAAGAAGAAAGAGAGTCCCTGCCCTTCAGGATCTTACAATCTAATGGAGATGACAACTCAGAAAAGCAAGCTGGAAAGGATGGAGTTGGGAAGGTACCAGGCATGGGGCATGATGACAGTGAAGACAAAGCCAAGCACTGCAGCTGATGGGAGATGAAGAGTTGACTGGGCCTTTAAGATATTTTTAAGGGAGGCTTTTCTTTAAAAGGCATCTCTTTGACTTCAGCAAAAAGCCGAATTTCAGAACACCTATTCAGGTGGTTTCAGGAACTGTCCAGAAATGTTGTTCTCACATGCTTGAGGGCTTTGCAAGAAATTTCGTAGATAGAAAAGTTGATAACATTCAAAAAGTAGCAAAGTGGAAAAGCTTTCTATTTGAAGTGGCAATCACTGCAACTTTGCACTTTTTCTAGTCTTTCTCATTTGTAACATAGTAAAAGAATCATTGCAAGCCAATTGCCAATATTGTCAGAAGCAGTAGGCCTTTCATGGTATCATTTAAATACCTACTAAGGTGTCAGTTACTCTGGTAGGTCCTGAGGAGACAAAGACTTTCAGGAAAGTATATGCCAAAATTTCCTTGGCAAATTATTTGCTTCTGTCCAGAAAACAGGTGTTATGCCTTTTCCTTGTTAGAAGCTCAGCTTAGATCAACTTATCATGAGATAAGAATCATGCTTGAGAAAAATGTTAATAATTGTGAAAAATATTACTTTGTACATTGTTTTTGTTCCTGGTTTATTTTTCCTGTTTATGTTCAATCTTTACATGTAAATTGTTCAACTTTCTCTTTTGGATGCCTTAAACAACTAGCTTTCTCAAGTAGTAGATAGTGTTCAGAACTATTTTGAATGTGTGGTCATTTTGCAATAAAAGCAAAGATGAGTTTTATGACTTAATTTTCCTATGAGAAAAGAGATTTTAAAATTATTCTTAATGCTTACAGATGTTGTCTAACTTTTGGTGTTCTGTAGGGATTGAGGAGTTATCTATCAGCACATTAAATTCAGTTCATGTTTAAGAGTCTGCTTATTCTGGCAAGCCACCATGCTGGGCACTGAAGGTACCAGGACAAAAGCAAACTAGAACTTGCCTGCAAGGAGTGTATGTTCTGTTGGGCTAGATAATGTGGCATTACCTTTGGAATAGACCATTGCCTTTATTTCTCATATCTTGATTTCTACACCTTGTAGAACGTAACCTTTTCTCCCTAGCTACCTACCAGTGCTGTCCTCTCTAAGGTTACCTTCCATTAATTCAGTATTTATTATATATGTTGTGGATTATGTTGTCTTCCCAATTAGAGTATAGCTAGCTTCTTGAGAGCAAGGACTGTTTTGGTATCTCGAGCACTATATGCTTAGCCTATAATGGATACTTAATAAATGCTTGTTAATTAATGGATTAAATATACTTTCAAACATCTTGAAAGTCATTGCAACTGCTGCTACTATTCTACATAATAAGATTCTACAATTCGTTGTCAGCTATAACGTAGCATTACCAGGAAAACTATGAAGGACAAATTGAGATCAACAACATGTGAAATCAAGCTATACGTAGCAGTGAGGACAGCAAACAGCTATATCCTCAATGCTTTATTTTCTGTCTTATAATATCACTTGAAAATTGGATAATAGCTATAGGATGTGTGACTGAAATATTGGCATCTGCTTCTTAAGGTATTCATATTTAATGACTTTATCCTCTAAAATACTTGTACTTTGTAAGGGGTATAAAAAACCTAGTGTTCATTTCTTGCTTCTTAATCTGTTCTTTTAAGAGCATCAAAAAGCTTCTTCACAGTAGGTGCAGTTACAGTGTTGAATGTAGCATTTTCCAAGCAGATTCTGATAATTACAATATCAATGGGAAGCTAAAAGTAGTTTCAAATGGCATTGGTCCTTGTGAGATAATCAGAATGCCAAAGAGGTTTTTGTCTTCCCCATTGGAAGCTAATGCTTGTCTTAAAGAGGAAGGCTGCTTAGTCTTCCAATCTGCTTAGTTTTCTGAGAGACTCCAAATTCCTTTAAAATTGTTTTTTTGAACATCCTTTTTTGACCATATCTATACGTGTAAAATTAAACACTGCCAAACCTTTCATTATAGCTGCCCTCTTAGCCAGTACCCCCTGGCATGACTCAGCTGTTCATGCTGTAGTTATTTCATACACACAAAAAATATAGCTTTTACATAGACATTCAAAATTAGGTCTCAACAGTGGAAAAACTAGATGACAGTCTGAAAAGTCATGTATCCTTTTAATGTATACAAAGCACTTTCCTCAATTACAGCTCTGTAAAGTAGGCAATATAAATGTTATCATCCACTTTTGTCAGATATAGAAACTAAGATGCAGAGATGTGAATGTGATCAACTCATAATCACTTACCTAGTAAGTAGCAGAGTTGGGATGGGAACCATTTCTCCTCTATAACTTTTGTTTTTTTTGTATACAGCATTAACACAGCTGCTGGATTTGACTGTCACGATTTGTTTCTATATTATCGAACTATCATTTGGTCCCTATTCTGTAAAAATCTCAGAATATAGATTTGGATCATCAGTGACGGAAGAGTGAAGTGGAAGGTGCAGAAGTAAATGGATATGACTTTATGGTGACTCGTGGAAAGCCTTTTCAGTGTGAGAACAGGCTAGTCTTGGAATCTGCTGGAACTCTGCCATCCTTGTAGTGTCTGCTCTGGACTCTTCATTACTGGGCACAGTTTTGTTCATGCATGTTCTTCACATGACCATACTGTATGAGAGGGCACTCATGAGTGGTTTTCAGGTTTTAGTAGCATTTTCTTATTATATTTTCCAACTCCCCAAAGCTTACTTTTACTCATTATGGGGTCTTTCCCGGCTTGAAGTCTCATTTGAACATCCTGATTAGCTCATTCATATTCCAACTTCTTGTTACGTTGTTTGTCACTGACCAGATGAGATGTTGACTGAACATGTCACTTCAAATTAATCGAATCAGTGGAATCAGAGGAGCTAGCTTTTGCTTGTCATTACAAAACTGTTGTCTACATGTCGATAAGTTTTTCCATGCAGCTACATCCCTGTCAGTTCAGCTGAGTCAAAAATCCTTCCCTCTGCTGTTTCTTCGTGTCCTTTCAGCGTATCTCTATGCCCCTCCATAGTCCATATCCCTTTCCGCTCTCCAAAAATCCTGATCTAGTGTTAACCATACTCCCCTTCATCCTAGATATCTTTATTGTATAGTCTTCTGTCTGATATGCAAAAAACCTTAGTCCTCTCCAGAAGCTCTAGCTGATCACTCTTTCCAGTGCAGGCCGTTCTCATTGCCCTTTGCTCCTCTTTGTTTTCCCAGTCTATCAACACTGCTTTTCCTTTATTTTTCTCTTTTCCTAGGCTTTACTCTGCAGTTGACCAATTCAATTACATGTTATCTTCTACTCTGCAAGGTTTACGTGATGCCTCCCATACCAGATCTTTCCTTACCACATACCTTCCCTCCAACCCCCAGTTAATAACATGGTGTGTGTGTGTGTGTGTGTGTGTGTGTGTGTGTGTGTGTGTGTGTGTGCACACGCATGTGTGTGTATGTCTCAGTGTCTCTGTATAGATTCATGTTGCTTGTGTATATATTCTATGCCCCTCCTGCCAGTGTAATGGAAACTCCTTGAAGAGGGAAAGACTTGTTTTCATCTTCCTATCTGTCGCCAGTGTCTAGCACCAACCCTCATCCCCTCTCCCCAGAACTGCTGAAGCAGCCTCCTACTCAGCCTTCATGCCTTGACTTACTCCTTACTTCAGTCCGTCCTCCACAGAGCTGCTAAGTGTTGTTCTAACCATGCCACAGTCCTGTTCATTGAGTTCCCGTGGCTCCTTGTTGCCTCAAGGATTACTAATTACTTTCTCATCTCTAATGATTTGGCCTATATCCCCTCATCCTCATCCATGCCACTATATTATACTGCATTGTCCATCTGCTCTGGCTGTCCAGGGTATATGTACAAATGAACTATGACTTGCCCGTCCAACTGCATATCAAAATCTGGTCTATACGTGTTCTTTATCCATTTAGTTTTTCCTATATGGAGAGTTGGGTCAAACTCTCTAGTAATTGTGAACCTCATTTAGAAGGCCTTCAGTGTTCTGCAATCAGTACAATGTCATCTTCAAACAGGAGCATTTGGAGGCCCTCACCAGCTAGGGGCAATCTTTTTTCCAGTTTGGACATGGTACTGGATGTCTTCCATAATGGAGACAATATCCTTTTGGTGAGCATCAGTCTCCTCTTTATTGGTTCTTTAACAACAACCAGAGCTTTCATAAATGATTTCTACATTGGCAACTAGTCATTTCCTTTTTATTCAAATATAATTGATTTATTTTATTACAATGCTACATGGTATTCATTATGCTTAATGCCTCCTGATTTTTGTTGGATAAAATCCTTATCTCAGAAAACCTATAAACTTAACCCTAATTTCATCACAAACTCCAGTCTTTTGTATCATGAATTACTTGCTAACTACCTCTACTTGGATATCTCATAGGCATCTCAAAAATCAGCATATTAAAAACAAATCATTGTCTTTCCCATGCAGCAAACCTCACCAATTCTGACAAGAACTCTATTATTTTCTATTCACCCAAGTTCAAAGTCTCATAATCATCCTTGACTCTTAGCTCTCTCTCACCTCTCACTTCCAGTCAGCTGCCAAGTCTCCTAGATTTTGTCCCCTCATAGAACATTCTTGTATCTCTCCCTTTTCTCAACTCATACCCACCACCCTCCTTTAAACTCTCATCACTTCTGCCCATACTATTGAAATACTCTTCTAAATGGTCTCCTTGCCACTTGTTTCTTTATTTAATCTTCCATCTTCCATTCAGTTGCCAAAATAATCTGCCAAAAGACTAGTTTAGTCTGACCACACCAGACTCCTTTTGAAAACTTTGTATGATTCTCTGTTGCCTGGAGAATAAGCTTGAGCTAGGAGTCAGGGGCTCACCTTTCCATCTATCTTTCATATTATCCCACATTCAGTGGTTCAGACAAATTGGTGTACTAGTTTGTCCCCATGTCATCTGCCACTATTGTTCATTCTCACAACCTGTGGCCAAAATCCCTAAGACTCTTCCCCTCCCAGATTGATTGCATTTTTTGACTAGGTAAAAGAGGTCATTCTTTACCTCATTTCTTCTTACCTAGCCATAATCACTGAATGGGCATTGCATCAGACAAACTGAAAGCAGGAAAGACCTTAACTTAAAAAATATCCAGGGTCTTCTCCAGTCATCCTGATCTATATCTTGCCATTGGACCCAGATGACTTTGGAAGAGACAGTGAAGCTGGTGACTTTGCACAACCCTGCCTCATTCAAATCCACTTCATTGCAAGTCCTGACATCGCCTTCCTGATGTCAAGGTCCTCTTTAGGAATGAAGGACAAACAACAATCCCAGTGCCTTCTTATCTTTGCCTGTCAGACTCTTTATCTTCTTTAATGGAACTTCAGTGCCACTTCCTTCTTGAAGGCTCCCCTACTTCCCCTTTCCCCTCTCAACTATTAGTATATTCTTTTCCCTGATCAGATATTAATAGAGTTGAGATTCCAACTTAATCCTTCTTACTTCCCATCTTGTTTTACATTTGAATTGTATGCTTATGGTGAGATCTGTGTGATAGATAGCATGCTGGATTTGGATTCAGGAAAATCTGGATTCAAATCTTTTCTAAATAAAGCTTATGATCACTTGTTTAACACTTTTGTGCCTCAGTTTCCTCATCTATAAGATGAGAGGGTTAGATTTTATGTCCTTCCAGTTCTGAATCTATGACACTTTGATCCTGTGTTCTTGAAGTCAAAGACTTTCATTTTTATCTCACTTTTCTCAGTGCTTGGTTCAATACCTCACTTAAGGTAGGCACTTAAAAATATTTTCTTGAATTGTTACTAACATCACTTTTACTGGCCTGATACCCAATTTGTTATCAGGTTCCCTCATAAGTCATACTAATTATAAAATCTTACTCCCCTACTTGACAATTGTAGAATCTTAGAATTAGAGGAAACCAGCTGGCCTCTTCCTTCATTTTACAGATGATACATTCAGACCCATAGAAGATAGATTACTTGCCCATATTGTCATTACTAGTATATAGCAGAGCCCTAGCCCAGTAGTCGTCCCACTATATTACCGTAAACCACCATTATGTTGAACATGATTGATGAAAAGATTGAACTAGATAAACTCTAAGGTCTCTTGTATGAATTTACTGACCAGGAACTTAGAGCTATGCTATGTGGTTATGGTTAACATAGTTCTTACTGAATTCACTGTTAACCTTTAGTCTTTGTGGCATCATAAAAAATGATAACTGCCTAGCTATGGTGGAAAGTTTTCTTGAGGTCTTCTGATACATGTAAGGGGAGAGCATGTACAGTTATCAGTGGTTGCCTGAAACTGATAGTCCAGGGTTCTGAGAAAAGACTATTTGTGTGCTAGTATCTGTTCTGATGGTGCCAGGTTCATTCCCTTGTCAGAGAAGAGAAGTCAGCAGTTATTAAAGAATTAGTGTCTATAGCTTATATTAAACCACTTCCTCCTACAGCCTTGCTTCCACTTCCTCTAAGCATAACCAAATCTTTTGCTTGGACTGGAACTTCAAAGAAGAGAAATCAAGGTGGTTGTAAGAATGAGACTTTTTATTTCTCCAGTCAAATTCCTAATCACTTAATTTTCTCTTTCAGTAGGAACATTGGACAGCCATTATTTTCATCCTGGTTTTCCTGTAGTTAACTACAAGTATTTTTGGAAAATAGCTTTTTAAATACTATTGCCATACATTTCTTCTTGGGAGGTTAAAAACCCTGTTATGGTACCTTACTTTTCTTTTTCCTTTTTCAGTTCTTTTGCATTTTATTTTCAGATTCACATTCTCTTTCTCCCATCCTTTACCTCCCATTTAAGAAAATACAAAACTTTTAAAAGCATTTATATTCAAGAAAAACAGCATCTGGGGCCGTCTCCAGTTGTCCTGACCTATGTCTCGTCACTGGACCCAGATGCTTCTGGAGGAGAGAGTGGGGCCGGTGACTTTGCACAGCTCTGCCTCACTTCAATCCAATTCACTTTCAAGTCAAAACATCACCTTCCTGATGTCCATGGTCCTCTTCAAGAATGAAAGACAAACAACAACAACAATTCCCACATTGGCCGTGTCAAAAAAAAAAAATGTTTTCCCGTCTCTACTGTGAGTCTTTCACGTCCCTATAAGGAGATGGGGAGCAAGTTTAAACACGAATCTTTTGGTCTTTATGTTGATCAGAGCTCCTAAGACTCTCAGAATTGTTTATCTTTACATTATTATGGTATAAATTACTTTCTTTATCCTGCTCACTTAACTTTGCTTCAATTCATACAAGACTTTCCAGATTCTCTAAAACTCTCTCCTTCATTATTTCTTAGAGCACAGTAATACTCTATCACATTCATATACTATGACTTTTCTGGCCATTTCCCAGTTGATAGGCAGGTACTCCATCAGTTTCCAGTTCTTTACCTCCACACACACCAAGAAAAGCTTCTATAAATATTTTTGTACATAAAGTATTTTTTCTCTTTCTTTGATCTCTTTGACCTATAGACTTAAGAGTATTTCTCAGGCAAAAATAGGTGCAGTTTAGTAACTTTTGGGGCATAGTTGCAAATTGCTTTCCAGAATGACTGGACCAGTTCACAGTTCCACCCTAAGTGCAATATGGTACATATTTTCCTGCAGCCCCTCCAGCATTTGTAATTTCCTTTTTTGTCACTTTTTCTGTCTGATGGGCATGAGGTGGAATCTCAGAGTTGTTTTAATAT
Source organism: Potorous gilbertii (assembly GCA_028658325.1). NCBI lineage: Eukaryota > Metazoa > Chordata > Mammalia > Diprotodontia > Potoroidae > Potorous > Potorous gilbertii. The sequence continues at coordinate 517,308,284 of CM053771.1, read as the reverse complement.
ATATTTCTCAATTTCATAGTCATTTAGAGTGTTTTTCATATGGCTATTGGTAAGTTTGATTTCTTCCTCTGAAAACTGCCTATTCATGTCTTTTGACCATCTACAATTGGAGAGTGAATCTTATTTTTATAAATTTGAATCACTTTCCTACATATCTCAGAAATGAAATGTTTATCACAGAAACTGACTTCAAAATCTACCACCATCCCCAGTTTTCCTGCTTCTCTTCTAATTTTAGCTGTGTTGGTTTCATTTGCACTAAAATTTTTTCATCTAGATGATCAAAATTGCCTATTTTACTTCCTGTGAATGTCTCTATCTCTTGTTTGGTCATGAATCATTTCCTTATCTATAGATCTGATAGGCAATTGCTTCCTTGCTTTTTTGATTAATTTATGATGTCACCCTTCACGTCTAAATCATGTATTTACTTGAAGACTATCTTAGTGTATAATGTGAGATATTGGTTTAAATCTAGTTTCTTCCAGATTGCTTTCCATCTTTCCCAATAATTTTTGTCAAATAATGAGGTAGTACTTTACTTTCTTCTTCCTTCTTTTCTTCCTTTTGAGTATCTGATTACTTGCTAAAAGAAATGTTGCCACAATGGGCATACTCCCTTCTAAGAAGCTCTATCCAGATGGGAAGGTTTCTAAGGATTTTAAGTTTCTATAGTAAGGAACTAGTTAGAAAATGGGTACACTGTTATGTAGTTGAACTAAAATAAATGGAAGAAATCATATAACAAATCAAAACTACATAACATGATTATTGTGAAAATGTACTCAATAGGAAAGTATACGTAGAACCTATACAGAATTGTATGGTGTCACAGGGAGGGAGGGGGTAGTGGGGGAAAGGTGAGGGGGTACAGGGGGGATAAAATCTTAATTTTAAGGATGTGATTGTAGAACACCAAAAAAATAAAAATAAGTAAATAAATTTTAAAGAAAAGAAAAGAAAACGGGTACACTGAAAGGTGACAAAGCTCCAGCTTCTAAATTAAAAACACCTAATTTGGGACTCTACCTTAGTTATAAACAAACATCCTGAGGGATGGGAGGTCCTGTTCTCTGTGAAGTCCTAAAGCTGGACATGTTGTTACACACACACACACACACACACACACACACACACACACACACCAAGAGCCCATATTCCTAGGTGGGAGTGGCAAGACTTGTTTTGCCCAGCAATGTGTTCCCATCTAGTTGAACAGTCATTGGCCAGTATGACCAAAGGGAGTTATTCTTGGCATTCTGTATTCCAAAAACAGTGACCTAGAAAAGAACTTATGAAATGCAGCATATTTGTAAGCTGGAGAATTCTTGTATTAAGGAAAGGATAAGGATGGAAACACTCTTAAAAGGAGAAATTTATAAGAAAAAATAATGTATCTATAGCATTTGTGGGAAATATCTTTACTAGGTAAGTATTTATAGAGATGCTTATAAAATAAACAAATATATTTTTAGTGTCTTTTCATCTTAGCATTGACCTTAGATTTGATCTGGGATTTGGATTGTGTTTCATCATGTTAAGTCAGTATCTAATCCATTTTTTCCCAGTAGATCTTTACTTTTATGAAACGGTTTTACTTTAGTGGGCTGAACTGAGACTTCCTTATGTAGCAGAGATATTTCAGGTGGTAGCAATTACTATGTGAATTATGACAAGTTATGTGTGTACCTTAAATATCCGTCTCTTCAAGGCTTAGCTCAGGTACCACCTTCTATGGGAATACTTTCCTGATTTCCCCAGCCCACCCCCCAACTGCTCGTATTCTGTTTTCCCTTCAATTAAAACTCCCTGAAGAAATAAGCAGATTCATTTTTGTCTTTGTATCTCTAACATCTAGCGTGATGTCTTATACATAGTATGTTTTTACTGAGTCATTGAAATAGCAATCCATTTGTATTTTAATTCCATAAAAACTCAGTTTCTAAAGTTTCACATGCATTGTTAGTCTAGTATACATGGGGTGGGGTGTTCATGGGACTGAGAGGCCAAGCTGCATAATTTTGACCCCAGTGTGCCATAGAAGACATGGAGTGGTGGTTTAAACCAAATGTGACCAATGAAATATTTAGTAGCAACTGTTCTTTTAAAAGACACATTTTAGAAAATTACAGTCATTTGTAATATCCTCATATCTAGCTGTCAGCTTTATACTTCTTCAGCCAACCTTTTAGAGTTGAAAACTAGAGAAATGGAAATTAGGGTACCATAGCTGGACATAAGCTAAAGATTTGAGAATATTGTTATGGCCTATAAAAATTTCCAGATAAAGGCCTTCAGTGATTCTCAAAAAATTTTTAAATGCAAACATTTATGACAACTTAACGCCAAATGTGGTTAAGCTGAAGTGTATACTATTATATGAGAGAGAGGTGGTGAGGGGGGGGCGGGGTAGGGAGGGAAGGAAGGAGGGAGAGAGAGAAGCGGGGGAGAGAGAGACAGAGAGAGAGATGAAAAAGACCTATGATTTTACTGGTATGGGGAGCTCCCTCAAACTCACTGTACTAATAATGTAGGTTAGCACCTTCTCTGCAACTTTTATAGTCTTAGAGAGTTACTAGAGCACTAAGATGCTCAATGACTTGTTCAGGGTTACACAGTCAGTATGTATGAGAGATAAAACTTGATCCCAGATCCTTCAAGGCCAGTTCCTTCCCAAACCACTATACTACACTGCAGTGCATAAATGTGTATATGTATACACACTTACACACCCATCCAAACATACATGTGCACATGTGTATTTGAGTATACTATGTAAGTTTATATATAATAGTGTTGAAATGGAGAATTTAAAGAATTTCCAATTTCAGCAAATGGTCCCAGGTATTAAGCTTAGAGATTCTTAAAGTGAATCTGAAAATTCTAGCCCCATTTTAACAACCTGTTCCACTGTTTCTTTGCCTTTAATCAAAGTTTAGTATGTAACTATTGTAAAGATAGGCTGATACTAAGTTACTTCCAGTATAAAAGGTAATAAATTCTGGTATTAAAGACACAGTTTCTAGAAGTAAAAACTCTGGTGTTGCAAGTATGGTCTAACCAGAAGTAATGGCCGTGGACAAGTGCATAATAAAATTTGCATATTTTGCTAATGAGAAAAATCTGAAATAGTTTAAGGAGTCTAGGTTCCATGAGCAAAATTTAGTAACAACCTGTACTTTTTCTGTGCACTAGATTTAAATGGACATATTTTAGTTAATCAGAAATGTAATGATTAGAAGTTAAAGCAAATAATAAAACTAGTGGTTCATAAAATGATTGATTTATTAAAATTTAGAAGAAAAGCATTTTTTTAAGAAAAAATTTACAACTAATACGTGGAAATTACTTCATCATAGTGTTATTAGCATATTAAAAAGACATATTCTAGGTGAAATCCAGAAATTATAGTGGGAAAACATTATGTAGAACACATGGTCTAAAATCGGTGGAGAGAGAGATAAAAATGGTTTTGCCATTGCTGTTCGCTGCAGACCACCTGGGCAGAAGGAGTTAATGGACAAGGTGTTTGGGAACCTTGAAAAGGCATGATATGTTATTGATGTGGGGGGGGGTGCAGAT
>CM053771.1:517173426-517304202 GCA_028658325.1 Potorous gilbertii | reverse complement strand
ACAGTCTAGGGCTGAATTAAGAGAGGCTGAGCAGTACCTCTGTCCTCTGCAGTCTAGCCCACATCTGGAGTACTGGGCATGTATCTGACTGGCATAGTTTAGTAAGGACATGGGTAAACTGGGAGGTATCCTAAGGAGCATAATAAGGATAGGGAAGGGCATTGATTGAAGGAACTGTAGATGGAAGACTCAAGGACGACAGGCTAGCTCTCAGGTATTTGAAGAACCCTTATGTAAAGACTGGTTGTTTGGCCCCCAGAGGGCAGAGCTGAGAACAAGGTTGCAAAGAGACCAATTCTGGCTGGATGAAAATTTCCTGACAAGGAGTTAGCCAGTTGAGCTAGTTAAAAGTAAATTGGACTGCCTTGGTTAGTGATAGGGCCCTCCCTGGAATACTGGAAACCCAGTCTGAATGATCACCTATCTGAATGTGCTCTAGCAGGTATCTTCTAGGATAGGAGATGTGTGCTGGAGATAACTGTTGACATCCTTTCCAGCTCTTTAATTGGATGATTCTGTCATAGTATTTTAAATGAAATCATTGTCAGAGATAGAGATTTCCATTACTGGGACACTGACAGTGCTTTGTAATTCGTCAGCACTTAATGACTATCGAACTGAATTGAAAATTTATAGTATGTATTACAGCATATAAAAATATTCAGATTACTTCAGTAATTTGAAATGTATACACTGTAGTTTATAAAAGTTTTTAAAAATATGGATAATGGTAATAGAATCATAGATTTAAAACTGAGAGAGGCTTTTTGAGGTCATCTAGTCCATCCCAGAGAAGCTTAGTGACTTTCCCAAGGTTAGAGGCACACAAGTGCTGGTAAGTGGTAAACATATACAATTCATTGTTTTATTTATTTATTTTAATTTTATTTATACATATATATTATATATGTTTTCCAAGAATTTAGGTTTAATTTCCAGTGTTAACATTATCTCCATCACTTTCTTAAGTCTAGACTCTAGACAGTTACCAAAACAATAAAATTAAGCTCTGTCTGCCTTGTAGCATTTCCTGACTTCTGTGATGTTAGTGCTCACACTGAAAATGTAACAATTACCTTTCTTGACCTTATACAAGCAAGCTCTAAGACACCCATGATTAGAGAATGGCAGACTTGGAATTTGAACCCACATCCTCCAATTCTAAACCAACAGTCTTATGTTTTATTCTGTACTACTTTCATAGAAAAAAAAGGATAAAAAAATGAGATTGTTTTCGACTTGAGAACATTTCAGAGGAGATTGTAAGGTTGTTGCAACCTAAATAACAAAAATTCCCCATCAGTTGTCGATTTTCCCATTGTGATACATAAGCATATTTGCTTTGGTTCATTGGTATACAACAGCATATGAATGTGAGAGCTTTTTACCTACAATACTGTTGAATTTGTTTCACTGGCATTATTTCCCATTTTGGAGTGCCTTTGCAGTAGACACTTGCTCTCTGTTTGTCAGTGTGCCCTGGCAAAATGCCAGCCTGGCAGGACAGAGGAACAAAAGAGCCCTGAAAATATCGAGACTGAAGGCTGTTTTCCTGTCACCACACCAGATTTGGATTATATTATAGCAAGAGCAGACAGATGGACAGTTCAGCTAGTTTAGGAGTGATGAAGATGTTTGAATAGAGAAAAGAAACATTCTGTTCTTTTATTCAAAGAAGAATTTCTAGGCTAAATTACTGGCATCAGTAATAAGCTTAACATTCTGACCAAAGAAACATTATTTTTTGCCCTAGGGATAATGACTCACACTCTTCTTAGAATTTTGCTTTTGTGGAATCCAGTGCAGTCATAGATACGGCTGGATTATTTGGAACGCCATTCTAATGACGTTGTTGAGTATTCTAGTGATGGATAAAAACAGGCATAAGAAATCCCATTGTAACAAAAGAACCAAAAACATGTTTTAATTATGAGTTAGTTGGTTCTTGGAGAAAAGTGAATGTAGTCTTTTTTCTTCTAGTCTAATAACCCTAGATATTACAGTTCTTTCATCATAGAACAGAAAAGGGACCGTTGACTTTTTTGTTTGTTCCCTTGTGTACCTATAGATCTGAACTTCATCTTTGTGAAGTTAATAAAGAAAAGTAGTTTGTTATAGCAATCCTGTAGCCCTGTCATACTATCTAAGATTGCCTCCAGGAGTGTTTTTCTGAGTGCCACTGTTTTCATATCTCTTGAAAAATCTCATGTTATCAGACGGTTCTTATGGACCATAAAACTGTTGTCACATAATAATAGAAACAGACTGTATTAGACTTTGTTAGGTTTACACTGGAAACCTTAAAGTCAAAGTTTCTATTTCAGTTCTCTTAAGCCATTATAGGTGGGGGGAAATAAAGGTTCAGATGTGACCCTGCATATGATCTCAGCCTCAGTCCTCATAGATAGTCCTTTGGGGGTCATGTGGAGAAGTTGAGGCTCCCTATCTTGTCCAGTCCAGAAATGGAGCAGCCACTTAATGGATCTGATATCAATATTGATAGGGATTTTCACCCACTCCATTTATTCACCTGTGTCAGTTTGCTCCTCTTTAGGCAACCTGGTAGCCTTTCACTCCCAGAGGGTTCATTTTGTTGGTACCAGACTTTGTGTATACAGACGATTGCCTGTAGTCTGACTGCAGCTCAGAACTCCCAAGCTCAAGGGATATACCAGTCTCAGCTTCCCTAGTAGCAGAGACTGTAAAAGAGACATGTGCCACCATTCATAGCACAAGTAATATTTTTAAAAAAAATATCATGGACATTGCCTCATTTAACCATCCCTCTAATTATTTTAATGGGTACATGTAACGCTTTGAAGTCTTTTGCTTTAGATTTCTTGTGCCTTCCTGCTACAATACCTCTCTCCAACCCAAGATATCCCATAACTCAAAGCCTCCAACTCCTTCTTGAGTCACATTTTATCTTGAAATACCCTTCTCACAAGTATATTCCTTCATCTAACCAGGCATGGAATTGTATAACTCTTAGGATTCTTCTTTAAGAATTTCCTTTATCTCTTGTTCTTCCCATTTAATAGCAACAAAATATACTTAATGAATCATAGCTTGTGAAATTAACAGCTGCCACTATTATAAAAATTGATGAGTTAAATAACTTAGTAAGCATAAGGTTAAAAGTCTTTTTTATTTTCTTATTCAGTAGGCAAATATTGAGGAAATGCTTTTCACTGTATTCCATTATTGGCTGATCATTTAGTACTTCTTTGTCAGAGAGGTGGCCCTGGGTTCTTTACAAATCAGCAGAGTATTAAGCTGGGAATATAGTCACAAGGACCGAATTCCCTTGCTCCTCAAGGACCAGACTAATAAGATCTGGAGCAGTGTATCACTAGCAGGTTGGCCACTAGGCAAATCTGTCCATGATAACTCATACATTTAATTTTTTATTTAATTGTGGTTTTTGACTGATTAGTGGGCTCAATATATTATTAAATATATCACTTATTTTAATGGATAGTTTATTAGAATTGATTGCAATCAACAAAATGAGGCTCCTATAGCATGTTCATTAAAAATATTGTATACATTTCCATATGGCATGTTTTGAACTCGTAATTAAGTACTCTGTTGTCTAGCAAGTATAAATGAGTATCCTGTGCATTTTGAGGACGATGAAGAACATTTTTAACAGTACTTTGCTTGTGTGTATGTGAGCAGCACACACGTATGTACATACATATATTTTTAATTGCCTTGGAAGTTCCATGTTTTGGGAAAGATTAACGTCTGTCTTCCATTGTTTGCACACATTTATGTAACTCTTAGTTAGTGCCAGTTGTTATTCTGCAACTCCTGCTTTCTACAGCCTCATGCTTTGGTCACAAAAAATGCTTGGGCCAAGGTTGAGCCATTCTTTCCAGCTGCACACTCAGAAGGTTTATCCATGGCCCTTACATGCCAGCTATCAGTGGCCGTGAAGCACTTCTACAAGTTGCTTTCGATTTTAATTAACTATCCCTTTTTCCAAAGAACAAATATTGAAGGATAAACAAATTATGTACCTAGAAACCACGGTTTAAGTTGGAGTTGTGTACAGTGCAGAATTTCCTTGTGATATTACTAACAAAGTAGTGAGGTGTTCTGTTATTTCCAACAAATGATGCAGGTAGCAGAATAACATCAAGAAAAAAGGTTACACCTAGGACAAGATAGTTAAAGCAAAATAATTATTTTCAGATTTCCATTGTATATAATGCCTTTCATCAAATGACACAGGACTCCCTTTTGAAATAAACTTTTTATCTGTGGGTTGACTTTGGGAGCATTAAAGAATAAATAATAAAATTATCTATGATAATATTCACATGATTCTGAGGTGAGGACAGGTCAGGGCATTTTTACTACTAACTCCTGATAGTTCAGTGCTAATTAGGTTAAGTAAAACTGAGGAAAACTGATCTATCTTTTGTACTGCAAAGTGAATCTGGCACACAAAATAAGTATGGTTAAGAGAATGAGCTAAAATAAAATAAAGCTTCAATTTGAATAGATATCATGTTTTCTATCTCTGTATAAGAATGCCAGGACATCTGCTGTCAAGTCAACAAGCATTTATTAAGTGTCAGGTCCTGTGCCAGATGCTGGCAGTATAAAGGCAACTGTAGTTCCTGTCCTTGAGGAACTCACATTGTAATGGAGGAGACAACCTTGCCAACAATGATGTGCCTATGAGATATCTCCTGGGTAGATGCTGGAAAAGGCAGTCACATTTAGGGAGCTAGGAAGGGTACTTTCTTGAAGAAGACAGGACTTTGAGACTCGAAGGAAACCAGTGAAGCCAAGAGTCAGAGGTACTGAAGGAGAGCATTTCAGGTATGGGGAATAGCCAGTAAAAATGCACAGTTAGGAGAGGATTATGTGGAAGGGGGTAAATGTAAGAAAAGAAGACAAAAAGGTAAGAAGAGTCTAAGATTGTAAAGAATTTTAAATGCCAAACAAAGGATTTTGCATTTGTTCCTGACTAGTAAAGAGTGTCGTGTAGTTTTTTGAGAGGGGGTGGGGAACATTGTCCAACCTACCCTTCAGGAAGATCACTGATAGCTAGGTGGAGTAGAGACGTGAGACAGGGAGACCAGCTAGAAGGTTATTGGAGTAGTTCAGGTATGAGGTGATGAGGGCCTTCACAATTGTAGCAGCAGTGTACAAAGGAAAGAAGGGAGCATATAAAAAAGATGTTGAGAAAGCAGGACTTGGCAAGAGATTGGATATAGGGGGTGAGGGAGAGTTACAGTGACTTTTAATATTATGAGCCTGGGTAAATGCAAGAATGGTCAGCACCTTTAACAATAAAAGGGAAGTTAGGAAAAGAGGAGGGGAGCATTTGGAGTAGAGAAATAATTAGTTCAGTTTTGGATGGATAAGTAGATCTGAAAATCATCTGAAAATTGAAACCGTGAGAAGTGATGAAATCATCGTAGAGAGAAAAGAAAAGTGGGCCTAGGACAGAGCTTTTGTAGATATCCATGGCTAGCAGGCATGAACTGGAGGAATAGCCAACAAAGGAGACCGAAGGAGCAAACAGGAGAACAGTTAGGGTAGAGGAGTTTCCTGGAAACCTAGAGAGAAGAGTATCGAAGAGAAGAGGGAGCTTAGCAGTGCTAAAGACTTCAGAGAGATTAAGGATGAGGAGGGCTGAGTTAAGAGGGCACTGGTAACTTTAGGGAGAGAATAGTTGAGGTTGAATAATAAGGTCAGCAGCCAGACTGCATACAGTTAAGAGAAAAGAAATGGAAGCATTGATTGTAGACAGATGGCCCTTTCAGGAAGTTTAGCTACAAAAGAGAGAAAAAATGACAACAGTTATTAGGGGTAGATGAATCAGGTGAGATTTATTTGGTGATGGGAAAGACACAGGCACGTTGTCAGGCAGCAGGAAAGCAGCCAGTAGGCAGTGAAAGAATAGAGTGAATAGGGCTAGGTGCTGGAGAAGATAGGGTGGAGTCATCAAGGACTGTTACTTTAGCAAACAGAAGCCAGTGTCTTCAGGTGGGACCATTGCAGATGCCACAAAATGAGTTGGGCTAGCCAGTACATTGAAGGATAATCACGATCCCAAAAGATCTTTACAGGTCTTTTGGTGAGTTAAACCAAGATGAATTTGAATAAATATGAATTGCACTTGGGCTAAAAAGATCAACTCTATAAGAATGAGGTTAGGGAGGCATGTCTAAAGAGCAGTTGATGTGAAGAAAATGCGGGACTGAGAAGGCCTAAAGCTCAGAAGGACATAATGCTGTGGTATAGTAGCTAGGTATTATAGTAGATAGAGTGCTGAACTTGGAGTTCAAATCCTGTCTCATGTACTTAACAGCTATGTGACCTCTGAGCTAGCCTTAATCTCTTTCAGCCAGTTTCTTCATCTGTAAAATTAATAGATAATTATAGCACTCACAGAGGATCAAATGAGGTAACATGTAAAGCATTTTACAAATCTTAAGTTCAATGTAAATATTAGCTGTTATTATATAGCAGTCACAAAATCAAATGGGACATTGTGCTACATTAAGAGAAGCAAGTTGTACAGAATACAGCTTTGGAAACTACATTTTATGAAGGACATTGATAGGCTACTACCATTCTAGGGTAACCAGGATAATGGAGAATCTTGAATTCATGCTATATGGCAATGGATTTGGAAAAAAACTAGCATTTATAGCTTTAAGGTTTGAAAAGTGTGTTACAAGTATTGTCTCACTTGAGGAAACTTAAACAGACAGAGGTTAAATGGCTTGTGCAAAATCAACAGCTAGGAAGTATCAGAGCCTCCTGACTCCAGGTCCAGTGCTCTGTCCACTGAGCAATGCTTCACCTGTTGTAAAAGAGAACTCTTGGGGGATGGGGAGGGGAGGAACAGAAACAGGCAGGAATGATACCTGTCTTTTTAGTCTTTGAAGGGCTAACAAAGTCTGCTTAGAGCCACAGGGCAAAACTAGGAGCAATAAATGAGCTTCAGAGGTAGAAAAAACTTTCAAATATAATTAGAACTGTGAAATGGGCTGCCTTGGGTGCTAGGAAGATCCTCATTACTAGAAATCTTCAAATAAAGGCTAGATTAGGGCTTCTTAAACTTTTTCCACTCACAACCACTTTTCACATTTCAGCAGCATTTGTTTGCATTGTGTGGTGTGACAGCATGCATAGTGCAAAATGTGCATGCTGTGTGTTTAGAACCAAGACTGCAGTGAATTTTCTGGATACAATATGGGTACGTACTGCCAGAAACACCATGGATTCACTATGTGTCTTATCTTTAATTAATTTTTTGTCATTGCACGTTCAGAAACTTTTTATTGTTGCCAAATTTTTTTTTGAGACATGGGGTCACAACCCACAGTTTAAGAAGCATTGAAGATGACCACATGTCATCCATAGGAATATTGGAAAAGGTATTCTGTTACCCAGCTTGGACTTGGTAACCTCTGAGGAACTCTCTAGTTTTCTCACTTTGTGTGTGGTGTTTTTTTTTGTGTAATTTTTTTTAAACCCAGTACAGAGTTTTAGTTTTCCTTATAAAATTTGATCCTGTTGCTTTCAGCCATTCCTGTCTGCTCACAAAGCCTGGCTCCCCCAGCAGCATCTTCTTCAGTTTTCCTTATACTTAGCCCTTATTTGCATTGCTATTGTATCCTTTGAATGGAAAGTCAGCTCCTTAAGAATAGAAAATGTTTCAGTGGTGTCTTTGTATCCCTAGAGCTTAGGGCAGTCCTTGTCCATAATAGGCATTTAATAAATGTGTGCATTGTTTAATTGATTGGGACCATTCCTTGGCTTATTGTGTGCCATGCCTTCTCTATTTGAACAGTCCTTTCCTCTTCCTGGGGAATTTGGACTCTGCCTCTGGGTTCCTCCTCCCTGGTGGATGACAGGTGAGCTCACTGCCAGTTCCCTTCACCAGTCCATGCCCCCACAATTCACATCGTCCTTTTCTATTGTCTTTCCCCATTAGAATGCAGGCTTCTTGAAGGTCAGGAACTGTCTGGGCTGCTTTTATTTGCATCTCCAGTGCTCAGCAGGTGTGTGAACATGGTCAGCATCTACTAAATGCCTCACCTGACCATCTGTGTGTGCGCGATATGTTAGCTCTGTCTGCCAGCTGTGTCAATGGCAAATTTAATCAGTGTACCACCTACACTTTCACCATAAATTCTGTAAAATGTTGAACTGGCTACACTGTCTTGTGATACTTCATTAGAGACAACCAAGTTGATACCCTTCACAATAGTCTTTTCACTGAATTCCAAGAAGAACCTCTAAAAGAGAGTATGACTTAATTCTTCTTCCTTAATATTCTTCTCTTCCCTTATCTCTATGACATTGCCCCTTCTTGGTTCTCCTGCTATTTTTCTGATCCTGTAAATTCTCCTTCACTAGTTCTTCTTACCTCCTAAGTTTTAGTTCTCACCCCAGGTTCTGCGTTTGACTCAGTTCACTCTAGAGATTCATCCTCTCTTTTGGCTTCAGTTTTCTCTTTTGTTTAGTGAGCTCTCTCTTCTCTCCTGCTCCTCTTCCTCCCTCCCTCTTCCTCTCCCCTCTCCCTGCATTTCCTCTTCTCTCCTTTTCTCTCCTCTCTGTCTGCATCTCTCTGTCTCTCTCTGTCTCCATCTCTCTCTCTCTCTCTCTCTCTCTTTCTCCCTCTTTCTCCCTTTCTCCTTCCCTCCCTCCCTCCCTCTCTCTCCATGCCCTCAACTAAGTATCCTGCCAACTGCTTAACTTCACGTACAATCCTGAAGTAATCTCCCCTCTAAAACTTGCCACCTCCTCAAACCGTAGTCCCAGGCTAGAAACTTCCAAGTCATCTTTCTTTCACTCTTCCCATAGCCAATCAAGTATCAATTTCTATTCATCGTACTTCTGCATTATCTCCTACATTGGGCCCCTCTTTTCTGCCCCTGCTGCTACACATCTTATTTACATCCTTATTATCTCTTTTTTGAACTATTAAAGGGCCTTTCCTAACTAGCTTTCCTGTGTTGAGGTTTTCCCCTCTTGAAACATGTTCTTCATATGCATACAAAGGTAGACTAATTCATAATTCATGATAAATGATAAATCATCTGTTCAGGAAGTGTCAGAATTAAGTACAAGCCCTTTAGAATGGCACTCAGGGTCCTTCACAGACTTAGTCTAACGAGATTTCTAAGTTACTCTTTTACAGTCTGTATTCTCATCTGCTGAAAGCTTCCCCTTCAAGGCCTACTTGGAAATACTGGGTGGAAGGTGGCTTAGGAAACCCATTCTAACTGAAAGAGAGAGTGTACAAATGAATCAAGGCAGGAGGATGGCAGAAATTGGATTGTCTGGAATGTGGAGTATAAGAAGGAGGTGACACTCTCCCCATGAAAACTTTTTCTGATTTTCCCTAAATAGGAGTTATCCTTTCCTCTTCAAATCACACATACTAGTATTTGACCTTTTATATACACATATGCTAATGTGATTATTTCTGTCCATATATCATTTCCTGTATTAAATAAAAAATTACTTTAGGGCAAGGGCTCTGAGTTTTTTGTTTGTTTTTAAATAACCAGAGCTTAGACAAGGGTTTTCTACACATTAGGTGCTTAGTAAATTTTGTACTGAATTACAATTATTTCATTACCAGTATTAGAAAAGCAAGACAAAGTGCACTTGATGATGGGGCAATAGTGTCTTTGCATATGAGACAGTATTAAATTCTTCCTTTAGTAATCAAATTGTAATATAATATAGCCAAATTATGATACAATGCAGGGTGTCCTGTAGGGCTTAAGCTCCTAAAGCTTAAACATTAAATGTAGTGAGTAATGACTAAAGCAGCAATCACGCAATAAAATAATATCACAATGAACTGAGTTACTGAAGTTTCTAGAGTTGCCTCATGTGTAACCAGTTTCTTCTGCGTGCCTGTGCCCTCTTGAAATTATACTTTTTCGCCTTCAGTTTTGTGGAAAAAAGAAATATTTATCTTAACAGTCCTTACTCTTAAGATAAAATTATTTGTATCCTATTAAATATGTAGTGCCAGAAGATACCCAATTGCTTTCCTGTGTTATGAAGCCACTTTCACTTCCTACTTTTTGGCTATAGCATAAATATTCCTCATCAGACATGTTTAATTTTTAAATTCTTTTGACTTAAGAAAGATTGCGGAAACCACTGACAGTCTAAATTCAACTCTTTTTTTTTTTTGTATACTTGAGAAAAATAGGGAGGATTAACGTTAGTAATATGCTTGCAGTCAGTTTTTAGCTCTTTTAAATTTTAAATTATTTGCAGTATTTCATTCATGACCCTTCCTTGTACTCTGCTCTCCACACCATTTCTTTCCCCTCACAAAGAATTTTTCCACTTATTAGTAGATGAATGTGAGAAGAATAGGACTGAAATGAAAGAAAGAATCTTCTTTCAGTAGTTCTTATAGTCATTGGTTCGGACGTAAGCATTTCTTTCCGTTGGTTCTAGTATCTCTGACACATTATTTTCACATGGTACATAATATATATAAGACTCTGTAATCATTATTGAAAATTCCAAAAAACATTTTACTCTTTGTCAAAATTCATTTTGTAATTTGAAGGTGTACATTTTCAAAATTGCAAAACATATCAATGAAATTTGAATTTTCTATACTCTTGCCATAACAACGATACTTTGTGCCTTGATGGAGTACTGTATGGTAAAATCATCTTTTCATCAAATATGTGATTTAAGTCTGCATTTTCATGATTAACATGTGAAGATCAGTGAAGGATACCAGTTTAAATGTGGTGGATAATGTGCATCCTTCCAGAACTAGTGCATATTACAGCTGTCGCTTTGAATTCTAGTCAATTACTTAGCAATTCCATTTTATGGATAAAGAAAAAAATAGATTTTCAGGGGCTCTCACTAGGCACCAAAAATTTGGTCAAGTGCACTTATTAGTTCCTCCTTACAAGAGAAGTAGAACACACACACACATAACATACATACATACATATATGGGAATTATCTTTAACTTCTTTCCCCTTTACCCCTAACATCTAGTCAGTCAGCAGGTTTTTGGTTTGAGTCTTCCAGAGCATTATAAGAGACAATTGGGACCTTTCTTTTCATTACCATCACCACCGTAATCTAATTTATGCCTATACCACCCGATCGTTTAGCTGTTGGTAAAAGCACTTATTTACCATCTTCTGTGAACACAGATTAATATTCTGAGAGCCGAGCTTTCAGTTTTACTTCCTTGCCCCAAACCTTTCAGTAGTTTGTCATTGTCTGTCAGATAAAGTCTAATCCCCTCAACTTGGTGTCTAGGACCATCACAATCTGGCCTTATTATATTCCTCCAGTTTTCTCTCTCACATACACAATGAAAAATGTTTCCCTTCTCTCAGGATAGAGGCTAGGGACTGTTCCATTATCAGACCAGGACATCATATAGGTTGTTTTTACGTAACAATCTCTTACAAAGGAGGGTTCCAGGGGTATGGAGTAGAGCATATCCAGAAATGTATGTGGCATAAAAACAAAGGGTATCAGTAAAACTTAACTTAAAAAAAGGACCTCCCACTATTCCCATCACATACTCTGACCAAAGTGGGCTACTGTTTACTAAAGACTTGTTTATTTCTTCCATTGCTTATATCTTTTTCTAGAGTTGCCCCCTCCTTGCCTCAAACTGTTGAGATTCTAATCCATCCTTCAAGGCACAATGTCATTGTGGTATCATCCTTCATCACCTCAGCAAAGCTGTGCTTCTCTTCTGACACTGAAACACATTATATGGTGCCTTTTAATATGATTGTTGTGTAACCCCTGCTTACTTTCCCTAGCACATTATAAGCACCTTAAGGACAGGGCACCATATATAATTCAAAGTTTTATCCCCAAAGTGATGCAGCACATTATCTTGTACATATTAGGTACTCAAATACTAATTGGATGAATGCTTATTATGTTCCCTTAATAAAAAAGTTTATCTGATTCTCTTAACTGTTTTCTCAATATGTAAGTATACATGCCCATGTATTCACATACTTCCTTTCAAAATATACTTTTAAAGAGTACTGATTTTTAAACCTTCATCCTTTTTAGTAAGAGAAACTGTTAGGATAGCACCTAATTCCCTGAAATGGGAGCATGAGAAGATAGGAATGTGTCGAAGATATCTAGGAACTAATTCTAATCAGCTACTAACTCTTAACTAGTTGTATACCCCAGGCAAGTTACTTTCTCTGCCCCTCAGTTTTCTCATCCATCCTATGGGGAGGGTGTTATAGATTATTAATGTCCCTTCTAGCTCTACCATTTCTGGTTCTAAAGCATCAATTCTGAACACCTAAGTTGTATGCCCCAGAGCAAGGCCACTAGGATGGTAACAGGATGGTATAAGGATCAGTTAAAGAAGTGGAGGTCTGTAGTTCAGAGAAGAGAAAGCCTGGCTTGTAGAAGGTTTAACTATGTTCAAGAATTTGAGGAACTGCCCTGTGGAAGAAAAATTAGGCCTATTCTGCTAGTCCCCAAAGAATAGTATAACTTAGAGTGGTGGGTGGAAGGTGCAGAGATGCAGATTTAGGCTTGAAGTCTGGAAAAACTACCTGTTAGAGCTATTCAAAAGTAGATTGGTTTCCCTAAAGAAGTAGTAGCTTCCTTATTGATAGAGGCCTTCAAACAAAGGCTGGAGGATTAGCTTCTGAGCATGCCACAGAAGGGACTCTTGTTTGAATATGTTAGGCCTTTAAAGCCACTTTCAAATACAAAGTGCTCTGGTTCTGTGAAGTCTCCAGATCTGTAACCCTGGGCTCTGATGAATGAGCATTTCCCCTTATCTTGCTCATTCTCAGGCTACCTTGGTACTTTCCAGCTACGTCTGTACCTTGCCCCATACATCCTTTCTTACTCTAGCTCTAATGAGAGCGATCAAATCAGTGATACTGTTCCTGGCAAGGACATGTCATCTCATTGCACTGTTCCTCCAGGTGATCTGTTTGACTTCCCTCTGCCAGATGTTATCTCTTGTTAGCATGCAGGTGTTTGTCACTGCATTGACAGCGTAGTGCTGAGTATCTAGTGAGTGCTTAATAGGTGTTCTTTGTACTTTCATTCACTGATTTAGACCTCAGCTACCAGGAGCTTTGCCTGTCAGGAACATGGCTGAGAATCAGAAAAATAAACGCGGAAGGCCTTGGAGTGTCCAAAATAGAGGGCTTTTTTAACTCAGAACCTGTATTTTACACATTTCTCTAACAACCTTGGATGTCTGGTTTCTAAACCTGCAGAAATTCAAATAGGGACAAAGGTCTATTAGGTGCAAGGAAGACAGATTAAAAATAACTGCTGACAGTGAGAGAGGAAGCAGGAAGCCACAAAGAAGAGTCATCCTTTCACCCGGAACTGTGTAGGCCTGCTTGTGGTGGAGGCATTACAGACCTGTGGACCTCAGTAACTGGAGAGGTGCATCACCATCACAGATGAGTCCATCTAGATGATGATTTACATGGATTTTGAGGCAAGAAAAGTCTAAATTGTGTATGTTCTGTTTTCAGGCAGATTAGCATGCAGTGTGTTTTATTCCATTTTACATTCCAATTGCTGTGGTGGTGGTCCTTCATTTTTGAAGAGGACCACGCCATCAGAGAAATGATGACATGACTTGCACTTGACTTGGTTTTGAGTGAGGGAGGGCTGTGCAGGTCACCAGCCTGACTTCTCCAGAGCCATCTGAATCCAGTGACCAGAGATTCATCAGGGTGACTGGAGACAGCCCAGGATTCAGTGGGAGATTGACCTAAGGTCTTTTCAGGTACTCACTTAGAGTGAGGTGAGTGAATGGGCCTCTTTAAGAAGTAGTCAGAGGATGACCCCTTTAATTATTTAAAGAAAAAAAAATCTAGCTGGGAGAGAAAGACCCTCAGGGCTGCTGTTCCAAAGAAAAACATTAGCACTGATATGTACTCTAATGGAGGGCCCAAAAAACAGCCATTATGCGAAGCTTGGGCAGGGATCTGTTGTGGTCCAATCTGTGGACTTTATGGTGAACTGAGAGGGAGGGAGGGAACAGGGAGGGAAGGAAGGTTACAAATGAGAGACCTGTGGAGATAACCGAATAGAACATACCTTTCTCTCTCCGGTATCCATGGCACCTTCACCAAAAGCAACCATATTTTAGGACGTAAAAACCTTATAGCCAAATACAGAAAATCTGAAAAGCAGAAATATAATATGGATCCTTTTCAGACCATAATGCCATAAAAATTACCTTTGTTACTAACTTTTCCTTCGTAAAGGACACAGCATTCATTTATCCAGGAAGTCTGGCGATATGCACAAAAGTATGAAGTTTTATTCTATTTGTAACCATACAAACATTGAGTCCAAGTCACCAATATATAACTCCTTGGCTTTGGTACTGGTTTTCTTCTTTTGTTTTATATAGTAAACATATCTACCTACTAGGTTCAGATAAGCCTTCCAATTTGTAGAGAGGGGAATATTCTCAGTTAGACTGATGGTTTCTAAAATTGTGATTTTCTCACCCTTTGTCATTCCTTGATATCTTTTTAAAAACCTGTTTCTCTACATGGAGATTTGGGGTTCTTTTTCATTTGATATCATTTGTTGCCCATTATGTTCTCAGACTTTAAAGTTCAATTTCAGATACCTTCTAATTTGGGAGTTGGGCACAATGATATTGAAAAGTTACTATAGCTGAGTTTATTAATGTCTGTTGTACATTTTTTTAAAGGCAAATTGGTATGTTTTTCCTTCTGCTAGATTTTCATCTTTCTAGAAATCTAAAGGGAAGAATAAGAAAATAATCTCGTGCAAAATTCAGAATTGGCAATTTCATGCCATCATCGAGGAGGAGAGGATCAGCAAGGGATTCCACCTAGCCAAGTGGCAAAGAGTCAGCCTGGACCATATCATTATCCTGGAAGTCAAAGAGCTTTGGGAACTACAGGAACATCCACAGTCCCAGGGTCTACCCAGGAGGATTAGCACTCCCACTTTCAGGACTGATTCCCTGGAGAGGCATGCCACATGGAGCCCCTTGCTTCCCTATTTCCATTGTAACCGAGCCCTATGCAGGGCCAACCATGAAAGAGTGACCCAAGCAGGGTTAGTGTCCAGTCTGTTATAAAGAGTCCAACCTAGTCACAAATGTGAGTGGGCCACAGTTGGTACCCAAGATCTGGGGTGGTGTGTATTTCAGAAGGGTGCCTACACTGAGAAAAGAAATGCACACTAAGCTGCCTTTTTTCAATTATAACTATAAAATGTCAAAATTATGACATTAATATCTTTCATCTAAGATTTTCAAGGTGTTTTATGACAAATAACATTGATAAAGCACTTTATAATTATAAAGAATTTTAAAGGTATTATTTCATTTTTATATATTTTCATAAGCTCTCTATAGTTTAGGTAGCATTATCTCCACTTTATAGATAAGTTCTAGATAAAATGAACTTGCCCATAGTCTCTTAATTAATAGGTAAATATCTGAGCAGAAGCAAAGCCAGTGCCATTCCCACTGTCCCGGTGTATCACTTTTGTCCCCGTAAACAGAAGGGATGTGTATGGTTGATTTTTGGTATTTTACATGTAAAAAAGCTGACTACTAATGATAGCTCCCATTTCTGTAGCATTGTGAGGCTTTAAGAGTACTTCCTCTTAACTACTTCCCTGGGAGACATGGGCAGACTGCCCATAGAGGTCTCAACTAAACCCAGGCTCTTGCTAAACCAGGGATCCCTCTGAAACCGGGGCTCTTTCTGCTAAACTTTTGCCCCTGCTACCAGAGTCTCCTCTACTAAATCAGAGCGTTTTCTACTAAATTATTTTTCCCCCTGGCACACACTTGAATGCCCTTCTCCTTACTTATTATATACAATGGTTACCCCTACCATTGCATTACAAGTGGTATTCAAATTCAATAAGCGAAAACATAAACACAGCTGTTGTTTTGGTGCGGCTTGTGGTTTTGGTTTTGATTCTATTTGAACTTTTTAAAAATAGACAATTTCTCCAGCTTAAAATTAGTCTTTTGGTTCTTTTCCTGTCCATTTTTGTGCCTTTCCTTAAAGTGAGCTTAGTGATCACTTCTTTCTGTGCCAGCTTTAATGAGGTAACTCTTTTTTCCCCACCAATTTAAATTTTGTTTCTAGAGAGATAGGAATAAAAATGGCTTCATTTTTCAAGTCCCATGACTTTGATAACTTCTTCTGTAAGCATGAAGAAAAACCAATATCATTTAAGCTTAAATATTTCTTTTTACACTTTAGATTTGAAATGGTCTTACATCAAAATTAATTCTTCTGGGGAAAAGTTTCTACATTACACTCTGGACTTTTTCCCAGTACTGTAACCTTGAAGGAGGCCACCAGAAATCCAAGTGCAGGATAGGAATTCAGAGGACAGAAGTGCTACATGAAGTTTGTAGCAGCTTGGAATTTCCATATAGCACTAGGGAAATCAGCAGAGGGTTATTTGTTCTAGGATAGCTTCAGAGATCTAGAGCTGAGAAGGACATGAGGGCATTGGCCAACCTCATTTTACACCGAGAAGACTAAGGCCAAGAGAATGAAAAATCTGTCCAAGCTCACTAAAGGAGGGGCAGAGCTGGGCTTTGCCACACCCTTCTGATTCCAAACCTTGCTATTTTTCACTGTACCACCCACAAAGAGGTTTGTTGACCCTAGCAGATGGTTCTCTCTAAGGCTTTATTGAAGTACAGAAATGCCATCATATATACATATACATACAGATGTGTGTGCATATATATAGAGAGAGACATTTCTTTACCTAGGTATTAGAGTTTGGTAGGAGTTACTTTATTTCGTGTTATGTCTTTGATACAGTTCCCGATGATTCCCTTTAATTCACTTCCTTGTGGCAGTTCCTATTATGTAATTTACCCTTAGTTGAAACTTTAACACTTGCTGATAATCTACCCTATACTGATCACCAGTTTGACTAAATTGAACAAATTTAATACATTCACCCACCGGGTACTAGGCACTAACTTGTGCCCACAAGGAGCATACATACTTGTAAGGGGGAAAAATGGGACAAATCCAACAAACATTTATTAGTCACCCACTGTGTGCAAAGGTCAAGTATAACCTATTTCTACCCTCAAAAATCTTGTATTAAGTTGAGGGAGAGATATGGTGACTCCCTGAGATCAATTACGTATTTCTGTGTTTGGCATCTAAAGTTTCTCTATCTTGATGTTTTCCTTTCTTTCTATACCTCTTATATGTTATTCTTCTGCCACACACATTATGGACTGGCAATATTGGTCTACTTGCTGCTCTGCCTATTTGACACTGTTCCATTTCTGTGCCTTTGTGTAGAACAACAGACAAACACACTGTCCCCCATTCCTAGGATGCTCTCCCTCCTCATTTTCTCCTTTCAAGATCCCTGGATTCCTTCAAGACTCAATTCAAGTGCCACCTTGTTCCATTTTCCCCAGCCACTCATGCCTTCCCTTCTCAAACTAGCTGGTATTTATTCTGGGTCTATTTGATCAGTAGTTCTATGTGTACATTTCATCTTCTTTGTAAATGGTAAGCTCCTTGAGGGCAGCAGCTGTTTGACTTTTGTCTTCATGTCCCAAACACTTACACAGTGCCTGGCACAAAGTAGACAACCCATAAGGACTTTTCTGTTGTAAAGAGAAGTTGATTGATTGTTACAACATATTGGCAAATAAGTAAATACAAAGTAATTTTAGAAAGAAGAGATCACTGACTAATGGGCTGTCTAGGAGAACTTCATGGAAGAGGCAGTAAGAAGAAGGAAGAAATTTGTGTCCACGTTGTCTAGAACGTAGAGTATATGAAGAGTATTAAATCTGTTTGCAAAGGTGGGTTGAAACCACATAGTGGAAGGCCCTTAATTGTAGACAGAGGAGTTTTCATTGTATCCTAGAGGCTGTACAGAGCCCTTAGGGGTTTTAAGCAGGGATTGACATGGTCAGACCTCTTCCTTAGGATTCAAACAGGTGGTCATTTATGAAATACCTACTGTGTTCCAGGTGTTGTGCTAGGTCTTAGGGATAAATGCAAAAACAAAACAAAACAAAACAAAAAAACCACTTCTTATCCTGAAGAAACTTACCTTCTTCTTTTCTTTTTTTATGGTTACTTTTTGTTTTAACTTCACATTGAATTTGTTCCAAAGCAAGATGATATATTAGGGACCAATTTTAGTATAATATCACCCTTAAAACTGCGCAGCTTCATCAGCAAGAAACAGAAAACTGTGCCCCAGCTGAACCGAGCACCTCAAACATCTTCCTCAGGTCACCATCTGTGCTGTCCTGCTAGGTTGGATAACGCTACTGCACAGTTCTCAAGCTGCGACCCCATCCACTCACATTTCTACATGCAAACTTGAGTTCTTTTTCAAGATAAAGTGGCACTTCTATTGTATATTTTCTGATGTATTTGGAGCTATGGTCTGAGGAAGGCTGATCCATTCCTCCCCCTTTCCCACCTTCAACCTTGGCTGAGGCCCCTGCCCAAAGTTGTTTCCCATCAAGGCTGCAGTTTCCTACAGAAATCTACTCAACTTTGCCAACCCAGGCCTTATAGGAACTGGGCACAGGCTGAATAACAGCCTGAAGCTGCTAATACTAGCACAGTTTTTATGTATTTTTTAACCACTTAATATGTATGAAATTATGCTACCATTTTTATTAGGTTCCTATCTTTTTTTTTAATGTGTCACTGATGAAGATTTTGTTCCTAGATCTAGCCACACTTTCCCCATTAGCTCTGTGGGTTTTATTTTGCAATTTTGCATAATGCAGTGATTTTTCAGAATGCATTTTTCACATTATAGTAGAACTGACTGTGTATCCCTCCCACCCAACCAGCAAGCCTTTCCTTGCAACAAAGAAATAATTCAGCAAAATCAACTAACAAATTGACCAAGTCTGATGATATATGCAATATTGCACAGCCATAGTCCCCCATCTCTGCACTGAAGGGAGAGAAATGTATTTTTTCTACTCTTCTCCAGGTCCAAACTTGATTCTTAAAATTACACTATGTTTGCTTTCATTTTGTTCTTTCCATTGACATTGTTGTGGTCATTATATGTGTATTCAATCAATAATCAATCATCATGCATTTATTTATCACTATGTGCATACAGGTATATACAGTGTAAGTGGGCAGTAATCCCAGAGGGTAGCAAGGGGAGAAAGGCAGCCTCTTTCCGGAGGCAGGATTTAAGCTGAATCTTGAAGGACACTGGAAGGCAGAGGGAAGAGAAAAAAAATTCCAGGCACGGGGAGCACATAGTGAAAAGTCAGAAATAGGAAAGGGAATGTACTGTGCAAAGAACAACAACAGCATTGCTGGATCATAGAATACACAGAAGGAAATAAAGTGTAAGAACCAAGAAATGGTAGGAAGTCGATTGGGTTCTAAAGGGCTATAAAAGCTAAAAAGGGCATTTTGTATTTGATCCTGGGTGGAGTGGGGAATTACAACAGTTTGGTTTTGATGTAGAGAGTATGACGTGATTGGACCTGCACCTTAGGAAGATCACATCAGCAGCTTAATGGGAGAATGGACTGGAGTGGGAGAGACTTGAAGTGAAAGACTAGCCAGCAGGCCATTACAGTAACTGATGAGAGCCTCCATCTGCTCACTTGACTCTATTAGTTCTTTTAACTCTTCCTGGGTGTCCCTGAATTATTCATATTTACAGTTTCATGGGGCACATCAGAGACTGGAGAAGTAGAAATACAGAAAAATGTGAATGGAAAAGAGAATTTCAGAGGTTGGGTGCACGGAAAAAGCAGTTTGGATTGATGGTGTGATCTCAGGTGGCAGAGGTAGAGTGCTGAGCTGAGAAGATACTGACAAACTGGGCAGGGGTGGGAGGAGAGAGTGCTCAAGAAAACATCAGTGTATGCATGCGGGCAGGTCTCAGGGTGAAGAGGATGACTGTGAGCCACTTGCTAAAGTTGAAAGAGGAGAGAGAGTGACTTGGAACCTGCAAGATATCAGCAACAAGTATCTTAACCTGTCAGCAGAAATAAATGGTTCCTTTGACATAGGAAAAGCTTACAGAATGTCAGCAGAGGGAAAGTTGGGAAGTGGCATTGGGTGTATACCAATTCCTCTTTCTTGGTGTGTATGCATGTGCGTGTGTGTGTGCGTGCGTGTGCACACCAGAAAGGAGGATGACTAGGGATATCTTCCAAAGAAAACCAGGTTTGTGGGAATAAAAGACTGAAAAGACATTTAGGATTAAGTTAATTTTAGACCAGGAATCCAGAGAGCATAGTAAATTAAGGCAATGATAGAAGATAGGCAGTAGGAAAGAAATAGAGCTGAGCTGGGTGGATTGAAGAGTTCAGGGATAGGTAACAGGGGTGTTAGACTGGAAACAAAAAGTGATAGTTGGCTAGAGCCCTCATCCTTCTGGGTCCTTTGGTTATGGTCCTTTGGTCTCAAGTCTAGTGTCATTTTTTCTAGGAGGAGGCACTGGACATGGCAAGCAGTGAGCATCAAAAAAACTTACCGTCTTAACAGATGAGAAGTAAATAGTTACTGATGGTATGGGACTCGTTTCTGCATCAACTATGTGTAGTCAGATCATTATCTTGTTAGCTTAAAGTTCAAAATTAACAACAAACCAAAGAAACAGGAATGATAGGAACATTGTGCATATGGCCTGACATTTTTTTGAATAGGCTATTAACTCTTAAAATTAGGAAGTAGATAAAAGCAAGACATTGATTCTGATTATTATAATTTCCTAAAGGAGTTTTGTCTCAATAATGAGTAGGCTAAAAAACAGAGAAACAACCTTAACTGACAAACACTTGATCCCCTTAATAAACAGCTAGTTGTACCAGTCAAGGTCAATACCTTTTTAGAGTGCATGCCAATTTGCAGAACATTTTGGAAGACACTAACAAAAGATTGTGAGCAGCACTGACTCACAAAACAACATGAAAGAGTACAGATGAAATTTTACCTGTTAGAAATCTTGGTATGAAACCAAAATGAATTCCCTGAGAGCCATTAGAGATGAGTAGGACAGCAAATAAATAAGAAATGAAATGTGTCTGGCAGCCTTTCTGTAAAGATCTATTGTCACTGAAGACAGTGGAACCACCATGTTAGTGTCTTATATAAGTTGTAATAATAGTACTTGGAGACAGAATTAGAGAGTGGCTAGACTTGAATACATACATTCAGAAAATGTTTTGGAAATGACACAGTTTTAAAGGAATTCAAGAATTAATTTCAAAGATAGCAAGAGATTATGCCAAAAAGAGAAATCACCACAGTTGTATCTACCCTCAAAAAAGGCATCCAGAAAATATCAGCAACCACCAAAGCATATATTTCTCATCTACAAAAATTTAATGAGAATAGTTTATATGTGTCTGGATGGAATCCTTGATGAAAGCATGAGGAGAAAATAAGCAGGCTTTCACAACTGACTTTCTACTACATGTCTCATTTTCTTCGTTACACAACAGACTAAAAGCAGGTGATAAAAGATCACGTTGTGAGTCTGTTGATTCTAAAATATTATTCAACTCTATATATCGCACAACCTCGTGGCTCTCTTCCAACAAGATACCTTCTGCCAATATGTCAGGATCATTAAAAAAAATTACCTGATAGAGAAAACTAAAAAAAAAAAAAAACTTTGTCAAACAGTCTCCTTGTCAAGTGAGGCATAGACAGATAATTGACAAGTACTCACCAGTTTCATGGAAGACGCTCTTTACATACAGTGTCCAAATGAAAGGAGGGGAATATGTATGTGTAGGTGTTCATGTGTGCACATTTCTTATGTGTTTTATGTGAAACTTATCAAGATTTCCTGTTTGTAGCAGGAATTATGCTGATTGCATTAAGCCCCAAAGTATTACACCCCCCAAATACCCCCGCACGGAATGCATAGTATTCAGGTTGACATGAGTGGGTGGATGGGTCCATCAAAAGCATTAAGCATTTTGGATTGACAGTCAACTGGGCATAAGATTAGAAGATAAAAGTGGTCTCTGTTCCATTTGGGAGATGGCCCCACACTTCATGATGTTAAAATCTCCTCAGATCCAAAACAACTTCCAGTTTGTTAACCTGAAGATGCTCTTGGTGATGCTTCCATGAGGCAGCATAGTGAAGTAGACAGCATATAATTTGGATAGGAGGAATGAGGCTTAAACCATCTCTTCTTATTATCCATACAACTAACTAAGACAAAACATTTAAGCCTCCTGAGCCTTTCTTTTCCTCATCTGTATAATATAGGGAGTGGAGCAGGTGACTTTTGAGGTCAAATGTTTGTTAACTGAATCTGAGTTTCCATCTCCAAATCTGTGAGACTATGAGCCTTTGAACAGCTCAGTCTCAGAAGAATCAAAATGTAAATGGACCAAAGGGTGGTAGAAAGACATATGGCAGATGGAATCAGGCTATAGCATATACTCCTAAAGACAAGTATATGTGAAGTGCCATAAAACTATCCTCAAAGCTGTGTATAATGGGAAAAGGCCAGTCATGTAAAAAGAGTGGCTGGATAATCCAAATGTTTAACAGAAGTATCCGTGAAATAGTAAACTAGCTTGTGAAAGGAAATGGTCCAGAATTGTGCAGGATGAGAAGAAAGTGGGCAGTGACATGTTCCAAGTGTAGAGGTTATTGACCTTATTGATATTATTGACCCACACATCCATCCTAGGCCATTGTTAGCAAAGGAAGGATTCAGGTGAACGTTAATGAGCCATGAGAATGTTACAATAAAGAAACCTCTTCCCTTTAAAGAATGCATCCTTTTTTAGGTGAATTTTTTATTTGTTTTAGTATTTTTCTTTTGCTTACTTAGATATTAATTATATAAAGTAGTTGCAGAACTGACATCCATGAAAAAGCCTGAGAATCCTTTATTAAGTAATTCTAGGGGGAGATAGATGTACATATGAGGAGCTGGGGGGAGAGGCATTTTTAGAATGAAAGGCAAATGCATATATTTTGAGCTATTTGATTATTTTTGCAGATCCAAAGAAAGATTTTTAAATATCCCTGGGCTTCATTAAAGCCCTGTGGTTTATCCATTGTATTGTTCATTTTTCTCAATAGTTATATGATAAATTTACCTTAGCACCTCTGTTTTGTAATTATATTTTTCAAAATGACATCAGTCATCTTGGACTATAGAGAACTCTGTTGTCCAGGATTATCACCAATATTTACCCATTCTGTAGCTGCTACTCTCCTAATAAATGTTTTTTTTCTTCATTTAGGTCTCGCCTCTGGATGAGCAGCATATTTAAATGTTTGAAATAGTTTTGTATGTAAGACCACCAAAATATTAGAACCATGCCTCCAAGACCATCATCCGGTGAATTATGGGGCATCCATTTGATGCCCCCAAGAATCTTAGTAGAATGTCTACTACCTAATGGAATGATAGTGACTTTAGAATGCCTCCGTGAGGCTACATTAGTAACTATTAAACATGAGCTATTTAAAGAAGCAAGGAAATACCCTCTTCACCAGCTCCTTCAGGATGAAACTTCTTACATTTTCGTAAGTGTTACTCAAGAAGCAGAAAGAGAAGAATTTTTTGATGAAACACGGCGACTTTGTGACCTACGGCTTTTTCAGCCTTTCCTAAAAGTCATCGAACCTGTAGGCAACCGAGAAGAAAAAATTCTCAATCGAGAAATTGGTAAGATAATTTTGTCATCTTCATTTTTTTTCTTTTAATTTAATATTATGAGGATTAATTATTAAGCAATGAGGCTGATTTTTTGCATATGACTTATTGACATGAGTAAGGGCAGCTTGGTGGTGCAGTGGGTAGAGCACCAGGGCAGGAGGCAGAAGGACCTGAGTTCAAATATCACCTCAGACCCTTGACACCCACTAGCTGTGTGACCTTGGGCAAGTCACTTAACCCCAAGTGCCTCATTCTGGATCATCTTCAGTCATCCTGATGAATATCTGGTTACTGGATTCACATGGCTCTGGAGGAGAAGTGAGGCTGGTAACCTGCACAGCCCTCCCTCAAAACAAAGTCAAGTGCAAATCATGTCACTATTTCTCTGATGGCATGGTCTTCTTTGGCAATGAAGGACGAACACACAATAATATTGACATGAGTTACTTTAAGGTACTAAAGGACCTTAATATTTCCAATTCAGTCCCTTTAAATTTAAAGGTGACTCTCCAAACAAAGTCATAGCAGATTTTAAATAGTTTTGACCACTACTAGCTCACTAAACTGACATTTTTAAAACTCTTGCTATCCTCAGTAAGGTTTTCCTTAATAGAAATTACTTGGGGGATTGGGAGAAAGTATCAAGTTTACACTTGCAAAGTTTGGTTGGAGTGAAGTTAATAAAATAGAATTCCTTGATTATTTGCAATGGTTATTAATAATATTGGCCGCATTTTGCCAAATGTAACTTCAAGCAGTTTTAAAGAGAGTCCTTAGCCCTTCCAGGATCCTCTTTTTTAATTGGTCAGATATCTCTAATTCTTTCAAGGGCGAAAGGAGAATCTTCTGTGCCATATAACCTTCATCACCAAAAATAGGCAATTACCAAGATATATAAAATCTTTTCATACCATGATATTGGTTTGGTTATTGAGAATATTATTTTGTATTTTTTAAGGTTTTGCTATTGGTATGCCTGTTTGTGAATTTGATATGGTTAAAGATCCAGAAGTACAAGACTTCAGAAGAAATATTCTTAATGTTTGTAAAGAAGCTGTGGATCTGAGGGACGTCCATGCACCCCATAGCAGAGCATTGTATGTCTATCCTCCAAATGTAGAATCTTCACCAGAATTGCCAAAGCACATATACAATAAATTAGATAAAGGTAAGAAGCATTAATTAGTTACCTTCTTTTAACATATTAAAAGTTTTGCTATTGTTGCAGTGATTACTATGGTAAATTCCACCCTTATGTGTATATATATTTAGAATAATTTTTCCACACCCAGATTGTAAGCTTTTTGTGGGTAAGAAGAATTATGCCTTATACATGACCGAGTTTTGATAGGCCACAGCTACAGGTAAATATGCATGTGTGTAAAGGATCAGTTATTTTGCCAGTGTGGGGAACTATACTTGTGGGACCTTCCCTCAGACATAGATCACAACCCATCTCTGACTTGGTGGATAAGTTGCTAACTTTATCATAGAAGCATTGATTGAGATCAGGAAGGAAAACAGAGGTCATCTAGTTCAGCCGCCTCCTACAGATAAGGAAATTGAGACAAGGAGGGAAAGTGACTTGCCCTACATCACAGAGATGGTAAAAGGCACAGCCAGGACACCTCTGCAGGTCCTCTGTCTCCAGTGCTTGCCTACTCTTCACTAGACTGTAGGACAAGGGTGTACTGGAGTCAGCTCAGACCCTCACAAGAAGCAATTGTTAAACTTTCAATATGACTTTTTGACCTCAAAAATTGGCAAAAGCTACAAACCAGGACTTGGTTTATTATTTAGTTGGCTGTCTAGACGTAAGAATGTATCTGATAAAATGTTTAAAGAATACTTTTTTTCCCAGAGAGTCAGTTGTTAAGCATTTACCATCATGCTCCTGCTTCATGGTCTCTCTTAAGTACAGGGGAGTTGCTAAGTGCACAGAGTGCTTTGTCAATCAAGTGCTTTACCTGGGGCTCCACAGCCAGTCCTAGCCCAAGTGAGATCTGAACTTCAGGGTTGTTTCCTCCAAGCCATCTGCTGTACTGTTCAGCCTCTGGGACCCACAGTCAGGGCTCAGGATGATCTCAGATGCCAGGAGCCGGATCTCTGCTGACTTGGGCGCTGGACATGGATTAGGCATTCACTCTGTCTCTGAGATCCATAGCTCCCCGTTCTTAACTTCACCATCAAAAGTGAAATGAGAATTAATTACCAATTTTTAAATGAGAATGTGCATTAATTCAGATATTTTCTGAACTCTTTGGAAAGATGTTGCTATTGCCATTGCTCATATTAAAAAAAGTGTTGGTTTTTGTCTTTTGTCACCATATTAGTAACAATTTCTATCCAGTAACTTATTGCTGTGGTTATCATTCTAATTAGGGGATAACGCCATGTAAGACTGCATCTTTTATTTGGCTTTTATGCTTTAATCTAATATCAGGCTTTAATCTAATAATAAAATACACTTTAATCTAATATCCTAAAATAATTTTAGGAATTTATTCCCTTATTAAAATAGAAGTTGCCCTGTTTAGTTACAATAAACTTCCCTTTGTCATAAGCCATAATGCTTTTAAAAATAATATTTTTAACTCCAGATTCTTCAGAATTTAAAAAAAGTGTTTTGCATATGACTGGTTTATTTTTAATTTTTGATTTATGGAACATGAATTCCTAATTTTTAGAATATAAAATATTTGGTTACAGAGCTAACAAATAACGTTACTAATAATGTTTTACTAATCACGTTTGGGCCTAATTTATGCAACTTATGTAAAGTTGTCTCTTCTCTAGCATATACTTTTGATCTTATTATATTTTCCCAT
The DNA here is from genome assembly GCA_028658325.1 of Potorous gilbertii. Taxonomy (NCBI): domain Eukaryota; kingdom Metazoa; phylum Chordata; class Mammalia; order Diprotodontia; family Potoroidae; genus Potorous; species Potorous gilbertii. The sequence continues at coordinate 517,277,680 of CM053771.1, read as the reverse complement.
CTTTTTATATGCCTCTTGGTCTTCTCAGTCTTCCTTGCCTTAAGAAAATTTACATTTCCTCATCTTTTTCTATCATTTTAATTTATTGGCTATTTTAGCTCCATTGCATACTTTTAAAAGGTGCCTCCCGGTTGTTGGAGTTGCTTCTACCACTCATCTACTGTTGCAATTCTGAATCAACCACTCCCATTATTAGATCCATGGGGTGTGGCACCTTTGCCCTAGACATGCTTTTAGAGACAAGGAATCTGCTTATAACTTACTAGTATAAGAAGTGCTAACACATCAGTCATAAATGAGCGGAAAATGTCTGCAGTGATGTTGGAAAACGTAATTGCTACCTATTGGATCATCAAGATTTTGATTGAGATTGTTGAGCAGAAATGAAGATACATTATTTGTACATTTCTATTGTTTTTACTTCAAAATGGCCTGGGTCTTTAGTCAGACTTACAAATCTCTTGAAAATGAAAAATCTCTTATGTCTTAAAAATGATATTGTTCATGTTGATGGCACATAACAATATTGCATTTTGTTCTAGGGCAAATAATAGTGGTGATTTGGGTGATTGTTTCCCCAAACAATGACAAGCAGAAGTACACTTTAAAAATCAATCATGACTGTGTACCAGAACATGTTATCGCCGAAGCAATCCGGAAAAAAACACGTAGTATGTTGCTGTCATCTGAGCAGCTGAAGCTCTGTGTTTTAGAATATCAGGGCAAATACATTTTAAAAGTGTGTGGATGTGACGAGTATTTGCTAGAAAAATATCCTCTTAGCCAATATAAGGTGAGTGATTTTGAGTTTTTAAGATTTTAGTAATAGGAAATAAAAAATCATATTACAGTGTAAAGACATAACCTATAAAGCATCACCCCAACCATTCTGTTTACATTTAACAGTAACAAAAGTAACATCTTTGATGTTTTTCATGTGAAGTCTATTTTGACATTTTCCTGGACAGTTAGCTGTTTCCTTCCTGTCTCCCAGGAACCACGGTGCCCTCAGATTGGTATAGAATGATTCACAGAATCACCGAATTTAAGAGTCCAACCCACACCTAAAGGAATCTCCCCTATAACATGCCCAACAAAGGGCCTGCAGCCTCTGTTCAAAGATCTCCAAGGAGGTAGAACCCCCACCTGTCTTGGGGCAACTCAGTTGAGTCCAACCAGTCAGAATATGTTTGCTGAGCCAGCACGGGAAAGATGTCTTCCTTTCCTTCTGCTAGTGGAAAGGGAGAAACAATCCATGAAAGGGAAAAGAAGGGAGAGGTTCTAGCCTGGTGGAAGCTTCTTAGGCTGGTCCTTTCCCTTTCTTTCTCCTCTTCAAATCCTTTCCTGCTTTTCTTGTTTTAGACCTTAATAACAAATCATGTCCACTTAGGACCATCTTCAATCAAATTTATCCAGGAAGTCTCTTCCATTCATAATAGTGTTCCTCTAGAAATCATTTACTTTTGAAGAACCAGTTAATGACATTAGTTAAAGAACAAACTGGAAGAGTTTCATGTATGAAGAGAATCTTTCTTAGAACAGACTAAAAAAACTTAAGGTAATATTTTGATTAATGCTGTCCATTTATTTGGCTTTAGTTTATAGTTTGCCTTTGAATGAACAACAGTTCATTAATAAGAGTTGGAATACTGCAACTGAAGAAACTAAAAATGTTAGCAGTTTTATAAACTTCAGTAGAAATGAAGACATTTAAACCTCTAGATGTGTTGTACAAATTTTACACTAACCCTCTAATTCAGTGTTCAGTCAAGTGCTACCAGAATTTCCCAGTTTTAAAGAGATAACCTTTATAGTGATGTTTCTAAGCTTTCTGCTTAGGACAAAAGGTACTCACTACAAAAAATGAAGACCAAAATAGTTGTTTTAATTTTTTAAATATTACCATGGTTTTATCTTTTTTATATCATTCCTTCTCTTTTAGTATTTTTGTTTGTCTCGTTTTACTACTGGATCTTAACTTTGTCAGGAAACCATGGACAGAAGAGATGAACCACTCCGCCTGCTGCTTAAATAGTGTCCCAGTCCTCTGAAAGTTTGTTTCATTGTCTTAATGAGCAGGCTCCTCATGTAAATTTCATACTTTGCTTGTGTTTGTATAGAGTAATACTACTACTATACCTAAAGAGGAATGTGGTGGGTTTTTCCCCCTAATTTGCATTCAGTATTGCATGGTCAGCCCTACTGTCCAAGCTGTTCCAGAATGTTAAAATTTTAGTGCAACCTAAAGCCGGCTTAAATGACATAAACATAACAGTGGTTATAAATGTTTCTATAAATGCTGATTGTTTTTATCTTTGCGCATTATGTAAGTATTTTCCTTTTGATATTTGTAGGCGTTATCTCTAAAGAAAAAAAATACAGGCACCAATCTTCCTCCCCTCCCTCCTCTAATTTGTTTCAGTACATAAGAAGCTGTATAATGCTTGGTCGGATGCCCAATCTGATGCTGATGGCTAAAGAAAGTCTTTACACCCAGCTACCATTGGATACTTTTACAATGCCATCTTATTCCAGGAGAATCTCCACAGCCACACCATACATGAATGGAGAAGCTTCAACCAAATCCCTTTGGGGCGTAAATAGTGCACTCCGCATAAGAATTCTTTGTGCAACTTATGTAAATGTAAATATTCGGGATATTGACAAGGTAAATTCAAATACTGATTCTTAATCTAAAAGAAATAATTTTGTAACGTCCGTGTTTCTGTCAGTTTTGTGTACTGACACTGTAAAACTGCATTTGTCTGCAATGCAATGTATTCAAGGGCCTAGAACAGTAATAATACCTTCTATTTATACAGTGCCTGTGTTGTTTGTATGTCTCTTATTTAATCCTCACAACACCTTAGTGAAGTAGGAAGAGCAGGCAAATATACACCAACTTTTAGATAAGGAATTAAACTTCAGTGTTGAGAAATGATTTGTCAAGAATCAAGCAGCTCTGAAGTGGATAAACTCAGGCACAAACTCCAGATCTAGTCCTGTTTCTGCTACAACATGCCATCTTTTTATCTAGAAAATAACCCAACCCTTTCTGAGAATAAGGAAGTCAGGTTTTATTTGCTTTTCTAGTTTCTGCTACTAGTTTCGTTTTGTTTCTTTTCATCATTAGAAGTCCTGTATTTCAGTAGTTGTGCTTACCTTCCACATTTTGATTGGTGGAGGCACCATAACCAATGTCAATATAAGTCCCCATTAGCTTATTTTGTAGCAGACTAAAGAAAGCACAAAAACATTTCTGATATCTATTTTAAGAATAATGTGTTTTATTCAATTGAGTTCAGAAACCATTAAGGGTCTGTTATGTGTAGAGCACTATGCTAGGTGCTGGGAAACATACAAAGATTAGTTAAGACATGGTTCCCATCTTCATGGAGTCTCAAAGTTTTCACCTCCCTTATGTCTCTTGATGTCACATCCAAGGAACAGAGAGATCTTTTATGGAGTGCAGTAATGTAGGAAGTCTTTATGGATGATATAGCATCTGAGTTATATCTAAAGGAATAGGTATGCCAATTAGGAGAATGGAATGGAGAAATTCCAAGCACAGTGAACACCATATGAGCAAAAGCATAGAAATTAGAAGCTTAGGTTATCTGGGGTTGAAGCAAGTAGTATGGTTTGGCTAGATCATGCAGCAATATGGAGGCAAAGTTGAAGAAGATGCAGCTAGAGTGATAGTCTAATGCCAGATTGTAGATGGTTAGACTGAGAAAGGAGAGCTGGATTCAGTAGGTATGGAGAGAGCATTTTGGGTGCTACAGCTAGATTCATATATAAGGAAAATTAAGTCAAAGAATGGGCTGGAGAAGTAAGAGAGTGGAGGTGGGAACCCTAGAAGAAGAACATTGCAGTGGTCCAGGAAGGTGGTGCTGAAAATTAATATTGTGGTGACAATGGGAGGATTTGTTTAAAAAAAAAAAGACAATGAGGATTTGTTTTAAAAAAAAGACAATGGGTACTAGAGATATTTTAAAGGTAAAATTTATCAACTGAAGTTGAATGTAAGAAGTGAAGGTGAGGGAAGATGCCTAGTGATATGAACAATTTGAGTACTACAAACTAAATGGATGGTGATGTCATTCACAGAAATAGTAAAGCCATGTTGGTTATGTCACTTTTATCCTAGTTAATGTTATATTCTTTTCTAGATCTATGTTCGAACAGGTATCTGCCATGGGGGAGAGCCATTATGTGACAATGTGAATACTCAAAGAGTACCTTGTTCCAATCCCAGGTAAAGAGGAAGTATGCCAGTTTCTATTTCTGAGGTCATATTTGTGTTTGTAATCATGTCTAGTTTAAAAAACTGATAATTTTAAATCACTAGCTGTAAATGATTAAAATGATAAAAAGAAGTAGGATAAAGGAGGAATAGCCCTTTCAGACCACACACTCCCATTTCAGTTGATTAAACACCATAGGTATAATTTCATAATTAATATACTGGCAAGTAAAAGGCATTTATTGCTTGATAACCTAATTTACCCGTCTTTTCTGTGATGTTTTGTGATAGCTTTTCCTTAATTCTGTGACCTGTTTTGTGTTGCTTCTTAAAAAGTAGGCATCCTGAAATTGATACATTTTCCAGATTGTCTTTCATTTCATCCACCTACTGACTTTCTGATAAAAATCTAACTTAAATTATGGTACAGAAGTTTGTTTGTTCTTTTGATCTAACTATTGAATTCCGTTTAATCTTTTAAAAATTTCCTAGATGGAATGAATGGCTAATGTATGAAATATACATTCCTGATCTTCCACGTGCTGCTCGACTGTGCCTTTCCATTTGTTCTGTTAAAGGCAGGAAAGGGGCAAAAGAGGTAAGGACTTGAGGAACAAATGTATTTATTTTTGATATCTTATCATGCCCTGATGGCATTTTCTTAATAGAAATGGTTACGACACAGTGGCACAGTGAGTAACGAGCAATACTTGCCGCCGGGCATGTTTGGGTTTGAATCATAGTAGATCTGGGTTCAAATCTTATCTCAGATATAGTTTTTAAAACCACAAGAAAAGTGAACCTCCTCCCCATGGCACACCCCTCAAACAAAATATCATGACGCTTTATGTAGCCAAGGGAAGAAGAAAATCTTTGTATATTTCAGGATTCTGTTTGATAGAAAATATTTCCTGAAATTCGTTTATTAAAAATTATATGAACCACCTATTCTAGTCACCAAGTGACTAAATTGCTTTCTTACTTCTTTCATAATTACATTCCATATAAATAAAATTAAAGGAAAATTAAAGATTTAAATGGGAGAAAGCAAAGATATGTCAACATTTAAACTTTGAAAAATAACATTGCTTCTTTTAGATACAAACATTTTACAATAAAAAGATGTCATTGAGAGCCATTGTCAGAAAAAATGTATTTTTGCAATGAAATAGATAACTAAAGAACATTCATTGTTTCTCTTCTCTCAAGGAACATTGTCCATTGGCTTGGGGAAATATTAACCTCTTTGATTATACAGACACTCTGGTGTCAGGAAAAATGGCTTTGAATCTGTGGCCAGTACCTCACGGATTAGAAGATTTGCTGAATCCTATTGGAGTTACTGGGTCAAATCCCAATAAGGTCAGATGTTGCTTTCATGCTTATTTTAAAATCATTTATCTTTTCTGAAAAAAGATGAGTAAAAGTAAAAAATATTTGCTAGCTTATGGTAGTTAAGTGGACTACAAATGAGAGTTCCTGTTTCCTTTCCTAGGAAACTCCATGTTTAGAGCTGGAATTTGACTGGTTTAGCAATCCTGTAAAGTTCCCAGATATGTCAGTGATTGAAGAACATGCTAATTGGACTGTATCTCGAGAACTAGGATTTAACTATTCCCATGCTGGACTGGTAAGGCAAATTTACTTTTGAAAATAATGGATCATTAGGTATTTACAAAAATGCATAAACATTAACCAGTGGACTTTTTGTCTGTCCATGAATTTTGTTATAGCAAGGGTTCCAAGTTTCACTTGATTATCCTTATCAGATGACACTGAAGCAAGGAAGTATTTTTTGTATAGCAAGTATTCTTTTTATGTACTAATGTGGTTTAATGGGAGGAAATGATAGAATTAAAATATTTTCCCGTATCAACAATAATAATTCATGATTATATTGCAGGTTAGAGTGGAGAGAGTACTTTCCTCACAGTAATCCTGTGAGGTAGGTAGGACAGGTACTACGACTCCTATTTTACAGATGAGCCAACAGACACTCCAAGATGAAAGCAAATTCCCTAGGAATAGGTTATATCCTAAGTGTTAGGACCAGATTTCAGATCCAAGTCTTTTGGCCTCAAGATCAGGGCCCTCTCTCTCTCCTGTGCCACACTGCCATTACTATGTGTCTAGAAAACTTTTGGTCTTTCAGAAGAAATATTGCAATTTCCTTAATCAGTGAAAACACTGAAACTGATTAATGATACATTTATGACATTTCTTAATAGTCTAGCCTTCTGTGACATAGCCTCTTAATTGTGGTTATTTTTATGATATAACTTACATCTTATTTCTTCCTACCTCTGACTTACCATATTGGTTACAGGTAGAGATTTCCTTTTACCTAAAGTTTGCTAGTATATTCATTCTGACATGTGAGATAACATATAACGCATAAAACTGTAGACATTTATATAATCTATAGTGGTCTTAATAAGTTAGAGTTTTAGATTGTCTAGAAACCATCTTATTCTTAGTAATTTATACAGGTTTCCTGCTGCCCTATCTCTATCACTGCGGAGACAGAAGGAGATTGTGCAAGACTGAGGGCCGCTTTTAATTCTTCTTTGTTTCAAAGAATGTATCACATTGTGGTCTTCCTGCCTGTCCTTGGTCTCTCTGTGCCCAGCTCAGGGTGTTATTGTGAGCACCCTCAATGTAGGGTGCTCTGGCATGGTAGCTGTCGTCAGAGCTCATCTTGCATTGTCTTTGAGAGCTCAGCCTCCTTTAGGCCATGGGGTTGTGGGAAAAGTTGTGAGTTTGGTGTCATACACTTGAGTTTTAATCCCCGATCTGCCACTTATCATTTGTGTGACTTCTTTGCTGGGCCCTCAGGTTCCTCATCTATAAGATGACAAAGTTAGACTGGACAGTCTCTGAAGTCCACTCTAGCTCCAAATCTGGGACCCTCAGACCTGTGGTCCCACCTTACTGAGAGATAGCATTAACATAGCAGTTCAAAGTCTCCCATTTGCTCTCACCTAGTACTGGTATGGTCATGATTAAAACAAGTGACTACCTTTGATCATTAGTACAGGAGGTGAACACTATATTTTATCACAACTACCTTCTCCCTAAAACAAATAAGTATTTTTATACCTTGGTGATACTAAGGAAAATGAACAAATGACACTTAAGCAAAATTGTGTCATTAACTTGCCCCAAATTCTTCTTAATTATGAGACTAGAAGAACTGATATGTGCTAAGAAAAAAATTACAGTGGATCAGATGGTTAAATGTCTTATCTTGGATACAGTTATGGAATCATTGGCCAGTTGAACACAAGGGGAGAGCCATTTGCTTAATCCTATTTTCCAAGGCCAAGTGGCCCAAGTTTCTCCCAGAAGGAAAATACCTTTATTCTCTTGTATCTCTACTAATATTTGGTACTACTTCATGAGAAAGAAAGTCACTAATACTGTATGAAGAAACACCTAAAAAAATTCCCCAAACAGTAGTGATATCAGGAGAGCAATATCTATAGGCACTTTGAGATATTGCAATTATGAATTGTATTACTCTTTATCTAACACTGAATATACAACAGTAGCTATTAAAGATAGATTATAAAGTAGTTATAACAGAAGCTCTTAAATATGTACTTATCTACTACAAGTTTTAGTTGCTATGGATAAGCATTAGCTTTATCAAATTATTTTGGGTTCATATGACCAGAAAACATAAAACTTAACATATATTCACAGAATCCATTATGTATAAGTAAATTGTCTTACTGTTGGGTAAAAGAGTAGTGCTCAGAACCACAAATCAGTTGAATCAATCAGATTTTTATTTTGGCTATCAGAAATGTAATGGCATGCCTAGGCAAGGAAAACTAAGGGAGAAATAGGGGGAAGCATATGCCTGGCAAGTCAGGCCATTACCACTACCACCTTGACTGCCATCTCACATCAGACCCTGATGGTTACAATCTAGGAGCCAAGAGTCTTGGGAATGGCAGTGCTGTCCAGACCACCAGACCTGCTTCCAGCCTAGCCCCTGGAGCCATCATGTAGGAGAGAAGTCATTGTGGAGAAGAGGCCCACCTTCCTTATCACCATAGGCAATCACTGCAGACTCACTACCACAATCAGGCAGATAGACCTAGAGATCTTGGGAGTTGTGCCACCCTCAAGACTTAGTGGTCCTATTTCCAGCCCAGCATACACAGCTGTCATCCAGGGAAGTGGCTCCTGTTAGAGGGACCAGCTATCCCCACTATCTGCTACCCATAGGACAAACACTCCAGCCTAAGTGAATCAGCAAGGTACCCTGAGGGAGAGATAAGTGAGTCAAACCACCACCATCTCTCCTCGGACCCTGAGAGAGACAGACCAGAACCCCAGACCCATGGTTCTGGAGAGCAGCATTGCTGCCAGCCCAGGGCCCTCAGCCATCCTCCTGGAAGCAACCCCTGTGAAGATGCAGCCTGGATCTTGTCCTGTAGGTGCTACTGAAAACCTAGAAAAGAAAGTTCTTACTGCCAAAGACCTTGACACTGCCCAGTAGTTCAGTATCAGAAAATGGTATGACATTAAAGAAGAGACCTAAGTCCCTGTTCTGTGCTGTATACCCCAAGGATTAGCAGACCTTTCCATTTAATTTGAGACTGTTAGAATGGGAGCTTTGAGAGTAGGGACTGTTGGATTCTTTTGAATGTCTCCTAGAGCTTAGCCCAGTGCTTGGCATATAACAAGTGCTTAATCAATGGTTAGCTTGTCATGGTTGAAGAATCTGATTCAAAATAAAGAGGAAATGCATAATTTCTAAGAAAATGAAACTGGGTTTTTTTCCTTCCCTATTAATTTTATGACTTGTAGAATTTTACTAGTGTTTTCCTTTGTTTCTTACATATCTAAATTTTAGGTATTGCTACAAAATGACAGAATTTGAGACTTGCAAAGGACCTCAGTGGCCATCTGGTCCAACCCATATACAAAAGGAATGTAGGAAGTCATAGGAATGATTCAGAGTGGGTCTCTACCAAGAATGTGTCTCCTGAAGACCTTCAAGGCTTTCATTCATTTCTCTGCCAGTCTCCCACTAGGTTCCAAACAAATGGGAAGGGACCACACTGGGAGCCAGAGAAATAAATTACCCATCATTTATTTTTCCCTACCCTGCTGTCCAGGCCTTATCGTCCACCTACCTTGTTAGGTAGTGTGGTACATCCAGAATTTCAGGTAATTTAGCCAGACTTACACCAAGAATTTGTGGGATAGTACTGAGTGGAAATTTGGCCTTTCCAGCTTATCTCTCATAGTCTGGCCATTCAGATAGTCCTTGCTAATACTGAAAAAGCAATGAATATCTATCTCTTTATTAACTGTTAGTGTGTACAACTCAAATGAGTCCATAAAGAAATTCTACAGAGGGATACTGTAACTAATACGTTTCTTTGTTTTACAGAGTAATAGAATAGCTCGAGATAATGAATTAAGAGAAAATGACAAAGAACAACTCCGGGCTATCTGCACACGAGACCCTCTGTCTGAGATCACAGAGCAAGAGAAGGACTTTCTTTGGAGTCACAGGTCAGGGTTAAAAGACACTTTCAAAATTTTTGTAACACATAGTATTGATTTTAATTGAATATTATTTTATGGAGGACCTTTCCAAAATCTAATCTACTGTTAAGGGAAAACATATTTCACGGTGCACGGAGCTCAGAATTATAATTAAGTTAGATCAGTAAGTGGTGTACTAATTTTTTCTGGTTATCTCTGAAAATCTTTTTGTTTCAACCCTGTTAAAAGTCTTATAAAATATGTCTTCTCTCTTTTACCTTAGTAAATTACATAATCAGGGTTTTCCTTCTGAATATCAAGGTTCATACTATAGGTAGCATTTATATAATAACAATTGATGAGTTCTTTACCTTAATTTTATTTTAACTTGGTCCTCACAGTCGCCCTGTGAGGTAAGTAGTATAGATACTGTCTCTATCTCATGGGAGAGAACTGAGGCCTGGCACACATGGTAAGTGTACTTCACTTTGTAAATTAGTCGAGGATAGGAGAGCAGTGAGATCATGTCTTCTTTGGTCTTTCACTTCCTTCTTTCCCCATTCCAGGTAATTGTTAGTTCCAACTCTGCTTACAACATTCAAGAATTGTCATTGTTTCTTGTCCTTCTATCACTGCCTGTCCTAGGACCTTTATTTCGTTCTGGGTGGGATTTTAAATTAATTAATATCACTCATTGCTAGCAACTCTGATAAAAGGTTTATTGAGTAAAGAAATTGAAATTAGTGACTCAGTGGAATGGGGCCCAGCTGTGGCTCCCAGTGTTCTCTCCCTGGGCTTCATTCCTTTAAGTTAATGATGGAGAACTGATTATTGCTTTTACTTTTTAAAATAAAAAAGTTTCATTTTTCATTTTAAATCTCATTCTTTAACTTTCTTAGTTCTACATAGGTCTCATTTTCAGTAAGGAAAAAAATGAGGTAACATAGTATGAATGGTGCAAATTTCTTCAAGACTCTAAAGATGTTTGAAATTACATTTGAAATGAAACTGCTGCTATATATTAGATCTGCTGTATGTTGCATAAATGAACAAGTGAATTTAAGACTGACTCCTTTGGAAAACTTTCTGAGTCTTTCTGCCCTTTCAGAAGAGGCAGCATGGTATAATGGCTAGGAAAGGGCAGGAAAGCCAGGTTTGAGTCCTGCTCTGACACAGAGTGGTTCATCATTTAACTCCACGGTATTTTAAGCAACTTTCTAAGATCCATAGTTGCGGAGAAGGCAATGACTTGCATTGATAGAAGGAGATTCCAAGCACAGTCCCCTTCTCTCTTCTGGTCCACTAGCTGAGCTCTCTGCAGACCTGTCTTTCCCCATTAGAGTAATACGATTTTAAGTTTCCTGTTGATCTCTTCTTAAAATAAATTTCATTAATCTCTTCTTTTTCATATTGCCTACATCTCCAGTATATCCTTCTCCCCTATCCTTTCCAGAATTCCCCCTTATAAGAAAGAATAAAAAGGGGGGACCAGTTCTACAGAAATAATGTACATGTCAAAAAGTCTGACATATATGCAGTGTTCCCTACCCATAGCCCCTCATCTCTGCAAAAAAGCATGAGGGAGAGGGAAAGTGCCATTATACAACTCTTGGGAACCAAGATTAGGCCTGGGAATCACAGCATTTGGTTTTGGGTTTGGGGTATCATTTTGATGTCTTTGTGTTTACATCATTATTGCTGTGTGTGTTTGCCTACTTCACTTTATCTCATAATAAGCCTTCCCATGCTCTGTATTCAGCATATTCATCTTTTCCTACAGTAAACTAAAATTCCATTTTATTTTCATAGACCACAGCTTGACTAACCACACCCCAAGCAATGGGTTTCTGCTTTGTTTCTAGTTCTTTGCTTCTACAAATTTACCACAAATGACTGTAAACATATTTGTGTATATAGGCCTTTACTTTTGTCACTGCTCTCTTTTTTCCTGCTTATAATAGCTAGCATCTTATTGGCCCTTGAAGCTTGGCACGCTGCTTTGTATCTGTGTTCTCATTTGCTCACCGCGATCCTGGGAGGGAGGGGCTGTTATTAGCGTCACCATTTTACAGTTAGGGAAACTGAGACACCTACAAGTTAAGTGACTTCCCAGGGTCACACAGCTACTAACCATGCGGGGCAGGATTTGAACTCTTCCCGACTCTGAGTCCAGCATTCTGTCCTCTGTGCCCTCCACCTGCTTATTTAAAACTTGTAGTGATATCTATGAATTACCGATAATTAGACAATGAAAACTTTTGAACAATGTGCAAACCAGGTAAATGGATGTGTTTAATTTACTTATTTCTTTATTTTTGAACAGGCATTATTGTGTCAACATACCAGAAATTCTGCCTAAACTTCTTCTGTCTGTTAAATGGAATTCTAGAGATGAAGTAGCCCAGGTAAATGGACACACAGACAGACAGACAGACAGACAGACACACACACACACACACACACACACACACACACACACACACACACACACACATTACTGGAGAAACAGGTATGAAATGAGCGTGTATAAATTGATGGATTTTATTTTACTATAAGCAACATATATATAAAATATGTAATCCATGGTAAAAAGTCTCCTGCTAGAGTATATAATATGATGCTACTTCAGCTAATAAAATAAATAGAAAAGTTTAAATTATATACTCATAGTATTTTTTTGCCTTAATTACTTTTAGAACTTGGAAAGCAATACATTATTCAATCCTTATTCTTAACTATTTATATCTAAGATATGTACACATATTTTTATCTTTTCACAAATAGATGTATTGCTTGGTAAAAGATTGGCCCCCAATCAAACCAGAACAGGCCATGGAACTTTTGGATTGTAATTATCCAGATCCTATGGTTCGAGCTTTTGCTGTTCGATGCTTGGAGAAATATTTAACTGATGACAAACTGTCTCAGTACTTAATTCAACTAGTTCAGGTATGCTCATGTATTTTATCATTTTAAGATTTCACTCATAAAACATCATCTTGATTTTTTATGTTTATTGTAAATGTTTTCTCCTAAGATGTATAAAATATATAAAATCAAAAGCCATCTAATGTGTGACTAACCTGCTTATTCTTTTTAAAATGTGAAATTTCTAATCTCTTGTACCAAAAGCACAATAGCAACTTGCATTTTGTACACTTTGTTTTCAAAATGTTAACCATCTAAAAAATTTTTTCCAATTCATGTAGTGGTTCTTTGTTCATTAGGTTCTGAAGTATGAACAATATTTGGATAACCTACTTGTGAGATTTTTACTCAAGAAAGCACTAACAAATCAAAGGATAGGACACTTTTTCTTTTGGCATTTAAAGTAAGTTACATTTCCCTTTCTTCCTCCTCCCCTACCTGCCCCCCCCATTCAATTCTGTAGTTGTGTGGTGTGTTGCGAGCATTAGGTGTTCAGTTATGATTTACTTCTCCCTTAGAGTTGAGAATCAGTGTGCCTGTTTCTGGGTAGATCTTACAGGTTTGCTGGGGTGGAGCAGATGAGGGTTTGTGGAGGTTAGTCAGAAGGCCCCAAAGGGACTTCCAAGGTCATCTTACTGAATGTGTACTTCTGACCAGTCCAGTGAACATCCAAAGAGGGAGTGTGTTCTATGAGTGTGGGGTAACAGTGGTGGACAGGCAACCAGAATCTTTCCCTTTGCTTCTTTGACCCATGGGTCTTAATTTTGCCTTCTGGTAGACCAAGTTGAATTTCTCTTCTCAATGACATTTCTTCAGATATGTGGAAAATATCTATCATTTTCACCCATTTATTCAACAAACATTTATTTAGCTCTTTTTGATATACAAGGCAGTGTAGTCTACTGAGTAGAAGTGCCAGCCTGCTGGTAAGGAAGATCTGGCTTTAAGTCTTGCCTCTGGCACATCCTTGCTGGGGAACCATGAGCAAGTGATTTACATCCTTACTGTCCCAGGCAGGTCTCTAGATAATAAGTTGTGGGTAAGTTGCCTATGTCCTTTGGTGAATGGAGTTTGCACCCCCCAAATGTGGAAGACTCTGTAAGAGATGCTATGGATGCAGGAGTAAGAGAAAAACAACCCCTGCCCTCAGGCAGCTTAGAGTCTCCTGGGAGACTCTAGATAGATTTTCATACCAAATGGAGTGTACATGTTATTCCCTCCTTAAGTCAAATGCGATGAGAAGAAGGTTGACCCTTTCCCTCTTTCCTCACCCCTCTTTCCCTCCATCAAAAAAACTTTTTCTTGCCTCTTTTCTGTGAGATAATTTGCCCCATTCTGTTTCTCCCTTTCTCTTCCCAATCCTATCCTGGGAGGGCAGAATATGTAAACAGATAGATAGAGCACTAACAACCAGAGGACAGGAATGGCTCCCCAAAGGAGAAGACCCCTGAGCTAAACCTTGAAAGCAATGAAGGATTCTCAGAGGCTCAGGTAATTAGGTAATTAGCTTCTCTTCTACATTGCAAACATCCCAGCTTGCTTCATGTTATCCTTTCAAGTCATGGTCCCAGTCCTCCCAGCATCCTGGTCACCCTCTTCTGAATTCACTCCAGTTTGTCAGTGTCTTTCCTAAAAGGAGATTTCCATAAATGAACACAGAGTTGCAGATATATTCTGAACGGACCAGAGTAGAATCAAGTGTTTGCTACCCTTGTTCTGGACTCTGTGCAGAATTCTCATCATGAAGCCCAGGTAAACACTTGGATTTGGACTTCCATTTTATCACTGCTTTCTTACATTGACTTGGTGATCCATCAAAGCCCCAGGTCTTTTTCACAGGAACCCTTATCAAGCCATGATTTCCGGATCAACTATTTGTGGACATAGGCTTTTTTTGAACCCCAGTGGTTAGAACTTTATGTTGATCCCTAATCTAGGCCCATTCTCATAGCCTGGTGAGCTCTACCAGCTGTGTGTCCTCTGCAGATATGGCAAATATGTCTTCTGTAACTTGGTACAAATCATAGATAGATCTGTTGAACCCCATGCAGATACCTGGAGCATCCACAAGACATATTAAACCCAACAAGCGTCAAATTTCCACCGTTGTATGAAAGGCACTATGCTGGGTATTGGGGATACCAAACCAGAAAACAATCCTGGTCTTCCGGAAACTTGCATGATGCTAGAGCCTGGAAGTGAGGAAACAGCTAAGCAAATTCAAGCTAAAGCCACTGACCACTGTGAGAATCAGAAGAGGTTTCCAGGAAAGCAGGTGATGACACCTGAATGAAACCTTGCAGGAAGCTAGGAATTCTGAGAGCCAAGGGGACAAAGGAATGTGTTCTCAGCATGGAGGATAGCCTCCATGCAAAGGTATGAAGTCAGAGAATTCATGGAGACCTGTTGGGGTCTAGAAAAATACACTGGAAGCGTAACTTAGTTATGCACTGAAGGATTTGTATTTTATCCTGGGGCAACAGTGAACTCTGAAAACTTATGAGCAGTGGATTTGCATGGTGTGATTTAGGGAGATTCGTTTGGCTGTTATGTGGAGGACAGATTGGACATGAGTATAAGTTGGAAGACAGAAGAGTGATCTCCTTATGTTCTCCCAAATCTGTGATTATCAGATTCTGCCTGGCATTCCTCTCCTTGTCTGTCATGAGCTCTTCATGACTGAAGCCAATTCCTCCTTATTGGTCAGGATCTGGTCTGGACTATCTGCTTCTTTTGCAGCTACTTTTATCTTTTGAGGAATTAATTGTCATTGGAGCAAGTCACAAATGTTACCAGTAATTCTGCTTTTGGCAGTAAGGTAACAAAGTCCTTTATCCCTACATGTTTCTAGGCCAGTTTGATGATCTTATTTCCCCAACTCGTCTGACTTCTCTTTTTCTCCAGGTGGCCTGTGGTATACTCCACGGCCAGACTGACTCTCTCCCCTTCCCTCACTGATGCCTCCCCAAGCTTCCTCCTCAATGCTTGCCCTTTTAGTTCCAAATTTTCATAATGAGCATATTTTCTTACTCAATTCTTTCTCCATTGTCTTGTATCTAGATTTTCCTTTTCATTAAAGAATGCCTTCCCAGAGCTTTATTCCAAGCATGTCTGAGGCAGATTGCCTCTTTGCACTCACATCTCCAGTTTATTCAGTTTGCTACCCATATTTCATGTGTTTTATTGTGGTCAGAGCGCAGTTATTTTAGGGCCGCCTCTTCCCCTGGATGTCATCTCCCATAATTAGTGATTCATTTTTTTTGCTGTTCTTTTCACATTATATCTCCTAATCTCTTGTGATACCAGGATTAACTGACCCACAGCAATGGTTTTCTCCTTAAAGACCTCTTGATCAGAACTATAAGACTCTAAAGCAAGTATCTTTTTACTGGACCTTACTAAGCATTCTCCTTTCCTAACCAAGAGCCAGTCTTACATATTCAGCCACAGTCCATACGTACAAATCCCTTTCTTAGACGTCACTTTTTAGTCAGCCTTCTCTCCTTTATCTCCTACATTCAATCAGCAACTGTACCCTTAAGGTTTTGTCACATCCCGGAGTTCTTTATCTTTTTTGTACGAAGGACTCCTTTGGCGGTCTGGTGGGGCTTCTTCTTAGAAGAAGGTCTCTAAATAATTGAGGAAGTACTAAATTGCAGTTAGAGTTAGGAAACATAAAGATGTGAATTTTTTCCTATTTAACCTCACAGAAATTCCCTTAAGTCCATTCACAAACCTTTATTAGGGTCCATAGACCTCAAGTGAAGAACCCCTAATCCAAGATTTCATAATTCCTTTGGTTCCTTCTGGCGATAACATGGATCTTCACCAGTTTTACATACAAAAGAGTTAAATCATATCAGTATCAGTTGGTATCTCACTATTTCTTTTAAATTGATTCAGTAGAACTATGCTGCTTGCTAAATAGTTAATCTAGTCCAGATTACATTGAGCACATTTCCAAGATTTAAAATATTGTGAGGAACTTTCAAATTTAGTTTTAAGTTTTAATATTTGAACAGGTTTCACAGAACTAGTAGGCTTAAGCTATTCAAAGGTTTTTCTTCATGTCATTTTCACTTATTACTTGTATGAACAAGTTTGTTGGTAAAAAAGAAAACTGAAATTTTTTAGGGAAGAGAAGGAAGGAAACACATCTTTATTAAGTGCCAACTCTTCCAGGCATTGTGCCAAGTGCTCTTACAAATATTATTTTATTTGACCCTGACAGCAACCTCGGGAGGAAGGTGCTATCGTTGTCCTCATTCTACAGTTGAGGGAACTGAGGTAGACAAGGCTAAGTGACTTGCCCAGGGTCACACAACTAGGAAGCATCTGAGGCTGGATTTGAACTCAGGCTTTCCCGGGTTCCTTTGAACTCCAAGCCCAGCATGCTGTCCATTGTACCATCTAGCGTCCTCAAGTAATAGATAATGTTTTACTGGAAGTGGTATATGCAATAATAAGCAGAGTTGAGCTTTCGTTTTTTGTTTTTTTTTAATCTAAAGACATTTTGTCTGATAAGGTTTCAGTACCCTGAGAAATCTGGCGTCTCCTCAGGTGTCAGTATATTGCTGTCTCCATCTATCACTGCCCATCTATGTCTGCCCAGCCTGACAAGTTTTATCATTATTTTATCGAAATGAAATTCAAATTGACTGTGTTCTGGATCAGTGTAGACCAGTGGAGGTGTTCTTATGCCAGAGGACTGTGACTGTCCTGCCAGAGTTTCCTTAGCCCTTGAATGGCCTTTATTACCTGCTCTCATGCTGTGGTACGTGGGCATGTCCTGACCCTCTCCTCCTTATCTGACCTCCCACTTTAGTTAGCTGTGTGTCTTCCCCTCTCCCCAGCACAGAGCTCTGCAGGGACTCTGTGAGGGGCTAATGTACAGATCAGCTCTCTGCTTCTTCCTCTTCTACTTCATTCTGAGTTCACCTAACTTTGATCATTGCTGACCATTCATATAACAAATGAATGGATGACAGGTGATTGAAAAAAATGCCTAATGGTAATACCAGTGAGTCCTACAAAAGTCTTCGTTTGCAAGTTGTAGCTAAAGGTCTCAATTCTATTTGGTCCGCCCGTATTAGGCTTGCCCTCCACTTCACATGTGGGGTGTGAGACTCCATTGTGGCAAACTGGGGTGCTGGATGGGGAGCTGAGCTTGGAGCTGGGAGACCACCCCTGCTGCCTCGCGACCAGGTTCTGGCCCACGCTGGGAAAGGGGGATCCAGTGAAGTCCCAGGCTGAGCTCCCAGACCCTACCCTGCCTGTTGCTTTAATAAGTATTTAAGTATCCTATCATAGAATTGGAGTCCTTTACGTAGCACATACAAATGATATTCAAAATCAGGTATTTGGAACTATTTTTAAGTTTCAAAATGTCATTTTAGGTCTGAAATGCATAATAAAACTGTCAGCCAGAGATTTGGCTTGCTTTTGGAGTCGTACTGCCGAGCATGTGGGATGTATCTAAAACATTTGAATCGGCAGGTGGAGGCCATGGAGAAATTGATTAATCTCACCGACATTCTCAAACAGGAGAAGAAGGATGAGACCCAAAAGGTACAGCTTTCTTTATAGGCTCCCTCTCAGCCAGTAGATGTTGAAGGCTTCTTTCCTTTGACCAGCCTATTGTCATAAAATCCTTTTTAGCAGTATTCCTGAAAATACCAGAGTAATGTTATTTTCTCAGGGTTTTCTGGGGAGCAAGTGAAATTACTGACATAAGTACTTCGTACATATTCGTACTGCAAATTTATGACAAAGATGTTTATCATCTCAGCCCCTGTGTTCCTAGTAGGGTGACATAGTCCACCAGTCCATTTCTTATAATAGTGAAGAATATGAAATGGAACTTTCCATCTTTTCTGCCCTCACATCTTTCTCTTTTAATTCTATCTGCCACATTCCCTAAAAGCAGTGGGATTTTTATTGTATAGACTGTACAAAGGATTGTCTTTAGTTTTGGAATTAAGCAGTATGACTGTCTAAATGGTGACATGTGTGGAGATCGTCAGGCACTGTACTACAATTGATTTTTCACCCCAGGGGCTTGGGTCAAAGAGCCCAGTTTTCTTTATGGAGACTTAGAGCAGAGGCTAGTGAGTACTTGGGCTCCTGAGTCAGTCTAGGCTCTATTTATCTTCATACCCTACATGGGTTTTTTGTTTAGTTGGGGTTTTTTGGTTTGGCTTTTTTTTTTGTGGTAGATTTTAGGCCAATGTGTAGAATACCAGCTAAAAATCTTCAGAATGATCCAGTTCATTCTGTCAGAACTACTTCTTATCACCACCCACCCCAAAATCAATAAATCAATAAAAGAAATTCATTGTGTTAACCCAAGGAAAACTAGAGTGTGTGGTTCATTCCTTAGGAAGTGATTATACTGTTATACTTATGTATTAATTGAACAACAGGAGAGACCTCACTGCTTAGGAATCAAAAATGTATACTTAGATGAGTTTTATCCTTTAAGTAACTAAACTTAGACAAAAAAAAACTGCATCAATCATTAAATGTATTTTAAATAGATTTGCTTATTTTCCTAAGTCTGGCTTGAAGTAGTGTGAAGTGATTTGTATTTCATACACTGGACCCCTCATAAAACACAGAACCCATAGATCCTTGCTGAATTCGTAGTGCCAGTCTTCTGCCTTTTTAAATTCTCAGGATAATCTCTCCCTGCTACAGGGAAAAGGGCAATACTGTTGTCTGAAAAATCAAAAAGTTGTAGGCTAATGCACTATGCCATGTCCAGATTCTTCTCTTGTAGGCAGGAGCTAGTGCTGTTATCAGCAGGCACGGGGCAATATCCTCAGCCTTCTCTCCACCTCATGCCCTCCAAGGAGGAGTGCAGGGCCATCCCAGCTTCTCTCCTTTTTTACAGCCGCCTTCTTCTAGTGCTCAGCCAGATGCACCACAGTCCAGTGTCAAGGTCCAGTTCAAAGACTCGATTATGAAAGAGGAAGCATTGCTTTACTTCTCGTGAAATCTATGCCATTGTAGTTCTCAGACATTGACTGTGATTATTATATCAGGTACAGATGAAGTTCTTGGTTGAGCAAATGAGACGACCTGATTACATGGATGCTTTACAAGGCTTTATCTCTCCCCTTAACCCTGCTCATCAACTAGGAAATCTCAGGTATGATGCTGTATCAAATCTTTATGAGTAAATTTAAGGATCCATTCAGAACTAAGCATGAAGAGCTACCAGGGAGGTTGACTCTAGAGTTCTGAAATACAACGGGGGCAGTGTCAGTTATAGATCGCCCTCACTTTGGGGCATCAGTCTGATGAGCCTCCAAGAGCAAGAAACCACAAGATTGACTAAAGAGGGGTGAACTGACCCAGGTAGTAAATGGAGCAGGTCAAAGTTCCCATGTCAGTCGGGGGGCATTGGCCTCAGAATAGCCCCTGCATTCCAGCCTGGCCAAGAGAAGAAGAACTCATCAGGAATGGAAGAATGAATACACAGGGTCCATTAGTGCTGATCACATCGCCTCCTTGATCCTTAGTTTCACCATTTGTAAAAATGAAAAATATCATACTTGTACTAATTACCTCCAGGGTTACTGTGCAGAAAATACTGTATAAAACTCTTAGAGTACTTATGGAAATGTAAGCTATTATTAGTTAGACAAAACATTTTAGAAAAAATGATATTTTTAAAAACAGAATAAATGAATTAGTTGATGCTTTGATTTGATTATTCTTCCCCCAACAAAATAATAAAAATAGTCTGACTTTGGATAAATACAAGCCTAGCATATGCTATATTTTCTTTAGTGAGAATATGTGGTTATTTTTAAAATAAATTTTATGTGATTGCTATAACACAATACTATTAAAATTTAAGCTGCTAGTTGAAAATTGCAAACAAGCTAATATTTAGTTATTTTCATTTCCCTAGAGTACCTTAGTAATGTATCATATCCACAAAGTGTAAAAGGAATTTTTTAAAATTTAAAGGTATCATTTCAAAGACCCATACTTTGTAGATTAGTCTGACATGAAGGTACCATATTTTATATAAGTTTTTAATCATTTTGAAGGCTTGAAGAGTGTCGGATTATGTCCTCTGCGAAAAGGCCGCTGTGGTTGAATTGGGAGAACCCAGACATCATGTCGGAGTTACTGTTTCAGAACAATGAGATCATCTTTAAAAATGGGGATGGTAAGGAGAATATTAATGAACTTACAAAGTGGATGTATGCCACTGTCTTTGGGTATAAAGATCTTAGGTACTACAAATTAAACTTTAAATTGTTTTAAAAATACACTCGTGAAGTACACAGTACTGGTCTAAAATCTTGTCTTTCTTGAGAAAAGATGCGAAGGAAAGCGTGACATTTAAATTTAACAGGATTGACTTCATAACAGCAACAACTATTGTATCAGTTTTTTCCATCATTACTGAAGTTCTGAAACGAGCACCCATGCATGTAAACATACAAATTCAACTAAACATTTATTAACCTCAGCTATTTTAGGTGATAAGGATATAAATATAGACATGACTCCATATGTGACTCCACTGTCAATGAATGTACAGTCTAATTCAGGGAAGAAATATACACAAATAACTCTGTTACAAAGGAAAGTAAAAGGACTGTGAGAAATTTGAGTAAAGAAAGATGGTGTTCACTTGGAGGAGCCAGGGACAGAGCTGTGGATGGTGAAGGTGGTCCCTGACTCAGACCTTGAAGGGTGGGACAGCCACAGATGGCAGTGGGGAGGAAGGGAAGGGGAGCGAATAGGAGATCCATTCCAGATATGAGAGGTTGCATGCTTGGGCACAGAGATTAGAGAGACCCAGACGAAACTCACTAAGGGATCATAGGAAATCCAAATCAGAAAGCACTTACTAAGAGCCTGCCTCTAACATGCTGGGTTGAAGACAAGGAAGTTCCTCCAAGGAGCTTACACTGGACTGAAGGTGAACAATATGGATGGAAAGAATCGCACACATGATGTGTACTGAGTAAATACAAATTAACTTGGTGAGGGAAGGGGGAGCCTCTGGGAGAGTCAGGAGAAGCCCCTCGTAGAAGGCAGCACTTGAACTGAATCTTGGAAGGAAGCTCAGAATTCTAGAACGTGGAGGCAGGAGGGAGAACATAACACATAGAGGTGGGAGAAGGAATGGGAAGTAAAGCATCTCAGCAGCAAATAGGTCTGATCGACCTGAATGTAGAGTATAGGCTGAAGAGGTCACATACGGGAGAGATGTTACAAAGGTAAAATGTACAAGCCTTGGCAACAGGTTGGGTATGGAGGGTGAGTGAAAGTTGAGATACCACCAAGGCTGCAAGGTGAGGGGACTGAAAGGATAATGGTGCCCTTGAGAACAATAGGGAAGTTGGGGGCAGGGGGCAGAGGGGGAAGGTAACATATTAAGTTCAATAAACTGGCTGTTGGACAACCAGTTTGAGATGTCCAGTAGGCAGTTGGAAAAAGAAGACTGGAGGTCAGCAGAGACGTTAGGACTGGATAAGTAGATGTGAGAATCATCAACACAGAGTTGATAATTGTATCCATGGGAGCTTATGAGGTCATCAAATGAAATAGTATAGAGGGAAAAGAGAAGAGGACCATGGCATGACCTGGATGGAAATCCAGCAAAGGAGACAGAGAAAGTAATCACATAAGTAGGAAGAAAACTAGAAGGGAATAATATTACAAAAACCTAGTGAAATGAGAGCAGAAGAGGGTGTTTGGTGGTGTCCAAGTCTGCAGAGATGTCAAGAAGGAGGAGGGTTGAGAAAAGGTCATGGGATTTGTCAATTACCAGATCAATTATAATGTCAAAAGGAGTAATTTCAATTTGATAATGAGGCTGGAAGTCAGACTTGAGAAGAGAGTGAGAGGAAAAGAAACGAAAACATATGCTGTAGACAGCCTTCTGAAATTTAGCTACAGAAGGGAGGAGAGATTTGAAATGATAACAGGGATAGATGGATCAAGTGAGGGCTTTTTTGAGAAAGGCTCAGACATGTGCATGTCTGTAGGCAGTAGCAAAGCAGCCAAGAGAAAGAGAAATTGAAGGTAAGAGAGTGGCACTGACAGTATAAATATGAAGAATGAAAAATCCATACTCTTAAGCATGTAGTACATATGTGCATAGGTCAATGCACGTATGTAGGCACAAATATGTGTGTATAGAGAATACATGCAAAATAAAAACATCATAATTGGGAGAGTTTATCCAGCCACAGAAGAGTCATCTAAGGTGCTAGACTAAGGGGATAGCAGTTTTTAGTGACAGTTTTTAGGAATGGGAAAGGTCTTGGCACATTTGTAGGCGGCAGAGAAGGAAGCAGTAGATAAAGAAAATATAGCTGGGCTAGAAAGTTGACTATATACTGGGGGGGAATATGAAATAAGGCAGAACAAGCAGGTTAGAATATTATGGTGACCTTAGAAGGTTTGTCAGGAGTTCATACTTGGTGGTTAATGTGATGGGGAGAAGAGCAACTTGGAGCCACTGCTGGGCCAAGAAGAGTGACCTGAGCATTGTAGGCGAGGAAGCTCATTTGGGCAGTCCTGTGGAGGATGGACAGACTGGAGCTAGGAAAGCCTGTTAGGAGCCTGGGTGAGCAAGAAGAAGAACCTGAACCATGATGGGTAAGTAGGACTGAAAAGGATAGGAAAAAGAACCAAATATTTAAACTGTAGTCTATTGATTTAGCTTAAATTTCGGGGGAAATTCCAGAATATATCATTGAGGAGATGGCCAATATCTAGAAAGGGAAACTGATTAGAGAGTCAGTATGGCTTAGTCAAGAACAAGTCAGACCAGATGAATTTCATTTCCTTTTTTGGCAGGATTACTAAAGCAGTAGAGGAGGGGAATACTGAGATTTACTTAGATTTAGCAAAGCTTTGGTAAGTAACACAATTCTTGTGAAGAAAGTGGAAAAATATGGTATAGACTGAAATACAACCCAATATATGGATTCAGAATGTATTGGATGTCTGGACTAAAAAGACCCAATATGAATGCCTCAGTGTCAAATTGACAGAGGTCTCTAGCAGTCTGCCCCAGGCTTCTAGGGATAGCCCTCTGCTCTGTATCGTGACTGGAATTAAAGCATATTTAATTTAGTCATCAAATTTGCAGTTGACACAAAACTGGGAGTGATAGCTAACACTTTAGAGGATCCTAAAGATATTGACAGGCTAGAGCATTAGACTGAATCTAGTAAGATGCATCAGTGGGGATCGTTGTAAAGTCTTTCTCTTGGATACAAAAATAAATTAACTTCACAAGTGTAAGATGATGGTGGAGGAAAGGTATAGAAATAGATGGGCAGCCATTCTGAAAAAGATTTGGGGTTTTAATGGACTGCAAGGCCAAAATGAGTCTAGTAGTGTGAGATGGTAGCTAAAAAAGCTAATATGAACTTGGGCTTCCTTGAGAAGGATATGACTTCAAAGGTTAGGGAAGTGATAGTGCCCTTGTCAGACCTCATCTGGTTCTGGGTATGACAGCTAAAGAAGGAGTATTGACAATCTAGACAGTGTTCAGAAAAGAGTACCCTAGATGGTGAAGATCCTAGACTTTGGATCCATGACATATGAGAATGGTGGAAGGAATGGAGCATATTTAGCCTGAAGACAGGCAACCCCAGGTGCATGATAGAGATCTTCAGGTAGTTATGGGGCTGTCAGGTAAAAGCCAAGAGACAGAGGTGATTGGGGAGGATTTAGAGGAATGGGCTGCCTCTCTGAGTAGTGGCTTCCTCCTCATTAGAGGTCTTCAAGCAAAGCTTGAATGAGCATTCATCATGTGGGGTCCCTTCTCATGTATAGGAATGACCCCTGAAGTCCCTTTCCACCTTTGAATTTTCTGATCCAGAGTGTTCAGAAAGGTAGAGCAATCATGTAGGAGCACACTAGTAAGGAGACCCAATAAGAAAAAGCATCTCACAAAGGCAGGCCCTGCATTGTTTACAAGGCAAAGAATGCTACCGGCAATCAAAATTCTGAGCCTCTAGTCCCCAGTAACAGTTTTTAACTCATGGGACTTTGGCCAAGGCCCTTCACCTCCTGGGGCGTTGGTTTCTTCATCTGTAAAATGGGGGGATAGATTAGATTGTCTCTGAGGTCCCTTCCAGCTCTAGAGCTGTGATCCTTTAATCCTATCAAATGCCCCAGAGAGATGAGGGAAGGCTAAGACGATAACAACTACATGGGGTTTATCCACATCATCATCAGTTAAAGGGTAAGTAGATGGTGAGGAAATAGAGAAGTTATAGACTATGCTGTCTTAGGAGTCAGATAGTGAAATGAGAAGAGAGGGCAATAGAAAATAAAAACTTTCAAATGGTTTTTAAAATCCTTTATGAACTGTATGATAACTGATCTTGAATTTGTTCCACAAATATGATTGTTTTCATTTCTTTTTTTCCTTATTTTTTGGTCTAGACATTTAATTTTAGCAGTATGGAAAACTTCCAATGTGGAAGTTCCTTCCCTTGATGTAGAATGGCAATTTTTCTGTAACCTAAGGTCTTAAAGAGTTGCCTGGAACACTGAGAGATTACACAGCACATAGATGTCATTGGCCAGACTTGCACCCCCATATTTCTTTTTCAGCCTCTCACATTTGTTGTACTTTAAAAATAATAACATGATTACTTATTGTTATGAAAAATCTTTCTGGGTGAATGCATCTATATATGTCAAGGATATTACCTATTTTGAATTTGTTGGAATCCCATGGTAGCCAATTTCCGTAATGATATTATGGAATATATGTTGTATTTGGTTGTTTCAGACTTACGGCAGGATATGTTAACCCTTCAGATCATTCGGATCATGGAAAACATCTGGCAAAATCAGGGTCTTGATCTTCGGTGAGTAATAGAACTAATACAATTTTCTTATGTGTGGAAAGTTGACTTATCCTGAGAGTCATTCAGTCGTGATGAAATCAGCTTCTCTCCAATACTGAGGGTTGCAGTGTAGATATAGATATAGATGTAGATATAAGTATAAGTATAGATATAGGTATAGGTGTAGATGTAGATATAGGTATAGGTGTATGTATAGATACAGGTATAGATGTAGGTATAGCTAAAAGTATAGATGTAGAGGTAGATATAGATGTAGGTATAGATATAGAGGTAGATATAGATGTAGGTATAGATGTCGATATAGATGTAGGTATATATATAGGTATAGGTGTAGATGTAGATATAGATGTAGGTATAGCTATAGGTATAGATGTAGATGTAGATAGATCTCCATTGAGAAGAACAATCAGACTGTCAGAATTTTTAAAATGGCTTCTGGATCCCCAGCACGGATAGCAGGGCATGCACAGGGAGACAAAAGATACATGTTTTAATACTAGCTTTCAATCATTCTTGAAAAAGTTTTCCTTTCTGTGCAGGAACTAGGAGTTTAAAGCGGACTCAAAATATTTCAGGTTCAGAAAGACCTGTCACCAGGAGATGCACAGACAAAGCCTTGATTTTTTTTTTTATCATTATGAAAAATGCAATGCTCTTTTTTAAAAAAAATGTTTTTCAGGCAGCAGAAATATTCTCACCTTTATTAGAAAAGGAAAAAAAAAAGAAAACCAAAATCCTTATTGACAGTATGCAGACAAGTAAAACAAATTCTCATGTTGGCCATATCCAAAAATTCTGTTTCTGTTTCTTACTCTGCACCCTGAGTCTACCACCTCTCTGTTAGGAGGCGGGTCCTCTGGAATCAGTTGGTCATAAAACTGATCAGACTTTTTAAGTCTTTCAAAATTGTTTGTTTTTACAATGTTATTGTTCTTATGTAAATGTTCTCCTGGTTCTGCTCACTTCCCTCCACATCAATTCATTCTAGTTTTCCCAGGTTTCTCTGAAAATATACCCTTCCTCATTTCTTATAGTGCAATAGGATTCCTTTACAGTCACATGCTGTGATCTGTTCAGCCATTCCCCCACTGTTGGACTCCCTCCTTCCCCCAGTTTGCAGCTCTTTGCCAGCACACAAAGAACTGCTGTAAATATTTTTACATATATGTGTCATTTTCCTCTTTGTTCTCTTTGGAGCATACGCCTGGTAGTGGTGTTGATGGGCTAGAGGGTATGCAGAGTTTACTCACTTTGAGAAGTTCTAAACTGTGTTCCAGAATGGCTGGAACAGTTCACAGTTCCATCAATAGTACATTAATGTTCTCATTTTTCCATAGCCCCTGAAACAATTGTCATTTCTCTTTTGTCATCTTTGCCAATCAATCCAATGTGTCTTACGTGGAACCCTGGTGTTGTTTAAGTTTCATGTTTTGTTGTTCAGTTGTTTCAGTCCTCTCTGACTCTTCATGGGATAGGGTTTCAGAACCACTGGGAAGCCTAGTATAAAGTCCATAGAGGTCCACTTTAGGAGTTTCATTTTGGCTCCTTCTGAATTGGTGCTGATTTAAAATGCATTGTTAGCACTTAGACTGTCATGCTTATTCTCCTCATATCTAATGCTCTCTCTCTGGATTCCTTAGTCTTGTCAGTTGCTTTACTTAAGTGCTCTGTCAGGTCACTTAATCTTTGATTCATTCTTCTTCCTTAAAATTTCACAATTTGTCAAAAATAGTCACAAAAATCTCTAAAGCCTCTAACCGAGATTGATGGTGCTGTGTAAAAAGTACTAAACTATCAAATTATAACCCTCTAGGCATCTGCTTTTTAAGGCTTTAATTATCTGAAGATTATATGCATGTCTATGTAGATTCAAATACAAACATTACAAAATCCTACCTCTTCCTAGCTTGTAAAAGATGAGGGGGGAGCAGCCTCCACATGGCCTTGAAGGAGGTTGCACATGTGGTTATTACCAATGTTCTTCTATTTTTGTAGTTGCTACTATGGGCATAAGTCAATTTCTTTGATGAACCAAGAGCTTCAGCTAAGTCTCCATGGACAAAAACCTTTATAATATTACTTATGATAACAAAAATCTAGAAACAAAACATATACCCAGTGACTGGAAAATGACTAGATAAATGCAGACATATGAATGTGATGGGATATTACACCAGAAGGAATGGTAAATGGGAACAATCCAGAGAATCCTGGGGAGGTTCATGTAAAGGATGCAGACATGAGAAAGCATTATCCACATTGGTGGCAACCATGTCAAAGCAAAAGGCCATGTCTCTGCTTTCTGTTTCAGGGAGTGTGCTCTGTAAGGGGCTACATGTATTTGGCAAATGTCTGTTGGGTCAAAACAAAATGTGCAAGTACCCATTTTAAAAGATAATTGAAGTGCATTGGAAGTATACAAAAGTGAGCCTAAGTATCCATGCCATTGCCTCGATCAACTATGTTAACTGTAGTGTTGCTGTATATTCCAAAATGAGGTAAAAATTATTTGAGGATGATTTCCCACAAGCTGATGTAGTTTACGTGAAAGCCCTTTTAAAAAGCTGAGGTCATTAGGAGAACTGATGTTCCTCACTCTGCTTCCATGCATTAGTTGAATTATGATGTCATAAGTGAATCAAGTTTCATTTCAATTTATAATTTTATACATTTGAAGAAAAAATGGAATTAGCCTACTTTTTTATAGGAAAAGTAGGCCTGCCTCATCTGTGTCACACACCTGCTGTGCCTAACTACTGCTTACAGATACTTCTTAGCTTTGTGATCCCAGCAGCAAACACCCTCTTGGCTTCAGTTTCCAAATGTATAAAGTGGAGGTAGCACTTCACCTAACAAGGTTGTTGTGAGGACCACATGTGATATCTGTAAAATACTTTGCAGATCTTCAGGCAATACATGAAGGTCATTATTAACTAAAAAACTTTACTGATATTTAGAATCTGGCTTCACCCAACTTTCAGATACTTGAAGGGCTCTTCTGTGGAGAAAGGATCAGATTTGCTCTGTTTGGCTCCTACGGTAGAATGAGGAGTGGCAAAGAGGCGGACTGTGGTTTCAGATCAAGAGAAGCTGCATTCCCACCAGAGCTGTCCCAGAGTGCAGCAGACCCCCCTTCAGTGCAAGACTTCAAGCAAAAGCTGGGGGGAGAGGAGGTCATTTACGGGGTGGGTCATGGGTATAGTGGAGTTTCTCAGGGCTGGGTTTTCTAGACAAGTACTGAGCTCCCTCCTAACTCTAAAATTCTGGTCTAAGACCTTTTTCAAATGTATTGCACACTACTTCACTCTATGCACACACTCCTACAATTATTCCCAGACCTTAGCTTGCATTCTCCCCTCCCTTCATTTGTGCAGGTTCTTTCCTGTTCCCAGAATGCCCCCTTCTCACTTCCACCTGCCCAAAACATCTTCCTTTGGGGTTCCAGGGCCCCTTCCTCTCTGGAGCCTTCAACTCAGAGAAGTCTCTCCCTCTTCTGTTCCTTTTGTTGTGCTCATTTGGGCACATTTTGGGTCTCTTCCTCCTCCATTGCACTGCGAGCTCCTCACACATTAGGATGTTCATCTTTCTTTGTGGTATCATAGAAGAGGCATAGTCTAGGCACCTAATAAACTGATTGAATTGGACCAACTCCAGACACCCACTGGCCCTGCTGCCCCAAAGAACCTCACAACTTCCCATGAAGCTTTATTTTGTTGGTGTTTTTAGGGGTATTTCTTTAAGTTCATATTTATGTAGCCAATGGATCTCTTTAAATACCTCACAGTTTCATGGTTTTATATTTTTTATTTCAAGTGTTCAAAAGTGCCTCTGACAGCAGTTGTTTTTCTTCACAATTGTTCTTTTGTGGCACAAGATCCACAAGTTCACTACCAGTGGTAGTGGCAGTACTTCCATGCATTCTGGGAGACTATATATAAAGTGCCTGTGGCCAGAGGAAATCACTTTCTGGTGACCAGTCTTGTGCCAAAGAGTCCTCCTGGGCTTCCCTAGTCTAGTTGGGATAGCAGTCTGGGTTATCTAGAACTGGATCCAGAGTCCTTCCAATATGGCAGGACCTATCCAGGCCTACTGCTGGCTTAACATCCCAAACATAGGGCTTTTTCCACACAGCTATGTTGCATCAGTCAGATGAGAAATAAAGCATTCCAGCAGTCCATGGATGGCACAGAATGAAAATGATTACTCCCATTTCCATAACAGATTGTGGTTCATAATGGCTTTTTCTTGTGACTTCCTTGTGGGGGGGAGGGGTTGTCCTGTGAATTGTGGGAGGTGATGTTCTTGGGAATATTGCCAGTTATGCTACAATCAAAGACCAATTGAAATATCCTTTTCAGCAGTGCCGTGAGAGTTAAAGCAGGAGTGAGCACCAGCTTACCTCCATTGTGACCCTAGCCCAGTCACTGCGCTCCAAAGCTTTACCTTCATTAACTGGAAAGCCCCTGCCTGACCTTGGAGGCTGAGAGGGAGAAGTGTGCTTTTTATGAGCCTTCAAATGCTATATAAATGCAGTGTTTATATATTGTATTGCTAAGTGGTTTGGGTTTTTCCTCCAACTGCTTATAAATTAGTTCATGCTTTTTTACAGGATGCTGCCTTACGGTTGTCTATCAATTGGGGACTGTGTTGGCCTCATTGAGGTGGTCAGAAACTCTCACACTATCATGCAGATTCAGTGTAAAGGCGGCCTGAAAGGGGCCTTGCAGTTCAACAGCCATACGTTACATCAGTGGCTCAAAGACAAGAATAAAGGGGAAATGTAAGTGGATGTCATCTAGTTCCTAACGCTTTGACTTTTGATAGGTCTGTGTGTTATTTCCCTGAGAGTTTAGGTAGGAAGGTCATTGAATACCTTGGTTGAAAAAGGAAAAATGAAGTGACTCTTAGATGCATGCTCAATTAAATCTTTATGTTCTATAAAAGTTAAAAGAATGAAAGTTTTTGTGTATGATTAAAAATTGGTTGTGGAGATATTATTATAAACTTATTTCTTACGTTCAATCTAAATTTGTTTGTGAATAGATTGACTTTTTAAATAGGGTTCCTTAAAACTGAATTAGTTAACAAAGAAAGGTGCAGTCCACTCCCACCGTATAGATGCTAATGAATGCAAAGGGTCCAAAGTGCTATAATTCAGGTGGAACCCTTGCACCATGCCTAAAGGTTTTTGCTATCAGAACGTACTCTTTTGGTGTATATACTTGGGTTTGGGGTTTTTTCCATTTTTTTGAGATGAACACGTTTGCTTAGAGGCATTTTGAGTACTAGTGACAAAAAACAATGCATTAGCAACCCTTTATCGTAAACTTTCTCCATATAGTTTTTTTTTTAAATAAATTTATTTAACTTTTTACATTCATTTTCACAAGATTTTGGGTTCCATATAGTCTTAATAGATGACTTCTGGAAACTTCCCTCTAATCCCTCTCAAAGTTGCTTGACAGCAAGCCAAAAAGGAGTGACTCGCAGAGGTCACGTTTTCCATGTCTAGTGTCAATAGCTATGTACCTAATTAAAATGGAATGTGTTGCTGTCTCTCTTGACTGAATGACTGTGAGCCCCATTGTGTTTGCTCCTAAAGAACTGTTCTATTTGTCCTTGCAGATACGATGCAGCCATTGATCTGTTCACACGTTCCTGTGCTGGATACTGTGTGGCCACCTTCATCTTGGGAATCGGGGATCGTCACAACAGCAATATCATGGTGAAAGATGATGGACAAGTAATAAGCTTCCTTTTTTAAAAATCTTTTGACATATGAACTTTCACAAATTGGTTATCTCACATGCTTGCATTGGCCAAATTATAATGTAATTTCTCCTTTTTTAAAAAGCTGTTTCATATAGACTTTGGACACTTTTTGGATCACAAGAAGAAGAAATTTGGCTATAAACGAGAGCGTGTGCCCTTCGTCTTGACGCAAGATTTCTTAATTGTGATTAGTAAAGGAGCCCAAGAATGCACAAAAACAAGAGAATTTGAGAGGTAGGATTCAAATACAGATAGCTGCGGGCACAATTTTACATGATAAGCTCATTAGAGAGGGACAGTGCCTTGGAGGCAGGAGAGTTCCTTGACAGCCCTGTCCTGTTAGACTGAGGGACCACTGTGACTGTTGAAAGGAATTTCACTTCCCATGGACTGTTCTGGCCCCAGCTGATAGGCTTCCCTTGTAGGAGTTTTAGTGTGACCTCGTCATTTTACAGAAGAGGGAACTGAGGTACAGAAAAGTTATGTGACTTCTCAAGGACACATAGGTAGGTACTAATAAACAAAGGAAAAGGAATGAGCATTTGTGGTATGCCAGGCACTGTGCTGGTTGTTTTAGAAATACAACAAAACCTGGAGGTCAGGGAATTTGTTATTCTCATTTTACAGTTAAGGTAACTGAGGCAGGCAAAGGCTAAGTAACTTGCCCAGGGTCATATAGCTAGTAAGTGTTGGAGGCTGGATTTAGGTCTTCCTGACTCCAGAGCTGGCCCCCCATCTCTTCTGGTACCACCCTGCTAAAAGCTGAAACAAGACAAGGTCCTTTGCAAATTCATTTTCCACTGCTCTCTGTGGTAGACTAATTTCAGCTTACCAAAAGGAAGCTAGAATTGCAGCTAAAGTGAGATATTAATACCATTTACTCCATGTCGATCTAATTGTAATTTTCTATTTACAGATTTCAGGAAATGTGCTATAAGGCTTACTTAGCTATTCGGCAACATGCCAATCTCTTCATCAATCTTTTCTCTATGATGCTTGGCTCAGGAATGCCTGAACTACAGTCTTTCGATGATATCGCCTATATTCGAAAGACCCTGGCCTTGGATAAGACTGAGCAGGAGGCTTTGGAGTATTTCATGAAGCAGATGAACGATGCTCACCATGGGGGCTGGACAACCAAAATGGATTGGATTTTCCATACAATAAAGCAGCACGCTTTGAACTGAAGCAGTAGCCTCGGGGCTGCTCCAACTGCTCTCACTGTCGGCAGGCCAAGGCTGCTTGTGTAGGAATCGCACAAATCAGGATCAGCATTAGGATAAACAGCAAGAACCAAGATGAGCTCTTTCTTCTACCATTGAAACAGCGTAAATGCAAACAGGGTTTGATAGCACTAAACTAGGACACTTCAGAATTCAGCTTTAGTCTAATGCGCAATTTCATGTTATGCCTTAAGTCCAAAAAGGTAAACTTTGAAGATTGTTTGTATCATTTTTTTAAAAAAACAAAACAAAATATATAGAAACTGATGGTTAAGGAGAGAGAATATGTTCTTTTTGTGTTGCAAATGTTATATGTTTTGAAACGTGAAAGCAACTAAGTCTGTCTGTACTTCAAGGCCAAGGAAACCAGAGAGTGGTGTTGAGCTGCATGAGAATTGCGAAGAATGAAAATCCATCACTTTTCCATTATATTCAATGTATAGTTTGAAGTGAGTTTTTTGACTCCCAGTTCTCATGAAGAAAAACACTTGGGGTGGAACAGAATCTTTAAATGTCACTAGGGACTTTTTCCTTTTAAAAAAAAAAATCTAACCTTTTGATGACTGTAGGCCTTATCTGCATAGTTTGGGGAGCAAATAGAGAAGGAAGACCTTTTAGAAGGTGCTTTTCCTGGACAAGCATTTACAAGGATCCCAGGGAAATTCTGAGCTCCTATGGAAAATAAACTGCCATAGAAAAGGAACGCGAAGGACTAGCTGTCATGTACCAGAATCATGCAGTGTTCACCTTAGATTTGACATGTTCCCCTCTTTTTGCAATTGAACTGAATACATTTTTCATGCATGTTTTCCAGAACCTAGAAGAAAGTATTAATGTTATTAAAAGATTATTTTTTATAAAAGGCTATTTATATTATAAAAACTATCATTAATATATACTCTTTATTTAGATTATCTGTCCCATAGTCATGCATTTATTTTACAGCCTCAGATATTTTGGTGTAAGACTCTGCCCTCCATAGTCACCTCATCAGTCATTCTCTTGGTCTTTGAGAGAAGCCTAGGCACCCTTCCATCATGTACACTGTTGCCCAGGGATACACTGTTAAAGTTGGCAAAATCTCCCGCTCAGGACCACCTCTTTCCTCCTTTTCACTTTTATCCCACTCTCTCTCTTCTACCAAAAGAAGCATAATCAGTTTAAATCAGCTCAGTAACATGCGAATTTTTGTCCTGTTTGCATTCACCTTCTCCCAAAGTGGAAGCACTTAGCAAAAAGGAGCCTTCCAAGCAGCAGGGAAAAAGGAACCAGGACTGTTGTGTGTTTGCAGGCTCTCTGCCTCTGTCTCAAGAATCAAAATGGAACCCAAGGTGATTGAGACTGGTTCCCACTTGAAAGTGGCCAGGGGCCATTTTCCAAGTTTCTTAAGTTGCACTTAAGCCCAGGATAAATTCAAAAATGTTTGGAAGAAATGATTCACCCCCTTTTTTTCGATTGGGAGTTGCAAGGGAAGGGGTTAGGTTGTAAGGATGCTTTCCTCACTATAGACCCATCATTCCACTTGTATTTGGAATAAATGCTCATGGGCCTAGGAACCCGCTTCTGCAGATGTCTTTGTGCCACAGGGAAAAAAAGTGCAATAATGGAGGGGGGCTGGCAAGTGTCTAGATTAGGCATGATATTCTAATATGACTTTATAAAAACTGTACATTGTGTTCTCTGTCTTGGTGATGAGCTATTGAATGGTTTACTTCATTTAGAAAAAGTTCTTTAATGAAATTAGTTACTTATCCTAGAGCCTTGGATCAAGCAAACCAGGGACTGTAATGCCAAGATTCATAAAACATCCTTGGCTATTTTAGGACGCATATGGATATAAGCTCCCTAGAGTTAGTTGTTGAAGACTTAGGTACTTTATTAAAGCATGTAAATAATTCTGTCGTAGTGAAAGCCACTGAGAAAAATAAATTTGGAGTATTGGAATATTCATTTTTCATATTTATAATTGACTGTCAGAACAGTTCAGCAGATTTTAAGCCCTTTGTGGTTAGTTCTCCTTCGCAGTTGTGAAGGCTTTCATAGCTAATAGATTCCATCTCCTTGTCTGACGCATAACCATGATGTATCTTTACAAATTGGCACTGGACACATGCTGGTATTTTACTTTTTCCAATATCAGGGATTGATTAGGGGAAAACCCAGTGAAATAGAAAACATCTGAAACCCTGATGAAGTTCCTTAAAGTTTTAACAGAGAATGTTGTTTTTACCCAAATGCCCCTAAAGCGGTAATAATGTACAGAAATAAAAGATATTTGCATTGCACACATCAGTATAGATCACTTTCTAGGGCCCTGGTGAAAATTTGTGCATGAATTCCTACAGCCCAATTAATTTAGTTTCCATTTATCTGAGCTGTGTAGAAGAATTCAGGAAAAAAAAAAAAAAAAACAGAAGCCAAACTAAGTGACCTGAAACCAAACTGAATTGTAAACAGATCTAAGCAGAATAGAGCTTAGGAAAGGAGAAGTTGAGAAAGAGAAAGGAGAAAAAGAGGATTTCAAAAGGCCATGCCATTACAGCTTTAATTCAGCTAACTGTTGGAGGATTCAGATTGATTTCAGGTCAGAAGTCTTGTAATGGGGCTCTAAAATCACTGAACTGTTGGGAATTGCTTCAATTCCCAAAACCACCTCTCAGAACTTTAGATACAAACGTTGACTTTCAGTGTCATTGGCTCTCCCAAGAAATGCTTTCTTGCCTAATCATTTGGAAAAGAAGGAGAAATGGAGCACATTTTTGAAGAGCAGAAGCCCTAACATTTAATACATCCTAGAAAGAAATCCAAAAGCCTGCTTGACTTTTCAGCATAGTCTCTCTCTAAAGGGACACACCCATTTTGAAGACTGAGAATGCGTCTCTAAATCAGAGAGTAGATTTTATTTGACGTTTTACCATAGAGCTTTGTTTCTCTTGGTTCTTAACTGTCACCTGTAAAATCGTGTCGAAAATAATCAGTTCTGAGATTTGTCCCATAATCGATTTGTGTTTATAAGCCCATTAAGAAAATGGGGAACTGGTGAATATGTAATAATTTGTAAAATATTTTAATGTAATTTTTTCAACTGTGAAACTGACTATTGGTTTTTTGATGAAAACAGGCTGCTGATAAAGTATTTTTCTGTAAAGTGTAGTCTTTACTAAATGAGAATATGATGTATTGATTAGAGTGTTTGTACACTCTTGGGTTTTTTCCCTTTCCCTTTTTTAAAGTATATTGCTAGGTTTTCTTAAAGGTAAACCAGACTGGCTATATAATTTTTTTAACTGAAAATTGAGTGGTTTGGGATCTTGTAGAAAAGATTCAAGAAACCTGCATATTTCAAAGGCACCACAGCAATTTCACAGCTTGTAGATAAGTTTGTATTTGGTTATCCCCTACTGTTTTATTTTTTTTCTCATCTCAATAATTTTGTAAATCCGTTTTAGTCCTATCATGGTCAGTAACTCATGCTTGCTACTCTTTGAAGACATTTCCTTTGCTTCATTATTGTGTGATCAGCATGTTACTGTCCACACTGAACAACTGTACTATTCCTTATATTTTCCTGTCTGTACAGGTTGCAGACCTGAGCTGGACCTATTCACCATCTGAAAAGTCCCCTTTAAATATTATGTTTTTTTTTTACTCAGAAAACAATCACTTTTTATACCATTCCTGTCAGATGCACGCACACCCTGTGTTACATAGAGTGCCCAAAGCTGTTACAATACATTGTGCAGATAGTGAATGTCCGCCCTTTCTGTGGAGGTTGTTTGTTTTTATCCAAGTAGCCTACCAGTTCGTTTTGAATAAGATGTGTACAGCAAAAGTTTCAATTCTAATTTATAGGTTTAGGGTGACACATTTTGGCCTTTGTCCAAGAACTGTGAAAGGTGCTTTCACAGGTACCACCTGACAGGAATCCTGAATTGCAAAGGAGTAATATCACTAGTTTCTTCTTTGTTTTTAAAGCACATGCACAAACTTTCTGTTTATTTTTCACTACCTTTTTAAAACAAACAGCTTCACGTCTGGGATTTGAGATGCTGTGGCCTGAATAAACTCTTTAAAACAGATCATTAAGGGGTAGTTAGGTGGCACAATGGATAGAGTACCAGCCCTGGAATCAGGAGGATCTGAGTTCAAGTGTGGCCTCAGACACTTGACACTTAACAACTGTGTGAACCTGGACAAGTCGCTTAACCCCCACTGCCTTGCCAAAAAAACCAAACAAACCCTAAAACAGATCAGTCTGTAGTACCTGAGCATATTGATTTGTGGATCTCTATATAAGGGATGACCATGGATCTAATTAAAGGCTTTCCCTCTGAAGACCCACTGTGTCAAGGAGTCGACCTACAGGACTTTCAATTCCGAATGATGTGTTAATATTACCCAAGTTTTGCCAAACAAAGCATTGTGGATTGTTAACTTTGGATATTTTCATAGCTCTTAAAAGATCTTAAGGCTGATCTCCACTGAAAGCAATTGGGAAGCTTCAGCTTTTCTCATCAGAGTTTTCTCATCAAAGCTGTGCTTTGGGAGGGAAAAACCTGCCAACAGATTTGATAGTGATGTGAATGGGGGGGGTGGGGTTGTAAATTTTTAATTTTATTTTCTGCATTAATAGCGGGCTTGATGCCTACATATGCACACATATATGTAGATACATGCTCAGATAGATGTGTTGTTATGCATGTGTGTTCGTGCATGTACTCTTCTAGGTCTTAATTTTATTGCTTTCAGAGTACTTCAGATTAGAGAAGGGACTTTCAGAAGCATTTGGAATTCACTGAAGTTCCCAAGTCAAGCAGTTAACTTTTAAATAGGTTTGTATTTCATTTCACATTTACTACTGTTTTAAGGACTCTCATTTTTACTCCTAATAGCTGCCATTCTGTCCTTCCTACTTGGTCTTAGGAATAGTAATATATTTATTCCAGCTAACCAAGTTACTGTTAACCTAGGCCACTGGTTTAGGAGTTAAAGAAAATTTTCGACTTTAAAGCCCAGCTACGGGCAAGAGTTTTAATGTTTGATCTTTAGTAGAAAACAAAAAAAAATGGTCCCATTATACTGGTGCTACACTGTCTTGGGCAGCTAATGCTCACAACCTACCATCACTGGACTCCTACATTTATACCTGGTAAGTGTGTAAGGACCTAGTAAAGTCTGAGAATTGTTGTTGGGTTTGTTTTTGGTCTTTTTTTTAACCAGTGTGCAATCTTGATTTAAACTGTCACTAAGATAGAATTGTCCTGTGTGCTGTTAGTTGGTCCAGATCATTTTGAATCTGTCTTGGGTTGCCAAGGAGACTGGAAGGGTTCCTTCTTTTTAATGATTTCTCAAAATACTTTAATCTTTTAAAACTCGGTTCCCAATTTCAGTGTGATTTTTACAAAATAAGATCATTATCTGATTTTTTTTTTAATAACTAAAGAGCAACAGGGGATAGAGGGCCACATCTGGATTCCCTGCTGCTAGTGTTGTGGGGAGGGGGGGAGGTTAATGCCTGTAAGTCTCTGCAGCTGGGGAGTTCTGAACTGCATTGGGGCAAAAGCCAATAAGGTGTCAGCACCAAACCCGTCGCCAACATGGCAAGCCACTGGGCTGCCTGAGGAGGGGCAGGCTGGCAGGAACTAAGGATAGAACCAAGACCTTACAGCTCCCAGGTCTAATGCTCCATAGGACCCCAAAGGGTATTTTCTTATTTCAAAAAGTCAGCAAACCTCACTAATAGCCAGGAAAATCCTACCAGGAACAGAACAGTTATGATCTGACTTACTCTGGAACCTTTGAAAAAGAGAGAGAACACCCATTTCAGTCTCATCTGCTCCCATACATGAATTGCTCTGTAGTTACTTTGGCATTCTCAAGATTGAAATCTTGTGCTATAATGTATTACACCTATTTTTTAAAGGTTTTTAAGTTTTATTTTTGATTATAGGCCAAAAGTTATTAAGACAGAGCAAGATGCATGTGTTTATTGTATTGAAAATGTAGAATATTGCAGTATTAATTTAAGATGACATCTTTCTTAGCCTTGTTAGTAGTCCTGGCAAGAAAACTTTGGCCTATGACTGCACTTAGTATAGTTGTGTCTAGCAGAAACTGACTCTGCTTTTTCTTTTAACTTTGCAGTCTGTATCATCATGCTATTTATTTTTTTTAAAAAGACAAAGCAAAAAGTAATTATTTGTACTTATGTGTTTGAACATTCCTTAGTATCCCTTGTATTTAAAAAAAAGACACAGTAAAGTATGGATGTCTCATTTTCTCCGGTGTATTTACAAGCACAATTGTGGTAGTCTTAAGAATTGGTTGTTTCTGGATTGTTTTTGGTTGACAATTTAGTCTGAGGATAGCAGCAAAAGTCAAATAAGGTATTTGGGCCCATTACACAATGGGTTTAGTTGCAGAATTTAGAAATTAGCCATTAGTGTAGCAGCAGGCTGGGTGTTGCTCAGTGAAGTCCAGGGAAGAAAGCACAATGGTAGGACACTGGTAGGTTCAAGTGTTTTGTAGAGGTTAGGAAACAGACTGCATTGCAGACCAATGCCACTAAATTCAATGCTTCTGACTAGAAAATACTGTATTTTCTGACTTCTTCTCTAGCAGATAATCATTGAAATCTCATTTATTTATTACACAATTTCCCCATATGATTGAAGGATTAAGTCTTTTCCTGAATTGACTTTGTTCTTCTTGTCTAGTTGTTTCACTTCCTTGAAATAGCCCAGTTGGTACTGTACATTTTGTGTATTCTTATGGAGAATCCAGTATAAAATACTAAAATTGCCTATAATATAGATTGGAATAATTTTCCTCAAAAAATAAATCTTATGGTAAGTGCTCTCCAAACTAGGAAAACTGATTTTATCTCACTGGATAAAACCAGCTATTGACTGTTTCACACTTCAAAGGGATTCTTAGAAGAATTTGCCAGAAGGCTCTCAGAATCACCAAATTGGAAAATTGGACAAGAACTCATTGACCATCCAGCCTAACCAATGCACAAAAAGAATCCCTATATAATATCCAACAAGTGGCCTCGGAGGAACTGAAGACCTTCCAGGAGGCACCACTATCTTCAAGGCAGCCTGCCCCATTCTTGGACAGTGCTTGTGGATAGGATGTTTTTCCTGACATCAAGCCTAAATTTGCTTCTTTGCAACTTCTGCCCATTACTCCTGGTTTGGTGCTTCGTGGTCACCAAAACAAATCCCTCCTCCCACCCCAACTCCCTTCAAAAACTTGAAGACAGCTATGACATCCTTTCTAACTAAGTCTTTTTTTCCAGGTTAAACATACCCAATTTCTTCAACTGGTCCTTTAAAATGGCAAGATCCAGTGCCCCTAGAATCCAGAGGTCTGAGGTGACACGACTGTAGTATAGCTTTCCTCCCTCACCTGAGATCTTAACCCTTCCTTTGCAGTCTTACCAATAACTTTGAGAAGGCCAGGGCAGAGATAAGATTGCCTAAAGGGAGCAAAACTTGGGCAAATTTTTCAAGTCTTTAGAAAATTTTGTGGAAGAAGAAAGTGTCCAACCCCTAGCACTGTTATTTCTGTCTTCTACTTAGTTATCGTGCTCCTATAACCTTGAGATTCATTTCTATCGCTGTGCTGAATTAAAATTTTCAGATCTGCTTTTGGGTCTAGAAAGTATTTCTTACATTAACATTCAGATTCTGCAAGCTTCAGTTTTACAGGAAAGTGTTTGACTGTGACTTGGTGACATCCAGAAGTTATTTCTGAAGTTCCCCATTCTCTGTTCTATGGAACAGTATGGTATAGTAAAGAGGACACTAGATTTGGAGTTGTGAAGATCTGGCTTCCAGTCCCCCCTCAGACCTTTACTAGCTGTATGTGTGACCCTGAACAAGTCAGTTACCCTCTTTGGGCCCAAGTGTCCTGATAGGCAAAATAAGGGAATTCGCTTTGATGATGATAGTAAGTTCCTAAAGATTGTAGATTTCGTCCTAGAATGGACCCCAGTGACTATAAGGTCACACATTTAGAACAGGAAGGGACCTCATAGACCATCTGTAACATCTCTATAACATCTATAACACTCTCATTTTACAGATGAGAAACTGAGTCCTGGAGAAGCCAAACAACCTGCCCAAAGTCATTCAGGCAGCAAGGAAAAAAAAAAATTACTGAGACACTCCAATAACCAGTAACAGGCTTTATATATTCGACTCAAGTTGTTCTGAATTCATCTGAAAAACATTATTAAAATCTTAGAACTTTCATGATTCAGTTTCCAAGGCAGGATCTTTAAAAGGACTATCATTTGCTGCCTATTTTGTGGGAATTAGCTACATTATGGATTGCCCCCAGTGAAGGCTACATTGTCAGTCATTTTCTTCCCATTTCAGGACCTGCCCAAAACAACTACCCAGCCAACATGTGTCTGTGTGAATGTACATGTGTGGGGACTATTAATTCATTTAACATAAGTTTATGAAACATAATTTTGTGCAAGAGAAACTTGCACCAAAAAAAAAGTGGCCATTAAGAAGTAAATATAAATGGGTTTTGGATTAGCCACTAAATTTTCCAGGTTCCCATCAGGGACCAACTCTAATCAAAATGTCATATAGGTTATATATTTTCTTCTGGTAATAGGATTTGGAAAACCTTCTTTTCAGCTTTCTGTAATAAATGAGTTGACATTTAATGTCTGCCTAAGCCACTTTAGAGGGGGGACCCTACCTAGAGTGTTTACATCAGTTGATGGTGCCACTTTGGGGAGCAAGTGATGCAGCTCCCTCCCACATCATTGACCAATTCAAACTAGAGCTTAAGTTCAAGTCCAAAAATATCTAGATCTTGTGCTTTTTTGGTTATGTTTCAAAAACTAGATAGAATGGACAGGGATCATGGGGGAAGGATCTGGTGCGTTTTTAATTGCTCAAAGAAATGCATTTTTTCACAATAAGATATACCATGTAGCAATTTCAGAGTTACCTTCTGCAGGGTCTTCTAGCAGATAAGCAGTGACTAAATAAACTTTAGTAAAGAGAAGAGTAGACATCTTTACCATCTTAAAAACCCTTGACTTCTTCCTTTCTGTCTCCCCTTCCTCCACAGTTTGTATTGTTGCAGTACTTTCCGGGAAGCTGTGTTGCCAGCTTCTGCCCTCACTGTATTGGTGTACTCCTCACACAGCACTGACAAGTGTTGTGTTAATTTCACCATGCCCACAATCAACACACCACCCAGCAGAGTTGATGATGGCCAAAACAAGCAGTGGAAGATAACCATTTGGTCATACTTTTTTATCAGGACAACGTCCTCTGGTTTGCTGTCTGGGCTGTAGAAGCAGGAGAAAGGGGTTCCATTTTTATGATCAAAGAATTCCTTGATGTCCATAGCACTGTTGAGTAGATCATTCCTATCTCGATGGCACTTTGGTGTGTAAAAGCACTAGGAAGGTGAAGGAGGAAGAAAGAAAGACATGGTCAAAAGGCATCAGTTTCAAAATACTGAAACACATTTAACCTAGATGTGGTCTCAGTCTCATAGCCATGGAATGGTGCCAGCAGCAGCAAGGTATTGGGACAAGGGTCCGGAAGATGAAGCAGTGGTTTGGTGATCTCAAGTTGGGAATCAAAAGAAAATTCACAATAAGAAGCGCTGGAGGATGGAGACACCTGCTGTCTTGAGTTGTTTCTTCTCTCTGCCTTCCCTTCACAACAGCATTCCCACTAGGACTTTGTAACCCTGTCTCTCCTTTCTGTTACCTCACTTTTCTGTTTGAAATTGTCAGCTTCTGAAGTTATCTATCTGGTGTCCTTGTGTCCAGCAACTAAAATATAGTCAGAACTATCTCCCAAACATGTCATATTTTGTTATTGCCCTGAATCCTTGGATGAGGCGAGGGCTGGGGGGTGAGGGGAGGAGAGAGAGATGGTGTCATGGTTCTGGTACTGAACATCAATTCAGGAGGGTAGGTAAGAAGGGTGTGACTCTGTCAGCTGATTTTTTTGTGGAGTTTTTAAAGCATGTGAAGTTCACATAAATAAGTAACTTGGAGGAACAATCCTAGAGTCAGAGGACTAAGGTTCAAATCTGTATGGTTCTGGACAAATCATGTAACAATTTCCTCATTTTTTTAAATTAAGGGGTTAGCCTGGATCAGAAATTATTACCCTGGAGTCTGTGGACTCTTTTTTTAAAAAATCTATTTTGATAACTATATTTTAATATAATTTGTTTTCTTTGTAATCCTATATATTCTATGCATTTGGGGGCAGCTAGGTGTGTAGTGGATAGAGCGCTAGTACAGGAGTCAGGAGGACCTGAGTTCAAAACTCACCTCATACACCTGACACTCACTAGCTGTGTGACCTTGGGCAAATCACTTAACCCCAATTGCCTCATCCTGGGTCATCTCCAGTCCTCCTGATGAATATCTGGTCACTGGATCCAAATGGCTCTGGAGGAGAAGTGAGGCTGGTGACCTGCACAGCCTTCCCTCCCTCAAAACAAAGTCAAGTGCAAGTCGTGTCATCATTTCTCTGATGGCATGGTCTTCTTTGGCAACAAAGGAAGAACACACACATTCTA
Source organism: Potorous gilbertii (assembly GCA_028658325.1). Lineage (NCBI taxonomy): Eukaryota > Metazoa > Chordata > Mammalia > Diprotodontia > Potoroidae > Potorous > Potorous gilbertii. The sequence goes on along the minus strand of CM053771.1, from coordinate 517,234,556 downwards.
TTCACTTAAAAATTATTCTGAAGTGATGTCCATAGGCTTGCCAAAGAGGTCCATGACACCAAAAATGGTTAAGAAGTCTTGGACTACATTATTTGAGATCCATTCCAGGTATAAATCTATGATCCTATAACCCGACTCATCCTCACTCTTCGATTTTGACTTTTTTCCTCATAAGGCTCTTTGATCATATTAACCTGATTTTATCTCTATGCATTGGGCAAGAACATCGTGTTATTTCCCAAAGCCCCCTAAGAGTAAACTCCAGACCCTGGACCCCCTGGAGGGAAGGCTCTACCCCAACCCGCAAAAAGCTGCTAGCAACCTTGGCCCTTTAAATATATCACCAGTACATATATTACCTCTGGGTTTATCTGAACAGCTTCTTCATTATAGTGCAGGAAAGCTTTCTGGCCAGAATGGGAGAGATTTACAGACACCTGGAGACAAGGGTACTTCCCCTGGCCCCGGCAGTCAACCCCACAGGTGAACGAACAATCCAGCCAGTCGTCCTTCACATGCGTGTCCATAATGGTACAATTTGCCTCTTCTCGCTGCGTGCTTGAATTAAAAATATTCATCATTTACCTCTCCTCTAAAGCAAAGTTCTGGCAGAGCAGCATTTCACATACAAACAAATAAAGTCTGGCAGATTGCCTTGCTTTTCATCAACGTTCTTCGCAAAGGGTTAAGTTGCTGAGTCAGGGATCAGGTCCTGTGGACTCTGATTTCTGCCTTGCCCCTTAAGACTTAACTACCCTGAGCAAATCGGTGAGAGGTTCATTTTTCAAGGAGTCTGAGAAGTCATGGGTCAATTTGATTCAACAAGAATTTATTAAGGCATTGTCCTGAGTGCTTGGGATGGGTCCAGGGCTGTGATTTCCTATTTGTAGGTAACTCCCTGTTCTGAAACACACTATATTGAAACAGGTCAGTCTAACTTTTAGTCCTAGTTTCCTGGAATAGTGGGAAGTTAAGTGACTTGACCAGTTTCTCACAGTCAGTATGGAGCAGGAACACATGCTTATCTTCCTGACTCCAGAGCCCAAATCCATCAAACCACACCATTGTTTGGGATTTGGGAATATAGAAACAAAACATCCCTCCCTGCCCTCAAGGACTTTCCTTTGTACTGACCAACCCAAGTGATGGACTCCCTAACTTTGACTTTGCAATGAACAGGCAAAAGATTGCTCTCACCTAATACAAAATCTTAATTTACTAAGGCATGCTTTTTACTGGGCATCAACAAACAGGCAAGACCTGGTCTTCAGCAAATAATTACACAAGGTTAGGCTGGAAGGACTTTCGAGATTACTGAGTCCAATAAGAGCAATAGGTGACGTTTTTTCGAGTGCTTTGAGGTTTGTAAAGCATTTTACAAAGAACCTCATTTAACCTTTATGGTTTGAAAACTGACCAATATCCCAGGATTTGGAGTCCAGAGAGACAAGTATTCTCTCCGCCTTGGTCTCTGAACTGGAAGGCAGACTTGAGTGACATGCAGTTGTTTGTAGAGAGACACACAGACCAAGAGGAAGGATTGGGTGAGAGAGACCTGAGAAGCAGCTGCAGTAATGTGGACACAGAATCCCCAGGCTCACCTAGGACTTAGCGAGCTGAACTAGCTCACTTGTGGAAAGAACTGCCAGGGCAAAGACAGCAACTGAAAGGAAAAATTAATAATGAGAAAAGGAAGTGAGGGCTGAGATGCCACAGAGAAGGAACAGATCTAGGCAGGCCACTGGGCCCTTGAAATAAATGATTCAGACTGAAGTTATTACCTCCTCAAGAAATAAGGGAAGTTCCCTCTTCGATCAACAAAAAAAGTCTGCTCTTTCCATGTCTGTCCAGTAACAAACACTGTAACATACTCTGTTCATTTCTTTTGCCTAAACATTTCCTGCATTCTAAATTTGCTTCAAATATTAAGAGGGCATGAGTAAGCTAGAAATACAGCTAGCTCCAGATTAGTGTGAATCCTCTGAAGCAGTTGTATGTATTTGAATTTGCACTATTTGAAGCCATTATTACATAAGTGTGGCCATTGTTTCCAGTCCAATGGAAATATGCAGTGTAAATTTGAATAATGTAGCCACTTTGGGGATTCATCATTTGTACTGATAAAGATTTAACTATATAAAACTTTAAATTAGGACAGAAAGCTAAACTTCTGTTTGAATGTTAGGAATTTTTCAAATTAGGGGCTCTGAGCTATTGTTATTATATTATTGTTTCATCTCTTATAAATTCCATAAAATAGCAGAAACATGTAGAAGTAAAGGCCATTATATTGTCCGTAGGCTACGAGTAAACTAGCTCTTGTAACAAAATGAGGTTAATTAAATGTCCCCCACAAAAAGCAAGCAGGGTGGAAATAGGCAAGGCCAACAGTAACTTTCACTAACAAACCACCAAACTTACTCAAGTATTATCCCTGTTTTATGGATGAGGAAACTGAGGATTAGAGCCCACGATCGATCACACAGCCGGTCAGTGTCAGAAATAATATTTGAACAGCATTGAGTTATCGAATCCACAGGGAGTATAGATAAAAAGTCATGAGAAAAAGATGCCTTGTCTTCACAACCCCATGAAGTAGGCAAACATCTATGCCCGAGGCATAAAGGTAGAAAAAACAAAGTGGAAAGAGTCTGAGTTAACTTTAACAATGATCACTAGGCTAATAAATGTCAGAGTGGGTATTGATGTCAGCTCTAGAACTTTTTCCATGATGTTCTGCCTCTTCCCATAACCTGTTTTAGGTCATCCCTAATCATTTCCTTTATTCTTTCAGCCTTTGGGGATTAGGAAACATGATGTTGATATTCCTGATAAGATTCCTGGACACCAATTTTTTAAACCCAAGTGAATTTTATTCATACTCAAGTGCTGGTAGGGAACTCTAATCATAGTGACAAGTTTGAACCAGAACCAGAAATGTACAAACTCCCTCTCAGAATGGCTGAACAGGACTAAATCTTTGAGCGCAGGGAGGATTTTTCACTTTGTCTTTATATCTTGATACCTAGTACTTAAATACTTGAGATCAGATTCAATTGGGTGGAAGGAAAAGGAGGAAGCAGTGAGGAAAGAGATTAAGAGAATGATTGATGGAGAAGGGCTCTAGAAGAGGCCGCCATCATCCAGATAGCAATCCTGTGGAGACCGGTCCTGCCATCCTCACCATCATTAACCACTGACCTACTGCCACCAGCAGTGGTCAAGGCAGTCTACCTGAAGTAGCAATGGACTACCAGGATAAGTCAGAAGATAGTATGTGCCTGGTCAACTAAAACATACCACCCCTCAACTACACCTCCCCTCAAACCCTGGTGGAGGCAACCCAGAGCCATGTGCCCAAGATCATCAAAAGTAAGAAGTGTCCCCCAAACCACCAGCCCTGCTTCCAGTCTAGACAACCCCTGTAGGGACCCAAGGAATTTTCACTACCACAATCCTTGGGACTGTCAAATGGCTCAAAGTCAGTAATGGATATTTTTTTAATCAATGGATACGGTACTAAAGAAGATTCATTACTTATCCACCTTGTTGTTGCATCCTAAGGAACACAGCACCTTTCCACCTGCCCTGTAGTGGAATCCTCCTCCATGTACTGTCTCCCCCATTGGAATAGAAGTGCCTTGAGAGTAGAGCCTATATTCTTGTGATTGTCTAGCCTTAACAGGAATTAAGAGTTGGCATTTATCTAATGTTTTATGGTAACAAGAAAGCCTTACACACATTTTTCTTTTATTCCCCAAAACAACTGTATGAGGTAACCAGAAAGCACTACAATCTCCATCTTACAGATGAGTAAAGTGGTATACAGAGAAGATCAGAAGATCTGAACTCACACACAGCTCTAACACTTCCTAGCTGTGTGTTATTGAGCTGGGGTATGAGCCCAAACATTCTGATTCAAGTCTAATGCTCCTTACATCATGCCATGTCACTTCTCCTACCCTTTTCACCCCTAAATGTGTTATCCTGGATATCAGTACCAGGGGAAAGATGAGTCAGTCCTTTACTGCTACAGAATTTATTTTGTCCTAAACACTGAGAATCACTGAAATGTACAAGTGCAGAAATATAAAAGAAATAATCAATAAAAAGAACTCTTCATAGATGCAGCAGAAAAAACATTCGTCTTTCGGTCAGAAGTAGTAGCCAGACTTGATATTTGTTGTGTGGGCCTGTGTTAATGGAGAGAATTAATTGTCCATGCATTGCCTACCTAACAGATTTGTTGTAAGGAGAGAGATTTGTGAGTCTTATATGTAAGTTTTTTATTCACATATGAGCTATAATTATAATAACATTCTAGAATGATATTATGTGTAAAGATATCATAGTTTGTTATAATATTACATGTGAGGTTATTATATGACATTGTAATAATCAACAAAAACATACTGCAGCACAGGACCATGTGGCATATAGAAAACCTTTGAAAGGTCTCTGGATCAATTCCTGATCAGAGAAGACGCTTTCCACCCAGAGCTTCCAGAAATACTCCTGGGCTACAAGCTACTCTATTATAATCTTGATTCCATTCTTACTGAGTTTAACTGCAATTTAGGAAGATAGTCCAAAATTGTACCTAAAATTCTAAGAGCAATGTCACTCACTAAATGTAATATGGCTACATAATTAATTCTAAACCCCAGAAACATTTAAATGAGCAAAGAATGACAGCATCATACAGTGGAAAGACTGATTGTGTAGTGAATGGACCTGGCTTTGACTCCCAGTTCCACTACTTACCTAGGTCAACAGGATTGAGTTCATTTTCTCTCTCTGGACCCATTTCCTCATCTTAAAAATATCAGTTAGACTAGAAGATCTCCATAATGCTTTTCTGCTCTAAATCTATGATCCTGTTCTCTGTCATCACCCAGGTACTCACTCTACGCTTAGTGGAAATATTTATTTTGCCCCCATTTGTCTGGCTTGGTTTTTGTAATTTTACAATGATTTTATAATACTTAATTACTTACAATTTTAATCATCTGGATTTCACATGTAGTTATGCATGAACTTATGAGGTCTATAAATGGGCCTCTGCTTTCAAGTAATCACAAAGTATTCATGAGCAAAATAGCAATAAGGGGTATAATTATTCAGTAAGTGTAGACAGAAGGACAGTCTCCAAACTCATTCCCACAGACCTTGAGAGTCAATGTGAACGTCTTTAGCGTCCATTATCCTCACAATGTCTCATGAAATGTCCAAGTGACTACTGGTTCCTTCTTTGGGGGACAGAGTTATTTAAACACTGCATTGAGGAAAACATTAAGTCAGGAGAAAGGGGATGCAATGTCATTTCACTACCACTGAAAAGAATTGGGTTACTCTATGATGTTATAGATCTGGAATCTGAGATATATTTACCTTCTTGTTCAATGGTAAATACCTCCCTCCCATTGGAACATTAAGGTGTCAGAACTCCTACCAGGGGACCTCTTCAAAGAACTTTTTCTCCCTAATGAGCTTTCTTGCCTATACTCTTTCTGATAATAAATTTGATTTGAGAACCAAGCAGCTCAGAAATATAAAGAGATCTTTGAAAATTGTCCCTGTTAACATTCAAAAGGTCAGGTACAAACAAGTGAAGGTGTTGTCTCCAGAAGGCCAAGAGCACTGTGTGACCTTCAGTGGGTGACTCTCCCTCACTAGGTCTCAGTTTCCTTAACTGTAAAATGCAGGGGTGGTACTAGATAACATCAGAGGCCCCTTCCAACATTAGCATTCTGTAATTCTATGCCACTAGGGAATGGCCATGTTTAGATAGTCTGTTATCTTCTTTCAGCACAGGTCAGTAATTAGCAAGGGAGATCCAAAGATAATTGATCTAAAGGTGGAAGGGCCCTCAGAAGTCATCTAATTCAGCTTCCTTGTTCTACATAACACTGTGAAGAAGGGGTGGGGAAACAGTGGCAGAATAGCTCTCCATAGCAGGCAATGCCATCGTCTCAACGAATAGTGTTGAACTCAGGGTCAGGCAGACCCGAGTTCAAATCCTACCTGAGATACTTACTGACCCTGGGCAAGTCATATAACCTCTCTCAGCTTTTCTCCTCATATGTAATATAAAATCAGGATAAAAAAAGCATCGTCCTCATGGAGTTGTCATGAGGATCCAATGAAAGTATGCCTGTAAATGGCTCTGCAAATCTGAAAGTGCTGTATAAACACTAGCTGTTATCCTCTCTCTAGCTTTAATGCTCTCTTCCGTACTTCCTCCAGCCTGTCTATGTCTCACCCAAAGTGTGACTCCTGAACACTGCATGCCAGATGTGCTCTGCCCAGGGCAGAGCAGAGTGGAGCTTCACTTTTCATTGGACACTAGGCCTTCCTTCGTATAGCAGGAATGGCATTGTCACCCTTGGCTGCAGTAACTCGTAACTGGCTCTTACTGAGTTTGCCCAGCCCACGAGCAGTGATGCACACAAAGAGTATTTCTTTTGGCTGTCTGTTTCTTACCTGAGCATGAAAGGTTTTAGAATGGTGACTCCGAGCAAAAAAAACATAAGGACAGAGAAACCCATCATTGCAAACCCCAGGAGAATAGCTCGATCTTCTCCTGCACTGGAGGGAAGTTTTTTCTGTACATCTGGAGCAGGCTCTCCATCACCATGGCTTTTCTTTTTCCTTCTATCATAAGTAGAGAAGGCTGACCTTTGACAAGATTGATTAAAAAATATTATTTTAAAATCATCATTATAATCTCATATAAATATATAATTTACAGCTCCCCAAAAGAAAAGAAATATTTCCATTTGTTGTTATTCCCCAGGTAAGATTATAAATGAAAATAAAGTAAATCCATACATGTATAGGCTATATCAGGTTGACTATTGTCTTGGGGAGGCTGGAGGGGAAGGAGGGAGAAAAAACTTGGAACTCAAAATCTTATAAAAGTGAATGTTGAAAACTAAAAGAAAAGAAAAAAGAGCTAGGATTCTATGAGGGTGAAATGAAGAATAGATTACCTCTGCTCCTACTAAACGGCAATAGAATTCCCATCACAGTGTTTTGCCAATGATATCTAGCTCCTAGGGCAGCCACTACCCAGAAGCAAAACAACTGAAACAACCAGCACTAAATTTGCCTTCTAATCAATGTTATAATTCATGGTGTGAAAGTAATACAACTGATTCAGATGAATGGAAGGGAAAATTGCTTACAATGGTATGTTAGGGGACAGAATATCATAGATGGAAGGAACTTGGAGATGTCATTTTTTAGTTTAAACCAAATTCTAGGGTCCCAGGCTCCATCTCATACAGATGCATAAAGGAAAGTAGAATTGAGATCTTTTATTTGCCCCTGTTGGAACAGGTTGATGCAATCTCTGGAAGGAAGATGGAATTGAGGATTATCTCCCTAGGAAAGAGGGAGGACATTCTTGTTGTAGCAAATGGGAAAGGTGTCTATAATTTGGGAATTGCTTTATGACCAGAATGGAGAGAAGGGAGTGGCAAGTGAGTTGTAAACCATCGCCCCCAAGGTTACCAGAATCCTGAATCTCCCCCCGAAAATGTTGAACCTCCATTTGGTCTCTGTACAAGGCACATGACATGATAAATAAATGAGTTTGGTAAAAATAAATGAAATTTTTAAAGTAAGAATTTTAAGAAAGGAAAGAAATTAAATCCACACTAATTCAGACTAAAGGAGGTCTAAATTAATATAAAGTTTTTATCACAGAATTTTTTTAATGAATGCAATTTTGTTCCTTTCAAGCAATGAACTCATCTGATTGTTTAATATGATATAGAGAAAGAGTCAAAAGAGCCTCGTTCAAATCCCAATTCTTCAATGTATTACCTGTGTGACCTTGAACAAGTCACTTAACAATTATGAGTCACAAAATGTAAAATGAAATAGTTTGACTAGATGACCTCTGGGGTCACTTCCATCTCTAAATCTCCATCTCTCAGAATCCCTAGTTTTCTTCGGGAAGTTTTTCATTGTATTCTCAGCCACTAGTACACCTATCTCTCCCTCTGCTGAACCTACCCATCACTTTGTATTTATTTTTATATCTTTGAAAATACTTGCATACGTAAATATCCAGTCTAATTTCCCCCCCAAAATTTCCTTGTGTCTATTTTGTATTTGTATCTCCAGCACCTAACATTATACTTGGCACACAGCACCCACACATAAATACATGTTGATGAACTGATTTTGTACATACTAATATATGTATATGTATTACCTATTACCCTCCAACTTGACTGTAAACTTCTTCAGGAAAAGAATCTGTTTTACTTTTGTCTTCAAACCTCCTACGTCCAGCAGAGCATCCCACACACCAGCGGTTCTTAATAAATGCTCATTGAGTGATGGCTCCTAAGACTAAACTGGCCAACATGGTCTAATAATAACAGCTTAAATTTAGGTAGCAATTGCAGGCTTTTTGTACAACCTCTTTAACATTCATTATCTCATTTGTGGCTCATAATCACCTTGTGGGGTAGGTGCCATTATTTTCCCCCATTTTTTAAGATGAGGGGACTGAGGCACCGAGAGGTTAATGACTTGCCCAAGGTCATGCAGCTAGTATGTGAAGCAAGATTGTAGTGGAGGTCTTTCTGACACCAACCCTAATAGTCGGTCCTCTCTGGCACATTTCTGAGGCATTGTTCGCTTTTTATGGGAGCGATATCTCTTTTCTAAGTATGTGTAGTAGACAATTGCTGCTAGAATTGATCTACCATAACACAAAACACAACAGCAAAAAAACTACACTTTATTATGCTTCGGCATAAGCTCATGTCTGAGACAAAGAACAAATATGAATGAAGACTAGGACGCTAATAAGGCGCCTTATAGACAAGAGCGCGCCAGAATGACAAGGAGTGCATTCTTTTACAACCTTGTACGTTACCCTAGACCATAAAAGCTAAAGAAACAATAGATTCATAAATGTCATAAAAACTGAAAGAAACTTAATTACAGTTACAATCTCATACATCCCCTAGGGAAACAAACCTAGTTACAAAGACTCCACTGGTAAACTAAGTCAAGTTACAGATTAATCCACAGTTAGAAGGTTCCCACACAATTAGCTGACCAAGGGGAAGATTTACATGTCATCAAGAAAAACAAGAAAACTGGTGTCAGGGAAATTCTTCCTTACACAGGTAGCGAGGGGAACTAACAACTAAATAATTTGGGAGCTCAACTTTTGTTTATATCAACAGACTATCCAACAGTCTTCCCTTAACACTATTATTCCAGAATTAAGGTTTTTGGCACACGCCAGGCTTTCAGTCAACTAAAAGTTGCAGCAAGAATGGCCCTGAGGCCATTAAACTATTAATTACTAAATTATTAATTATTAAAAATTAATAAAAGGAAGTCAAGAAGCAAAAATTTCCCATTACAACTACACTTGTCAATTTTTGATCTAATTCCAAATCAGTGCAAATGACTTTTTAAAATTTCTTTTCTTGAAATCCACTAACTCATTGCTTGTTGAATTATGAATTGATCCAACCATTTTGGAGAGCAACCTAGAATTATGCCCCAAAAGTTATCAAACTACCTATAATATCCTCTGACCCAGAAATACCCCTACTGAGTCTATTTCCAAAGATGACTGGGGGGAAGGAAGAGAACCCTTATATTCTAAAATGTTTACAGCAGCTCTTTTGGTGGTGGTAAAGAACTGGACATTGCAGGGATTCCCATCATCTGGGGAACGACTGAAAAAGTTGTGGCATATGATTGTGAAGGAATACTCCTGTGCTGTAAGAAATGAGGAGCTCAAGGAAGTGATTGTAGAACATTTATAAATAAATAAATAAATGAATGAATGAGGAGCTCAGTGATCTTAGAAAAAACAGGGCAAGACTTGAATGAAATCAAGAAGAGTGACATGAGCAGAACCAAGAGAACACTGTACAAAGTAACAGCAACACTGTTTTAAGAATGCCTTTGAACAAATAAATTAATTTCATCATTATAAATACCCAAATTAATTATAAAGCATACATGGAGGAAGGTTCTATCTACATCTGGAGAAAGAACTGATAAATAGAAGCACATATAGAATGATTTTACACACACACACACACACACACACACACACATACACACCTATTTGTATCTAATGGTGGCCACCTCTAGGGTGCGGGGGAGAGAAAAAAAGTTTACATGATAACTTTATGTGTGTGTGTTCATCCTTCGTTGCTGAAGAAGATCACGCCATCAGAGAAATGATGACATGACTTGCACTTGACTTTGTTTTGAGTGAGAGAGGTCTGTGAAGGTCACCAGCCTCACTTCTCCTCCACAGTCTGAATCCAGTGACCAGATATTCATAAGGATGACTGCAGATGACCCAGGATGAGGCAATTGGGGTTAAGTGACTTGCCCAAGGTCACACAGTTACTGTCAAGTGTCTGAGGTGAGATTTGAACTCAGGTCCTCCTGACTCCTGCCTCATGCTCTATCCACTGTACCATCTAGCTGCTCCTGAAACTTTATTATGTATTTAAAAGGAATAGCAAGTTGTACATAGTAGATTTGCAACTTCATGTGCATTTGTCTTTTTTTATTATATTGTATTATGGAAAGGCTTCTTTTATCCCATAAATTAAAAAGAAAATAAATTATAAAAAAAGAAATACAAACCTGAGAGGAACTGGGGTTCATGATGGCTATTAGTACATTACAGTGATACTCAAGTGACAGCACACAGAGGGAGGTGGGGAGGACAAGGCAGTCTTCCCTGCACCTCTGAAGTTCATAGGATCATGGTTTAGAGCCGGATGGCCAGACCTGAGAGACCATATAAACCGGTTTTAACCCCCTCATTTTAACTAAGGCTGTGCTGCCCAAGATCATCCAGGAAGCCAGTGGGAGGATTTGAACTCAGATCCTGTCAGTGATATTCCTACTGTGAATGCTACCTCTGGCATCATAGAATTGCAGTTACAAAGGACTTCAGAGGTCACCTAGTCCAAACCCCTCTTTTTAATAGATGAAGAAGCAGAGACCCAAGGAGGTGATGTGACTTGCTCAAGGTCACAAAAGTGGGAAGCATCAGAAGCAGGATTTGAACTGAGATCCTCTCTTTCTCAAGTGCTCACTCATGAGTGCCCTTTCATGACATCACATGCCATGTAAATATACCCTTCCTATGCTTTAGGCAAACCCTGCTACTGAACTCAACAGAAACTCTTAGGGTACAATATTTACAGAGAATAAATTTCAGGTTCCTCCCTACTGTGCCCCACAACAACTTCACTTTCATTTTTTCCTCTGGTATATTCCCTCTAGTATGCTCCCTCCTCTTCCCTTGGCAAGATCTTCTGGCTGTAGAGATTACCTCAGGGAACATAGGCAACCCCACTGAAGTCCCAAGAGTTCACCTAAGAAAGCCCTGATTCACAAGTTGGCAGGATCCACAGTAATCTATTTATTACAGACCAATGAGTTAGTTTTGAGATTTTAAAGGTCTGTTGTTTTTCCTTCTTAATCCCACCAAGAAGAATGCACAGAGAGAGTAGAAGAAAACAAAATTCAAACATTTATACTGCATGAACAGATCTGAGAAGCAAGTCACTTAAGAGGAGACCAGTCTGAAGCTCTGGATCTATGTCCCAGATCTGAAAATGACTAACTAGGTAACCACAAGCAAGTCCTAAGATGTCAAAGGCTGGAAACTTTTGTCAACATGCTACATGTTCAAAAGGTGACATGCTACTGTGGACAGCTCCAGAATTATGCCAAGAACTTCCAGTGGGTGTTCTTAAAGATCCAGGGTGCATTATGGGAGGAATTATCTCCTAATAAGGTCTTGGTGGGATTCTTAACATTTTATCATGGTATATTCTGGCACCAGCATGACTTAATAACATCAGTTAGGAAGTTATTATATCATGTTCCCATGTCTAAAATGTTCACCTAAAGGCCTTTTGAGAAATGGTCAGATCTCTGGCCCCTTGAAGTTAATAATATTTTGTGTTTTGTATCCACTTCTCATTAGAGAACTACAAAACAAATGTTAAATGTCAAAGAGGAGCCCCAGTGAGGGCATTACATAAAAATTATCACTTGCTCTCTGGGAACACTGGAGTAAGATAGAGGAAGAATATTTTTATGTCCCTTTGGCAGAGTCCTTTCCTCACTATCTAGTACCTTCCCAATCCCTCTGTACTAATTTGTATATACCCATACATGGACATGTTGTCTGCCCTGGATAGATCATAAACTCCTGATGCAGTTTCTTTCCTCTTTCTATCCCCAATGTCTAAGACATTTTAGGTACTTAATACATGCTTCTTGACTGACTGATTAACAAAAAACTAAACAATCTGTTGTCTTCAGTTCTCTCCTAGCTTCTCCAGTTTTACTTATGGAGCTGTAATTGGGAATTCTGGCAGAAACGAGGGCAAATCACGTGGGAAGAGAAGATGAGACATACCCCAAGACCAGTTTATGTCACAATTGCCACTGATCTAACCCTAGTTAAGAAAAGTGGGTTCATGGAGAGGCAAGTGGTGGTAACAGGATGCCTGAGGGAGAAGGTGACACTCAGGCCAGATGAGACAGAAGGAAGTACTTCCTATCCCAAATTCTGACATGGGAAGAGGGACAAAATGATTCCTTCTCATAGCAGTCCATTATGCTGCATGGTCCTTCACTGACCCCACAATGCCCAAGAGGACTATGAGGAGAAGGAAAAGCATTGACTTTACTACCATCACCAAGTCATCACCCTGGATCAAAGCTCTGTTTGCCCCAGCAGGCTACATTTCTGCTTACTTAAAAAATTGGAACTCACCACCTCTATCATCATAGGATCACAAATCTAGAGTTAGAAAAGACCTAAGGGATCATCAAATCAAATCAGGGCATTTTACAGATAAGAAAACTCAGGTTAAGTCACTTGCCAAAGGTCACACAGATGGTAAGTGGCACAAGGGGCATTTGAACTCAGGTCCTGGGATTCCAATCCACCAATCTTTGCACTACCACACTGCCTCTCAAGGAGATTGTAGCAAGAACATAAGGAAGCATATAGGTAAGTGATTCGATAACAAAGAAGCAAACTGAACGAGGTTTTCCAATCCAGATCTGAGGCCCATGTTGTTAACGGGACATTACTAACCAGATGTCTTCTGATTTCACTGAAAATCTGAGAGTAGGAAGGGACCTAAGTGGTCATGTAGTCTAACTCATACCCAGAGGAATCTCCATTATAATAGACGTGACAAGTGATGGATTTAATACAACTAAGGTGAGTGTCTGAGAACTTTAATAATGTCTTCCAACCTCCTTATCTTAAGTGGGTCCTTTGAGGTGCAGATGGCCTCTCCTAGGACCCTGAAGCTTGTTTTTGCTAGGAAGAATAAGAACAAGAATAGTAGTTGTCTATTTTTACCCCTCTCAGAGCTCTGCTCCTGACTCTGGACCTTCCCTACCAAGCCAGAGCAAGCAGTCTTCTTAACCCCCAACATTTGCTCCATCCCTCTGGCCCGCCCCTTCTTTTAATAGGCTGAGGTTCCTCTGACAGGTTCCTCCCAGAACCTTTACTTTAAAGAAAGTGCTCAGGTCACCCGTGTCTATACTCCTGTCTGGACTCCCTAGAATTTTGCCATACTTTCTCCTTCCCCTTTTCAACTTCTTTTTACATTGTCTTTCCCCATTAGATTGTAAGCTCCTTGAGAGTAAGAACTGTCTTTCTTATTGTACTCATATTCTCAGTGCTTAGCACAGGCTAGGCAGAGTCAGAGCTTAATAAACACTTGTTGACTTAACTTCCTTTCTGGGCTTAGCTTACAAAGATTCAAAACTCCCCCAAAATGTGACCATTTCTTCATTGGGCTCCCTGTGGGAGTGGGGGACTTCTGAACAGTTGATCTACTGAATTCATAATAGTTCTTTTTTAATTGTTTATAAGGCATCTGAGACTTTACCTAGTAATCATTTCTATAACCTATTTCCTTAGTTTGAAAAGAAATTATTAAACAAACTCTCTCTTTGGAAAGAACAATACAATTCATCAAATTGAATGGGAAAACTCTGTTGTGGGTTAATTAGTCATTTTGGAAGTGAGAATGACAGTGCATTTGCTTTGGGGGCAAGCTCACAACTCATTATATCGTAAGCATCCATCAGAGTTGGGGGTCAGAATAACAGAACTTGTTTCCCTGCCTGTTTTTTTTTAAAACTTCTAATGTCAAAGGGTAATAGTGTTCACAGGCTCTCTATTTCCCTACTATATAGCAATAAAGGTCACTTGTTTTTCAGAAATGTTGTTTTCCAGGATTTGTTTTTATTCCTTCCCCTATTCTATCTCCGGCTCCTACTTCCCCTATCATTTTTTTCCAATTTCTCTTTACCTTGCACCCTTCTCCCCTCTTTGACTGGGCCCTCTTTTTATCTTTCCCAGTCTCCTATAAATCTTCATCTATATTTAAAGGATAAAGTATGTGATATTTGGGAGGTAACTAAGAGCTTTGGGATCTTATTCATTACTTTCTCTCAGCTGGTCGCAGGAGTGAGCTGGTTCTTTGGCCTCCAACCCTTCCAAGCTGTGTAAGCCTGGGCAAATCACTAAGCCTTTGGAACTTCAATTTCCTCATCTGTAAAAGGAGAGTAATGGAACCTATACTACACACCTCACAGGATTGTGTTTGTTAAGTGTTTTGTCAGTCTTAATGCATCTATCTAAGTAATACTATTTATGGGACATGACCTATTATAGTCCCCTCATTTTATACCTAAAAATCCTGAGGCTCTGAAAGGTTATAACTTGCCAAGGGTCACATGGTTGGTAAATGGCAGAGCTGGGATTTGAACTTAGATTGTTCTGCCTTCAAATCTAGTGTTCTTCCAATATGTGATGGGACTCCTAGTTCCATCTTTGGTCTTGACCCACTGATACAATGGGCAAGTCTTATGTTCTTATTCAGGTAATTTAAGGACTAGAAGTTTACGTTACAGGAGCTTAGCTTGTATCCATTTAATGCATGCCCAACTTCTATGTTAGGTGTCCTCCTCATTCTTCTACTTTCTAGTGAGCCTCATTATCAGCCAAGGGAGTACAAAGTGCTGGGACAGAACATGTCTCAAGGTTCTCAGCATAAGCTGAAATTGTTAAACAACAATTTAAATACTTACTGTTTGCCAGACATGGTGCTAGGCGCTGAGGATGCAGAGACAATGACAGAATAGTCCCTGTCCTCAGATATCTTACATTCTTGGGGGGAAATAACATGTACATATGCATAGATAAAGCAATATAAATGCATATTGTAAGTAAAAGTTGATCAACACACATTATTTAGTAAAAACCTACTACGTTTAAGACAATGTTAAGCACTAGAGATAAAAGGCAGAATGAAAATCTGCCCTCAAGGATTTTTACTGTGGGGGGAGAAACATTCACTAGGAGAAAACCAACTTCTATATAGACTAGGAATTGCAGAAATTACCCAAAGTCAATTCAAAGTAATTTCTGAAGTCCCATTACCCCTCAAAGTGAAATGCCACCAGGATGAAGCTCTTCTTTTATCCTCTCCCCTTCTTCCCCACATAGGAAAACCCATCAATATCCTTTAATGTGAGGAACTGGGGTTAATACAGTCAGCTCTTCCTCTCATTCTTGGCTCTTATGCAGTTCAATGCCCTTCTTCATCTGGAGAGAATATAGGGTCGCTTACCTTCCCTGGAGCCTTCGGCTGCCCTGCAGTGTGATCTGAATGGGAACGTTGAACGGCTGCATTAGGCTGGAGGCTGGGCACAATGGACTCCTTTCACTTGAGTCATGGCCTCCCAGGGAGCAGGGGAGGGTAAAGTTTCAGACCTAACGGAAGTGCAGTCCCTGAGGAAGCCATCAGTTACAGGCTCCGAAGCAGCCATCAGAAGAAGCCACTGCCTCACCCAGTTCTGTCCACCTCCTACTATGTGGGGCTCCTTGGTCCTGCCTGGATCTTGGCATGCCACAGGTCCCTGGTTCATTCCAATTAGACATTCTTAAAGATATTCAAGAAGAAAATGGTCAATTTTCTAGATACAAAGCTTCTACCCAATTACTGTCTAATTAAAAGCTGCTTCTCCATCACCTGTGTTTCTGCTCCAGCAACCTGATGCATCACCATGGAAACTAAACTCTTGTGGAAAGTTAGGAGACCACAAGGGACCACTTTGTACTTGGTGAGGAATATTTTCAACTCAGGTTTAAGGGGGAAGGGACATGTCATCCTCACCACATTAGTCTGTTACAGTAAATAGTTTAGAAGGCACTGCCTCAGAATCACCAAAAATTTAAGAACTTATAGTAGTCATGTAAAGTATGTAAAGTACTCTGCAAATCTTAAAGTACTATAAAAATGCTAGCTGTTGTTTGTATTGCTAAGTGCACGGATACAAAGAGAAGCAAAACATATGGTCTTTATGGCTCTTACCTTCAGAGGAGCTCACATTTTTCTGAGGGAGACAACATGAAAATAACTTTGGACACACACGGTATGGAGTGTTTTGTTGTTGTTCAGTCATTTTCAGACATGTCTGACTCTTCATGACTTCATTGGAGGCTTTCTTGGTAAAGGCAGCCGGGTGGTTTCTCATTCCCTTCTCCAGCTCATTTTACACATGAAGAAAATGAGGCAAACAGGGTTATGTGACTCGCCTAGGGTCACACAGCTGGTAACTATCTGAGGCCAGATTTGAACTCAGGTTTTCCTGATCCCACTCCTGGTCATCTATCCACTGAACCACCTAGCTGCCCTATGTACAATGTAAATGGTACATATAGTCTGTAACAGGCTCTAACATAAGCCCAGTCACCCTGTTGCCATCTCTCACCTAGGGATTCTGAGGAGTGGCTCCAGGGAGAATAGTGATGACTGGCAGACATTCTGTAACTGGTTTGGGTGGCTAACTACATGATGAATGGGAAGCTCTTTGGTTGGCTGCAGAGGCTTTAAAAAGACTTGAATCCGCTTCAGCCCACCTTCTTCAGCTCAGTGCTTTTAGGGGACCTTGTTGACCCCTCTACTCTTCTCCCTAAATAGAGATGCCTGAGAACTTATTCCAACTCTCCCCTCAGGTAATGAGACCCTCTGAAAGGGCCTTGGTCCTCAGCCTCCGCATTCCATCCCCAGATCATTTTTGGTTTTTTTGCTAAGTGAAAGAGGTCATTCTCTGCCTCATTTCTTACCTAACCTTAATTACTGAGTGGGTGTCGCCTCAGTCAAACTAAGACCTGTTAAAGACCTTAGCTTAAAAAGACCTGGAGTCAGGAAGACCTGAGTTCAAATATGTCCTCAGACACTTACTAGCTGTGTGACCCTGGGCAAGTCACTTAACCTTATTTGCCCCAGTTCCTCATCTGTAAAATGACCCGGAGAAGGAAATGGCAAACTATGCCAGTGTCTGCCAAGAAAATCTCAATTAGTGTCATCAAGACCCATGAAAGGATGAAACAACTGTGCTTACAGAGAAGTGCTGTTCCTAGAATCCTAGATGATTGAGTTGAATTAAGTACCTGCTAAACTCTGAGGGTACTACAAAACAAAATAGTCCTCTCAGGGAGTTTCCATTCTACTAGAGTGAGGAGGGAGGTTAAGAGGAAGAGGAATGCATCACACATACATACAAATAATTACAGAATCATTTCAGGGAGAAACTAATAGCTGGGGGCATTAATCAGATAGATCACTTCTGCCTAATGTATGATGCTGTCGAATGAAACCATATATTAGCTTTATGAAAATTTCAAAAGTATATTTCCTTGTAAATCATCATTTATTTAGTGCATTTTTTGCACCCATCCCATTTTGATTCTGATCTCTTTCCTAATTTTGTGCCCTGAAAATTCATATTGTGGATTATAAATTAGATTATTTTTAATGAAATTTAAAATAAAAATATACCGTGTTAAAACTCTAGGAAGAAGGGCACTGCTCCTAGTGATGTATGAAATCACAACGCCTTTACCAACTCTTCTATGCCTAATGTCTCTACAAGTGACAGCCCCCCAGACCACATTGGAAGAGTGGGTAGACCCTCAGTATTTTCAGATTCAAAAGCCAAAGAATAGTCAAGCTCTTGGACTGCAACATAAAACCTCACACTGCCTCAATTCATTTCCACACTCACTTATAATCACTTGTTTTATAGCAAGTACTGTGCTAAGCAATAGAGATATAACGACAAAAACACACTCTCTGGAAGCAGGTAGTTCGATAGAGAATGCTGAACCTGGGGTAAAGAGCACCTGAGTTCAAATCAGAAGGTTTTGTGACCCTGAGCAAGTTCCTTAACCTCTGCCTCAGTTTCCTCCATTGTAAAGTGGAGTAATAATAATAGCGCCCCCTTCCCAGAGTTGCTGTAAGGCTCAAAGGAGATAATATCCGCACGGCGCCTAACAGTGCCTGGCACATAGTAGGCACTATCTAAATTCCAGCTGACTCGATGACTGACTCGGAGCTAAAACTCTGCATGAATCTTGCCTCTGTCACTTACTCCCTGTATAACCTTGCCTCTTGATGACTTAATTTCTTCCTCTGAAAAATTCAAGGATCATAGATCCAGGACCTCAAGAGGCCATCTAGTCGAACCCCTTCATTTTACCAATGAGGAAAGTGAGGCAGACGTTAAAAAGAGCTGTTAAATGAGAGAGTTGTTAAGTAACTCGCTAAAGGTCACATAGGGGCCAAAAACTGGAAATTGAGGAGATGTCCATCAATTGGGGAATGGATGAGCAAGTTGTGATATATGCAATGGAAGACCGCTGTGCTATAAGAAATGATGAGCAGGCAGATTTCAGAAAAACCTAGTAAAGACTTACATGAACTGATACTGAGTGAAGTGAGAAGAACCAAGAGAACATTGTACACAGTAGCAGCCACAGTGTGCAAGACTGATTTTGATATACTTAGCTCTTCTCAGCAATGCTAGGACCTAAAACAACTCCAAAGGACTCATGTTGGAAAATGCCATCCACATCCAGAGAAAGAATGATGGAGTCTGAATGCAGATCAAAGCAGACTACTTGTTCTCTCTGTTTTGTTTTGTTTTTTCTTTCTCATAGTTCCTTCCATTTGTTCCAATTCTTCCATACAACATGACTAACGTGAAAATAGTAAGAATGTATATGTAGAGCCTTTATCAGATTGTACACCGCCTTGAGGAAGGGAGAGGAGAAGGAAGCGGAGAAAATTTAAAACTTACGGAAATGAGTGTTAAAAACTGAAAATAAATAAGAAGGAAAAAAGGGAATGAGCATCAAAACTGATTTTAATGCAGGCTCCTTAACTGTTTCTATAGTTAAGATTCTTCATGGCTCTGTCCATGGTGGTGCACCACAGCTTCCTGACATGAAGGACCTCTAGCTGTGAATAGTCTCAGCATTACAATGATCCAAGACAATTCCAAAACTTAGGATGAAAAATGCTATCCACCCCTAGAGAAAGAACAGATGAAGTCTGAATGCAGATCATAGCATACTATTTTCGCTTTCTTTTTTCTTGGTCTTTTCTTTTTTTCTCTTTTTTTTTTTTGGTCAATGTTTTCTTTTGCAACATGGCTAATATGGAAATTTGTTTTGCATAACTATGCGTGTGTGATCTATATCAAAGTGCTTGCCTTCTCAAGGAGGGAAGAGAAGGAGAAATGAGAGAAGGAATTTGGAACTCAAAAATTTATTTTAAAATGAATGCTAAAATTGTTTTTACATTTAATTGAGAAAAAATAAAAATGCCCTTAAAAAAAATGAAATGAATCTCTTGGGTCACCTTCTAGTCATGAGGGTAAGGAAAGAGGAAATGAATCACAAGGGAGAGAAAATCCTCAAAGGATCTGAGTAGGAAGGAATCCCTGTTACAGGGATACTTGTCAAGCAATAAACATTCATTAAGCACTTATGTTCCAAGCACTATGCTAAGAGCTCATGATACAAAAAAAAAGGTAAAAGACAGTCCTCTTCTCTACAAGCTCATATTTGGAGGAGGAGAGCTGGACTGGGAGTCAAGAGGACCTGGGTTCAAATCCAGCCTCAGATACCTGCCAAATGTGTGGCCCCAGACAGATCACTTTACCTCTAGATGCCTCAGTTTCCTCATCTATTTAAAAAGGAGGTTGGATTAGGTGGCCTCTGAGGTCCTATCCAGCTCTAGAACTACCGTCCTAAGATTCTTTTGATTTCTACAATTCTGCTCTAAACCATGAAAAACTTTTGTTGCCTCTAAGGGAAGGCTCAATGAAGCTGTGGTATCTATGTCTGAGCTCTGTGAACAATGATATTCATAGCTAAGAGGTGCAATGGAGAAAGTGCCAGGGTTGGAGTCAGAGAGACCTAAGTTCAAAGCCAGTCTCAGACACTTTCAATCCATGACCCTGAGCAAGTCACTTCATTTCTTTCTGCCTCAGTTTCCTCAACTCCTAAATGAAAATGATAACACTTGGCTTAAAAGGTTATAATATGAGATATTGGTAAAGTGCCTGGCACAACACAGTAAGAGTTTAATAAATGCTTATTCCCTTCTCCTTTCCCCTCACATGACTCACCCCACTGATTAGTTCTCTCTCTCTCTCTCTCTTTCTCTTTCTGTGTGTCTCTTTCTGTCTCTCTCTGTCTGTCTCTTTTTCTGTGTCTCTGATATTACTCTGCATATAATCTATAGTTGCCCTGTGTATTCCCTGCCCACCCTGAGTTGTAAGCTCCTTTGCATCTCTGTATCCTCAGTATCTAATGATTAGGGAAGCTAGGGGGTGCCATGGTGCATACAGCCAGTGGACCTAAAGTGAAGAAGACTCATCTTCTTGAGTTCAAATCTGGCCTCAGACACTTATTAGCTCGGCAAGTCACTTAACCCTGTTTGCCTCAATTTCCTCATCGGTAAAATGAGCTTGAAAAGAAAATGGCTAACTGCTCCAGTATCTTTACCAAGAAAACCTTAGTGAAGTCTCAAAGAGTCAGACGCTACTGAACAACATCAAACTCCCCCGTACCTAATGATTAGGGGAGAAGGATTTCACTCACATAGAGAACTCTCTGATGAGGAAATTCTTCTCAAAAAGTAAAAGAATGGCACAGTTAGAGGAGCACTGAGAGTTTAGAGACCTGTCCGACATTACACAGCTAGTACGTGTTCAGAAGCCTAATCCACAGCAGGTGCAGTTTCTGTGTTTTATGTAACTCCTGGAGAGAAAACTCCATCCAACCATACAGATCAGCACCTACTCTATGGTTTATAGTATTAAGGAGTTTCTGGGGCATGGAGCAGTTAAAACGACTTGCCCTAAGTCACATGGTCAACATATATCAGAGCCTATACCTGAATCCACACCGTTCTGACTCTAGCTCCCGGTCCACTACGCCATGCTGCCTCTCCCAATTAATCCTTTAACTCCATTTTTACCCTGATTTGCACATGTGCAAAATTGGGCAAATACAACTTAAACTGTAGGAAGTGGTTAAGGCCAATTCATGCCTATAAAGTGCTCTGAGATCCCTAGATAAAAAGTGCTTGGCTTGCAAAGCATTGTGGTCAGATACTCTGTTCTAAATTTTCAGGAGTCAGCAGGCACATTCATCTGAGATTGCCAGATGGTTTTTCCCAGACGAAGTGGAAGACCCCTCCCTCCCTTTCTCTGGGAATGAAGACTACACATGCTCCTTCTTTTTCATTCAATCCCAACTGCTTCTGATCTGTCATTGGGAAGAATGGACTGGTTGTGAAATCCCTTAGTGTTCCTGAGCACCAGTTCTCCTCAGAGTGGCTTTTTAGACAGACAGCTGAGTAATTTAAAAAACTAAAAATTCCTGGAGAGAGGGAGGGGGCGTGTGTATGTGCAGGCAAGTAAGAGAAGCCCTAACTGTTCAATCATCCTAGCACGGTCTCTGATTTGGGCCCATCTGCTTTTGCGTCAGCAAACAACAACTGAAGCTGTCGTAGACACATCCTTATCTGAGTGTACATTGTCTTTACAGGTAAAAGATGAGCAAGCGGTAAAGGAATATATTCTATGTCCCACAAACATATAGATTCCTAAAAGCATGCTCTTCTCTTTTTTCTTCACTGGGGAAATGGAAGGGAATAAGTATTTGTGAAATACCTACTATGCGCCAGACACTGTGTTAAGTGCTTTACAATATTATTTCATTTGATATGAACAACTCTGGGAGGTAGGTAATATTATGATCCCCATTTTACAGTCAAGTAAACCAAGGCAGAGGTTAAGTGACTTGCCCAGGGTCACATTATTAATAAGTATCTGAGGCTGGATTTGAACTCAGGTGTTCCTGAATCTAAACCCAGCACTGCCAAGGCTTTGAAACCTGGCTTTCTAGTGAAATAATCTGATGCTTAAGCTAACAGGATCATTGTGGAGTTAAAGAGTTTTTGTTTTTCTCAGCAATGGAGAAAAGGTACAGTTTTTACACAACTGCTGGAGGATTGAAACAGGAAGTCTGCCTTGGGATTAGACTCAATCCCCTATCATCCATACCCCAGGAAACAAAGATAGAAATTAGTATTTTAATCAAGAGAGGGAAATAAGAGAGGAAGTTCAGAGCTTGACAGAAAGAGAAAAAAACTGCCAGCAATTAGAACTGGCCAAAAGAAGCCATGGCTGCCCTGGGAGGTATTGAGTTCCCCATTAGTAAGTGTCTTCAGGCAGAAACTGGATGCCCACCTAGGGATGTTGGAGAGGAAGTTCTTTTTTCAGTATGAGTTGAACTAGATGGCTTTTGAGGTACCTCCCAATTCTGACGTTCTATAATTTTGTGTGGGTTTCTACTCTCCCTACTAGCCTATAAACTCCATTCTGGTTCTCTTAAAGAAATGCTAATGAAGTCCTAAGTAAAAGGTGGTTAATCAAAGAGTGGTATTTGAGTTAAGTTAAAGAGACCTTTTCAGAGGTTGTAAAGCAATTTATTCACGATACCAACTCAAGGAGGCAGTGGCTGGCGGCCTTATTACCTAATTCTTTTTTTCCGACAAAATAATTGAGATTGAGATGGAGTGACTTGCCCAAAAGGTCAAAAGGTAAAAGGCAAACCAATCCTGAACCAGGAAGAGATAAGAAAAGGAACCTTCCTCCTTTCTCAGAAATTGTGAAGGTCTATGGGTGTGGAACACAGCATCAAGTTTTGAATTAGTTTTGCTGAAGTGACTTTTTTCCCAATTCTTTTTAAAACCTTTATTACTGGGAAAGGAAGAAGAAGGACATATTTGGAAATTATGATCACATAAAAACAAAAGATATCAATACTTTTTTAAGATTAAAAAAAAAACTGGCATTCAAATAAGGTCCAGAGCTATTTCTACTACAATATGGAAATTAGGATAACTGCTATCTTTCCAAACAGTGAAAAACTCTGTCGTTCTTTTTACCTGATACATTCAGGTAAAAATGAAACATTAGGCAACCTTCGATTTGCAGTGATGAAAGAATAAGGACGAAAGAACAGAAGCACTGATGGGAGCTAGCATCTCATATTTTTCAGAAGGGCAAGATGGCATAATGGCAAGAAGACTGAATTATCACAGAAAATTTCTGAGTATGCCTCAGCTCCCCTTCTTAACTACCTTGGGAAAGTCATTTAACTTCTCTAAGTTTTCACCTCCTCTTGATCCAAAATAGAGACCAATAAATAATACCAGCTAGAGAAGTTGTTGTGAGGAACAGAAAAGGGCTCGTATGGGAAGTCACATTGTCAACGTGAAGCACTGCACAGATGTGAGCCGCTGTTACCATCAATAATCCCCCAAATGTACTTGTATTTAGTTAGGATTGTTTTGTTGATTTCTTTTTAATTAAATATTTTCCTCTCTCCCCCAGGACTTCTCATATATTCCCAAGAACCCTAGAGTGTAAACATTATTTGGTAGAAGCAATTTAATCTCTGGAAGCTCTTAATAGAGAAGGGTTGTGCATAAAATTACCAAGAAAACTGAATAATTCTGATTTATGCTTTGGATCTCCTGTTTGCTTGTCACCAGAAGGAGAGACTCAGATGCCCTAGGAGCTCACTCTAAACCAATGAAAGATTCAAGAATGGTTTGATGGGATCACTGACTCGACCCCATGGAACAGACCTCAGTTCAACCTGTAGTAGGATGACAATCCCATAGGGAATAAGTTATTATATATGAAGACTTTGCAGTTCCATAGACATGCTGACTATCATCAACAGCATCATCGTTATTATATATTGGACAAATGGTTGCCTGGTTTCTGCTTAAAGACCCCCTGAAGTAGCCCTTTCTCCTTTGGGATGATGGTAGTTGCACAGATTTGGAATAACCATCCCAAATATTCACACTGACTATCTGTGCCCATTCCAAGCTTGCATTGATCTGATCAGCCACAGTTGGACACACTGAAACTTCACTTTACCACAGTGATGTCATTTCGGTCCTCTTCGAGAATGAACGACAACAACCAGGTGTTAGGAAGCTTTTTTTCTGACAGCAAGCCTTTTTGCAACTTTTGTCCATTTCTGCTGGTTCTGTTGTCTGGTGCCAAGTAAAACCAGTCCAATTCTCTCTTCTCCATGATGGCCTTGCAGACATCCAAAGATGGGCTTTCATATCTCCCTCAACCTCTCCTCCATGTTATGAACATCTTCAATGCCTTCAACTAACTGTGACAAGATCAATGGTCAAAGTCCTTGGCCATCCTGTTGGTCTTCCTCTAAACACTCTCCACCTTACCAACATCCTTCCTAGAAAGTCATGCCTAATACCCCAAATGTGATTTGATCAGGACTGATCAACTGATCAAGAGAAATCAGTGCTGGCCCATTTCATAAAATCATAGAATCTGGGCTTGAAAGGGTCTCCGAAGTCATCTAGCCCAACCTATACCTGAAAAGGAATACTGTCCAAGCTGAGGTGTCAACTGGTTAGCTACATGGGGGCAACTCCTTAGTGCCACTGAACCAGATTGAACTGTAATTGGAAAATATTTAGAAAACTAAATAAAAATACAATAGAAAACAGATAATCTTAGTTTTCTAAGCCAATATGCAGTCCGCAGAGATCTTTATGTATGGTTTTGTTTTTTGTCATTGTTCAGTCATTTCAGCTGTGTCTTATTCTCCATGCCCCATGGACTTTCTTAGTAGAGATACTGAAGTGATTTTACATTTCCTTCTTCAGCTCATTTTACAGATGAGAAAACTGAGGCAAAGAGGGTTAAGTGACTTATCCAGGGTCATATAGCTAGTAAGTATCTGAGGCTGTATTTGAACTCAGGTCCTCTTAACTCCAGGTCTGGTGCTCTATCCACTATGCTACCTACCTGCCCCTGTGTATTATTTAGTGCCCCCCATTTCTGTTTGCTTTTGACATCGCTGATCTGCAATGGCCATCCCAGTTTCCACTTCCAGGCCTCTGCAAATTAAGCATTCACTATCTAAAAGAACCCATTCCACTTTTACAGAAGATCATAGGATTAGAGTGGGAAAGGTCCTTAGAGTTCATATCCAACCTCCCACTCTCATTTTCTAGATGAGAAAACCAAAACCCAAAGAAGCTAAAGGACTTGCCCAAAGTCATATAGTAGCAAAACCAAAATTAGAATCCAGAGCCTGTGGCTCCCAGGTCAGCGCTTTTTCTACTGTACTAAGTTGTCTTCACAGTAACGATCACATTTCTATCACTTTTTAAGGTTTATGAAGCATTTGATCAGAACCACCATATAAGGTAGACACTGCAAATATTCTCATCTTGGGCTATCTTTATGCATCTCATCTCATTGTGGCTTGTATAGAATTCTTATCCTTCTTCTTTCTTGCCAATATTTTTTCCATTTCTATATTTTAAGTTTCAAATCTGTCATTCTCTTTCAGGGCTTCTGCTTTGAAGACATTCTTCATCATGGAATCTGAGTTCCATACCTTGCTATGTGTCTTCTCTAATTCCATACTTAAAGCTCTGATTTCCAATCTAATTTCTACCCTAATAACGTCTTACAAAAGTTGTATTTCTCTTTTGAATCATTCTAGAGTCTCCCATATGATCTCTGAGGAGTCCACAGAATTCTCTTTTTTCATCAGTGTCTTCCTTGCATCATATTTATTCCATGTGTTATGGCTCCTCTTTGAATTTTTGCTTATTTTTTCCTCCTAGCTTCATAAGCCTTTCAATTACTTTATATACCTGAGAGCTAGATGAATATCCAGGTTTTCTCTCTTGGGCTGGTTTGGTTGTTTGCCTTTCAGATTCTTTTTGTGTAATGAGGGATTGACTAATAAAGCATCTCTATGAGCCTGAAGAGCACATCGGTGTGCTGGACTTATGCCATTCTCTCTATGAAAGAATTTGGAGGCCTGCTTCCAGGAGAATCATAATGAAATGTAATAGGCGTGCCATGGAGAGAGTGTGGAACATCCATAGATATTCTGGGCCTGGTCTGTTTCATTGGTTACAGTCCTAAAACAAGAACAAGAAAAATGGAGTGCCTTCTGAACATCCTGATTGGCCCCAGCCAGCCTCTCTCTCTTCTTGTTTGGCCCACTGCTCCTGGTCTGACTCCTCCTTCCCTGAAAACAATGCTACAAGAAGAGACTTACTTGGTCCCTCTGAGACCAACACCATGGTTCCATGAATATGAGCCTCGGTACTCCATCTGTTTCAATGTTCATTCTTTCATTTAAGTGAAGAAGATGAATCTGGAGGCTTCTATCCTGTGATTTTCAAGAAGTCAAAAAAAAGAAGACTGGGAATCCAGCAGTGAAGTCCATGATGAGTGCTGAAGTCAGCTCAGCACCGAGACCTTGAGGAGTGAGGAGCACCCTCCAAGACCCAGTCCAGCAACAGCTGAGAATGCAACTGATTTCTACATGAACCTGGTAAAAGTATGCTATGTGGAAACTCTGCTATGTCTGAGTCCATTCCCCCCGAGAAAAGGATTGGTCCCAGCTGGGTTTATTTTCCCTAAGTCATGAAAGTCTCTAGACATTTCACTCTAAGACTCTATACCACCAATTTTTCACCATGACCCCCCTCCTCCTTTCCTTTCCAGGACTAGATAAAATCAATGTCTTCCATCTCTTGGAGGCTGAAGGGAACATTCAGACTGAGTCACCACTGCCTGCATAAGTGGCCTTGGAAGTTCAAGGCCAAGGCTAGCCTGGGTTAGGGACTGGGACACCGAACAGAAACTCAGAATACCAATGGTTACTTAGGGAGGCTTTAATCTTTTGTAATGTTACTTTGTCTTATGTATTTTTGCTGTCTTCATAGATGGTGCCTATTCTTTTTTCAGATTCTTAGTTGAAGTGATTTGCAAAACACAACTACTTTGCTATCTTGCTTATCACATGACCCCTATTTTCATGTCCCAGAGAAGCCAATTAACACGCCCATAGTCACATGGCTAGTGACTGTCAGAGCTGTGATGTGCACCCTGATCCCTCAGACCCCAAGTCCAATGTCTTCTCCATTATATCACACTGCCTCTTACAGCTGTACTTCCTCAGGATGAGTCAGAAGCCTTTCTGTACTTAGAAACTTATTATTAGTGATTCAGCTTTCATAAGATTCAAGTAGTGACCTCAGCTGTGGTTAGAGGAACACTACACGTTGCTAAGTAACAGAGGCGCTGACAACAGTGAAATCTGATTTATTATATATAGATGTGTATCTGAATCCACATCTATATATAATCTCCTAAGAGAGAATAAAAAGTTTCTGTTGGAAAATGTGAATTCATGAATGAAAGAATGACTAAGAAGAACAGGATAAAAAGGGAGTTTGGATACGCCCCTCCCAACTCAGCAAATGTTCTCCAAAGACCAGTTATTACCTGTAATGAACACACCCCCACACATTGTCTTTATTGTGCCTGAGCAGCGCCTCGCCTCGTCTGAACTTCAACAACAGCCTTTAAAAAGTGTTTTTGGGAATGGATTTGAAACTAAGTATCTCCATAGTGTTTAAAAGGTTTCTTTATATAGCTCAGTGATTTTTAGAAAAATTGATTATACTTTCTTCTCAGCACAGAAAGGGAGGGCCATGGATGTAGAATGCTACATATACTATCAGATATGGTCCACAGATGGCTTTATTTCACTTGGCTTTTTCCTTTTTACATCTTATAGGAGAACAGATAATACTGGGAAATGACAGTCTTAAAAGAAAAAAAAAGTATGTGTATATATATATATATATGTATATATATATGTACACACACATATACATATATATATATGAATGTCTGTGTATAAACATATACATGTGTATATACATGTGTATGTGTTTTTGCATATTATACACACATACACATGTCTGTGTCTTTATCTATACATGCATATGTACATGTATACATGTTGAAATAGACTTTAAAAGCTTTGGATATAGATTGAACGAGATGACCTTTAAGTATTACAGATGTGATGGTCAGTGAGCAAATTTCATCCCATCTCGAATATGACATCAAACAATTTCATTTGGCAAACCTTTCTATTTTAGAACTTACCTAGTAGAAGCTTTACAACTGTTTTTTCCCTGTATTTTATGTCTCTAAATTTTCCCTGTAGTGTTACAATAATTAATCTTCATTAGTAAGTTTTCTCATTCAGTCTACAAGGTTTCTGACATAAGACCTTTAATAAGTGACACCAATGTAGCCCCCCCCCAAAAAAACAGGGAAAGAAGTACCTAGGAAGTGTCCTCCAGGGGAGTTTATGTGCCTTGGTCAAGGTAACTCAGTAAAGAACTGGGATTCAAACTGAGGTCCCCTGATTTCAAATCCAAGGTTCTTTCCACCATACTCCTCGGACATAGTCCCTTACCCTGATGAAGCTTGGCTCAGGTCTTAGAGGGTTATCAAACCACCTTGAGTTCCTGAAAGACACCCTCCACAGTGCCCAACACTTCTGTCATCTGTGAGGTTGAGGCCAGTCCCATGGGCAGCCTTGCTTCCATAGGTGGGACGTGACAGTGGCCACCTTAGCTCCACCCATACAAGCCTGGAAACAACTCACACTAATTTAGGAATGCAAGGAGATGGGAAAGAGTTTTAGGCAGTCCATATCCCATCAGTGATCTGAGGAAACAATGCCAATTGCTTCCTGAATTTCGAATTTACTTCTGCCAACTTCAGACATGGCCAGACCCTCAGAGCTATGAGCCAACTTCTTGGTAACATTGCTCTGGAGTCTCTGGAGCCCCCTTCTGGAGATCTTGCAGTACAGCAAGTAGCTCTGGGTCAGTTGGCCACCCCAAGTGTGTTTGCCAAGGTCAGGCAATGTCAGTAATTAGGTTCTCAGGGTGCTGGGGGCAAGAGGTTGGAATCTGACTTGGGATCCCAGGGAGCATACAGACAAGATCAGGTCAAGTTACATCATAGGTATCTGCAGGGGCCCAGATGGAACCCAGTGGGATCCCACTGCCTCCTCCCATCCAGTTAGAGTGTGAGCTCCTCCAGAGCAGGGACTGCCTTCTTTCTATATTTGTACCCCTAGCCTTGACACAGTGATCGGCAAATGGCAAATGCTTAATAAATACTTTTACATTGATGCATAGGTACATTCATTCAGTAGCCTCCCAACTGGTCTTCCTGTTTCAAGCTCCATCCCACTCCATCCAGCCTCCACACAGCAACCAAACTGATACATAAAAAGGATAGGTCTGAGCACATCACTTCCCTGCCCAAGAAGTTTCTGTAGCTGTCTGTTATTGCCTTTAGGACAAAATCTGAACTCCTCTGTGTGATACTGAGTGTCCTGAACAACCTGGCTCCAACTTATCTTTCCTAATCCACACAATCTGCATTCCCACCAGACTCATCGACTTGCCATCCCTCATACATGGCATTCCATTTCTCCTGCCTCCATGCCTTTGTACAGGTGATCTGCTTAGGTTTGAAGACCCTCTCCTCCGAATATCTACCTCAGGGAGTACCTATTTCTCTTCAAAGCTCAATCAGAGTGCTACCTCCTACCAAATGAAGCCCATCCTTATCTCCCCAGTTGTTAGTGTCCTATCTTGAAATTATTTTGTATTTATTCTCCCTATATTTTGTATTTGTCAAGCTATGAACATGTGGTTCCTACCTCTAGTCTGCAGTAGACTGTAAACTCATTGAATGTAAATGACTGTTGGGTCAAAAAAAAATCTGGTTTTTGGCTTTTACCCTGGAATGGTGCCTGGTACATAGTAAATACTTTCTTTTTTAATATTTTATTTTTTCCAATTATATGGAAAAACAATTTTTAACACTGATTTTTAAAATTTAGAGTTGCAAATTCTCTCCCTCCATCCATCCTCTTTCCTGAGAAGGTAAGCAATTTGACATAAATTATACATGTTCAGGTATACAAAAGACATTTCATATTAGCCATGTTGTAAAAGAAAACATAGACCAAAAAAGGAAAGTTTTAAAAGTATGCCTCAAAAAAACAGTGTGCTTCAATCTGTATTCAGACTCTATCGGTTGTTTCTCTAGGAACAGAGAGTATTTTTCATCGTAAGTCCTTCAGAATTATCTTGCATCATTATTTCTGGGGATAGCTGTCATTTGCAGTTGATCATCATACAATAGCGCTGTTACTGTGTACAATGTTCTCCTGGCTCTTCTCACTTCACTCTGCGTCAGTTCACCTAAGTCTTTCCAGGTTTTTCTAAAACCTTCCTGTTTGTCATTTCTTACTTCACAATAGTATTCCATCATAACACATACCATAACTCGTTCAGTCATTCCCCAATTGATGGACATCCCCTAAGTTTCCAATTCTACACCACCACAAAAGAGTTTTTATAAATATTTTTATACATATAGGACCTTCTTTTTAAAAATAAATCTTTTTGGGATACAGGACTAGTTGTGGTATTGCTGGGTCAAAGTTTTGTAGCCCTTTGAGCATAGTTTCAAATTGCTTTCCAGAATGGTTAGATCAGCTCACAACTCCACCAACAGCGCATTAGTGTTTCAATTTTTCCTCATCTTCACCAACATTTATCGTTTTCCTTTTCTGTCATATTACCATCTGATAGGTGTGAGAAGATACCTCAGACTTGTTTTGAATTGCATTTCTCTAATCAAAAGTGACTTAAAGCATTTTCCTCCATGATCATAGACAGCTTTGATTTCTTCTTTTGAAAACTGCCTGTTTGTATCCTTTGACCTTCTGTAAACAATTTCTAAAGGCAAGCTGCATTGGGTTTAACAGCAAGAATCTAAGATTTCATGAAGGAGGAAGAGAAGGAGAGAATGCAGGATTTTGCTTCAATCACTGGTTCCTATGTCACATGGACAAAAAGAAGGGTGCTTTCTTGAAGTCATCTCCATGACCAATCATAGAAATGGGCACAGGAAGACATGTTTTACAGATAAGGAAACGGATGCCCAGAGTACTGGAAGTGACTTGCCCAAGGTCATGCAGGTAGTTAGGATTTGAAGGAAGGTCCCTGGTTCTTGTGCCTTTCCTAATTCACTTCCAGGCAGTGAAAACTCCACCCTAGAAAATACGTCACAGTGAAAAGCAGCAGCAGCTCGTCAGCTCCCACCACAGTACCCCCCCTAATGCCTCTGGGTTAATTCATTATTTCAGGCCACCTTCCAATTCATGAGATGTTTACTCATCCACCCTCCATGAACAGCCTCTTCCTGAACACCGGGAAATGGTTTTCCCTTAGAGCCTATCACGTGGTGTGTTTACTTACAGAGTGCACACCACTGGCCCCCAAAGGATCCACAACTAGTTATCAGGCCCCACAGAGCTGTCAGCCTTGTTAGCTAATCAGCTGACTCATCAGAGCCAAAAGGGCATATCATCTTACCAGGTTAAAGAAGGGGAGTCTAAAACAAACCTCCACAGCCTCCAGAGGGCCTGTCTCCTGGTGTCAGAAACATAGATCCATGACTCAGTCCTGGAAGGAACAAAACCCACCTGAGTTTCCTAAGCCCTGCCAACCTTCTTCAGAATCAGAGTCCAGGACTCTTGCTGAATGTTTTTAAAGGTCTTTGGGGAGATTGGGGATAGGGCACCCCTCTCCCTCGGGAATAATTTGAATTTTTCCTTTCAATGTCTTCTTAACTTCTGGAAACTGTAGCTTGCCTAACCCATGACTCCAAGCACAAAAAAGGTAGCTGATGTGGTCTTTTCTAAATTAAAGGGCCTGGTCCATGGGAGAGCCATCTTCAGAGCCTCTGTGTGCTCTGCCAGTCACCAGCCCATGGGAAAGCAGCTGAGGAGCTTGCTTCCAGAAAGATGCGATGATGTGTGCTAGAGTGAGGGAACTGTGGAGATGAGGGCTGCAAGTGGTTACTTGTGGGAATCAAGTGAAGCACACTTGTTCCATCTTGTGACCCCATTCAGGAGCTAGTTTACTTTCCATTCAGTTATGGTTCTAGTACAAAATCTGCCCTCTGGGAAAATTTTAATTGTAGCAATTGGGAGAAAAGCCTTATGGTACTGTTTGAACCTAACTCCTGCATGACTGGGAAGCTGCACCACCTCTCTCTGCTGTTTAGAGACCCTTAACCAAGGACCTAGGTTATTCTGACCAGACCAAAGATTGATGCAAGGTGTTTTCTCACAATGATACTCCTCAAGCAACCCGTATGTCTTGTCTGAAAACTGGCCCCATACTGATCTGTTATTTATTGTTTCCATGTTCCTTTGATGGTTTACAGACACAGGGGGGTGGGGGAATGGGACACCTCTTTTTCTGAATTCAGGGAATTGCACCTGTTCCCTCTTCCCCTTCCAACTGGAGGGGGAAGGGCCATCTTATCTTACTGATCTGTATCTTGCCACTGAATTCCAGGAGAGAGTTGATTCCAGGAGAGAGAGTGAGGATAGTGACCTTGCACAGCCCTGCCTCACTTAAATCCAATTCACTTGCAATTCACTTGCAAGCCATGGCACCACCTCCCTGAGGCTGTAGTCTTCTTCAAGAATGAAGGACAGACAACAACTTGGAAAGTCCCTAATCTTTCTTCCACTTAGAAATCACAAGACCTAATGTTAGTACTGTTTCCCTTTAATTAATTGGCCTTATTTGATTTGTTTTTAATGTATAAAAGACCATCTCTGATTAGAGAGATGCAGATCAAAACACTTCTGATGTATCACATCACATCTATCAGATCAGCTGACGTGACAAAACAGGAAAATGATAAATGTTGGAGATGTGGGAAAGTGGAAACACTAATTCATTGTTGGTGGAGCTGCCAGTTGATCCAACCATTCTGGAGAGCAATTTGCAACTATGCCCAAAAGGCTATAAAATGTGCATACCCTTTGACTCAGCAATACCACTTGGGCTATATCTCAAAAAGATCATAAAAATGAAAAAAGGACCCACATTTACAAAAATATTTATAGCAGCTCTTCTTGTTTCAAAGAACTGGAAATTGAGGGAAACCTATCAATTGGAGAGTGGCTCAACAAGTTGTGCCATATAAATGTAATGTAATACCATTGTTCTACAACAACAGGACTTCAAAAAAATCTGAAAGACTTATATGAACTGATGCTGAGTCAAGTGAGCAGAACCAGGAGAACATTGTACACAGTAACAGACACTGTGTGATGACTGACTTTGACAGACTTAGCCCTTCACAGCAATGCAAGGTCCTAAAACAAGTCCAAAGGACTCATGGGGTCTGAATGCAGAGCGAAGAAGACTATTTTCTTTTTGTTTGTTTATTTTTTGTTTTGTTTTGTTTTTTCTTCTCATGTTTCCTCCCATTCATTCTAATTTCTCTATACAAGATGACTAATGTGAAAATATATTTAATAGGAATGTATATGTAGAGCCTATATCAGATTACATGCTATCTTGGGGAAGGGGCAGAGGAGGGAAGGGCAAAAAACTGAAAACTTATGGAAGTGAATACTGAAAACTAAAAATAAATAAATTAACTTTAAAAGAAAGAAAATTTAAAAAAGAAATAAATAAGCACCAAGGGTATCATCCAACAAAGGGAGTAAATACAAATGTAATAATTATTTTGACAGAATCATGTTTTTAAAATTATTTTGAGACTTCAAAATGTATTCCTAAAAGCAATAAAGAATGGTTTAATAGATTAATAAATTTCAGTACTTTGAAAAAAAAAGTCTATCTCCTCCTTTATTCAGGGTTCAGCCCTAAGTTGAGGAAAGGACCTGGCCCCAATTTGTTAAGCAATTGACATCCATTGCTTAATAAGTTGATAGGTTCCTAAGATATAACCTGTTTCCTCTGTCATTTCATCTTCCACCCACCTCAGAAGGCTCTTCTCCCAGGGCTGGAGTGTATACAAGCATCTTAATAGTTTCCAGTCTCCTTACTACATGAAGGAAAGCAACCTTTGGATTGGCGGTTCACCCAAAGGCTCTAACAAGCCATGCTGTCTTCTCTTTCCTGGCTGCCTACATTCCAGCAAAGAGTAAAGCCTTCCAGTGGGGACAGCGGCCACACCACATGGTCCACAAGTGTGCAGTCTCCCTGTTCACTTCCCTCTTCACTGTGTCAGTTGCTCTGCTTCTAGGTAAAGGAGACTGGAGGTGACCACAACCTTAGTGAGCCTGGAATACAATAACATTCCATTACATTCATACAGCACAACTTGTTCAATCGTTCTCCACCTGATGCCCATTCCCTTCATTTCTAGTTCTTGGCCACCACACAAAGGTCAGGAATAGCAGAAGCCAGAAATCTGGTAGTCAGAATCCTGCCACAAAATTTGCCAGAGGCTTAGCGTAGGTGGGGATGTAGCACAGGCCCTGAAAAGTGATCCTCCTTAACTCTTCTACTCCCTGGGAGCTGAAACAGAGAAATATCCAGTAGCTATACTGCATTTGGAAGGGAGCTTTGTCAGAAACTGCTTTAAGTTTGAGCCCATTCACCTTCCCTATTGCCAGAAGTGATCTAGGGGACAGTGTTGTTTGTACTTTTGTACTCACCATAACTTCTCAGTAAACCTCATTTTGTACAAGCTAATTAATATTAATTGGTTAAATGAAACTAATAACTGGAAGGTTTTGATGATTTAAGGGAAACACTATCACTGGCAATTAATGTTGGAGGAAACATACTGAAATGGGGGTTTAGACAATAGCTTTAGACAATCATGCTCAACCCCCTCAGAGGTGCCCCTAGAACTCTGAGGGGAAAGATGCAGCTGTGCTCTTCAATGGGAGTGGGGAAAAGGCTATGCTTTCATACTTTAATGGATTTGTGATGTCATTGACAAAAGCATTCCCTCCAATGTTACTGATAGCAGACCATGTTCTACATCTCTTGTCTACATTTTCCCATAAATCTCCTATAAAGGGTTCACCAGGGCAAATACTCCAGGGGCTTTCTTTATATCTCTTGATAGCATGCAGACTATCTGTTGTTTGTCACTTGTCCTCATCCCAGAACTGTTCATCTTTTTTCTGGAGGGGGCAGACATTTTTCTGATGCTATCCTTTACTTACACCACCTTCTCCAATTCCTCATGTGTTTGCCACCTAATTACACCCACCATGCCCTCTAGCCAATCTTCTCTTTCATGGCGTTGAAGACAGTAGTATTCAATGACTCAGAACTACATCACATCATTAGAAAAATATAAGGATGAAAAAAAAGAGTGTTTCAGAGAGAACCTTGGGGTCATTAAATTCCTAATGACAAGAAATAGAAAATATGGACACTAAGGCTTTATACCTTTAGTGTACTTTACTAGACTTTCCCTGGACTAAGACCTCATGCCACTGAATTAGACACCCAAGAAGAACCTAGAGCAGATCATCCTTCCCCAATCATACAGCCCACCATCATCTGCCCCAGACCAGTTTGTGACCAAGGGCAGGTCACTTAACTCCTCTGATTCTTCTTTTCCTCATCTGTAAAATTAGGGGAAGGGGTGGACTCAGTGATCTCTAAAGTCCCTTCTTGTTTTAGATTTAAGATCCTATAACCCCAAGTGAGTCATTCACATCTTATCCTTAAAATGAAGAAGTTGGATTTAATGACCTTTAAGGTCTCTTTAAAGTTCTAAATCTATTGGGGAAGATTGTGATCTCAGGACTCCTGATCTATCCTGAGAGCATAATGTCTACCCTGTTACAGTGGAACAAGCATTGGTTCTAGATTGTTTCAAATTCTGCCTCTGACACTAGCAAGATTACAAGAAGTGTAACAAAATTGTAATCTTGGACAAGATACTTAAATTCTCTGGGCCTCAGTTTCCTCATCTGGAAAAGGAGGAGGGTGGAAAAGATGGCATGTGTGTGGACTTCCAATCCTGTTGCAGGTCTACGGTACTATGATCTATCAAAAAGGCGCTTCAAGCAGCTGTGCTACCAGCAGGTTGAGGGTTATTTTAAACCGAGAAAATTTCCTTAGCAACATGGGCCCCATTTGTAGCCGAATCTACAAGGTTGAAAATAAAGCTAGCAGGTGCACTGAAGGGCCCTCCAGCCTCTAAGACTTCAATTAAATGGGCCAGAACTGAAGAGTCAGCACTCTTTGTTTCTGACTGGCTCTAGCAGCAAGCAGCCAACAAACAGCCTGATTTCAGCCTCTGTGAATCTTCCCATATGCCTCCGATGGTCAGGCTTGTCTGAGCTCGTTTCTCACGAAAGCCTGATTTTCTGGACAAGAAGAGTTGGTTACCCTGCTAAAAATCAGAAAACTATTCCAATGGAAGCATTCTTCTCAGCCAAAGAATTAGTGGATAAAGCTTTAGGTCTGGGGTCAGGAAGACCTGTGCTCAAATCTAGTTTCAAATACTTACTAGCTTCATGACCCTGGGCAAGCTACTTAACTCTGTCTGCCTCCGTTTCTTCAGCTGTAAAATGGAGGCCATAATATCAAGCACCTTCCAGGGCTGTTGTGAGGAAAATGGTACGTTTATAAAGTGTTTCTCAGTCCATTTAGTTGGCACTTAATAAATATTCATTCCCTTTCCTTCT
Source organism: Potorous gilbertii (assembly GCA_028658325.1). NCBI lineage: Eukaryota > Metazoa > Chordata > Mammalia > Diprotodontia > Potoroidae > Potorous > Potorous gilbertii. Next base: position 517,197,679 of record CM053771.1, on the reverse strand, counting down.
GGAAGGAGAATAAAGCTCATGTGACCAGGGATAACTGGCAGAGAGAAGGGTCCCAAGTCTTGGGGACAGTCCTCAATGACATACCCAAAAGAAACGGTGAAACCTGAGCTTTCCTTCTTTAAAATCACTGTTTGTCACAAGTTCAGAGCCCTCCATATACAATGACTTTTGTGGACTCATTCCTTTATCTCATGAATAGTGTGTTTGTCCCTCATTGCCAAAGAAGACCATGCCATCAGAGAAATAATGACATGACTTGCACTTGACTCTGTTTTGAGTGAAGGAGGGCTATGCAGGTCACCAGCCTCACCTCTCCTCCACAGCCATGTGAATCCAGTGACCAGATATTCATTAGGATGACTGGAAATGACCCAGGATGAGGCAGTTGGGGTTAAGTGACTTGTCCAAGGTCACACAGCTAGTGAGTGCCAAGTGTCTGCAGTGAGATTTGGACTCAGGTCCTCCTGACTCCTGCACTGGTGCTCTATCCACTGCACCACCTAGTTGACCCCTTTCGAAGAAAGCTGATACAACATCAAAAGAAGCTTCCTAGGGTGATCAGAGCCTTCTAGGCAGATAGGCAGGTGCCACTGCTGACTTTGGAGGTCCTATAGGCAAAGAGAGATTGGAAGATGAAGGGATTCCAGATTTAGAGCTCCTGGGGACCTCAGCTGCCATCCACTCTAGCACCCTTGTTTTACAGATGAAGAACTGGTGGCCCAGAAAGATTAAACAACTCACTCAAAGTCATACAGCTAGACAGAGAGACACAGACTGAGGGAGACATACAGAAAGAACGCAACAGAGACATATTTTAAGCATTTAATAACCAGGCACTGGGATAAATACTACAGATGAAAATATAAGCAAGGTAGTACCTACCCACAAAGACCTTACATTCTAATAGGGGTTTAGAAAAATAGAGTAAGTACAGAGAGGAGAAGGAGTTGGAATCTGGAAAGAGACCAGGTAAGAGATAAAACATGTCTGCGGCCCTTCTTAAGATTCCAGGGAGGGAATTCATTCATGAAGGAAGGAGGTTTCCCAGAATGTTTCCCAGGACAGAGGTTTCCCAGAATGTCGATGCAATAAAAGAAATGATGGAAGTAGAGTCTGAGAAGAATTCTGCTCCCCAGTCGGCACCCCTCACAGATACCACACTGACTCCCTCATTCCTGATGCTGAATCATTAGTGAATTTAGAAGAGTCCATTATCTAACTCATGATGGAAAATGTTATCCACATCCAGAGAAAGGATTATGGAGTCTGAGTGCAGATGGAAGCAGACTGTTTTCACTTTTTTTTGTTTTTTTTTTTCTTTCTCATGGCTATTCCTTTTGGTTCTGATTCTTCTTTCACAAGATGACTAATGTGGAAATATGTTTAATATGATTGGACATGTATAACCTATATCAGACTGCAACCATCTTGAGGGAAGTTTTCAAATTCAAAATCTTATAAAAGTGAATGTTGAAAACTAAAAATTAATTTTTTTAAAAAGAAGAGTTCATTATTCCACAACATCTATTTTTTGGTCTAGGAGGCTGAAAATGTTCCTAATAAGTTATTAAAATGTCAATTGCAAAATGGGATTTGGGGCTTATATTAATTCATGCCTGAGACTAAGTCCCAAAATGCTGCATTGTAACCCTAGCAAGGACCCGGTGGGATACACAGAGCCTTCCTACTTTAGCTACACTAGCCTCCCCGGCCCCCCCCCCCCCACCCCCGAGCTGACAACATAGCAGGAATTTGAGGTTACTTGGAGATTTTCCTTTTTGATTTGTTTTGGTTTGATTTAGCTCAATTGTGGAAACAAACATGGAACTATAGCATTAAAAGCCATGAACAGCATAAATCTAACATTCTGACAGAGGTGTAACTAGGGTGTGATGACTGGATCTTTTTCCCAGGGCATAACGATAACACTTGTTTTTCAGCAACATAAAACAACATAAAACACTTAGCTAGCATGAGTAATTACTTAAATGGGAAGCTACTAGATGGTAGGCTGAGATGAGCACCTTCCAAACCTGTTCCTCAACTCATGTTCAATAGCCTTGCGTCAGTAACCCAGGATCTTTATCTTGCCTTTGTGTGGAGGGTGCCACCCCCCCTACCCTTTTTCTTCTCCTCCCCCTTCCACTCTTCACACATACACACCCTCCACTCTTATCTGAGGATGCATTTCACTGCGCTGTCCCTAAGCATAATTTGGGATACTTGCCCCTACACATAAATTCCTTGGAACAGCCTTGTATTCTAGAGCAATAGTGAGGTACATGAATTAAAGAACTGATTGATAAATTAATTGATAATTAATAAATTGATAGGCATTTATTAAGTACTTAGTGCTAAGTGCTATACTAAGTGCTAGAGATACAAATCCAAAACAGAGACCATCCTTGCCCTCAAAGAGCTCATATTTAAGTGGCCTCTAGGTGGCGCTCTGGAGTCAGGTGAGAAGCCACATTGAAGAAGGTTTCAGAGAGAACGAGAGGAAAAGGTGGTTGCTGTTTGCTCTTCTCCCCAAAGACCATTCAGACATCAGGAAGGCGAGATCATGACCTGAGGGTGAACTGGACTCAAGTGAGTGAGGGATGTACGTCACCAGCCTCACTTTCTCCTCCGGAGCCATGTGGGTCCAGAGGCCAGATAAAGGTCAGGGCAGCTGGAGATGGTCCCCAAGAGAAAAAGAAGTGAAGGCACTAAGGTACTTTGAGAAGTTAACTGAGAAAGGAGAGAGAGAGATCCAGGATGCAAGCCAACTGGGTTAGGAGGATGACAGGATGGAAGTTTACTTTTGGTTTATTTATTTTAAGATGGCAGTAAGGAAGAAGTTAATAGACAGCGAGGGTTTCAAGATTAACAAGAAAGAGGGGGTGACAAAGAAAGTACCTCATCTTTCAACTGAATTGCTCTCTACAAAGTTGTCAGGGATCTCAAAACGCTAAATGTATAGCTTTTCAGTCTTCACTGACGTGTCTGCATCACTGGACACCGTTAACCCTCCTGCACAGTCTCTCTGAGTTTGCATGACTCTCCAGTCCCTTTCTGCCTCTCATGCCACCCCGTCAGTCTCCCTTTCTGGATCTGCATCCAGGTCATACCTACTAACCACAGGTGCCCCCCGCGAAAGGTTCTTTACTGGTACCTCATCTCTTTTCTTTCTGTACTCTCATTTGGCTATCTAATCAGATCTCATGGATTCAATCTTGGATTGAATCTTTATCTTGGACCTTAATCCCTCTTGTGTCCTCCAGTCAAACATCATTAACTGCCTTTTGGACATTTGACTCGGATAGACCATAGGTATCTCAAATATTGAAGTACAAGTGACAAAGCAGCAGGTGTAGAAACACAGGCACTGAGACCTGTAGTCACAACCATGAATACAGGTGACCCAGGTCACAGGGTCATCTTTTCACTAGAAAGAAACAGTAGTGGGATTCAGCAGTACCCTGGGTGTCTGAGCAGCGTTTTTGAAGGACCATAATGCTCACCTTCTGGTATGAGGAAGGGGCCAGAAAAGGTGTTCCAGCTTCACCTAACCCTGACCTGCTTAGCACAGCAGGCAAGGATCCCACTCTGTAGTCAAAACATACAAAGTATATACAAAAACTTTTGTGAAGATGATTCCACTCATCTTTGAAATATGCCCATGCTTATAGACAACAGGAAATCCAGTAGTCCTGAAGGACAAACAGCTCTTTTTGGGAGAGAACTTAACAGGTGTCACATCCAAATAGCAGCCCTGAGTGAAACAAGGCTGGTAAATGAAGGCCAGCTTACTGAAGTCAGAGCAGGATACACGTTCTTCTGGCATGACCTCTAGGATGAGAAGCACCAGGAAGCTGGCATAGATTTTGCAATCAAATCTAATCTAGTCAACAAGCTTGTATGTCTCCCAAAAGGACTGAATGACAGCCTCATGACCATATGATTTCCACTTGCAGGAAAATGCCATGCCACCATCATCAGTGAGCATAGTCCCACCATGATGAACCCCTGAGGAGGTCAAAGAAAAACTTTATAAAGGCCTGTAGATTTTCATCATGTCAAAAGAGGACATGCTTGTAATTCTGGATGACTTTTACACCAGGATAGGAACAGACTACTAGACATGACAGGGGTCCTTGGGAGGAATGAAGTTGGAAACAGCAACAGCAATGGTCACTTACTACTAAAGATTGTGTGTCTCAAGACCTTCTCATCACCAACACTTCATCCATTTACCTGAATGCAATAAAACTCCTTGGGTGCACTCTCACAGCAAACATTGTTATTTAATAGACTATGTCACTGTAAGGAGAAGAGACAGGCAGGACATGAGAGTGACCTAGGCAACATGTGGCATAGAGCGCTGGACTGATTATAGACTTATCCTCTCCAAGCTAAACATTTGAATTCAACAAAAGTGGCAGACACAAGGCAAGACAACTATCAGAAGACTCAACATCAACAGATTAGAGCACTTCATGTGTGAAGAATTTGTTGCTGACCTGGAGGGAAAATGAACCAACACAGAATTGGCAATAGGGGATCAGAAAAAGAGTAAGCAGCTTTCAGAGATTTGGTATATGGCACTGTATTTACTCATCTGGACCAGAACACTTGCAAACATCAGGATTGGTTTGATGAAAGTGATGCAGAAATTCAGAAGCCACTAATTGAAAAACAAGAATTTCATAGGGTTTACCAGCAGGATAGTTTATTCATCTCTGAGAAGGCAGAGTTTAACTCCATCAAAAGTAAATTGCTTAGAGTGGTGCAGGATTCTTGGTGCAGAAAGAAGGTGGGTGAGATTTGTTTTATGCTCATAACAACAATCCAAAGTACTTCTACAATGCACTAAAGGCCATTTTGGGGTCAAAAACCTTCCAAGCATCTCAACTATTCAGTGCTGATGGAGACACACTGATCACTGCACTATAAGGACAAGATCTTGGAGAGATGGGTTGAACACTTTCATAGTGTTCTCAACAGACTGTCATCAATCAGTACTAAAGCTTCAGGTTGAAGTCAATCCCTCTCTAACCAAACTTCCAAGTGAGGAAGAGGTTTTGAATGCCATTAGACTCCTCTTGTGTAGCAAAGCACTTGGTGCTGATTCCTTTCCTGCAGAGATCTATAAGACAAGGAGTTCACTGTTCATGAAAAAGCTGACTGAAATCTTCTGGGTGGTATGGAAAGAAGAGATTTTCTTCCAGGAGATAAAGCATGCCTCCAGAGTCTGTCTCTATAAAAGGAAATAAGTTGTCCTGTGTCAGCCACAAGGGGTTCTCTCTCTTAGTTATTGCTAGAAAGATTTGTGCCAGATTTTTGCCTTAATTAGCTGATCCTTCACCTGGAAGGTGGTCAACTACCTGAGAGCCAATGTAGTTTCAGAAAGATCTGAAGAATGGTCGACATGGTGTTGCTGCCTAGCAGCTCCAGGAGAAATGCCCGGAGCACAACAGAGATCTATAAACAATGTTCATTAATCTGACCAAGCCCTTTGATACTGTCAGTTATGAAGGATTGTGGAAGATCATGGCAAAATCCGGTTGCTCAGCTCATCAGTACTGTACACACCATGCTTGCATGAATTCTGGATAATGGATAATGCTCCCAAGCTTTCCCTGACAATGAAGTGTGTTTGCTTCCATGATTTTTAGCATGATGTTTCCAGCAATGTTGTCTTACACCTTCAACAAGAATGAAAATGGCATCAAGATCAGCTAAAACACTAATGGTAAATTATGTAACTTTAAAAGGTTATAAACTGAGACTAAAGTGGAAGAAGAGTTGGTGTGTGACTTTTTGTTCACAGATGATAATAAGCTCAATTCCGCCTCTAAGTCTAAGATGCAACAAAGTATGGATAAATTCTCTACCACTTGTGCTAATTTTAGCTTGCCAATTAACACCAAAAAATAAAAATAAAAGAGGTTTTCCATCAGCCAGCACCACATCATCCATTCACAGACTCAGTGGTTACAGTAAATGGAGAAATATTGAATACTACAGATAAATTCACTTACCTTGACAGTATACTTTCTAGGGAGGTATATACATAGATGAGGTTGATGCATGCATTGCCAGAGCCAGCTCCGTATTTGGGAGGCCCTGAAAGAAAGTGTGAGAGAGAAAAGGTATTAGGCTGCCTGCCAAAATGAAAGTCTACAGATCTATAGTGCTGACCTCATTGTTGTCTGTCTGTGAAATCTGGACAGTCTACCAGTGCCATGCCAGGAAACTGAATTGCTTTCATTTGAATTGTCTTAGAAAGATCCTGAAGATCACCTGGTAGGATAAGGTACCAGACACTGAGGTCCTTGAACTGCCAAGCATTCAAACTCTACTACAGAGAGCACGTTTCCAAGTGGCTAGCCATGTGGTTCAAATGTCAAATGTATGTTTGCCTAGACGACTATGTTACAGAGAACTCGCAGAAGGCATGTTTTCACATGGAGGTCAGAAGTGATACAGGGACACTCTCACACTCTCTCTGAAGAACTCTGGTGTCACGAAAGACATGAGAGACAGTGGCACAAGATCATCCAATATGGCATGCCTACATTAAAGAAAGTTCTGAGCTCTGTGATCAAAGCAAAATTGCAGTAACTCAAAAGAAATGTGAGATGTGCACATTTAGAACCATCTCTTTCCAAAATATTCATACAGATTACTTGTGTCCCACCTGTGGAAGAGCCTCCTGAGCTCTTATTGGTCTGATCAGCCACAGTCAAATCCACTGTCCATTGGTCCCAACATAATGACGTCATCTTAGTCCTCTTCAAGTATGAAGGACAACCACACAAACATCTCAAAACCAATGTCCAAAACAGAATCTATCTTTCCTCCCAAAACAATCCCTTTCCCAAATTTACCTATTACTGTCAAGAACACCACCATCCTCAACAACTAGGAAAGTCCTCTTGTAAAAAATGGGATCTGAACTGAGAGTTGAAGGAATGTGAGTCAATTTATCCAGATCAACAACCTCTATCCCCCAACTACAAGAGAAATGAGAGCTAGAAGGCCCAGCAGAGATTATCTAATCCAGTGCTTCTTAAACTGTGGGTCTCAACCCCTTATGGGGTCCTGTAACTGAATGTGGGTGTTGTGAAAAATTTGGCTACAGTAAAAAGTCTCTGAAAGTGCAAAAACCCAAAATTAGTTAAAATCAGTTATGTAATGAATCCAAGGTGTTTCTGCCAGTGCTTGCCTGCACTGTATCCCACAACTTCGTTGTAGCCTTGGTTCTGAACACACAACATGCGCACTTTGGACTGGGCATGCTGTCATGCCATGTAATGCCAACAAATGCTCCTAGAAACACCTCGGCTCAGATTCAAGACTATTACATATTATGCACTGCAGTGTTTTTATTGAACATACAAAATCACTAAATTAATTCTGGCTTAATCCTAAGCCAGAATTTCCAACAATTTCTGAAATGCCCCTAAATATATTTCTGCCATTTTGTACTTACATATTTATGTGAAGTGACATTCTCAGCATTGGCAATTATAAAATCAAAATATTGATCAACTCTAAAAAAAAAAACATTGAAAACATCTGGCAGTATTAAATATTCCATCAAGATTTAATTTTTTATGTAAAAATAAAAAAGCATATCCATCTCAGTATGCAAATTTCCTTTCATCTTTAACAAATGGTAAAATTATATGCATGCCACCCATTTCACAGATGAGGAAATTGAGATTCTGAGAGGTCAAGTGACTTATCCATTGTACAAGATTATATAACTAACATGGGGACAGAATCAGGATTTGAATCCAAATCCTCTGATTCCACAAACATCACTAATGTTTGTGTTAGAAAGTACCTCAGAGATCAGAGAAGCATAAGATTATTGATCCAGAGTTGGAAGGACCCTTCCATTTCATCATTTTCAACCCCCTCATTTCACAGATAAGGAAACTGAAGCTGGGAGAGAGGTCAATGACTTGTCCTAGGTCACAAAGAAGTCAGAATTTGAACACACAAGCTCTGACCCCTGATTTAAGTACTTCTCCAACTATCCTGCTTTGCTTCCCTAGCAGCAGCAGCAAGGAAGAAGGTGGAGAATTTGGGGCCACAGCAGCCAGGGAGACATCAGACAGTCTGGGCCATTCTCATTTGGGCCTGCTTGGAATTGTTTCAGGAGGGATCCTGACCCTGGGAAGGCAGTCATTTAACAGATTATCTGGCTAAGAGGAATGCTTTTCAGGAAAAGGTGCTGGGCAGCTAATTTTCTCCGTGGCACCAGAGTCAAACACTAATCTATTCCAGGGTGGAATGGGCTGCCACAGGAGGTAATAGTAACGACAGAAACAGTTAGCATTTATATAGCCCCTACAGTAGGTCAGGTAGAGAGCTAAGTGTTTTACAAATATCTCATTTCATCCTGAAAACCACCCTGGGAGTTAGGGGCTATGATTATCCACATTTTACAGTTGAAGAAACTGAGGCAAACAGAAGCGAAGTGACTTGTCCAGGGTCATGCAGCTAGGATGACCATCTGTCAGGTACACTGTATTGGGAGCTCATTTTCAGGTGTGAATTAGACTGGATAGCCTGTGACAACCCCACCTAACTAAAATTCTGTAGTTCTAACTCATATATGGGTTTGACTAAATAAACTCTGAGAATCCTTCTTCCTCGGAGTTTCTCTGATCAGCAGAAAGGAGAGAGGAGAAAAGCAAGCTTTAACAGTCTATAGGCTTCGTTTATTTTGAAATTCCTTTCCAAGGACAATATAACAGAAACATCTCAGTTTCTTTTGTCAGAAACTTTGCCAACACCCTTGCTCTCCTCATCGAGTCCCCCCAGCCCCTCCAAGTCACTACTGTTAACCCACTTTTGTAGGTAGGAAACTGAGCCGCTAAAAGATCAGGCCCTGGTTCAAGGTTGTATCCCAAATCCAAAACAAACTTTGGCTGGAGAAGACTCAAGATCTTTGTCAGTTGCTGGCTCTCTGAGTCACAGTGCCTCCCTGCATTAACATACATTTTCCAAGCAAGAGATGAAGTCTGAATTCCAACTAGAGTACCAGTGTTAACAGACTGATAAGCTCCACTCGACAAGAATAAATCTAGCATTTTGTTCAATTGGATGCCAAAGGAAAGTGAATATTTTCCAAGCTAAGGCACGGCTCCTGTCAAGACCAAAGGGATCCACAAACAACCTCAAGGTGATCCCATCAACCAGTCAGCTACTGAAAAGGTGAGTTTTTAATCCACTTTCTGGGAAGAATTCAACAACATGACACACAACAAGAACAGGACAGTGGGGATGTTAGACAACACCAAAAACAATTAGACCTCATCTAGATAGCCAAAGGTAGAATTATACAACACTCACTAGATTCTGGTCATTGAGTCCTGGGGGGTGTTTGAAATAGGACCATGGTGATTCCAGATATCTGCTGATGGAATGAATTTAAGGGAACAGGTTAAACGTGAGGGTTCTGGAAAACCTGGAAACTGCCCCCTCAGACACCTATGGGCTTGGGACCTCAGCCTCATTTTTCTATAAAATGAGAAGAATAACAGCACCTGCCTCGTTGAATTACTGGGAGATCCATGATGCTGTTTGTGTGTGGGTGGGGGGGGGTAGTTCTTAGGCCTCACCCCACCATAGGGTATGCTCATAGTCACCCTTACCACTTCAGTAAAGCCCTAGCTAAATATCAGCGCTTATGTCCCCAACAGAATGAGGACAGAGACTAATACATGATGTTCTACAAAGAGCAGTGAGCTCTGGAAAAAGCAGGGGAGAGGTGAACTAGAAAGCACAAGATCTGAGTTCAAATCCCAGCTCCATGACTCACTACTTATGTAATTTGTGAGCTTCCATTTCCTCATCTAGAAAGGGAGGGAATTGGACTAGATGGCCTCTAATGTAATTTCTATCTCTAAACGTGAGATCTTATCATTCTGGACACAATACCTGGCACGTATTGGCAAGTGCTTAACAAATACTAAATAAATTAAATCAGTAAAGTAAAAAAGTCATAGAATGGCAGATATTAGAAAGGTCTATATGGAGGCAAAGAATGCTGATTTTGGAGGCAAAGACCCTAGGTTCAGATTTTGGTTTGTGACCACTCTGTGAGATTTGAGCAAATCTTGTCCTGTCTGGGCTGAGGTTTCCTCACCTGTAAAATAAGAGGATTGGGAGATCAGTCAAGACAGTGGAATCAGAGAAATCTTACAGCCCAGTTCCCTTGACACTTACACCAAGGAAGATCTCAGGTCAGAGCTGGGCTGAGTAGATGGACCACAGAAGATCATCTTTTTAGCCTAATTCAAGTCACACTTGGACAGCAACTAGGGCAATCCAGGACTGAGGAATCAGACCTGAGGAGAAGGAAAGGACCACGGCACTTCTGCTCTAAACCTTAGTGGGGATGTTCAAGCAAGGAGCAGCAGACAACTGCTGCATCCTTGCTCTGACCCCAATACCAGGACACCAGATAAGACAGGCGAGGATCATACAAGGCCACTACAGTCTCATCGAAAATGCATGGAACCTAACCCTAACACAAAGTCCTAATCTGGGAAGAAAGGCTGGAAGAAAGCATAAACAACAACAACAACTAAACAGCAGCAACAAAAAAGACAAAGGGCTATTATGGTGCCAGGAATGATCAAAACACAAACTCAGAAGACAATGACTCCAAAACATCTACAAGCAAAGAAAGGAAAGATGGGAGAATATAGTAAGAGGAAAAGGAAAGCTTTCATCCAAACTGGTCAAAAGAGGGTTGAAAATACACTTCATGTAGAAATAAATTCAACTGAACAGAGAAATAGAGAAAGAAGAAAAGGAGGAATAAGAGGAAGGATAGATTCAGGGAGGGGTTAGTTATAAGCAAAACAAACCCTAATCTCAGAGTGGGGTATAATAAAGATGGGTTTAAAAGTAAAGAAAGAAAAGGTAACAATCTATGATAAAAAAGAACCAAGGAGAAATGAGAGGGCAAAGTATAAAAGAATAAAATAGAAGGAAATACACAATTAGCAATCATGACTATGAATGTGAAGAGGATGAACCCATTCATAAAATGGAAGATGGTAGCAGGACGGATTTCAAAGCAAAATCCCACAAAGTGAAGTTTATAAGAGGTTGGAGAAAAAGTTATGATGTCTCACCTGAACAAAAAAAAAAAAAAAGACAGGAGGGGTGATCATAATATCAGACAAGATAATAGCAAAAATTGACTTTATTAAAAGAGATAAACAGAGAAACTACATATTTCTGAAAGGTACTATAGAGTGTGAATTAATTTCAATATTTAATATATGTGCATGACAGCCCATCATTTCTATACTTACAGATAAAACTAACTGGGTTACAGGAAGAGACAAACAATAAAAATTATTTTAGTGAGAAACCTCAATGCACTCCTTCTAGAGCTAGACAAGTCTGACCAAAATAGAAACAAGAAAGAAATAAAAAGACCTGAAGAGAATTTAGAAAAGTTATATTTGCTAGACCTTCAGCAGTTATTTAATGAAAATAGAAAGGAGTACATATAGTGCTTTGCCATGCAAGACATCTTTGTAGAAGATAAACAAGTATTTGGACAAAAAATCCTTACACAAACACACACACACACACACACACAAAATTAGTAATGTGTAAATACATCCTTTACTACCCATAATTCAATAAAAATTACACTTTAAAAAAGTTGAAAAAATATTGAAGTTAATTGGAGACTAAATAAGTTAATTCTAAAGAATTGGTGAGTCAAAGAAAAAAAATCACAGAAAGTGTGGATAATTTCACTAAATATCATGACAACAATGAGATAACATGCCAAAATTTTTAGATGTGACCAAAATTTTTCTCATGGGAAAATTTATATCACTAAACACTTTCATCAACAAAAGAGAGAAAACATATCAACAAATTCAGCATGTGACTAAAAATACTGGGGAAACAGATATTTTTAAAACCTCAATTAAACATCAAAATTGGAATCCTGAAAATTAAGAGATTAAAAAATTAATAAATACTGAAAATTAATTAAGAGATTAATAAATCAATAAATAATTAATAATAATTAATAAATTAATTAAGGGATTAATGAATGCTTAATAATTAATTAATTGAGAGATTAATAAAATTGGAAGCAAAAACAGTGTCCTAATAAATAACACTAAGAAGTGACTTCTTTAAAATATATAAGCTAATTTGTTTTTTTTTTTAAAAAGAAAGACAAAAATCAAATTACTCAAATAAAAAATAACAGAAGAATTCACAACAAATGAAGAAATGAAAGCTATTACTAGAAACTATTTTGTCTAACTGTATGCCAGTAAAACTGACTTCAACAAAATGGATGAATTTTACAAAGATATAAAATACCCAAAGTAACAGAAAAATAAGCAGAAAATTTAAACAATGTCAGAATGTCAGAAAATGTCAAAAAAAATTAAACAAATCATAAGTAAACTTCCAAAACCAAAAACCACCAGGACCACCTTCCCCCAATAATTCAATATTGCACAAATTATTTGCAAAAATAACAAAAGAAGGAACCCTATCAACTTTCTCCTGTGATACAAATATGGTCTTAATACCTAAACCAGGGAGAATCAAAACAGAAGAAAAATAAAACAATTAAAGATCAATATCCCTAATAAACATTGATTTAAAATTTTAAAATATTAGCAAAGAGGCTATAGCAATGAATCACAAAGATTATACACTATGACTATGAATGCAAGACTAGTTTGATATTGGGAATATTAAACACATAATTGAGCATACCGATATTAAAAATGGCAAAAAGTCATATGATTACATCAATGCTAAAAATGTTTTTGGTGAAATAAAGCATATTTCTCTTTTTAAAATTCTAGGAAACAAGAATAAATGGACTATTCTTTAACATGATGTAACTGGGTTTTGCCCATGGCCAGATCACCTAAGGTAGAGGCACCCATGTGGGAGATGACAGAGTCCTGCTTCTGGGGAGAAACATCATTTTGCTTTCCCTTACCAGATGGAAAGAACAGCTTCTTGATTCCAGGGTAGATGGTGCAGCTAGCATAGCAAGGAAACTTTAGAAATTCAGGTGCCAGGACAAAAGCCCAGGGGACTTTGGACTTGGAACTTAAGGGACCATGCTACATAGGAACTGAGCTAAACTGCAGCCCTCCTTCTCCCTTCTCTTCTTAGACACGGAGATGCTATGGGGGAATTATACCCCTGCCCCTCAGCTATCAGGGTTATTTGCATGTTTATTCTTGTCATTGTTGTTTGTCCTTCGTTCTTGAAGAGGACCATTACACCTGGGAGGTGATGCCTTGACATGGAGGACATAAATTGGATTTAAGTGAGGGAGGGCTGTGCAAAGTGACCAGCCTCCCTTTATGCTCCGGAGGCATCTGAATTTGGTACCAAGATATAGATCAGGATAACTGGAGATGGCCCTAGACACAGTGGGAGCCCTTTGAAGCAAATAATCCTTTATAAAAGATGATCTGATTATTAAATGGTTAAATGAAACTGGAATACAGGAGACCCCTAAAATTGAAAGAACACCATTAGTGGAGGCTTAAATGTCAGAGATTAGATACCCTTAAACCCCCTCAAATGTACTGGAGAACCCTGAGGAAGGGTTAAAAAGTAATAAACCTGGCTCTCAGGCAGAAAGGATCAGGGTAGTCATTGTTAACAATGGTAAATAATATATACCTAAACAAAGAGCTAGCATTATATGTAATATGATATATTACATTACATATAATATATATAATATAATATGATAAACTAGAGGCCTTTCCAATAAGATCAAGGTGAAGAAACCAGAATGTACATTGTCACCACTGCTATTTAAGATAACGTTAACTATGCTAGCCGTAGAAAGAAAACAAGAAAATGAAATTGAAAGAATAAGCATAGATAAAGAAGAAAGGAAATTCTCCCTCCCTCTCTTTACAGATGATATTATATTGTAGAGAACCCCTGAGAGCCAACTAAAAAATTAATTGAAACAATAACTTCAGCCGCTTTGTAGGACACAAAATAAATTCACATAAATCATCCGCTTTTCTAAATATTACCAATAAAACCCAGCAGGAAGAAATTGAAAAAAAACCATTTAAAATAACTACAAAACATATAACATATTTAGGAGCTGACCTGCCAAGAAACTGTGTGAATATACTACAAAATACTATTTACATAAATAAAGACAGGCTCAAAATAATTGGAAAAATATTAATTGCTCCTGAGCAAGAGGAGCCAATGTAACAAACGCTACAATATAACCTAAATTAACTAACTTATTCATACCAATCAAACTACCCAAGGATTACTCTATAAAATTAGAAAAAAATACACTTGAAGGAACAAAAAGTTAAGAATTTCAAGGGAAATAATGAAAAAGAAAAGTGGGAAAGAAGGAGACCTGGCAGTACCAAGTGTCAAACTATATTACAAAGCAGTAAACATCAAACCATTTGTGACTGGTTAAGAAATAAAGAGGTTCTTAATGGAACAGATTCAGGAAATAAATATTTAAGCAAATGATCTAGTATTCTATAAACCTAAAGACTACAATCACTGGGGTTAAAACTCACTACTAGACAAAAACTTCTGAGAAAAATGGAAAACAGTCTGGCAGAAATTAGATTTAGACCAATGCCTCACAATATACTCTAAGATAAGCTCCGAATGAATATATGACCTAAATATAAGTGTGAGGAAAGAGGAATAGGTCTTTATATATAGAAGGTGCCCATATGTAGAGAAAGGCTCCATGTGTGGCAAAAGTTGTCATTGTATGACTTGGAAGGAGGCAGAATAGACATCGCTGGCCTTTTCTCTCCCTGCCTCACCCTTTTCCAAAGAAGACATTCACTTCTGTCTGGAAGGGAAGCAGGAAGCTGGGACCTGAGGCCACTCCACTCTTCTCAGAGAAAAGGGGTACTGGGTTAGCTTCCTTAAATATTGTTTGTCTAGGGGATATGAATGGATTCAGGCTAACTTCTCATCACTCTGTCATTTTTAGGGGGAGGAAGAACCTCTCACTAAATACTAGTTCCACAAAGAATACATTTAGAAAATAGTAAAGAAACTCATTTATCCCAATCAGTCGCAAAACAGATATCAGAAAGGTATACATAAAAGAATGTATAGCAGACAATACAAAGCTGAGCTTGGTAATTCAACCCAACCAGGACAGTTTCCTGAATCTCACTCAGGGAAACTCCCTAAAATCTCTAGTAGAGCAAGCAGGGAATAGGGACTGATAGTAACTGCCAGCTCATCTCATTTTCCCAGAGACTTTTCCTTCAGCAGTCTGAAGTGGGGTTGGCTTCTCTATCTTCTCTCTTGAACCTGAAAGACAGAAGTACCTGAAGCAACTCACTTGAAAAGTCAAGAAGGAAACTCAGAGTTTGATAAGCCCCTAAGAGGCCTGGTCCTGAAAAGTGCCAAAGAGAAACTCAGAAAGGCCCCTCCTGCAGGGCAGGGCATTCATCTCCACCAAGAAGAAGGGCCTCATCCCAATGGACTTGGGCACAGGAATTACAAACGAAGCCACACTGCAAACCAAATAGAGGAGCAAGAAAGAAATTATTTTTCAGATCTTTGGATAGGAGGGGAAGAGTTCATGACCAAATAAGGGATAGAGAGGATTCCAGAAGATAAAATGGCCAAATTTGATTATATATCTTTTAAAAATTGTACAAATACATCCACTGTGGCTAAGATTAGAAGGGAAATGGTTGATTGGAGGTGGAAAGGGTGAATTTTGCAGCAAGTTCATCTGATAAAGATTTTAGTTTCAAAATATATAAGGAATCAATTCAAATTTATAAGAGTAAGAGCCATTGCCCTTTTGATAAATGGTCAAAGTATAAACAGGCAGTTCTGAAGGAAAGAAATCCAAGCTATTTATAACCACAGAAAAAATACTCCATGTCACTAATAATTTAGAGAAATGCAAACTAAAGAAATTTTAAAGTTCTGCCTCATAGCTATTAGATTAGCAAAGCTGACAAAAATAGAACATGACAAATGTCCAAAAGTTTATGAGAAAATAAGTACATAGATTCAAAGTTGTTAGAGCTATGGATTGATATGGCCTTCCCCACGTACACACTTCTTTTTTAAAGAAAAGCAGGGTTAAGTGACTTGCCCAGAGTAGCACAGTAAATATCACAGACCATATTTGCACTCAGTTCCTACTGACTCCAGGGCTGGTGCTCTATCCACTGTACTCCCTAGCCATTCCAGTACAGTCATTCTTAAAAGCAATTTGGAACTATAACCCAAAAAGTCACTGAATATTCTCTGACCCTATGAAACCATTATTAAGCCTATATACCAATGTATAAACCAATAGACCTGTGAACAGAATAGAACTCTATGAAGACAGAAAAAGTACACAGAGTTTGAATTATGAGCAACTGTTACAAGGCAGACCCTCCTACCTTTTAAAGGAACTCTGAGACAAGCAGAAATGCTATTTACATTGTTACATTGTCTTATCATAGTTGCAATTAACATTTTGTACTTTGTTTCTTCTTATCTTTATTTTATTGGATGGGATTCCCATCCAGGGGATTGTTTCAGAGAATTCCTTCCCTATTTGCTTTCTTTCCAGGTTGGTTTTCAAACAAGCTAATGAGTGTAATGGAAATCTGAGTCCATGGAAATGATAATGTCACACTGAGCTTTCTGTTTCTAGGCCAAAACTAATTAGAAGCTAGCTCTTCCAAAGAGGGACTAGGACTTTGGCATTCCTTGAGAGTCTAGAAAATGATCAAAAGGTTTGAAATATTTTTTTAACTTCCTGTCATCTATCTGGCTGGTTGAACAAGGTTTAGAGCCACTTGGAGAAACTTAGGTAAATTTGTATGAACTGACGCAAATGGAAAAAGCAGAACCAGAACAATATCGACAATCGCTACAACAACCCAATGCTGGGGAGTAGTGGAGTGTGCAATTTGGAGTCAGTGATCTGGGACTGGAATCTTGACCCCATTAATGAGGATGTATGACCTCAGGCAAGTAACTTATCATCTTCCTTTTATAGCCATTTTATGGATGAGGACTTGTTTCCTTATCCATAAAATGAGGCAGTTGCACTAGACAAGTTAGTTGCCTTGCAGCTCTGAATCTGTGATTCCATGTTCCCAACATAAATTTAAAAAATAACACTAAAGGTCTGCCAAACCACTTAATTTCAAAGGTCAATCTTGGTCCCAGAAAACTGAGGAGGAAATACAGAAATGATAAATTGCAGACATGGAATGTTGCCTACAGCTGTCGGTCAATGAATGAGCATTTATTAAGCCCCTACCATGTGCCAGACACCATTCTAGGCTTTATCATATATGATCACTGCGTCTGTTGGTTTTAACTGTTTTACTTTGTTAAAAGGTAGAATTCAATTTATGGGTGAAGTGGTAGCCAGAGAAATAACTGTGAGGTAAAAACAAAAGACATCAGCAAATTGTTTTTTGAAGGCAAAAAAAAGCTAGTTACTTGCCTTAGAGTTATAACAGTGCTTTGGGGTATACCTACATATAGGATTTGGGACATGAATGATGATCCAGCAAAGGAGACAGGAGTGGTCAAACAAGGAGGAAAAGATCCAGGAGATAGCAGTGGCAAGAAAAGTCAAGGAGGAGATAAGGCATCTGTGAATGCTAATTTTATTTGTTGCCAGCCTACATAGTGTGGCTTTTTTTTAAAGTTAAGATTAGCTGGTTATAATCCTACTAAGTGCATGACATTCATGACCCTCTCAGAAGAAGGAAAAGTCCCAGCGCTCCAATCTCCAGACTCACCATCATTCCTTTTCATTACCCTTGAAGACAGGTCCCATAAAACAAAATACCACTGTGGCCCCCAGAGTGTCTCATTTTGAGCCTCTCAAGCCCTTACAATCCACTTCCCAAATCATCATTCAGCTGAAAGTGCTCGCTCCAAGGTTGCCATTGGTCACTTAATTGCCAAATCTGGTGCCTTTTTCTCAGCCCTCATTCTTGGACTCTCTGTTGACCACCATGTTGGTCATCCCCTCCTCCTGGACCCCTCTTCTTTGGATTTTTGTGGCTCCTGTCTCCTCTCCATCTCCTCTTGCCTATCTGGCTGCTTCTTCTTGGTTTCCTTTACCATCTTCCTCAACCCTTCACTCTCACTCACCCTACAGAGTCAAACTGTTGCCAAATTTTGGTGCTTTTACCTCCATGGTGTGTCTTGGATCCATCCCCTCTGCCCACCCACCTAACCACTATTATAATTTAGGCTCCTTTTACACCTGGCATGTGCTATTGGAATTGGTACCTAATTGCTCTCCCTGCCTCGAGTTTCTCCTCTCTCCAAACCATCCTCTGTTTTAACTCCCAAATTGAAATTTCTGAAGCATAGGTATCACATGTCACTTCCCTGCTCAGACTCCATTGTCTCTCAAACTGCATCAAATTACCTCATACTTACTTTATACATGTAGCACTTCCTCTGAGCAATTCACCCCCCACCCCCAACATGTACCCCTTACCCTCACACATTGGGTCCCTCTGGAGAATGATTATATCAGATCAAGGCATCCTCCTAAAACATAAGCCTTCTACAATGGGTTCAACTTCAAGAAGAAATCTGAGGATACAACTTAACACAAAGATACTTAACCATAATGATGTAATAAGAACAGAAACCACAAAACATTTCCCCAGTAAACCTGAGTCATACTCTCCTATAAATACATGGAACCACACTAGGACAGAAATACTTGTGTAAGGAATATGCATGGCTAAGGCAATTCACACCTCACACTCTGCAGGACCCTAAGGTCACTGTTCCTTCACATTGCTCCCCATTGAGCATCTGCTGAGAAAATTGTTTCACTAGGTTCTGTGGGCAGGCATCTCCTCAGAGCTTAACTCTGAGTGAATTGCTGTGCTACAAAAGGCCAAGAGCTGGGCCCTTCTTCCATAGCTACCCTTCTTCCCAGACGCCAGTGATGGTGGTCTTTCCAGAGTTTGCTCATGCTTTCTAAAGCCCCTAGGGGTTTATAGTACAGCCAACCAATGGCTAGGTATGCCATAATTCCATCAAACTGATCAAGTAATGCTTCCTAAAGAAAAGAAGTATGAAGGGGCTTAGGTGGTACAGTGGATAGAACACCAGCCCTGGAGTCAGGAGTACCTGAATTAAAATTCAGCCTCAGATACTTAGTAGCTATGTGACCCCTGGCTAAGTCACTTACCTCAAAACAAAAACAAATAAATCTTTTACAGTAACAGTAACACTGTGCAAAGATCAACTTTGAGTGACAGCTCTTCTCAGCAACACAATGATCTCAGGCAATTCCAAAACACTGGTGATGGAAAATGCCATCCACATCCAAAGAATGACCTATGGAGTCTGAATGCAGATCAAAACAGACTATTCTCTCTCTCTCTCTCTCTCTCTCTCTCTCTCTCTCTCTCTCTCTCTCTCTCCCTCCTTCTCTCTTTCTCTCTCTCTCTTCTTCCCCGAATTTTTCTCTTCTGTTCTAATTCTTCTTTCATATGTATACCCTAAATCAGATTCCTTGCAGTCTTTGGGTAGGAGGGAGGGAGAAAAAAAATTGGAACTCAAAATCTTATATAAAGTGAATATTGAAAACTATCTTTCCATGTAATTGGAAAAAATCAAATACTATTAAGTGTAAAAAAGAAGTATGAATGCCTCTTTTCCAATTATTATATGAGTTGGTTAAGACTCTTATCAGGAAGCTTTTCCTCCTGTCAAAGCTAATCATCATAACAGTAAATAAATAAAATAAATAGTAGTAAGAGCTAGCACTATGGCACACCTTATTGTTTACAAAGCGCTGTGCATGTGCTGCTTCTTTTGATCTTCACAACCCTGTAAGATAGATGCACTTATTTTCCCCACTTTACAGATGATGAAACTGAGGCATAGAGAGTTTGTGTGACTTGCCCACGGTCACACAGTTAGGGAGTGTGTGAGGAAGAATTTGAACTCACATCCTTCTGATTCCCAGTCCTCTACTCTTTCTGCTGCACCACCCAGTTGCTTAAATTTGAGCCTTGGCACATCCCACCTATTGTTCCTTGTTAATACCTCTGATGTCAAGAAGAACACAGCCAATCCATGTGCCACATGCCTCAGTTTCTTCCATTATCCCTTCCCTCTCAGCATGCTTCCTCTGCCTTTCTTTCCTGCTAAGTCATTCTAAGCATTAGAATGGTGAACACTCCCTCCTGTGTGGCCAGGATGGGATTAAAAGCTCAGATGTGCTTGGCCTCTCTTTGTCAGGCGCTCACATTCTGGAGAATTTAAATGGAGCGAGTGTGCAATTAACCGGCAAAGGGTTTCCAGAGCCCTCCCTGAAGAGTAGATTTTCATTCTTTTCAAATGTCATAGGCCACTTTGAAAACTCCTCCTGCTCCCAGCATGCCACCTGCTTGCTTCCTTTAACTCAGAACTCCCCCTAAATAACCTCAAAGAAGGTGCCTGGACTGAGTCATCAGCTCCCTGATAAAGTTGGCCTCTGGTGAAATCTTGCTAACACAGTACTTAATCATTCCCACCATCAGTTGGTCTCTATGCTGCCAGTTTCTGCTGTATGCCCCTGCTTTGAGGACAGGAGTGCTCTGCCCACAGACTAGTTTCAGTCTTTACTAGGCTAGCACAACTGGATCCCAAAGGAGCTTAGATGTGGAGCTGGAAAAGACCTCAGGACTCGTCTTGTTCAACCCCTCCATTTTACAGATGAGGAAACTGAGGCCCAAAGAGGTCCTCAGGAAACTGAGCCTCTTAAGTCATGAAGAGAGAAGAATCAGAATTTTACCTCAGGACCTTTGACTCCAATTCCAGTTTGCTTTCCACTACACCAAGTTGCCTCCGATTATGAATATATTGGGATGAAAAGGGAGGGGGGTAATTAGAAAATCTGTAATGACTTTTAAGTGCCACAAATTTTGGATTGTCTTTGGAATAATGGATAACACCCTCAGGACCAGGCCACACAGAGCGCTCCCCGTCTTTGATGCCTCCACTGCTCTTCCAAAACAATTTCCAAAAACGCTATAATCGGTTTTAGAGTGAGTGTGATACGGTTGAAAGAGAACTGAAATTGGAATGAAAGAACTTGATTCCTGTGTAACCTTGGACAAGTCCCTTTTCCTTCTGGGGTTTGAATTTCCTCCTCTCCGAAGTTCTAAATCTATGGTATTATGATTTTTGTGTAAAACTGTATGTATGTTTGTATATGTACGTATGTGTACATACATGTATATGTGTGTACGTGTAACCCTACACACTGAGAATAAAAGATCTATTAATAAAATGGAAGTGAAGAAATATGGTATGCAAGAGGGTTGTAGTAGAAAGATCACAGATCTCAAGTCCCAAATCTAGAGTCCAAGACCTACCCATGATAAACAAAATATAAGTAAAAAAACTCAGACTCTGTTACAGACAGGTTCTGTTCTGGGTCTTCAACTATTTTCTCTCTATACTCCCTCCATAGGTTTAACTATCATCTCTATTAAGATGATCGTCATGTCTATCTATCCAGCTACAGTCTCTCCCTGAGCTCTGGGCTCTCATCTCCATCTTCCAAATGTACATTTCAAACTGGATGTTCCATAGACATCTTAAACTCATACATCCCTAACTGAACTCATTGCTTTTCCCTTAAAGCCCACCTTACCCCCTTCAGAAGCTCTCCATTTCTGTTGAGGGAACCATTGTCCTCCTAGTTGGTTGATTAACCAATCAACAAATATTCATTAAGTGCCTACTTACTATGCCTCAGGCCCTACATAGGCTACAAAAATAAATAAATAAATAACTGTCCCAGCTTTTGAGGAACTTACATTCTACTGGGGAGACAAATTTATACAGAAACACACACATACTTCATACAGGTTTGAGTGTATGTAGAGTTTGGGAGGTATGTAGGAATATAAAAAGATATGAAAAAGAGCTACAAGGTCATTTTTAAGGAGAAATGGATTAGAGTTAGTGAAGGGGGAGGAGGGGGAGGAAAGGCCTAAGCAGAAGTTGATCCTTTTAAAGGAAATTAGTAATTCCAGGAAATGGAGGTAAAGACCCAATACATTCCAAGTGTGCAGGATAGCCAATACAAAGACATGGAGACAAGGGACAGAATGTTGTGTCTAAGAAACAATAAGAAAGTCAATAAAATTGATCCACGGAGTTCATGAAGGGGAGTAGTATATAATAAAGCTAGAAAGGTAAATGGAATTTAATGTGATCCTAGAGGTAATAAGTAGTGTGACCACTAGGTGGTGATATAGAGAGGACACGAAGCCTGGGGTCAGGAAGACGGGAGTTCAAATCTGACCTCAGACACTAGCTGAGTGACCCTGAGTAAGTCACGTAAACCTTTGCCTCAATTTCCTCACCTGTAAAATGAGCTAGAGAAAGGATTTTCTGAGCAAGATGGTGATGTGGTCAGACCTGAACTTTAGGAAAAACCACTTAGGCAGCTGAAGAAGACTACAAAATCTCCACTTAAGGAGGGGCCCCACACAGTCTTTTCTCCATTTCCCACCAGCTACTCTGCCTTTGGACTTCTTCAGACTTTTCCATAAAGCCTCCATGTCCCAGGAAACTCACCATTTCATCTTCCGCCTTAGAACTCACATCTCTTCAGGACCCTGTGCCCCAGGACCCCCTGATCACAAGCCCTCAGACCTCCACTTAAAGCAGGATCCTGGCAGAGTCTCCCCCTCACTTATCACCAGCTGCATTGCTTTTGGATATCTCTGTCTCCATGATGCCCTTTCCTCCCTCTCCCTCTTATTCTTTAGCTTCTTTGCGTATGTTGTCTTTCTCCATTAGACTATAAACTCCTTGAGGACAAGGACTGTCTTTTTATTTATATTTGTATTCCCAGTGCTTGGCACAGTCCCTGGCACACAGTAGGTACTTGATAAATATTTATTGACTGACTAATTAGACACAATTGCAGTAGTCCAGGAAAGAGGTGCCAAGGAGAAATAAGGGATTGCTGTGTGAGTACAGAAGAGATAGAAATGAGGGGCATTCTGGAGGTAGTAAGAGCAAAATCTGGGAAAAGGTTGTCTATGTGAAATGAGTGAGAATGAGGAGACAAGGAGAACACCAAGATTTTGCCCTGGGTGACTAGGAGGGCGGTGGTGCCCTCAAAAGCAACGAAGCTCCAACTTCAAGGTCTTTTGTGACCCCATTTGAGGTTTTCTTGGCATAGATACTGGAGTGGTTTACCCCTTCTCCAGCTCATGACAGATGGGGAAATTGAGGCAAACAAGGTTAAGTGACTTGCCACAGTCATACAGCTAGTAAGTATCTGAGTCCAGATTTGAACTCATGGAGATGAGTCTTCCTAACTCCAGGCCTAGCACTCTATCCACAGCACCACCTAGTTGCCCCTAGAAAACACAGACCATTAGAAAACAATCTCAGAATTCCTATTTGTTCACTTATGATCAAGGAAGGAAACACTAAGTGGAGGAGATAGCCTGAAGTTAATGCTTAGTAAGCCTAGCTAAATGTCCATGTAACAAATCTGCATAGTAAAGAAAAAGAAATTCCCATTTTGCCACAGAGAATTGTGTGAACAGTGCAGAGCTGGAATGAAATGTCCAACGTCTCTTCAGCAGTCAGTTACAAACTGTATCAAGTCTTGACACAACTCTCCTCCTGAGAAGTGCGACCCTTACTCTGCTACCGCTGCTTGCTTTGAAGTTTTTTGTTAATGTACACTCTTGCATCTCACATATTCTTTTCTGTAAAAAACAGCTGTCCTATCCCTGCTCTTCATTGTATGTTGAATAATTTTCAGCTTCTCCATTTGGGGAAACCTTAGACATTATCCAAAACCTAAGTCATTTTACCTGCAGGGCTGTAGGGAGGTGGTGGGAAAAGCCAGAGGAACAATGAGACAAAAGAGCCTATCATTTTTCTTTGGAAGTCTAGCTCCTTCAGGACTGAGCCTTTTCTGTGAGTGGGTGAATGCATGGTTGGTCTGTCAGAGGGGGAGAACCTGCAGCCTCAAGGCCACATGTGAACCTCTAGGTCCTCAAGTCTGGTCCTCTGACTGAATCCAAACTTCACAGAGCAAATCCCCTTTTTTATGTCAATTATTATTTTTTATTTTTAAATATTCTACAATCACTTCCTTAAAATTAAGATTTTATCCCCCCCACACCTTCCCCTCTCCCTCCCCACAACAGCATACAATTCTGTATAGGTTCTACATATACTTTCCTAT
>CM053771.1:517146654-517172926 GCA_028658325.1 Potorous gilbertii | reverse complement strand
GGCATTTTCCCAGCCAGTTACTTGACTTCTGAGATTCCTCTCCACTCCTGCCTAGATCTGCCCAGCTAATGCTTGGGGTCTGAGATTCAAATGCTGCTCCCCAGCTTCAGGGCTTTTGGAGGCAGGTCTGGCTGCTATTCAATGGGAGCTTACGTTCTGGTGCTCAGGTGGGGGCAGGGCCATCTCTCAGGCTCAGTTCCTTCAGGGGGTTTATGCAGAGACCTTCAGTAATGGACCCCAGTTCATGCCTGCTCTGGGAGCCTCTGGCCACCCACTGCCTCTGCCACTGCCTCCCAAGGGGACCCGAGTCATGGAGACACCCCGCTCCCCTCTCAGCACGTCCAGACGTCTTTCTCACTGACCTGTGCGTCTGTGGGTGGAGGGACCTTCGTGGCCGCTGGAGATTCTGTCCCTGAAGTCTGCTCGGATCTGTTCCTCTCTGTGCCACGCATAGCCAAGGCAGGGCTGGGCTCTGTTCCTGTCCGGTGCGCCACGGACCTTTGGTATCGGTTTTTCAGGGCTCTCTGGAATGGAAACCTCCTTCACAACATTGCTGCATGGCTTCCACTGTTCCATAATTTGTTGGGAGTTATTTTTATAGGCTGTGGGTTCGGAGCTACCATACGTGAGTCTTTCTACTCCACCATCTTGGCTCCGCCCCCCCGTTACAAATGCAAATCACATTTTTATCATGACATCATTTACTTTATACCACTCCCTCTATGTATATCCCTTTTATACATCATAATAAATACAAATTCTCAAGATCAATAAGTATCATCTTTCCTTATAGAGATGAAAACAGTTTGCCCATATTGAAGAACCAATTTTTTTTTCCTCATTCATGACTCTCTTGTTTTTATGCCTCTCTTGAGACCTGTGTTTGAAGATCAAATTTTCTATTGAGCTTTGGCCATTTCATCAGGAAGATCTGGAAATTCCTTCTTTCATCAAATGTCCATCTCTTTGCCTGAAATATTATGCTCAACTTTGCTAGGAATCCATTCTTGGTTGTAGTCCCAGCTCCTTTGCCTTACAGAGCGTTGTATTCCAATCCCTCTGATCTTTTAATGTAGAAGCTGCAAAGTCCTATGTGATCCTGACTGTAGCTCCTCCATATTTCAATTGTTTCTTTTTGGCTGTCTGCAGTATTTTCTCCTTCACTTGATAGTTCTGGAGTCTGGCAACACTATTTGTTGGTATTTTTAGTTTGGGATCCCTTTCAGGAGGTGAATGATGGATTCTTTCTACGACTATTTTGCCCTCTGGATCTAGGACTTCTGGGCAATTTTCTTTGATCATTTCTTGGAAGATATAATCCAGGTTCTTTTTCTCATCATGGCTTTCTGGTAGATCAATAATCCTTAGATTTTCTCTTTCCAGGTCAGTTGTTTTTCCAATTACATATTTTACAGTTTCTTCTATCTTTTCATTATTTAGATTCTGTTTGACTGATTCTTGATATCTCATAGAGTCATTAGCTTCTAGTTGCCTGATTCTAATTTTTATCAAATTGTTTTCTTCAGTTAACTTTTGCATTTTTTCCATCTGTCCAATTGTTCCTTTTAAGGAATTATTTTCTCCAGATAACTTTTGTACTTCCTTTTCCATTTGTCCAATTTTCCTTTTAAATTCTTCTGTGATTTCTTTTTTCATATTTTTAAAATCATTGGTCAGTTTTTCTTCTGTTTCTCTAATTTGGCTTTTAAAATCCTTCCCAAGCTCTTTCAAGAGTGCTCTTTGTGCTTCAGACCAGTTCATATTCCCTTCTGAATTTTCAGATGGAAGTACAGTCTCAATGCCAACCTCTTTGGTATTCCTGTTTTGGTCCTTGACCCCATAGAAAGATTTTATGGTCTTTTCTTTTCTGCTTTGCTTCTTACTCACGATGATCACCCTTTTCCTGGCTTTTAAAGTATATCTTTGCTTCTGGGACACAGAAGCTCTGTCCCACAGTTCTTGTTCCTAAAACTTGAGGCTTTATGTGTTGTGGCCTCTGTTTTTTTTAGCCAGAAGCTAAAATGCTGCAGCTTACCTGGTGCTGAGCTGGCTGATGTTGGAAAACAGAGGCCAGGTGGAGTCTTTTTGTGTTTCCCCTCAGTTACCCTGGAGCTAGCTGTGTTAAGTGTAGGGGAGGGTTGGTCTGCCCACAGGAAGTCTCCTTTGCTGAGCTTGTGCATAGGCAAGCTCAGTGGTTGGTATCCCTGTCTGTGCTAGTGGTTTCCCAATTCCCCTGGGGTGATGAGGCACACCTGGGGTCCTGATATTGGCAGTTGTGGGCTTCACCCCCTTGGGGCTCAGGATCTTCTCCTGATTTGCTGAGGTGGGGCTCTATGGAACAGCTCTGGTCCTTCCCTGGTCGCCTTCAGCCACAGCAAGAGGGACCCTCTTTAGCAATTTTCGTAGGCTCATGGACTAAGAGACTGTTTACTCCTTCTGCTGCTCCACTGTTCCAGGATTTTTCCTGGGGAGATATTCTCTGGGGTCTTCAAGGTCAACCAGGGGAGAGAGATAGCAATTACCAATCACTTCCTCATCTTGGCTCCTGGAAGTCGAAGTGGGTTTCTTCACTTGACAAATGTCACTTCATATCCTTTGACTATATATCAATAGGGGAATGGCTCTTTTCCTTACAAATTTTTATCACCAAAAACAAATTGGTGATGCTAGAAATCTGGAGAGACTAAGGTGGGGTACACAGAACTGAAAATCATCTACATACAGATAACTGAATCCTGGGATGCTAATGAGATTACCAAGTAAAATAGTACAGAGGGAGAAATGAAGAGGGCCTAGAAGAGAGCCTTGAGGGTGGGGGGAGGCCTTAGTTAATGGGTATAACCTAGTAGATGAAGATCCAGCAAAGGAGAGTATGAAAGAAGTCAGACAGGCATGAAAACTAAGAAACAGAAAGATCTGGGAATTGTATGCATGAAGATGCCAATTATATGTCAAATGAGTTTTGATCAGAATTAATTTAATTGCTACATTTCCTCATTTAAAAGTATTTATTAAGACTTGCATGGTATTCTTTTGTATACTTAACAAATTAACTCACTACTCACAAGCTACAATGAAACACATTTGACATAGCCAAACATGGCAAGGCAAAACCGTACAGACATCATATATTTATATACACACATGTATAATACTGTATTCATTTACATAATATACAAGTGAAATGTCTTTGGCATGGTATAGGGTACAAAGTGAATGAGTTTCATAAAATAGAGGGAGGAAACAATCAGTTTTTTTTTAATTTCAAATTAAAAAATGACTACTTATTAGGAAATGCTTTTGGCTTTCTGGAGAATTTCTGAAACTCTTAAAAGATGGCTGGGCGAGAGTTTGAGTTAAAAGTAGGAAGATCTAAGGTGTAGCTTATAGTCTAGTAACATGAGGAATGTAAGGATAATAGGGTAGTGAATAAATAAAACTGAACAAAGTACATGGGGCAACCATGGAAGGAGTGCTGGACAAGTATGCTAAGCAGGCTCAGACAACCTGCTGGATAAAAGATTTTGTAAAAGCACATGGTTAAAATGACCGGTCACAAAATCAAGTTTGGTCAAGGTGATTCCAATTACTCTACTCATTAGCATTCTAAATGGAAGAATGCATCAAATATTTCATAGGAATTGTTTTTACAGGTTGATGCCAACTGGCTAGGATGATGATCATTAGGAATCATGGGATTCTAATTGACCCTCATGAAAATAGAGAACTAGTTCTCTGATACTACACCTCATCATAATGTGAGGTTACAGTCTTTTTCATCTGAAACTTGGAGACTTACAAAGATTATCAGATTATAGGAAGAGGAAGGCTTTTGGAGCCTTATAGACTATCTGATCTTTCATTTTACAAAAACATCTGAGCCTTAGAGCGTTTGAATAGCTCAGAATCACAGGGGGACAAGTAACAGCCAGGATATTGAGTCCTGGCTGTTAATTCAAATTCATTGTGTGGCTCCAAATTCATTGTTCTATCCATACTATGACAGCTTGAAATCATTTGCTTCTTTCTATTACTTTGTAAGAGCTTTTATTTTATTGAAAATTCCCTTTAGAAATCACTGGTGCTTATTTTTGAAATTATGGAAATGAGATGATTATATTATGATACACTTGGTTAACAATCATTTTTCAACAGATTTATTTTCTTCACAGCTTTGGGTTCTATGATTTATTTTATTTTAAAGTATTTTAGACCATTTTATTTTAAAATTATACAATCTTGGTGTGCTGACACTAACAAAGTTTCTAATCAGCAATTAAAGCTGTAATTTAAAAATTACAACTAACATTTAAATATCTGTAGTTCATAATTCCTATTTTTATACTGCAGAGTTAATTAAAAAACAAGAATTGTTGTTTGCATTTTATTCAGGCTTCCAGTAGTTTTATATGGACAGTACTTATCAGAAGAGAATGTCACCATCAAAAATAGTTCAAGGTACTTCCATGTTGGAATTTACTATTCAGAACATTTTTTTTAATACACAATGGAGGATCACTGAAAAATCATATCCCCAAACTCAAAGAATAAAAGGTTAAAATCAATCTTTTTTAACCATTAAGTATTATGAGCATATATGTTCATTTTGGAACTTTATATTAACAAGACAATTATCACAGTATAAATACTTTAAATATGGATTTATATAAAAATTTCCTGTTTAATAAATACATTCAACACAAATAGAAAATTTACAAGCTTTTTGGCTGCCATTTCCACTCTGTAATTACCATGATGTGCTTTCTCTAGTTTTCTTACTCTTGGATTAAGAGTTGTTCAGACAGAAAACTATGGCAGTATAAAAAACTTTACATGAAATGTAAGTAAAGATGAGGCAGAATTTTAAAGTATAAAAGTTACAAAAATGTATTTAATTTTCACTCCTTTAATTCACACTCTTATAAATAATTCTTAAGAGATTCATTCACTGGAGCTGAAATTATGAGCTAAAGATGAGAAAATTTAAAACCAGTACGTCTAGTTTCATTTCTACATTTCAGACAATCTTTCGGGGTGGACATGGACATTTACTGTGTGTGTGGAGTGGAATGTATAACCAGGAGGTAAACACTGACATAACAAATACTCTTAGATCATTAAATTTGGCAACAATCAGAAAATAAGACCATGATTAATCTTTTCGTTATCTAGAATCTCATTTTGATTTCTAAAGATCTTGCTTTCTATTATTTTTTTTTTTAAAAAGCTATACATAATTTACATATCACCAATGCCTTGGAGGTACATGAATCACTTTTTCCATTAATAGTAGCAGTTCAGGTGAACAGTACTTTTGCAGCCAAATGTGAATCATACCTCACAAACTCTTCAGTAACCAAGAGAAAAATCTCATAAAGGGCTGATATAAAATAGACAGATCCAGCATCTTATATTTTATCATATGACTAATGCTAGAATACTGAGATGAAGAAATAAATGGTTTTTATAGAGCTATTTTTTGTACTATATTTTTGTGTGGTACTTAAAAAAAAAAGTATGTTGATACTCCTATAACATACTACTTACAGTATAAAGTATCTTCTAAATAAAACCAAAGAGAATGAAAAAACTTACCAGGGTTTAGTGACTCAGTCTTCAGTCAAAATTGAGATCTAACAACCTAACTAGTAAACTTAAAAACTGGCTCAAGAAGGGCTTTTCCTCAACTCACAGAATGCAGAAGTCCCTTGTAATTTAAAAAATAATGTCTCTAAAAAAACCAACGATTTTATTGTGGGAGAGAGACACAGAGAGAAAGATACAGAGAAAGAGAGAGAGGGAGAAAGAAGGAGAGAGAGAACAAATAAAGCCAAGTTCTCCTTAGGCAGGCACACCATATTACGATACTCTGCTGCCAAGATTCTAGTCAGAATTCTTTTGTATTGACTTCTATAAAACATGATCAACCACGTGCCCTCGAGTATAAATAAACATGGCCAAGGAGCAAGTGACACAGAAAAAATTAGGTCTGTATTTAGGAGGAAAATGAAAAGAAACATGGTTTTCCAAATAATTTCACCAAGTGAAAATAACAGACCCAAAACAAATGATGTTATCTTAGGCTTTGTCAGCAGTTTACTGTCAAATAGATTGACATTTGATAATTGGGACAATGCCAAGGAAGTCCCATCTGAGCCTGACCATGAGGACCTCAATTCTAGGCTCATCAGAAAATCTGTAACACAGATTTACTTGTACTTCTTAGGACTTTTCCACTGGACTCATCTATCTAATCCGCAGTCATTCAATGTCAAGTTCTTGATTACCAACAGTCATGATTTGTGACCAAAATTGTACGATGTAAAAATATAAAGCATTAACTATCATGACCATTTTAAAAGTTCTGCTCCCTACAGTTCAGTTCCATTGGGCTGTACATGCATGGTGGATGGATGAAGCCAAGGTACCAAAACTGATGAAAAGTTAGGTGAGCTGAGCAAAGAACATGAGAAAGCACAGCAAGAAACTCAGATTCCAGGCCAAATTTTGCCACTTGGTTGCTGTGTGACTGAATAAATCACCTTACTTTTCTTGGGCTAAGACATAACAGGATGAAGGGGCTCAATGCTGTCTAATGAAGGGATTTAATTCTGAAATGCCAAGTCTCTGATCCTAAAAAGCCCCAGAAATACTGGGATTTCACAACTGGAGGTGGGCAAGTAGGTGTACCACATATGGTGAAATCAGAAGACACACTACTAAGGTGGAAAGAAATGAGAAATGGAGTTGGATTGTGAAAGACTGACGACTAAGAGCCAAGCATGGTGTGGAAAAACTACACTGCAAAAATGCTGAACTTGAAAAGTATGAAATGCATTGGTTAACCATCACTCAGCCAAGTATTTATAAACTCCAATTAAGTATATTTACAATCTCTTTTGCAAAACTTTCTTCATGTCACCATCAGGAAGTGTTACACTTACACTATCCTAGGGTTTTAGTGTATCTCTTGGTATTACTTAAAATTTTCCACACCATTTTCTACCCTGTTGAAATTACAGATCCAGAACAAAACAAATACCCCTAAGCAAACAAAAACAAAAGCTTGACCTTTATCTTACACCAACTTCTCAAAACTAATTTAACCTGGGGGATGGGGCAGAAGGATGTTTTTTTGTTTTTGTTTTTGTATTTTTACCATCACAGCTAAGAGCATTTATATAATTTTAGATTTACGTAGAATGGATGCCTTGGGAATGATGGCTGGAGGGAAGAGTAAGTAGAAGGTCTGGGTCCTCATTCTAGAAATAGATTAATTATATATACACAGGTATGTATGTACATATGTACATACACACACACACACACTGCCTCTATCTTTCCTATCCTTTCTGTACTGAGGTACTTAGATGACTTCTTACAACAGAAATGCCTTATAACTGATAACTATGTTTACTTTTATATTTTCAAAAGTCTGAGGCAGTTCAACATATTAAGGGATAATAACAGCTTATTTATTTTCCCACCCCAAGCCTCCCATTTCCCGTCTCTCTCCTTGATACCTGAGAGCACAGGCCATTGGCAGGCAATCCAGAATCTAAGAGGACAAAACTGACAACAACACATTTAAGATGCCCTCACATGCTGTAAAATCTATGCACTAAAGCCAGAAAAAACCCTCAATGCCAAAATAAATAAAATAAATAAGACTGCCTATAACCCTCCTTGGTATCATTATTAAAACCATCAATTGTAGACTCTCTAATAAAAGGTGAATTTATTATTTTACACCAACACTCTGTAAATTAAGATAAAAAACAATCAAGCTGTCTCATGAATTGTAAGGTGACTTAAAAGCTCCCTCTCATTCCCAAACCTCATTAAACAGTCATTACATTTATGAGGTAAGTCAGCTGCATGCCTGAAATCTAGATGAGTTTTAAGATCTTCAATCTGTCCCGTCGAATATTCACAGTATTGACATAAATAAATCCCCTCAGACAAATGGGAATTTAAATGTTTGCAGTATTCTAACATGCTTGAGAAGCCCTTCCCGCAGTCATCACAAACATGGGGGAAAATTTTTGTGTGCTCGATGGCCACATGCCTGTTCACATTTGTATGCAGTCGACTTCGAAAGCCACACACCTGGCAGACAAAGAAGTTCTTGCACTTGTCAAAGGCAATCCTGCCCAGTAGGCTGTAGCGGCCGTGCTCACCTGCGCCACTCAGCTCCATCAGCCTGCAGGCGTGCTCGTTGACCACATGGCTGTGCAGGTCCTCAGGGTCGCTGGTCTCGTGCTCACAGAATTGGCACAGATACTGCTCATCACAGCTGTGCTCTTGGAAGTGCAGGTAGAGCTCACTGCTGGAGGAGAACTGCAGGTCACACTGCTCGCACCAGTACAGGTGGTGGCTGAAGTGGGCATCTGCGATGTGGCGGCTCAGGCTCTCCAAGAGTGCCGTCCGGTAGTCACAGTATTTACACAGGTACGGGTCCTCCTCATGCATCTTGGCATGCTGCAGCAGGAGTACATCAGTAGAGAAGGACTCTCGGCAGACTCTGCAGACATTGGCGGCTGTGGGTTTGTGCTTCAGGACCACATGCTGCTTCAAGTCAGAGAAGTACTTGCTGTTGAACTCGCACAGCTCACACTTGTAGAGGCCACTGCTATTGGCTCTCAGTAAAGGCCACTTCTGTTGAGCAGGGACATTCAGAGCTTGGCTCTTGTCCAGGATTCTGCACAGCTTGGCAGGGGGCTCCTCATCTACTTGGTCCTGAAGGCTTTCTGAGGACAGGTGTTCAGCCTCGACATCATAATCCTCAGAGACGGCATGCACCTCAGCAGCGATGGGTACATCTTCAGCTGTGCGCACTTCGATTGGGCTCTCCCCACGAAGCTGCTGGCCAGCTGACTCTGGAGAGTCACATTCCTCACAGATCTCAACATCTACTGATTTCTCTGAAGGAGAAAGATAAAATGGTAAGAAAAGCACAATGAGCCCCCTGGAAAATGCAAAAACATCAACTTTTCCTAACCTGTAGAAAAGGCAGCATGATCTAGGATCCTGAGCACAGGACTGGGAACCAGATGGTTCTGATTTCTGCTCCTTGCTTTAATCCCTTCAGTGAATTTAGGCAAGTCATTTGATGTCTCTGTATCAGAATCTTCATCTGGAAAAAGGAAATGGGATAAATAGCCATAATTTACATCAGAACAACATTCAAGGACTAATTTTCTTACAAAGGATTTAAAGCATTAAAGTAGCTACATCATGAAGATGCATTAACAGACATGAAAAGAGATTCACATTCTCTCTCTCCCTCTCTGTTCTACCTTTCCACTCTCCCTCCATAAAAAAGGTGCTGAATTGCATTGTTTTCCATGGTACACAGGGATGCTCTAATCAATCCATGAGCATGGGGCACATCTTTACTCTCCGGAGAGCCCCCAAATTTTGAGGCTGGAATAGGTTATAGCCATCCAAATTAGAACAGTAGGACATAAAGAATGTGAAGCAGGCCTGGGGAGGAAGGCCTGCCTCAACAAGCTCTGTCTGAGTGGCCTCGAGGAAGTCACTATGAACCTCTCAGAGCTCCCGGGAAGTTCTTCACAATCCCACGCTGCAGAGAAGTGGCAGCCTTCTATAAGATGAGTGGATCTCCTCACTGTATTCCTACTAATGAAGTCACAGGTGCAGACTCAGGGAAGTGGCACAGCGTACCAGAAAGACTATGGGTCTGTGAATGATATAAGCCTGGGTTCTAGTCCCTGTTGTGAAGCTACCTTTTTATGTTGTTGCTGTTCAGTCCTTTCAGTCATGTCTGACTCTTTATGACCTCATTTGGGGTTTTCTTGGCAAAGATACTGGAATGGCTCACCACTTCCATCTCCAATTTATTTTACAGAAGAGGAAACTGAGGTAAACAGGGTTAATTGACTTGCCCAGGGTCACACAGTTAGTGCCTGAGGTCAGATTTGAATTTAGGAAGACAAATCTTCCTGCCTCCAGGCCCAGCATGCTATCCATTGAGCCACCTAGCTGCCCATACCTTTTTAAAGTAACCAGAGCCAAATCCCTAAACCTCAGTGACCTTCAGTTTCCTTATCTGTAAAATGAGTGTGGGGCACACTGGATCTTTCAAGTTCCGTCCTGATCTAAAACTCTCCAGATCTACAGATAGAAATGGGCGACTGTACTGCAGAACTGTTCTTCTTTTCTGCTGAAGTTTCAACAGTGAATTGGGAAGGAGAAGGGAACCACTCAAGACCATTAAGGCCATGCTCTGAGAGGGTTGAATGACTCCCTCACTCTGTGCTCTATATTCTCATTGTTTCTTCAGCCTAACAAAATGAAGCTAGAAGCTGAGAGGGTAGGAGTAGGAGAACCAGAGGAACTAAGGGTAAGTAATTCACCATAACCCACATCCACTCTCTGGGTCTTTGCCATTCAATCACCGGGCAACTGGTCAAGGGGTCAGGTAAGATCTGTATGTACATATTAAAGATAAATTTTTAAAATTTCAATTCTTTTGAATGATTTCAGGCACTACTGTCATTCACATTTTCAAGTCAAGTGAGAGAAATATTTACATGGGTTTTAAATAAATATATTTCAGCTAAAATATACTTCAAATATTTACCTTTGTTCTCAAAATATTTTAAATCTGGCTGTCTCATAGAACAGACGCTATAACAATGATCAGAGAAAATTCCATTGAATCCATCTGCAATTTTGGTTATTCCAGTAGAATCTGAATACAAACAAAAATGATGTATCCATGTTACATCTATGCCAAGTAATCTGTAAACTTCAAAAAACATTACTATTTTCTTTAGATATCTGTTTAGCTCCACAACTCTAGTATTTCTAATCAAAGTTCATATAGGGAATTGGAAAAAATTAGTAAAATACCATTAAGATATATTTACCTTTTACTTGGATCTGCTGCCCATAAATGTACCAGAGAATGCTTTGCTCCTACATGAATTCACTACAAAAAAGACCTGAACTCCCTCAGAGCTTCCTTAAGTTCTCTGCTTACATGGTTAGGGATCACCCTGAGCATCATCAGCTCAGTGACAGAGGGCTCTTTGAGGCCTCTCAGTTCTGACCAGAGTGCTTAGGGGATGTGGAAACAACAGGAAGAGCCATATTGCTCCAGTGATAAAGAACTCTGGGGTTATTCAGGTTCAACTGACTGGCCTGGGTCTATTACAAACAGCAATATGTGAAGAAAAGAATTAGGTATGCCGCTGTCTACACACCAAACAGATCAAATCACCCTGGCCATTATGTCACCCCCTGCTGATGCAGTACGGGACCAAATTAAACCACAGGAGCCAAAATTACATCATCATCAAAAGAGTTTAGGTTTTTAAAATAACTGACACAGGACTGTGTTATCTCTTAGGATGCAATAAAAGTATTTAATTTGCAAAATACATTCTATTGAAAAGAAACACTGACCTGCAAAAGAATACACATACACACGAAATAGATGAACAACATATTGTATGATTTAGGCTATAAACACTTAGATAAATAACATAAATTGTCTTTGCATTTCAACCTTTACATAACAACATTTATCTAATTTCAACAGAGCCCGGGATAAGATTTCATAGGAAAATTGCATTAATTCATAAATAAATTTTAAAATAAACAAATTACATATTGACCTGAATAACGAGAAGGGTGTAGAGTCTTCCTTTTTCTTTTTTTAGGATGTTCATTCATATCTTTTCAATCTAAAAGTAAATAAAATAATTTAATTGAAACAGGGAATTGGTGAAAACCAGCTAATGTTGAAACAAAGTTTTTTTTGCTATCATGCAATTTTAAAGAAAGGAAACAAGAAACTTAGAAACTGTGGGCCAACTGATAACCTACTTCATAAAAGAAGAATATTAAAATTTTCTGCTTATATTTCCTATTTATTTTCCAAATAGCGAATCAGGATATCGGATGCAGTTTTATTTCTTAGTTTGGGTGGGAAATGCTCTCTCACTCTATATACATATACATATACGTTAAAACTACTTCTGACAGCTACAAAATATTATATCAAGCTGTTTATCTGTTATAAAGAGTACTTTTAATTCATTAAAAACCTCAAACTCAATAACAATTACAAATTTAAAAAAAAACCCTAAGCCTACGATGATGCATTAGTTATTACGCAGAGAATTCCATGGATATAGCTCATAAAATCTGGAATTTTTACTGCAGACTCCAAACGCATCTAAGATTTCCCTCAAAATGACTAGAACTAGAGGGAATACAAAGTTGTTCTAAAGAAAATTCCTTTGCTCAACTATGAAGTCATATTCAGCATTCCACTGGTGATCCAGGCAGTCCATGTGGAAACCATTCAATGCTAGGACTATCGATAAGAAAACATGACGTTTACCAAAACTGCTGTAAAAAGGATGAATTCCTTTCCAACTAACTTACTTGGTATAATTCTTAATAATGGAATCTGGAAGAACAACAAAGGAATGCTATGTTATAATATTTCCACAAGTAGGGAAAATACCTGTAAACAAAAAAAACAACAAATAGGTCAGGAAACCAGAAGACCATCACAGACCTCCAGAATATGTGCATCTATAGCAAAAACAGATAGAAGTTTCCAAGATATGAAAATACCATCAGAATCCCAAACCAGGTTGCCTGAAACACCCAAATGATTAGAAGAAAAGTCAAATAAGAATTTTTATTTGAGGACTTAGTAGAGGGGGGTCTAGACTTATTGGTATGGTGGGTGGTAGAGCACTGGACTAGGAGTCAGGAAGACCTGGGTTTAAATCATGCCTCAGGCCTTCAGTAGTGGTGTGACTCTAGGCAAGTCACTTGACCTCTCCAGGCCGCGTGTTCATCATCTGTAAAACAAAGGAGTTGTTGGACTAAATGACCTCCAAGGTCCTGCCCAGTGTTAAATCTAGGAACCTGTGATCAAATCAGACATCTACATGCTCTCACACAACTTTTCTTGCTGCTTTCCAACTGTCCCCTCACCTAGAACTATACTTCCATTTCATTCCCCTCACTCTCAACACTCAACCTCCTGAGGCCCTGTGAAGGTATATAGCTTATTAGGCCATACACATATCAGCACAAGCGGAAGAAACAACGCAGAGGTGACCACAATCATTCTGAAATCATGGCTCACTGCACTCCTGCCTGTTTATCTGACTATCACGAGGTGACTTCTGAAGCCGAAAGAACCTGACCACCTGACTGACTGGATTGTCACGAACAACCTCCTGGAGCAGAAAACAGGGCTTCTCATTTTGGATCAGACTAAATCCATGTTTTATCCCTGCTGCACGTGGCAGATAGATGGGCTTTTCTTCTGTGGTTTAAAGAGGGCAGTCACATCACTTTACAACTTAAACTATGTATTTCTACACATACTGACTTTGAGGTTAGGGACAATTTTTCACACCACCTTTGTATCCCCAGCACCTAGCCTCATGCAGCAGCCCCAATTTAGGTGCCCAAGAGCAGGTAATTAATATGCTCATTCAACTGAGTGAAAGAGATAAGCAACGCAACCATTCCAATAAGAGAGGCTTTCCATTCAGGGCACAGATACAAAGGCATACTAATACTCCTTTACTTAATCCAACTCAAAAAACATTTGTTAGACTCCTACAATATGTGAGGAATTGGAGATATTAAAACAAAGATGAAAAACAATCACTGTCCTCAAGGAGCTAACATTGTAGGAGTGAGTAAAACTAAAAATACCATGTGACATGAGGAAGGCAATTAGGGAAGACTTCCCTAGGTCAGTTAAATTGGAATCAAAACCAGAGGCACAAAGGAAGCTAAGGATTCTAATGAATGAATGGATTCTAAGAGATTACATTCTAAATATTCAGGAGAGCCTGTGCAAAGGCAGAGCAGGGCAGGGAAGGTTGAGTCTGGAAAATAAACAAATGGGCCATTTGGAGAGAAGAGCAGAGAGGGCTTATGGGAAGGAATTGGAAATAATCAGTCTGGAAAGGCAATAGAGTCAGGCTGTAGATGGCAATAGAGAGACACTGAGGATCCTTAGGGGAACAACGTGGCTAGACCTGTGTTTTAGGAAAATTCTCTGTGTGTGACAGATTAGGGAAGGGAAAGAATGGAAGTAGAGGAGCAATGATTTCACAGACTCCTTTGGAAGACCCAGTGAACTGGGATGACCATCAGAACTAAAGTGGAGGTGGGGCAGATTGAGAAAGGGGATGGATTTAAGAGATGCTGGAGGCAGAACTGATGAGGGAGAGAGGTGAGGAGAGGGGAGGGAGAGAAAACGGGGAAGAGAGCAAAGGAGGGACAGACACAGACTCATCGCAGTGGTTAATAATGTGTCCATTCCCAGTGACCAAAAACTTGTAGTTCAGCCCTGATCCCTGAACTCACTTATACTTTGTTATTGTTTAGTTGTTTTCAGTTGTGTCTGACCCTTCATGACCCCAGCTGGGTTTTTTTGGCAGAGATACTAGAGTGGTTTGCCATGTTCTTCCCCAGCTCATTTGACAGATGAGGAAACTGAGGCAAAGAGGTTTAAATGACTTGCCCAGGAGCCTACTGCTAGGAAAGTATATGAGGCTGGAACTCAGGTCTTCCTGACTTCAGGCCCAGCATTCTATCTGCAGCACCTAGCTGCCCCTTTAATTCAGTTCAATCTTATCATCCATAGTTAAGACTTTCCTAACTATACCTACTCACCTTCCATGATCTCTAACTCATCTCAACTAATCCTAAAACAGTCATACATCCTTCAGTTAAGTTCAACATTTACTAAGTACTTACTATGTGTAAGTTCCTATGTTACTATTGTCAAGCTACTCAGATATTTTATTGCTATTTAACTTGTGTTTGTATTCTTTAACTAAACTGTAAGCACTTGATACAAAGATACAACCGACTTTTTTTGTATCTCAGACCTCGGCACAGAGTTGGGCACATTGTAAACGCTTTTTATATGAAACCGCCAACGTGATACATTCCTACCACAGCTCTTCCCACGTCACTCCCCAGTTCAATTAAGTTCCAGTGGCTTCCTACTGACTTTAGGACCAAACATGAACTCTAGCATTTGAAGTCTTCTGAGACTTGGCTTTGACCTTGCCAGCCTCATCACCTATTATCCACCTCTGAATATTAGGTGTTTCAACCCAATTACCAGCTTCTTGTTGTACTCATGGCATTGTTGGGTCCCCTCTCCATGCCTTTACACAGGCCTCTCTCCATGCCTAGAATGTACTCCTTCCCAACCCCTACAATCCTAGTTTCTCTTCTCTGTGGGAGGCTCTTCCCAATGGCTCAGGCTGCTAATGTTACTCCTGCCCACAAAGTACCTCTCATTTTCTTTGTCTACATCATATGTGCTCTTTCAACAGAAATTTTCAACAGAATATTGGCTCTTTCAACATAATGCGTATAAGCTTCTGGAAGTCAGACTTTTGTTCTGTCTTGGTATATCAACAGTAACAATAACAGCACTTACAGCTATCTCTTCAACATCGAGGAGCTGAGGTACAACATCTCCTCTTCCACCATCTGGAAAATCTGTGTAAAAGTTTTTGGCCTTCTCTCCAAACCAAGGAAGAAGCCTGAATTGTTATGATATTAAAAGGCAAAATATGCTCATATTATATAATACTATACAAATATTTTATGTATTTCTGAGTTTCTAAATTTTTCCTGTGTTTTTTGCTGGCCTTCACATGTCATCTGTGGCTTCCACAAAACTCCCCCCAAATGCCCATTTAATTTCTTATGCTAACCCAAAATATAGCAAAACCTTGAGGAGGAAAGTCTTGATATGGAAGGAATAACTGTATAGAGCACTTTCAGGTTTACAAAGCAGTGTTACTATACTTTTCTCCTATCACTTAGTACAGCACTGAATCCAAAGGTAATGAGTTTTTTAAACTAGATTTGGAGGCAGAAGACCTGAGTTATAATCCTAGCACCATCATTTGCCATCAGTGTAACTTCCGGCAAATCACAAGCTCCTTAACCTCAAAAGAGGGTGAGGTCCTTTCTAGCTCCATTGCATGTAGCATCCATGGCAAAATGACAAAGCCCAGGAAAAGATTTGGATTCCGGGAAGCTGGGATCAAATCTCAGCTCTCACATGATATAATCTTGGGCAAGTGATAACCTGTGAGCACTACCATTTTGTCTTCAAAATGTGGATAATGACATTTGGACTACTTGCCCTATAGAAGATTGTAAAGGAAAGAGCTTTGTAAACCTTAAAGTATTACAGAAATGGGTATTTTTTTAAAATCATAGTTATTAAAAACAAAGTGAAACCCAGTGTTCTGAGCCAGGAGTATGGAAGGGCAGGGGACCAAATGCTCAATAAAGAGATGATTTCTAAATTTGATGGCTAGCAGGCATCTTCTACACTCTAGCCAAATTAGGTCCCTTGTCAAGGAGACCATTAAGGGCTTACCTTCTGAACACCCTGTATAGGATGTTTCCCTCTATTTCAGTCCTGCACAACCTATGGCCCACCAAAGGATTTCAGGCAATCTGAGGAAAATGTAGCTGTTTTCCTCTATATTTTTCGAGGATATCTGAAATCCTTTGGTGGGCCACAGGCTTTGCAGGTCTGTTCTCCTGAAAGATGAGTTCACTGAGGGCTCTTTCTCTCTCTTTTTTTTTTTTTGTATTTTTTCTATTTGTATCCACAATGTAAGTGCTTAATATAACTTTTTCATTTGTTGATTCATTCTCATCAGTCAGTTATGCGGTTTCCAACAATACTGTCAATGTTCACCCATATAAACCTTTTTTGCACCACTGTGGTGAGGAGCATCCAACATCATCCTAGAAGGCATTTCTAGGTCATTGTGTGACCTAGAAGTGATGGCTCATCACTCCATCAGCATAGGCAATGGAGGTCATGCCCACATAAGCCAGTGTGACAATGTCTGAATGGATCCCATACAGAGTGGGACAAGGAGGAGGGAGAAGGGAATGGATCAAGAGGCAACACAATCACTAAGAATTAGGTCAGAGGCAAGTTTCCTTTCCAGATCTGTCCCTTTGTACTAGAGGACAGAAAGAAGTAGGGAAGACGCACCAACCAACAAAGATCCTAAAACTTAGAGGCAGAAAGGTCCTCAGAGATCATCTCGGGCAAACAGCTCATTTTACAAATGATGAAACTGAGACTCAAAAAGGGTAAGTAGATAGCCCTTTCTGGTTTCTTAATCCTCAAACTGACATCACTAACTGCATGTAACAGGCATTTATCTCCCAATATCCCATGAATATCTCCATGTAAAAACCTTCCAGAGAGAATTTATTAACTTCCTCAATAAACTTAGCTTTCCTCCAAACTTCCCTATTTCTGCTGAGGGCATCAACACTCTTACAGCATCCAGGTTCACAGCTGTGACTCTTCCAGCTCCTTCCCACATCCCATGAGATGCCAAGTCTCGTCAATTCCACCTTCACAGTACCATTCACAGGGCCACCATCATAGCTCAGGCCATTCTCTGCCCACAGCTGCCTATGGGGCTTCT
The DNA here is from genome assembly GCA_028658325.1 of Potorous gilbertii. Classification (NCBI taxonomy): domain Eukaryota; kingdom Metazoa; phylum Chordata; class Mammalia; order Diprotodontia; family Potoroidae; genus Potorous; species Potorous gilbertii. The sequence continues at coordinate 517,155,422 of CM053771.1, read as the reverse complement.
GCTTCTAGTCTCTCTCCTTCTCCTATTCATCCTCTACATGGTGGCAAGGTAACTTTTTGATTGTTTTATTTTTAGGAACACTATTAAAGCCCAGACCTGGCCAACCCACTCCCCTATTTACGAACCCCAAGAGATGAAATACAAACTCCATCATTTACCTGTAAAGACTCAGAAAATCAGGCTTCAACCTACCTTTGGAGACTCTTTTTTTAAATCACACCTCACTTTAAACTCTCTCCACTAAAGCTAGAGTGGCTGACATGGTATTTGAGAAATTCAGTACTCCCTTTCCTGCCTGCATGCCTTTGGGTCAGCCTGGCCCCAATCCATGGGCTGCTCTCTCTCCCTCCTCACCTCTGTTCTTAAAATCCTTAACTTTCATCAAGGTTCTGCTTGCTGTGAGAAGTCTTTCCTGATGCCCCTGTGAGTTTCATCCCATTCCTCAGAGTTATTGTATTTATTTCAATGTTGCATCTCCCCCTTACAGCCTCCCACCCTCCCCTCATGAAGGATGGACCTGGCTTATTTTTTTATCCCTAATGTTTTAGCACAGTTCCCTCCCAACACATAGGATGGAGATGGCATCAAATCTCTGATTTCATTGGTGTAGGGAACTCTAGATAGTAAGATTCCCTCTACAACTGCCTATCAGTAGCTTCTCTGCAATTGTCCAGGAGAACCCTGGGACACAGTAGGTATTTGTCAGAGGCAGAACTTGAATCCATGTCTTTTTGACTCCAAACTTGGCTCTTTTACCTCCTATTCTATGAGGTCTCAAAACCTTGCATACAGTAGATACTTAGTAAGTGTTTGAACTGAACTGCTACTGAATTGCCCAAGACCACACAGTAGTAAGTAGCAAGCTGGAATTTAAAGGCAACATTGAGTCAAAATGTCAAGCTGTAGCCATCATATTATCTGCATCCCCTGATGAGAGAATCATGGATCCCAAACCAGGCTCTGACAACCACTACCTTAGCTACCCTGGTAGAAGAAGACTCATTTCACTTTCCTGAATCTCAACCTCCCCATCAGTAAAATGACCAACACTTGAAGTATCCATCTCACTGGGGTAGTGGAAAGCTTTTTTAATGTTATAGCGCCACAGAAATATGTGTCTAGCAACCCCTTATACTTAGAAACATTTCAATTTGCCATTATCATTATAAAATGAAGTTTTGTGTTTTACCCCCCAAATAAATAGATGAAAGGCCCACCCAACAGGTGACTTCATCCTGGCACTTGGCCATTATCACACAACCAACCCTTCATTGACTGCAATCATCTGACTTCAGAGATCATCTCAACCAACTTCCAAATCTACAAATGAGGAAACTGAGGCCCAGGGTTATTTAGGGCCCAGCTCAAAGTTCTTCAGTTATTAAGCAGAGGGTATCTTAAGGATGAAGACTGCCTGCCCTGTGGGTTGTGCAGAGCGCCCGGCTCAGAGCAGGTGCTATTGAAGTTGGGTAGGGCACACTCCACCAAGGCCCCAAGATGCTGCCTGCATCGGGCTCACCACCAACGCTGTCCAAATGCAGCAATGACAGGAGCTCACATTTACATCAGGTTTGCACACTTACAAACAGCTGCACACATAGGATCAGGCAGGGCAGGAAGCACCTATCACAAATCACCAAGTCCAGCTCTACTTTTATTTTGAAGTCCATCCCATATTTTATATTCTCCCAAACAGGGAAGAGAAGACAACTCTGCGATGCTTCTGAAGCAAAGGCTCATTGCTGCCTCAGACCTGCCCTGTCTGAATGCCCATAAGCGCCATACTGCCAGATAGGTCAGGACGTGGCTTGGGAGGCTTCCTAAGTTCATCCTCTGGACAGTGAGGCTGCTTTTCCTCTGACAAGCAGCAGGATCCCAATTCAGAAACTCCTTAACTTTCACACTCATTACGTTGCCTCCAGGGCCCCAAATGTCTATTTTCTTCTTGGCTAACCTCTTCTTTTTGGTGTTACTTCCAGAGAATGTTGGGGGGGTGGGGAGGAGAGCAATAAAATATTTATTTAGCACCTGCTGTGTGCCAGACACTGTGCTAAACAATTTCCAACTGATCCTCACAACAACCCTGGCAAACAGATTATTGCTACTCTCACTTTACAGTGGAGGAAACTAAGGCAGACAAGTTAAGTGATTTGCCTGGGGTCACACAGTTAATGTCAGAGCAGAAAGGACTCTTCCCAAAGTTCCACATGACAGTAAGTGGCTCTATGGGAGACTACTTACAATGATGGGTCCCCCGGTCTCATCTCTCCCCATTCTAATCCACTCTCTATTCAACTGTCAAAGTGATCTTCCTAAGGCATATTCCATATAATCAAAATGTTAACCTCTAATGGCTCCCTAGTATTTCCAAGTTAAAATATCAATTCCTCTGTTTGGTATTTAAAACCATAAGTGACCTGCTCACCTTCTAGGGCTTACTCCCCTCCACACATTCTAGGATCTAGCGACCCTGGCCTACTTTTCCTTCTTCATAGAACATCTATCTGCTGATTCCATGCCTTTGCACTTGCTGTTCCTCATGCTGGGAGTGCTCTCCTTTTCTCATTTCCACCTCCCAGGTTCTCTGTTCTTCGTTAGAGACAGCTCACAACCCACCTTAAAGCAGAGGCCTTTGCAAATCCTCTTCCGGGCGCCTTTCCTGGGAGATTAACTTGCATTTACATTGTATCTATCTCCTAGATACAAAGTTATTTCGCAGCCCTCTCCCCATAGATACTTAAGTTCCTAGAGGGAAGGGACTGGCTTTCTTATTTTTGGTCTTTCATTTTTCTTTGCTTTCTAAGTCTGGTGCTCTCGAGCTGTCACACATGAAGCACCACTTAGGAAACGCTTGTGGCCAAATCACTGTCCAAACCTCGAGGCCATGAGTGGGGCAGGGCCAGGCCTCTCGGCTCAGTCTAAAGCACGTCCCACCGAGTGGATGGGGGAGATGGGGATGAGGACAGCGATGATGGCAATACTAACAACCATCAGTGCAGTCTGCACTAGGTTACGAGGTTTGTGGGGCACTCTCCCCATACAGGAGGCAGCCCCGGGGCCTTGGAGTCAAAGAACCTGGCCTCCAAAATTGCTTCCACTGCAAGCGATCTTTGCTACCTGGGGCAAATGGCCTACTACCATTATTAATAACACCAACAACTGCTAACGCTCGGGGCTTTAAGGCTCGCAAAACAGTTTAGAGGGAACGTGACAGGACCGCAGCGTCAGCCCTACTCCCCCTCACTCCCCATTATCCAGTAAATGCTACCTAGGAAGAAACTGAGGTTGAGGTCGGGTGATTGACTTACCCAGGGCCACGCTGCTAGGCAGTTAAGTATTAGCGTGTCCCCCATTCTACAGACAAGGAAACCGAGGCCCTGGGCAGTTCGGGGGATAGCCCGGGGTCAACACAGCTAGTCAGAGGCTGGGGCTGGGCCTGAATTCGGGTCTCTCTGAGCCCAGGCCCGGCGCCCTCGGCCACTCACGGCCTCACCCGGGTGACTCGGTTTGCCCATCCGTACAATGGGCGCGGGCGTGCTGCGTGCCCACTCCACGGATGGAGCCACTGAGGCCCCGCAGGCAGGGACCGCGCGGCGTGTCGCAGCGTAGCCCGGGCCGCCTCGGACACGCCGGGAGGAGGCCACGCGCTGAGCCCGCCCGCCAGCCGCGGGGAGGGCGTCACGCCGCGCCACGCCACGCCGCCCGCCCGCGCAGGCCCCAGCCCTCGCCCCGGGCGCCGCCCGCGCAGGCCCCGGCCCGCCCTGGCCCCGCGTCCGCCCTAGACCTCCCCCGGCCCGGCCCCGCCGCTGCCCGCACTCACCACCTGGCTCCGCGCCTGCGCCGTGAGCCTCCGGAGACGGGGCGGGGGAGGGGCTGCCGGGAGGGGGGGCGCGCGGCGACCGCACGCACACCCGGCCAGGGAGCGACCACCAGCCTCCAGCCCCAGCGCAGGCGGCGGCCGCCGCGCGCCCCCTGCCGGACCCTCCGTGCCGCTGCGCCGCCCGTGCCCCGCCCCCTCCAAGGGAGGGGCCGAGCAGCCCGCCCGCGCTCCGGTCCCCGGCCACGTGGGACAGCTCCGGCCAGGACCCCTCCCCCTTCCCGCCCTCCCCCCCACACCCCGCCCGCCTCAGCGGGCGCCGGAGTCCGGAGGCGGTGAACGGCCAGCGCGGAGCTGACCCCTTACCTGACTCGGAGGCCTGGAATCTGAGCCCTCGGCCCGAGGGATGGACTGGAAAGGTGCGAGCTTGGGTGGGTGGGTGGATGGATGGTGGGTCAGCGAACCGACCAAAGGGGTAGACAGTACTGATACTAATTACGGACAGCTCCTCTTTCTGTAACGTTTTAAATCTGCAAAACAGTTATGAGTCAGAAGGACTTGTTTCTTCTCCTGCTATTACTAAGCTAGTATTTATGTAGTACCTACTCTGTGCTAAACATCTCATTAGATCCTCACAACACCCCTGAGAGCTAGATGCTAATATAATCCCCATATTACAGTTGGGGAAACTGAAGCAGACAGAAGTTCAGTGACTTGCCCAAGATCACACAGGTTAAGTATCTCAGGATGTATTTGAAATCTGGTCTTCCTGACTTCAAATCCCACTCATCTATTGGGCCACAGTAGCTGCTAGTGAGTTCTACCTACTACCTGTTGACGTCTAGGGGAAGTCACTTAACATGATGATAAAGATAAGTTTTCATATAATGCATTAAGATTTACAAAAAGCTTCCATATATGACCCTCACAACTGCCTTGAGAAATGGGTAATATTGTTCATTCCCATTTTGCAGATGAGGAAACTGACTTGCCTAGGGTCACACAGTCGGTGGCCAAAGAAGGTTGGCCCTCAGGTCTTCCCGATTCTAAGTCCAGCATTCTATCCATTGCATTACATAGCTACCTCCTCTAGTTCAACTCGTACTTGAACAAGTATCTTGTACAACATCCTCAAGAAGTAGTCATCCAGCCTTTTCCTGATGCTTTCTAGTGAGGGGGAACTCCCCACCTCACCAATAAGATGACATATGGGCAGCATTAATCTTTAGGAAGCTTTTCTGACCTCTGGAACATCTTCTTATCAATCAACAAGTATTTATTCAGTGCTTACCATATGCCATTCATTGTGCTAGAGCTGGAAATATAAGGAAAGACAAAAACAATCCCTCAAGGAGCTTACCTTCTAAAGAGAGAATGTAAATAACTATATACTACATATGTGTGTATGTGCGTATATATGTACATATGTAAGTTTCAGAGGCAAATTAACATTTTAATTTAGAAACTCATTATATTTTTGAAAAGGTGGGAAAATTTCTTCTGGACGTCTATGGAACAGGACCTATCACTCCTACAATTGTTCCACATGAGCATCTTCCAGGTATTTGAAAGCTGATCTCCTGACCCAATCTTTCCTTCTCCGGGCTATCCAATTCCTTTCTTTTATTATCTTCCTTCTATGGCATGATTTCTAATTCATTCTTCATTCCAGCAAAACTCCTTTGGACAAGTGCAAGTTTTTGGGTTTTTTTTTTTAATTAGAGGACCTATAATTTTATTGGCATAGGAACTGTGGGATAAGAACACTCCCTCTTGCATTTATGGTTTTAGACTTGCCTGGGCCACTGGAAAGTTAAGTGACTTGACTGGGACCACCCAGCCAGCATTCATTAGAGGAAAGATGTAAACCCAGATTTTCCTGACCTGGAAGTCAGTCTTCTAGTCCCCATTCTGCTGCTTCAAAAGGCATCAATGTCTCTATTAAATGTGACCCCCAGAAGGACAGCATTTAGGTGTGGTCTGGCAGACAGTACTAGGCTGACGGCCTTCCCTTTCTAGACACTATACTTCTCTATGGAGTGTCAGATCTCCTTAGCTTTTTCTTTCACCATAGGGTCATGAGATTAAAAATTGGAAGGAACTTCAGAATTCATCCAATAACTAAATGTGGCCCTCTAGGCTGTCAAGTGTAGCCCTTTGACTGAATCCAAACTTCATAGAACAAATCCCCTTAATAAAAGGATTTGTTTTGTAAAACTTGGACTCAGTCAAAAGGATGCACCCAAGGACCTAGGCAGGCCACATGTGGCCTTGGGGGTCACAGGATTCCCCCTGCCCCCATTCTAGTCCCTCACTGTACAGAAATGAGGCTCAGAGGGAGAAATTGTTGCTTAAGGATGGGCAGAGTCCCAATTCGAGATCCAAACCTTGGAATTCTGATCAAATTCAGTGCCCTTTCCATTGCAAAATTCCACCTCTTGTTTTCTATCATGCTCTTTTACTTCTTAGGAATAAAGAAAGGGAAGAGGGAGCAGTTGTTTATTCAGATACATGTTGAAGAAAGTACCTTGGAGAGGACCAGGTCATATCAAAGTAGGGCAAGAATATTCATGCCCAAATTTGGCCCGACCTCTTCCAGGCCTTCTTTCTTGTAAAATCTCCAAGGGCCTTAGCAGCAGTGGAAGACATGCAAGGTGACTTAGTGTCCCATGTTTCATTACAGCTAGGCCTGCCTCACTCAGGGCTATCCCCAGAGGGGTCAAAAACACTCCTGGTGTTCAGTATTTCAACAGAATATGCATAAATCACGTAAGATGGACTATAAAATGCTTACCCCATAAACGTCAGCAGACCTAATTTAAACAGCTTGAAAAAGGATCAACTTTAGGTTTGAAAGAAACATGAACAAATCACTAAAATTCTCTAGGTTTCAGGTTCAGTAGAGTGACAGGCTAGACTAAATGATCTCAGGTCTTTTTCAGCTCTAGATCTCAGATCAAGATCCTTTATTTCTGTGAAGTCATGACTGTTCTAGATATGACTACTGGAAACATTTGGGTACTGAGTTGGTCAGGAGAGCCTTGTTCTAAGCACTTCTAGGTCTTCTCTCTATCAATAAAACTCGGGCAAATCAATTTCTGTGTTGTCTGTGGCCCTGTTTCCTCATCTATAAAAAGAGAAATTTGAACCTGATGATGTTAAAGGTCCCTTCTAGTCTTAAGCATCCTGTGGTTCTCTTTTTACATTTAGGATCAATTCAACAGCAAGGAGTCATCAGGTGTTAATCAGATTAGGTATCATTGACCTCTTCTGAAACTGACCATAAGGTCTGATGTTTACATGGGGCTTTAAGGCTATCAAAACTCTTGGCATCCATCATCTTGTCTGAGCCTCTTTAACAGCTCTCTGCTGTTATAATCCCCATTTATGTTGAGGAGGAAACATGCAGAGAGGTAAACTGATCCAGAGTGACATAAACGACTGGTTAATATTAGAAGATGGGCTTGACCTTGGAACTTTTGGGCTCAACTTTGGGCTCAAGTCTAGCCATGGATTCACGTTCCACAGCACCCATAGTACTAAAGAAAGTATAGCATCTCTTTTAGGAAGAAAAAAAGTGTTTACTTCTAACCTAATAACCACAAGGGGGTGGAATAGGATCACTATATCATGTTTTTGCTTCCCAGTAAATCTGTAAATGTGACTTTCTGTGTACTCTGTAGGACAGAGTCTGTAGGACACATTCTTGACCACTTTGTAATATGTGGAAATCAACTTTTTTTTTAAAAAACCATTATGCTAAATGAAAGATCTCTTTTAATAAAAAGGAAAAATCATAAAAGTTTAATGGCCTCATACAATATCCCTAAATTAGAAAGTACTCAGTGTCATGTCAGCTGGGCTTAGTTTTCTAATTTCAGGAAAGGCAAATCCAGAACCCCAGCTCTAAGTTAATATGGATGGGGGAGGAGGGTCAATCTTGAAAACTTGCTAATAAGAGACAATAGTTAGTTGTGCACTTACCCACAGTTCCTCTGGGAACATCAGAATTTCCAGTCTCCTTCATAAAAGCAAAAGGGCTCTAAGCTCCCTGTAAGCACCCAGGGTAACAAGATATCACATACAGTACAGACATATCTCAGAATATAGTCATTATCTTGTCCCAACAAAAACCACAAAGAACTTGCCTCTAAGCTTATAAACAGTCAAGACAATTCTTCTTCCTCTCTCCTCTCCATTGGGCCTCCATCATACCAACACAGTGTTCCAAATTTAAATATTACTCTACATGGGCCTCCTCTGGCTCCCTAACAAGGGGAAAGACCTAACTGTTGCCAGGGAGTCCGGTGGATCCTCCCTTCTCTTGGAACCTTCAGAGTCCACATGACTCACAGTACAACAAAGGATAGATCCAGGTTGATGCTCCACATTGTACCCCTCTGCCATGATGATCCTTCTGTCAACAGCCCTTTTTCTCCTGGAGGAGGGGTACATTAATGCAATGGCCTCCCCAAGATCCTGAGGTATCTATAGCCTCAGTTTTGTCTGCATTTCTTTTCCTTCCCCCTCTTTTGTCCTGCTGTTTTTTATAAGACCAAGGCATGTAGATACTGAGGCTCTAGTGTGGACTTTTAATGATTAAGCCAGTAAACCATGTGCCATTCATTGTGCTGGGTGCTAGAGTGCAAAGATGAAAGCAAAGCAATCATGCCCTAAGGAGTAGACATTCTAATGAGACAACATGTGCATCTATAGATGTATACCAAACACACATCTGTGCTAGGCCTAGGGGGTTGGAGTACTGGGTCCTCTATCTCTCCAGGAGTAGGGAACCTGGGGTTTTCTAGGTCCTTGGGTGTGGCCTTTTGACTGAGTCCAAGTTTTACAGAACAAATTCTTTTATTAAGGGGATCTGACGACCATAGTGTGCAAGAGTTTTTTCTGGTAGACTTGTAACTTTGTAATAACACAAGAACTTACTGGAAAAAAA
>CM053771.1:517125424-517146154 GCA_028658325.1 Potorous gilbertii | reverse complement strand
GAGGGCAAATTGGTGATAGGGGAAATTAGAATGCTGGGTGTATTGGGGTGGGGGAAGGGACAAATGGGGAGAAAATTTGAAACCCAAAATTTTGTGAAAATGAATGTAAAAAGTTAAATAAATAAATTTATATTAAAAATAAAATAAAAATGTGATTTAAGAGTGCGAAGGGATTGTAATGGAAGATGTGAAAAGAGTAGTCAGAAGAAGGTAAATTACATCATGGGAAGAGGCACAAAAATATATTACAGCAAAGGGAAAGAGGGGAGGGAGATGAGCATTGTTTGAGAGTTACTCTCATCTAATTGGGTTCAAGGAGGGAACAACAAACTCAGTTCAGTCTAGAAACACAACTAGTTCTATAGGCAGTAGGAGGGAAAGGGGGAGAGAAAGAGGGAAGAAGTAGTAAGGGAAAAGGGGATTTAAAAGGAGGGGGGCTGAAAGAAGGGAGGAAAGATTGAGGGAGGTGATGGTCAAAAATTAAAACTTATGGAGGGGAAGGGAAAACGGAAAACTAAAAGCATAAACGAGGGGCAAGGGGATAGAGGGAAAGACATTGATAGTTATCATAACTGTGAATGTGAATGGGATGAACTCTCCCATAAAACATAGATGGATAGCAGAATGGATTAAAAGTCATAATCCAACAATATGTTGTTTACAAGAAACACATTTTAAATGGGGGCATATACACAGGGTAAAGATAAAAGGTGGGAACAGAATATATTGTGCTTCAACTGATGTAAAAAAAGCCGGGGTAGCAATCCTAATCTCAGACAAAGCAAAAGCAGAAATATGTCTAATCAAAAGAGATATGAAAGGAAACTATATCCTGCTAAAAGGAACCATAGACAACGAAGCAATTTCATTACTAAACATCTATTCTCCAAGTGGTAGGGGAGAAGGGAGAAATAGAAAACAGCATTAATAAATGATCTATGGGAGATCTGAGTCAAATGTACAACAATAGAAGTCATTTCCCAATTGATAAATGGTCAAAGGATATGAACAGGCAATTTTCAGAGGAAGAAATTAAAGATATCTATAATCATATGAAAAAATGCTCTAAATCACTTTTGATTAGAGAGATGCAATCAAAACAACTAACTCTGGAGTACCACATCACACTGATTAGATTGGCAAACATGACAGAACAGGAAAATGATAAATGTTGGAGAGGATGTGGGAGAGTTGGAACACTAATTCATTGCTGGTGGAGCTGTAAGCTCATACAACCACTCTGGAGAACAGTTTGGAATATGCCCAAAGGGCTACAAAAATGTGCATACCCTTTGACCCAGCAATAGCGCCTCTAGGACTGTATCCCCAAGAGAGCATAAAAATGGAAAAGGGTCTCACATGTACAAAAATATTTATAGCAGCACTCTTTGTGGTGGCCAAAAACTGGAAATCAAGGGAATGCCCATCAATGAAGGAATGACTGAACAAGTTGTGGTATATGAATATAATGGAATACCATTGTGCTATGAGAAACAATGAACAGGAAGACTGCAGAGAGGCCTGGAAAGACCTATATGAACTGATGCTGAGTGAAAGGGGCAGAACCAGGAGAACTTTGTACATAGCAACAACCACAGTGTGTGAGGAATTTTTCTGGTAGACTTAGTACTTCTTTGCAATGCAAGGATTTTAAAAATTTCCAATGGACTCTTGAGGCAAAATGCCTTCCACATCCAGAGAAAGAACTATGGAATTGGATCGCAGATAGAAGAGGACCCTTTTCTTTTGTATTTTGTTTTGTTTTATGGTTTCTCCCATTCATTGTAATTCTTCTATGCAACATGTATTTAATAGGAATGTGCGTGTAGAACCTATATAAGATTGTATGCCATCTCAGAGAGGGAGTGGGGAGGCTGGAGGAAAAATCTAAGATATATGGAAGTGATTGTCAACATTGAAAACAAATAAAATAATTTAATTTAATAAAAAGAGAAGAAACCCAGGTATATCTATAGCCACATGAAAAAACATGTTCCAGATTACTAATTGTGATACACAAATTTAAGCAGTTCTGAGTTTCTACCTGATGTGCATCTGATTGGCAAAGATGAGGAAGTAAGGAAAATGGCAATGAGGTGCTATGGAAAAACAGACACATTGATGCACTGGTAATAGACCATTCTGACAAGCAATTTAGAATTAGTCAATAGGCATTTATTAAGCACCTACTATATGGTAAGCACTTTATGAAGCACTAAGGATACAAAAGAAAGGTAAATGATAGTGCCCTTAAAGAGTTCACAACTTAATGGAGAAGATAACATGCAAAAAGCATGTACAAATAAGCTGTGGACAAGATGAATAGGAAATAATCAACAAGGAAAGGCCCTTGAATTAAGAGGGATAGAGAAAGGAATTGTACACAGTTAACTAAACAGTGTGTGTCCTTTGACCCAGCTCTACCACTGGTAGGCTTATACTCCAAAGAGATCAAAGAGAAAAAGGTCCTTTGAATCCAAAAACAATCACAGCAGTTCTCGTAAAGGTAAAAAGAAATAAAATAGAACTGGTAATTAAGAGATCGCCCATTAGTTGAAAATTACTGAACAAATTATATATGAATATGATGGAATACTGTTGTGCTCTAAGAAATGAGGACATAGGTGATTTCAGAGACATGAAAACACATTTGTGAAGTGATTCTGAGGGTAGTGAGCAGGGCTAGAGCAATTTGTGCAAAAATAACAATGCTGTAAACGTTGAAAGATATAGGAACTCTGACCAATACTGTGACCATCCAGTGCCAATGATAAAGCATGCTATCTACCTTCAGACAAAGATAATGGATTCAGGTCCAGAGGGAGGCTTTGTTTCTGTTTTTGGAACATGAGCAATGGAGTTATTTATTTTGTTTGAGCATGTGTAACATTGTTCAAAAGGAATTTGTTTTTCTTTTCCAATGGGGTAGCCTGTGGAAGAAGAGAAAATAGTTTTCTCTTCATTAAAAATATATAACTTAGATTTAAAAAATGTCCTGTGGGCATCTCAAATTCAGCACGTGCAAAAAACAAAACCAAAGAAATCTCATTATCTTTCTCTCTAAACCTGTTTGTATTTCTAAAGCATAGAATGGCCTCTTTTACTTATTAAAAAAAAAAGATCTGGGAGGGAATAACCTCAGGGTTTGTGGACAAAACAAAAACAATTACTATTTACATTCACTCTATCGAAATTTACATTCCTTTGGGGAAGGAAGGAAGGAAGGAAGGAAGGAAGGAAGGTACTACTACCACTACTACTCACAGAGGCCATGAGAGTACTGATTGGTTATCAGAGCAAGAAGAGAAGAGGAAGATGGTAGAAAACTGGTTTAAAATGAAGAATGATTGTTCCAAGTAGGACAGACTCAGTGGCTTATGGTCCATGGTGGTTTGGTTCACATAACGTGCAATGTTTGAACTTCTGTCAAGGCCAGTCAACCACTCCAAAGTACAAGTTGACCTCCCTACCAGGCAGAAGTGAGCAAGAACAGTTAATTCAGGTGGTATCTCAGAATGGGATTAGGGCTTGTGGGCCACACTTAGGAATGACTGGCTTCTTCCCAAGGATGGCATATATGTAACAAGGACTGGTGAGATTGTGTTTCCTTGCACCTGACCAATCTTTAAAGTCTCTTTCTTAAAGAGACTTTAAATCTTAATCATAGGATCTTAAATCTAGAGCTGGAAGCAGAGAAGGATATAAATTTAGGTAAGGTAGTCCCCTCCAAGAGTTTAAATTTGATTAGGGGATAAAATGTATTCACAGATGTTAACCTGAAAACTTGGTTAAGGAAAAGGCAACAGGCTAAATGCATACATTTTATGATTTAATTAATTAAACAATTCCCCAAAAAGACAACTGTTACATAGTGCTGTGGAGTCAGGATCAGAACTGGCTACCCAGTACAGAAATCTTGTGGCTTATATACATTTTGCCGTGAGAAAGGAGTTCTCTTAGATAAACACATTGTAAACAAAGTAGCGCCAGTTGGGTTTTATGATCCCAAGCTATGGGCATCTTTTTTCTGTAGCATGTCTCTGTGATTTAAGATAAGGAAAAAGTCCCATCACCCAGATGACAGATCCTGTCCTAAACAGGCCTTTGAAGTTGTGATATCTTAACAGAGTTGACAAAGCTGAAGCTGCAACCCAGGTCTTATCACGAAGATGCCAGAAGAAGGATCTGGTAAGGAAGTCCCATTTGCTTGCTTGACATCAAAAGGTGTCCTCTAAGTTAAACAAAGGGGACTATTAGGTCCAGGCTCTTCTTAATTCAAACTTTGACCCTTATTAAAGTCTGAAATTTATATTAAATATTATCACAGACAAGACAGGACAATCAAAACTGCCAAACCCTACCTCCTGCCCCAGTCAGCTCCCTTTGTATGTTGTTTTCTCAATAGAATTTGATCTCCTTGAGGTCAGGATAGTTTTTTTGTTTGCATTTGTATTACCAGAATTTAGCATAAGGCCTGACTTAATAAATACTTGTTCCTTCTTTCTTTCCAGAATTTAAGAAATTAGAGCACCTACACAGCACAGTGATAGAGTACCAGGCCTGAAGTTAGGAAAGCCTGAGTTCATGTCCAGCCTCAGACACGTACTAGCTGTGTGCCCCTAGCAAAGTCACAACCCAATTTGCCTCAGTTTTCTCATCTGTAAAATGAGCTGGAGAGGGAAATGGCAAACCACTCCAGCACCTCTACCAAGAAAACTCCGAATGGGGTCATGAAGAGTCTGACACAAATTAAAAAACAAACAACAGGGTTTACAGGAGACAAAGGGGAGGAGTAAGAGCATTTCAGACATGGGAGAGTATGAGAGTTGAAAGTCAGGAGATAAAATGTCTTATTTAGAGAATTCAAACAGAACTGCTTAGGTAGAGCTTTTGATGGGTTGTAATATACAACTAGTCTCCAATGGTAACTGTAGCTAGATTATGAATAGTTTAAAATGCCGAACAGAAGTTGTTTAACTTAGAGGAAATAGGGAACCACTCAAGTTAGTCAATTAGTAAGATGAAGTTGAGGTTCTAATGTAAGGAGGCAACCTTTTCCCAAAAGTGTCCTTGAGACTTGATGGAATGAGACATTTGTAGTAGGGAACATAACCCTGGGCTCACTCTCTTGACCTGTGAGAGACATATCTACTTACAGAGACAAGTTGGGGTTCCCAAAGGTGCTGATGACTGCTTTCCCAAAGGTTCTAGGTGTAACCACAAAGAGTTGGAGCTTTCAGTACTTAACCCACACTGTACTCCATATTATCAATTAGTTAGGGGGTGGAGCCAAGATAGGGGAGAAAAGATAGGGATTCCCCAGAGCTTTCCCAAATTTTCCTCTGAATAATTTTAAATAATGTCTCAAAACAAATTCTGGAGAGGCAGAACCCATAAAAGGATGGGGTAAAATAATTTTTCAGCCCAAGACAATGTAGAAGGTTGGAAAGAAGTCTTTCACACTGAAGTGATAGTGAAGCACATCTATACTAGCACAGTCATCAAACCAGAAGTAAGCCTTGGGGGTGAGTGAATCAGCAGTGGTAATAGCAGGAGCTGTTTCCAGAGCTGTTGAGCTTTCAGGCCACATACTGTGAAGAGGTCAGACAATTGATCAGAAGGAGATTGCAGAGTTCCCTTTACTGGCACTGGGTGCAGGATTCTGTTACTTTTGGGCCACAGTCCCAGGGCAAGGAGGAGCACTAGCATACAGAACTTGTGGCCACAGCGGAGTGGAGACCCTGGTTACAGTTCCAGGGCAGAAAAGAGTGCTTGTGGTTGCTCACAGACCCAAAGAGTAGTAAACACACCTTTCCTTAGATCATACCAACTTGGAACAACTGAAACCTCATAGACCCCCACAACTAGCTGTGAAAATAACTGTACAAAATACCTGAAGCTTGAGATATTATCACCTCCACTCCAGGACAGAGCCCATCTTTAAACACAAACTCAGAAGAAAGCAAAGTCAAACTGCTATATCCAAAGCCTCAAAGAAAAGTGTAAATTGGTCTCAAGCTATGGAAGAGTTCAAAAAAGGATTTTAAATATCAGAGAGATGGATGAAAGAAATGGGAAAAAGAAATGAGAGTGATCATGAAAAAAGAGTCAAGAGTGGTGAAGGAGACATAAAAAATATTGAAATAAATAACACCTTAAAAAGCAGAATAGACCAAATGGGATAAGAGGCACAAAAATACAATGAAGAGGAAAATGCCTTTAAAGGTAGAATTGGCTAAATGGAAAAAGACGTATAAAAGCTCAATGAAGAAAGAAATTCCTTAAAAATCAGAATCAGGCAAGTGGAAGCTAATGACTCCAAGAGATATTAAGAAGCAATAAAACATAATCAAAACAATGAAAAACTAGCAATCAGTTAAATTCCATCTGCTTTTAGGAGATTTACTGAAAAGTTATAGTAAGAAAAGGATTTAGAAAAAAATCCACTTGAACACAGGGTCTCTGGGGAGAAAAAACTCAGACTTGTGTTCTAGAGGTGCTGAGAACCCTTGAAATTCAAAGGCAAAAGGTGCGAGTCTCCCTTGAAAGAATTTGACTCAAGCCTTCTTTTAGTCAGAGATAAGTTTTATTAAAACACTTGTTGGAGTAGGCAAGATTCCTAGTGAGTCTGCACTGTTGACCAGATTTTAAGAATCTGAGCAACTTAATGGAGGGGGCATGATGAACCTTTTATACAGACTGTGGACCTTTTATAAAGACTGTGGGAATGTTGAGGTCTGAAGGGTGCTGAGGGAACCCTAAAATTGGCCTTCTTAAAGCCAAAGAAAAACAAAATTTATTAAAGATTCACCATATTTGGTTGACTCTTAAGGAGCCTAAGCATTTGTAACACTTTTATTAACTAGCAGGCCAGATGCCATCTCAGCTAGACAGAGTCTGAGCTGGATTAAATTTGAGTGCCTTCATGGAGGCAAGATGGAACTTAAATACAGAAAAGACTGTAGGAGGGATCTGGGGGTGGTCTGGTAGAGATGGAAGGAGAGTTTAGGGAGGGTCTTGAGGAGAAGTCCAGTGAGGACCTTAATGGGACTGGGGTAACAGACCAAAGGATGGAAACTGCTGGAGGCAATCAGGAGATAGCAAACAATGGAGGGCTAGGGTGGGAAGCAGGTGGGGCAATCTAGAGATACAAAGGAGGGCCAGGCTAGGTTAAGGGTGACAAATTTGCGTATGAAAGGCCAGATTAAGCGGGAAGATTCAGGGTTCCCAGGTCAACCCCATCACAGCCATAGTGATATCTAATCTCAGAATTTCTAAAAGTTCATATTTGTATCATACAATCTAGAACTAGTTTTATTCCTTCTTTTCAATTCGATTGTAAACTCCTTGGGACAGGGATATCTATATTTTTATCCCACCTAGCACCCAGTCCTTCCTTAGCATAAAGTTGGGATTTATTAATGTGATCAAAATTCCCTTTACAATGGACTCTGGGAGGACCAGTTTTTTCTCTTGAATAAAAGGAATTATTCCTGTGTAATAAAATGTTTTTAACTATCACATTTCTAGCTTGAAGGGGCTGAAGATGAAACTCAGCCTCACACTCTAGACGGGTGAAAGTGAAAGTTGTTTTTAAAAAGTGCTTTGAATTTTCTGGGGAAGAATTGGTCTGCTTTTCTCCTCCCAGCTCTCAAGGTGTGAATATTTTAAATTTGCATTTAAGTGGGGTTTTTCAAAGGTTAAAGTTTTAAGGTAGGGGAGAAATTAGCTTTTAAAATCTAAGTCCTAGAGTTCTTTTTTCGGAGCCGGAGCCGGGAACCTTCGGCCTCCAGGCGCCCTTTGGCTCAGGGCTAACGTCCCAGAACTTTTCCTTTTCTGGCAGGACGGGACTGTTCTTGGTTGGTAGAAAAAACTTGCTACATTCATTTGCTGTTTTCCTCTACCCACCCCGATGACCAGAACTGATTATCTGGGTATTTTAAAATTAGGAAATTATATTGCATTTGGTGGAACAAGCTTTTCCGAGGACATTCCACTTCACAAGGTCCTTTTTTAGGGGCAGACTTTTCCGAGTGAGAGTAACTGCAAGTTACGTTCCTTTCCTTAGCTAGTAAGGACGACACTATAATGCAAATATTCCTGGAAAGGGGCGTGGTTAATACGTAACACTTTAGTTACGCCGGCAATGGGTCCTTAACCTCGCGTCGGATCTCGGCTGTCAGGGATGTCCTGGGGGTGGCGGCTACGCTCACCTCCCCTCCAGCCTCGGCTCGCCGCCCCGCCCCCTCCCTCCAGCCTCGGCTCGCCGCCCCGCCCCCTCCCTCCAGCCTCGGCTCGCCGCCCCGCCCCCTCCCACCTCCCCCAGCAGAAGTTGCAGACGGGCTGGGACGGTTCCCAAGAGCACAGATTGAGGCCTGGAAGGGACCCAACAGGTCCAACCCCTTCCTGTTAGAGAGGACGAAGCCCGGAGGTCGAGCGGGCTGCTCAAGGTCAGCATCCGGTCCGGGGGCTCCAAGGTCGGACCCCTCCTGGGCGCTCCCTTAACTGGAAGGGCTGTCACGTGCAGGAGGCCTCAGGCTAGTTCAAGGGAAAGTGAAGCCCCGAGAAACTTTCTAGTAATTAGAAGAGCGGGTGCTTCCATAGATAGTGAGTTCCCCAGCTCTGGAGGGATCCAAGACGAAGCTGGAGGGCCAGGGGTAGCTAGAAGCGGGAAAGAGAAATCTCTGTGGGGGTACCGCCAAGATCCCCCTGACTCCGCCCCCTGAGTCGTCCCGTGACTCGCTCCCAGCGCTCGCTCGCTCCGGCCCCGGGCTGAGAGGGAACATGACGTCAGGCCCCGCCCCCCACAGTCAGGGTCACTTGGCAGGGAGTCCCGAGGAAACGCTGCCCTTTTTCCGCCCTCAGCAAATATGGCGCCCAAAAGGCCGCGCACTTCCGGCGCCAGGACCACCTAGAGCCCGGACCCGGGCGGTGGATCCGGAAGTCGCTCTGCCCCTTCCGGTCTTCGCCCCGCCCTTCCCCGGCCTAGTCCTTCTCCTCCTCCGCCGCCGCCCCGCCCCTTAGCCGGGCCTCGACTTTTCCCGGCGCGGGACGATGAGGCTCGTCGGGACCCGCGGAGCGGCGCAGCTGCGGTTCCTGTGTGACGAATAGGGCCGGGCGAGCCGCCCCAGGTCAGGCCCCACCGCCGTCCCCCGTCTCCGTCCCCGTTTCGGCCACGGGCGCTCTGTGACGGGTCTCTCTTCCTCCCTCCCCCCCGGGGTCCCGTGTGGGAGTGGTGGAGGGAGGGGGGCGGCTGGCACCTTGCGGGGGGCGGGGCGGGTGCCTCGGGCGGGCCGTTGGGGCCTGGGTCGGCCGGGGGCCCCCCCAGGCCCGGCCTCCCCTGGGCTCGGCGAGCTGGATGAGCCCCTCCCGGGGGCGGGGTGGCAGCATGGTCAGACCCCCAGAGCGAGCCGCGAGAGGCTCCCGAGGCCCCGGCCCGAGGTCTGGTCACCGTTCTGTTTCTGGCCCGGGGAGCCGAAGGGGCTTGGCCCAGCCCCTGGGGGTATCGGGTGGGTTCAGTTTGTACGGATGCCGAGCTTGGCGCAGCCTTGGCACGCCGTGAAGTGACTTGTCCAGGGTCTTGCGGCGAGGCGGTGTCCGAGGTGGGCTTTGAACCCAGGGCTTCGTAGTCCCAGGCTAAGTGCTCCTAGCCCCTGCGTGCTGCCTGAGGGCCCTTTCCCTCTTGTCTGGTTTGCCCAGGCTGGGCTGCGGTTATCCTCTTTTACTGATGAGGAAGAGGAGACATCCAGGGGGGAGGCAGGCGTTTAAGTGACTTGTCTCTGGCTTGCGCTCCACTTCCCAAATGTTGGTTGCTTAGTTGATTAAAACGCTTGCTCTGCTGCCTAACCACCCAGTGTTTCCAGGCAAGGCCCTTAGCCTTCTTGCCTTGTTTCTTATCTATTTCTTATCCACCCCTTTAAACTTTTAGCCTCTAAACTTTTGACTGATTGATTTCGTAGATTCCAGTTCTAAGTAAATCTGGGATGCTTTTCCAGCTCGGAGGATCGGTGCCATCTTTTGTCTTTGTGCACATGTCCACTCCGGCACTTCTAATCTCTCCTTCCCTGCCTGGGTTCAGCTCTTGTGCTCCTGTCTATGAGAAGGAAGCTTTTCTGTGCTCCCATGGGGTTAGTGATTCTCTCTCCTTAAAATAAAGGTGAATACATGTATCTGTTTACATGTTCTCCTCCTCTTTCTCCATTTCCTCAGAAATATGTAAGCTTCTTGAGGACAGGATTACTTTTCCCTGTGAATTCCTTGCTTATCTAGGAGTCTTAAAAATGCAGCTTAGTTGGGGAGATTTCTCCTGTAGTAAGTCTATCATCACCCAGTGCAGCTCTGTCTCCTCCAGAACCTCATCTCTTTGCTGAAGGGATTGTTTTAACTTTATCTGTCTGTGGTTCTGCTTTTACTTCTGCCTCTGCTGACCAGAATTAGGCTGAGGGATAGGGATTTGCCCTTGGTGACTTTTCAGTGGGGAAGAAGCCAAGAGAGTCTTTTTACCTTCCTTGAAGCAGTGAATGGGCTGGCTCTTAACTTTATTACATTTTTTCCCTGACTGTCTTTGTTTTTTTTTTTTTTGTAACAAAAGTGAATGTCATTTACCTTCTTGTATTGCTTCTAGGGCTCAGGAATAAAGTTGTCCAGGCAGGCCCTGTCCCCCTTTCAGAATCTTTGTGAATAAGTTATTATTTACTAACTTGCTTTCTACCTTTTCCAGTGCCCTTTAATGAGTTGAATTCTCCTGAATTAAAATTAAAATGAATTTTTATCACAAAAGGTTATAGTAGAAAACTTATGAGAAAATTAGAGCCAGTTGGACAAAAATAACTCCCCAGGTTTCTCTAAAACTTCTCTCATTTAAAAAATAAATGTAGTCTTTAAAAAAATTACTTTGACAACTTTCCCCCCATTAGTTCCATTAGGAGAATAGTATTGAAAAGTGATTTCTGGATTCTGTTTAAAAAAAAGCATTAAATTCTTGTAAATTTTGATATAGATTTCCTGATAACCTGAAAAAATTGGGAAAATGTTCCCTTGAATCCTCCATAGCTTAAGGAAAAAATAAAATCATGGAACTGGAAAAGGACCTTAAATATCATCTGGTCTAGTTGGCATCTAGCTAAAGTTTCTACCACCAGATGGTCTCTTTAAACCTATAAACTAAAAACAAAACCCTTTTTATGCATCTTCCCTCTCTTTCTCTTCCCATGCCCAGTTGCTTGAGACTCCTCTGTGAGTGTGAAATGGTTGTTTATACTAGTTCACAGTATAGACTGACCTTGAAAAACATTGATCAGGTCTGGCCCCATTGGAGCTGAAGAAAGTAACATCTAGAGAGGTGGGGGGGGCGGGGACTTGCCCGTCTCCACCCAGGCATGAGCAGAGCTGGAATGGCAGACTTGCTCTTCTTCCTCCTACTCTCTATGTCATGGTGTTGTAATTGAAAGAAACTGCATATTTTTCAGTCCACTTCCACCCTAGAACCTGCTTTTGTAGAGTACAAAGAGCACTGGCTTTGTAGTCCAAAGACCTGGGTTCAAATTCAGTCACTTACAGATAACTTCCTGTGTTACCAGGGACAAGTCATTTCACCTCCCTGCAACCCAGTTTTCTCATTTTTAAAATGAGAGGATTGGACTAGCAGGTCTCTAAGGCTTTATCTAACTCCAGATATTGGGTCCTGCCTAGTCCTATGTTCTCCGAGGCTAGGATAGCAGATTGAAAGCTTCTACAGTTTTAGCTGTCACAGGTGGAAAAGTTACAGATAGATTGTGGGATGGCCACCTTGGTAGAGGCTTGTCACTGGAAGGCCTTGTAACTTAGTCTGCCTAGGGAGGGATGACCCACTAGCTCACTCTGATGAAATCCCAGGCCTTCACTGGTATTGAAGTCCAGAAGCAGTAGGCACTGTGGATCTGAGCACCAGTGTGCACACAGTCTCCTTTGGCCGCCAGCTACACATGAGGTCTACATAGACATGTTCCTTCATGTTTGTTATAAATTGAATACTTGAAATGAAACCTTGAACATTATATTTAACCTCTTCCACTCAATTAGGAAACACTCATTAAATATCTGTTATGTGCCAAGTACTGTTACGTGATGGGGAAAGAAAGGTAAAAGACAGGCCCCGATCTCAAGGAACTTACAATCTAATGGGGAGACAACATGCAGTTAACTACGTACAAGCCAGTTCTGTCCAGAATATATTGGACATGATCAACAGAGGGAAGGCACCAAAGTTAAGAGAGATTGGGAAAGGCTTCCTTGTAGGTGGAATTTTAACTGGGACTCAGGTGGCCAGGTAATCTAGGAGATAGAGATGGGGAAGGAGGGAATTCCAGGTAAGAAGGACTGTCAGTGAAAGTCTCCCAAGTTTGGGGATAGTATGTGATTCTGTTTGCCTTCTTCATCTGTAAAAAAGAGCTAGAAAAGGAAACTGCAAATTACTCCAAGAAAACCCCACATGGGGTCACGGAGAGTCAGGCCTGGCTGAAACAACTGGACAGTAAAACTGGAGCAGATTCATGTCAATGGGTCGCAGAGTATCTGGTAGTTGTAAGGGCCAGATTTGTGAAGGACTTTGAATGTCAAACAGAATTTTGTATTTGATCCTCAAGGTGACAGGGAGTGACTGGAGTTTTTTGAATTGGGGGGGGGGGAAGAAATGATATAATGAGACTGCATTTTAGGCAGAGTACAGGAGGGACTGCAGTAAGAGAGACTTGTGGTAGCTGTCACAGCCTTGATATGATGAGACCTATCACCAGGGTGGTGGCAGTGTCAGAAGAGGGAAGGGGAAGTACCAAGGGAGATGACAGGCCTTATCAACAGATTGGATACGGGGGAGGGAGAGAGAGAAGAGATAGAGCATGATGCATGGATTTTGAGCCTGTATATATATGACCTTAACAGGAATAGATAGGGAAGTTTAGAAGTTTGGAGGGAAGGATGAGTTTAACTTTGGACATGTTGAATTTAAGATGTCTATGAGATATCTAGTTCAGTAAGCCCAATAGGCAGTTGGAGACCAGAGGCTGTAGGTCAGGAGATAATGTGGGGATGGACAGATAGACCTGAGATGATAATTGAGTCCGTGGAAATTGGTGAGATCACCAAGGGAAATAGCATAGAGGGAGTGGAAGACCTGGCACAGAAAGGTTCTCCATTCCTTCTGACAGACTTTCTTCCATTCCCATCCTCTCCCTCCTCATTTCTGCTCCCTGATGTCCTTCAGGTCGAAGCTAAAATCTTCTCTAAGAAGCCTTTTCTGATTTCCCTGTAATGTTAGTACTACTTTGTGAGACTGTGTCCCGTTTGCCCTGTATATAACTTGTTTCCCACAGTTGTTTGCATGCTGTCTCCCCATTCATTAGGCTGTGAGATTCTTGAGAGCAGGGACTATTTTTTGCTTTCTTTATATCCCCCAACTGTTGGCACAATGTTTGGCACATTGGAGACATCGGCTGGCTGTACTTTGGAACTCAGCCTCTTGTAAAAGAAGCATTTTCTGCCCTCCCCTGCTTTCTCTCTAGATCACCTTTTTATCCGTTATGTAACTCTAGATGTCTCATTGATATCTCTAGATGTCTTGTTCATTAGAATGGGAGTTCCTTGAGGTCAGGGACCAGTGTGTTTTTGACTTTGTATCCACAGGGACTAGCATTGTGGCTGAAACATTTCCACACCAGCAAAAAAATGAATGTTACATGTTGTAATAGCTTTATTAAGCCATATTGAATGAAGTCTTTGTGCTTGCCTTTCCCTTAGCCATCTTGGTAATATTTATCTTTTTCACAGTTAAAAATGGCCGAAACTACCACTTCTCCACTGAAGCACTTTGTGTTGGCTAAAAAGACAATTACTGCCATCTTTGACCAGTTGCTGGAGTATGTCACAGAGGGCACAAATTTTGTTGAAGGTTAGTTGTTATAAAATTGCTAATATAGCACTGTGTTAGAAGTTTTTGTATGAAGACTCTTATGTATATGAATTATATTTCCAAGCTTCCAGAAAATTGTTGTTAGAATATATTTGTGACCTACCTAACTTAATATAAACCTAAATATAAAAAATACTTTTGTTTTCCAAGTTTGTATTAAGATGTATTTGGAGGAGCGAATGTATTTTGTTGAAGGAGTTTGAGGATTACATTTTTGAAGCAGAAGAAATTTGGATTTATAGATACATGTCACTGAACCAATTCTAGGCTTTAGTTTCCTTCTCTGTGAGAAAAGGAGGAGGATGTGGCCCAGGGGTGGGGAACCTGCAGCCTCCAGGTCACACGTTCCCCATCCCAGGTATTATAAAAGGTCCCTTCTAATTGTAATTTTTTAATTTAGAGCTTACAAAGGTTGTGCCTCTTATGATCCTGTTTTGCAGAGGCCCAGAGAAGCCAACTTTCGCACAAGTGGTGCAAATAGTGGTCACACCACTTACTTAATGTTTCTGGATTCTCTGGAAAGGTGTTCCAGATCATAGCAGAAGAAATGTTCAGTAGGTCCCCATTCCTTCAAGGTTTGAGAAAGAAATTGACATGAAAGTAAAATGTGTAACAGGTTCATTATAGATGGTCTCCTGGTTCACCTCAGAATCAATAGATGTTCTGATTTTTATACGTATATTACATATAGATATGTCATTCTAGATATTGCGGTGAAAAGAAATCACAAGTAACAGTTTTCTGCAATGAATTACTTTGTATTTTTTGCTTAATGGGTAAAAAAGGCAAAATTAACTTGGTCCGTTTTCAGATGTTTCCAAGGTCACCAGTTATTTTGATTGAACCTGGAGCGGGGGGAGGGAGGAAGAGCTAAAAGACTTGGTTTTAATTGTTCTATTAGAAATTAAGGAAGTCAAGATTGCAAAACAAAATGGCATATAACATATGAGTCCTAATTGTGTGTTTTTGATCCCTAAATAATAAAGAGCCTTATCAAGTGGAAGACGGTAAGGTTTCTCATATCTGGAAACTTGTCAATGCCAGGTAAACACTCAGTTGCCCAATATATGTCATGGGAAAAGTAAGAACCCATCTTAGGTCAATCAAGCCACTATGGCCACTAGTAATACAGGTACTGATTTACTAGAGAGCAGATTGCTGTTGACTTAGGCAAAGAGTTACAAACCAAACTCTAAAGGTTTTTATGAGGCCTTTAGAAATTTGCTTGGAAGACTTTGAAATACACTTGAGCATGACCCATCTGGCCATTGACAAATATGTCCCATTCCCTAGATGGACAGATTTCTATAAATAAGAGCTTCAGTATACTCTATAAATTTGAAATCTCATTACCTTATAAATATCTTGTTAATTATATGAGTTAAAGTAAATGTAAGTGCAGGGAAGCTAGGTAGTACCATGGTACGTAGAATTCTGGGCCCAGAGTGAGGAAGACTCATCTTCTAAGTTCAGATCTGGTCACAGACACTAGACAAGTCACTTAACTTTGTTTGCCTCAGTTTCTTCATCTCTAAAATGAGCTGGAGAAATGGCAAACCACTCCAGGATGTCTGCCAAGAAAACCTCAAATGGAGTCAAGAAGAGTCACTACATGAGTAAAAACGATGAAACAACAACAAATAGGAGTTTATTTTTTTTAAATAAATTTTTATTGCTATATTTTTTATTACATTCCTCCTTCCCATGTAACAGTATTTTTTTAGAAAGAGAAACAAGAAGATGAAATGTTATCATAACTGATCAGTAAAGCGTGTGACAGGATGTGCAGGGTATCACTGTTAGGCACCTTCTCCCTCTGTAGCAGGGTGGCCTAGGACTGGGTCTTCCCATGACTCTTCTCTGGAGCCGAGCTTGTTCTTTACAATTGTGACACATTCATTTTTGATTTTGTGGTATGTGTGTGTCTCTGTTTACATGGTTCTTCCCAAATTCTAATGCTTGTGTGTCATTTTCTAGAGCTTCTCAGTATTCATTAAATTCACCATTTTGTACAACACAGTAATGTCCCATTACATTCATATATACCATGGTTATTGTTTTTTTAGCCATTTGCCAACTCATGGATATCAATTTTGTTTCCCATTCTTTCCTATCACAAAAAGCTGCTTGGCTATAAACATTTTTATGTATATGGGGCATTTATTTTTATCAAAGACCTCCTTGGGGCATAAACCTTGCAATGGAATCTCTGGATCAAAGAGTATGGATCAACATTTTAGACAATTTATTTGCCTAATTCCAAATTGCTTTTCAGAATGGTTGTACTGGTTCACAGCTCCACCATCAATGTACTAGTGTTCTTGTCGTCATACAACCCTTCCAAAATTGACTGTTTCCATCTTTTGTCATCTTTGCCAATTTCTGGGTTTGAGGCAAGATATTAGGGCTATAATTAGTATGTAAAACCTATTGTATTACTAATCTAGAATGCATTATGTCTTGTTCTGAGTAGTAATACTTTCTAAATTTTATAGCAACACATAAGAATCCAGAACTTGAACGGATAGCCACTGAGGATGATCTGGCAGAAATACAAAGCTATAAAAATAAGTTATCGGTCATTGGTGAGGTGCTGTCCCGGAGACATATGAAAGTGGCATTTTTTGGCAGGTAATTATTCATATTTTTCCTGTTGTGTCATGTAGTTAAAAAAATTTTTTATAAACAAAAATTCATTTCCTTTATTGAAATGGTCTATTAAACATTAAAGCAGAAATTGCTCTTAGCTTTGAGATGAAAAGAATTTAGGAGTCATCATATATGAATTTCATTGTTTCTTCTGTGTTCACCAAGAGGTGTCTGGCACAGCGCTGTGCTAGTGTTTTCAGGTATTATATTGTTGGGGCGGAAAGTATGGGGGTGAGGAGACTCATAACCCAGAGAAGGGCGTTGGTTAACTTAACCAAGTGTTTGCTATGACAAGGAGGACAGTATTCTTGTCTGAATGATCCCACTAAAGTACTTTATCCAGAATGCTAATACTTCTCATTCATTAAATATTTTCCCATGTATTAGGTCTGTTCATTCTTAAAACCAAGATCTTAGACCTATTTTACTGATGAGAACAATGTAGCTCAGGGAGATGGCTTACCTTGAGTTACACAGCTAGGAAATGATAGAGACAAAATCAGAGGCTACATACTTTGACCTCTAATCATTAATTTTTCTACTGTATCACACTGTACTGAAGAATATGATGCTGAGTACTTGGTATGTTACATACCTAGTAGGCCTGGGCTATTTTACTCGCCCAGATTCTTTTCCCTTCTCCAGCCTCTGGTTCTTTCTTCAACTTGCCGTAGGCTTTAATTTCTTTCCCTCTACTTTTCAGAGCTTGTGATTATCACTCTTTCTCTGTCTTTTTTAAATTTTTTTAAAGAGAAAGGGATAACACTATTCCTTGCTAAAGCTAGTCCTTTTCCCTGTGCTCCTGATCCTGTCTTCTCTTCCCTCCTGCAGGATCTCCCTAACAGCTCCTTCCCTCCTAACTACGAACGTTCTCAAGTCTTCCCCAGTTCTCAAAATCCTTCCTTGGTTCTTCAGTCCTCCCCCAGCTTCCGTCCTCTGTCACTTACCCATCACCACCACACTTTTTAGAAGGCTTGTTCACAGCTAGTTGGTCCGTGGTCTCCACAACTCTGCTGAAACAGTTTGCAGGGATCACTAGTAACTTCCTCATCTCCAAATTTAATAGCCCTTTTTAGTAAATTTTTTTTTTCATTTCTCCCTGGTCACATTGGTCACATTCATAACTGCTGCCTGCACTCTTCCTTCAATGCTCTCTTTGGGGCTCCTGAGACACTACGCTGTTCTGTTTCTTTCTCTCTCATTTTCTCTTAATGCACACTTCCCTTTGATAATCTCATCTGTTCTTAGAACTTCAATTATAATCCAAGTATATAATTCCCCAAAGTTACGTTTTTATTCTTGTCCTCTTCCCAAACTCTAGACTGACTTCTCCCTCTCTGGACATCCCGCCTACTCTGTTTGTCTCAAATCTTGCTCCATTTCATCCCTTGTACTACCATTCTGTCTGTTCAGTTCAGCAAACAGTTATCTTTATTTTTTATTCTCTCCTCCTGTACTTGTATGTACTAGAAAAGGCAATCACTGGGGGCACAGTGCCCTTTGACCAGCAGGAGGAGGAAATGGAGCACCCTTCGCTCATCCTATTCCTGAGGTCTAGCTCTGTGCTAAGACAGGAGGCCAGGCTTGTCCACAGATTGGATATGAGTCATGTGAGAGCTGAGGATGTGTCTGATGTTAGGAACCTGGATAACTAGCAGCTGAGGCAAATCAACAATTATTTATTAAGCACCAGGCATTGTGCTAAAGACTGGGGTTACAAAGAAAGGCAGAAGACAGCCGCTGCTCTTAGGGAGTTCACAGTCTAACGGAAGAGACAACATGCACACCATCATATGCAAACAGGTCATAGAGTCAGTTTGAGGTAGTCTCGGTGGGAAGACATTGCTGTTCAGAAGGACTGATAAAGACTTCATCTAGAAAGTGGACTTTTAGCTGAGACTTGAGTGAAGACAGGAGGCAGAGGGAAGGACAGGCACTCCCAAGTATGAAGGACAGCCAGTGAAAAGACAGAGTTAAGAGGTGGAGTGTTTTATTCAGAGAACAGTCAGACCAGTGCCACTGAATGGCAGAGAGTGTGAAAGAGAAGAAGGCACGAAGTTTTGGATGCATTGAGTACAGGGTGACATGGTTGGGTTTGAGCTTTAGGAAGATAATTTGACATCTTGAGGGAGTATGGACTAGAGATGTGAGGCTGGCAGACCATCTGGGGGTCCAGGAGTAAGGTCCTGCAACACAGTGGTGGCAGTGTTAGGAGAGTGGATCAAATGATGTTGTGAAGACTTGGCTGAAGATTGGTTGAGGAGGAGGCAGAAGTGAAAGTGAGGGGGTGGCGGGAATGGTGGTACCTCACCAGGGACAGGAAAATTAGGAAGTAGGGAGGGCTTGAGGGGAAAGAGAATGAGTTCAGTTATAGGCAGGTGAGTTTGAGATGTCCTATAAACAGAAACAT
Source organism: Potorous gilbertii (assembly GCA_028658325.1). Taxonomy (NCBI): domain Eukaryota; kingdom Metazoa; phylum Chordata; class Mammalia; order Diprotodontia; family Potoroidae; genus Potorous; species Potorous gilbertii. The sequence goes on along the minus strand of CM053771.1, from coordinate 517,127,150 downwards.
GAGAATGGAGGTCAGGAGAAAGTTTAGGACTGGGTAAATAGATTTGAAAATGATTTGCATAAAGACAATATTCAAACCATGGGAGTTGGTGACATCACCAAAGGCACCAATGTATATAAAGACAAGAGAGTGAAAGGAAAGAAAGTCGAGGTACTAATTGGAGACAGAGAGACATAGGGTAATAGCTAGTAGGGGTAGACAGATTCTATGAAGGCTTTTTTGAAGATGGGTGTCTTGGCAATATTTTTAGGCAGCAGGAAAATAGTAGATTGTGAGAGAGTAAGATTATTGAGAATATTAGGATGATATATGGAACAATCTGCTGAAGAAGACAGGGTGACATGGGATCAAGTGTGTGTGTATAGATAGTTTTGCCCTGGCAAGAGGAAGCTGCCTCTTCACAAGATAGGCTGAGGGCTGAGAGAGTGTGTGAAGAAATCTGAGTAATCTGAAATGAGGGAGCTCAAGGTAAATGGCCCCCATTTTTTCCATGAAATATGTTATGAGTCAGAGTTCTCAGCTGAGAATCTTCAGGGCAGGGAGGCATTGGAGACTTTAGGAATGAAAAGGTTTAGAAAATCCGGGGAGTGAGAGGGTGAATCCCTGTATTGAAGGATTGCCTGGCCTCAGAGAGCATCCAGTTGAGAACCTGTACAGATTTGTACAGGTCACTGCACAGTTTCATGATTTTTCCCCCCAGTTTCGCTAGGCAGAGAACTTTATGAAACAGGCATAATTTGATGTTCATATTCTAGATTTTCATCTCCTTCTCTGCCTGCCCCCCATCCACAAAAAAAAAAACCTCATCAAACTTCAATATTTACAAATTTATATTTATAAATTTAGAGGGATAAGAATGAAAGGGGATGTGGGAATCTTACCTCTGGTGACCCTGTGCTGGGCAGTGGTCATACAGTTTGACATTTTGAGTCCTAAAATCTTCCAGGCCCCAGGTATCTTTGAAGAGGAAGATTTTTTATTTCTGTATGTATTTTTCTGCATCTCATCCTCTTGTGCTGTCTTGCTTCAGGACGAGTAGTGGCAAGAGCTCTGTCATCAATGCCATGTTATGGGACAAGGTTCTTCCCAGTGGCATCGGCCACACAACAAACTGCTTCCTGAGTGTGGAAGGAACGGACGGGGATAAAGCCTATCTGATGACTGAAGGATCCGACGAGAAGAAAAGTGTGAAGGTGGGCATTGGTCGCAAAGAACTTGTGGAGAAGTATTAGCTTTTTCAGCTTTGTTCTGTCTACTTATCTATTGCTGATAAGGACTAAGATGTTTTCTGTGGAAATGTTTGTTTATCTTTGTAATAGTTGACAGCTGATATTTTGAATTCTTAAATTAAGGATTTTCCATTTCAGTGTCAGGAAATCTATACATAAATGCAACAGCACAAATATACCTATTTAAACTCCTTTTTGTTGCTTTTTTTCTTTTGGTCCTGACCTTTCATTAGGAAAGAGTATAAAGTTCTCCTCAGGTACTTAGCCTAAGAGAGTTTGGTGCCTGGGCCTCTGAAAAGTGGCCAATGTTGCCCATGCTTTCACAGCTGTCAGGTGTCAGAAGGTAGAATTGAAAAATTTCAAGAGTTACAAATATTGTCTTTCCCTATAGGATTGTAAACAGTTCAACTTTGGTAAGTCCCTTGTGACTTCTCCTTGCTGTTTACTTTTTCATGCTTCTTCTCATTCTTGTGTTTGAAAGTCAAATTTTCTTTTCA